>OY728156.1:1520624621-1521874621 GCA_963277665.1 Viscum album | reverse complement strand
GTGATAAACCATTTTCTTAAAGTCTTCCCCTTTAAAATAACTCATCCTCGAGTTCACTTTACAAGGGTGGTGAAACCATGTTTGAGAAAACCTCTATCCACTTGGCACGTATGTCAACCTCCCACTCCCAAGTTTCATATGGTAGGTGGTCGTGCTACCATAACACAAATACTATGCGATATACCAGCCTCAGAGAGCCTTTGTTCTCTGATCAGTGATTCATAATGGGTACCCCTCAAAGGTATCATTAGCATCTAACTCAAATTCCTCAAGATAAAAGGTATGTGATAGTTCGGCATGATAATGGGGAAGCTATAAAACAAGGAAGACGTCATGCATGGAATGGTACCTATGAGATAGTAGTAGTAGATAGGCTTCTAGCCCAAAAATCTTTTGAATCAATAATTCCCCTACATGATAATGGGACATATTCCATTACTTCCATAACCTTCTAAACCCTATCATGGGAAATACCCAAATGAAAATATGATCTTCAACCTCAAACTTCAGAGGTCATCAACGATAATCAGAAAGATTTATATCTTCACTATGAAGTATCCATACTCTTATTAATGAGCTATGTCTTCTATAAAATATCATTTATGATATTATAACCTAGTATGGCTAGCCCACATACTTCTATCTAAGACAAAGGTGAATAACATGGCCACCCATTTAAGGCCTCAAAATGATCCATCTGAATAGTCGACTGAAAGCTGTTATTGTAGGAAAACTCAATGAGAGGGACATGATTCTCCCAAGAACCTACTAAATCAAGGAAAAACTCTTAGATCATGTCCTCTAAAACCTATATTGTCAGTTTCGATTGTCCATCGGTCTGAGGGTGAAAGATTGTTCTTAGAAGCACAGGTGTACCCATATATTTCCGCAAACCCTTCCAGAACCATGACACGAAACGAGTGTACCTATCTAAAATGATAGTAAGAGGGACCCCGTGTAGTTGTATCATCTCACAGACCTATAATATTCCCAAATAATCAATTAAGAACATATGTTTAACATTAATTAATTGGGATACTTTCGTTATTCGGTCAACAACTACCCATAAAATGTTGCTACACTTCGGCGACCTAGGTAACCCAACTACAAAGTCCATGGGAACATATTCACAATTCTATTATGGGGATGGAAGTGGTATTAACAAGACAATAGGTATTTCATTCTTTTCCTTCACCTACCAATAGGTGGAACACCTATTGATAAAGCTGGATATCTTTCATTTCATCATTGGACACCAATATTGGTGCCACATATCTTGATACATTTTAGAGATTCCTTGATAAACAACCCACTAAGAACCATGGGACACCTCAATAAACTCCAATACAATTTCTGTAGGAACCCATAAAGGCCCATGAATACTTAGGATTTCATCTTTATCCACTGACCAATGTGAAGTTGTGTTATCCCCTGATATACTCTCACAGAGGACCAAGCCCTCAAAATCTGAAAATTTTCTACTCTTTATGCTCTCCTGGAGGGAAGAGGTAACTATCAAGGATAAGAGGTATGAATACTCAATAGAATCATTAAATTCTAGAATTATCTTAAAAAATATGTCCATTAACTTCCATTCATCACTGTCTTCCCGTACGACCTCAGTTTGTGTTTTCCGACTCAATACATTAGAGACTACATTTCCATTCCAACGTGTAAATTCAATATCCAAATCAAAGTACTACAGATATTCGACCCATATTTATATTTGAGGTACAATTTATGTGATTAAAATATATATTTTAAGCTCTTGTGGTCCATTTACACCACAAAATCAGTCAACCCAAAGACAGTGTCTCCAGCAACATAAGGCATGGAAAATTCTTGATAGCTCAAGGTCATGTGTTAGGTAATTTCTCTCATTCAGCCTCAAATATCAATATCTATATGCAAAGACTCTTCCCTCTCACATCTTCACTTATTTTAGCCTGATTGATGATTCATCATATAAGACAATATAACCTATTCTAGTATCTGGATGGATAAGAATAGGTGCAATGACAAGCCTCCATTTCAGATCCTGAAAGGATTTCTCCCATTATTTTGAACAAAGTAACTCTATGCCTGTCATTGTAAGGGCTGTAAGAGGTGTAGAAAGGAGGAAAATTCCTTTATGAAATGACTATAATATCCATTCATCCCCAACAAACTTTTTATATCAAACACGTTATTGGGTTTCTCCCAAGAAACCACAGAACTCACCTTCTCTATGTCAATAGAGACTCCTAATTCCAATATGGTATGACAAAATATGTGAACTTTATTGATCAAGAAGTGGAACTTATCAATATGGTCATAAAGATTATTCTCTCTTAGTGTTCTCTGAACCATCTCAAGGTTCTTATCATGGTCACTATGAGTGTGATAATACACAATGATTTCAACCACACATACTATGATAATGTACTCGAGATAAGGATGGAAAACCCTATTCATTAGATCAGTGAAAATAGATGGAACTTTTGTAAGACCAAACAAAATAACTATATACTCATACAAACAATACCTACTGCTGAAGGTTGTATGAGGCATGTCTGGTCGCCTTACCCACACTTGGTAATATCGCAGCCTCAAGTTGATCATTGAGATCAACCCAAGCTCTTTAGATTTAGTTGAATAGATCATCTATTAGAGGCCATAGATACCAATTCTTCACCATATGCAGCTTCAACCTTCTGTAATCCATATATATATGTAAGGTTTCATCATTCTTCTTGGAGAAAATCATGGGAGAAACCAAAGAGGATATAATAGGATGTATAAAATCATTCACCTCTATATCCTATAACTACCACTTGAGTTCCTACATCTTAGTAGGTTCCATCCTATATGGATGGATGGACACTGGGGCTTCTCCCGAAACAAGATCAACCATAAACTCAACCCCCCCAAGAGGTAATCTAGAAAATTTGTGAAGAAAAACAATACAAAAACATTCTACTACTGGAGGAAATCCTTCCTTCATTAAGCCTTGATCCTCTATGAAGAGATTTTTGACCTAGGCAGTCACTCCACAAAGCCCATTATGCTATGGTCATGTTCTACTAGCCTTGACATCCCACTAACCCTTATGTAGATAATAAGTTCCCTTTGGTGATGTAAATGATACCTGGTGGTGATAGAAGTCTACAAAATTATGATACTCAACCATCCAATCCATCCCAAGAATGATATTGATGCGTGTCATCTTGATAATGAAGAGTTTGAATAAGAAATGGTAATTTACTACATCAAGGGGAAAATCTATACATTGTTGTATACCCACTGACCTCACTCCTAATGGTGAATCCAGGGTCAAGATGCCATAATAATATTTTTTCTACATCCCGAGACGTCCCAAAATAGATAAAATGATTATAGTGTTTGAAGCACCTTATTTAAATAAAGAAATATTATAGAATATGCCACTAGAATAGTTCCTTATACAATAGATGTTCCCAGAGCATGATCCTCAGGTATTAGATATAGTGCTTGAAACTATCCTGATCCATGGCCCTATGCATTAGCTAGACTACCACAATCATAACTGATCAGTTGGCACTACTAGTGATTGGGGGTCTAGCTACTATGAAAATGACCTCTTCCTCATCTAGTCCTACCAGTGCTATTCCAACTACCTACCTAACATGGCACAAAAGAACCTACTCATGAAGGTGGAGTTGGCCCTAATCCTTTTCCACTCGAATCAAGTGGAATGATCCTGTATAATCTTTGAAGATTACTCATATGGCTATATTCCTAGAACTCCATTGGGTCACTATCACAATTAGGCTTCAGGTTCCCTCATCATCTACACTGATGACACACCATAGAATTCTTAAAACGGGTACTCTGGTTGTCATTTCACTGATGAGAAACATTTAGGTAATGTTTCCTCCTAGTGGGAAAACTACTGTCTTTCCACGGAACTGATTCTCTATTTCAGGTTCTATTGTTGTCACTCACGTTAAACTTAGTGATAAGAGCCTAACTGACTATTTAAGAAAAATTAGGTTGGTGAAAGACATACACCTATGTATAGATGGAATACACCAGCACATCCGAGAATCATCTAACAAGTGAAATCTCTTCACCATCTAGTAGCAGTTAAAAGTGTTTTCACTTAGTGAAACACACTGAATACTCCATAAATGGAACAAAACCCCTCTTGAGATGCATAAAATTTCTGCCTCTATCATCTATCAAAATCTATGGAAGGAACTAATCATATAAGGAAATTTGGAAATCAACCCATAACATGCTCTGCTGATGACCATCCTAGGTTATCATATCCCACCAGCTCTTGGTTGAATCACACAACATGTTAGTAAAATGTTTTTCCCTCCACTCTGGTGGTGTATCTAGATGCTAAAAGATAGATAGAGGGGCCTCTAACAAAGACTCATTAGCCTATAAATATCCATCTAGTGAAAAGGTGGGAAGATGTTGTACCTAGAACTCTGGAGTCCGATCATCCATCATAGATGAAAGTCACTAAGCACCATGCATGAACTTCATCAGACATAAGAAAATTTCACGAACTTGTGCATCAGTTCCCATATCAGGTACAATAGGCGGTGCCTCATGTTGAACCTTTGGTAATAATAATACAGGGTTAGGTCCCACCAAATATACTACATAGTCATGTACACCCTCTAGAAAAATGATACATAGACATCATGGTGGAATTTTTCTACATTTCCAGGCCCACTCCTCAGAACAAAATTAAATCCAATAGATAGAAACATATATGGAATCTAAACAAGGAAGGTCTCAACACCAAAGAATACTACCCCAACTACCCACTTAAAAGGTAGGTACTGGTAAGTTCCCAATTATAAGTTTCATTTCATTTTACATTTAATTACCAAGTTCACTCCTTTACATTTCATTAATATGAAAAGTCATGATAAGGAGGTGCAACAATTTTACATTTATGTTATTATTTTCATAGATCTTGTATCAAAGTCCATTAAAATGGGCTCTCATTCCCAGTAAATTAAGTCCCATGCTCCTTGTCACAAAAAATAACACCAATTTGAATTTATAATTAAAATCTTGTTTCATAAAATTACTAATTATTACCCATAAGTGTCCATAACACCTCATGAATTGAAATAGGAAACCACTCAAACACAACAAGTAGTATCACAAGAAATATATAAGTAAGTAAAGGCTCACTCATCAATCACTAGAATGACAAGCATTGAAATGAAGTAAAATGTACATATATAGCATAGAAATATGCATGAAATTACAAGTATAAGTTCCTATATGATGAATGTAACAATACCCCTTGCCCTCATCTCATTGAGAAAAGGAAAAAATAGAATCTCAATCATAAAAATAATCAAAAACATTGCACAACATGTGTCTTACGCAAAGGGGAAATCAAGTAAACTGTAACAGGGAAAATAGATCAATTTTATTTGGGTAACTTGGATTTTATAATGGACTAGGGTTCTAAATGCCCAAGAATATCTTAAGATAAAGTACCAAGAAATACTAATCTCCATACTATTTCTCCAAAGAGTAAAGAAAGAAGAAAATATACTCTGATACCACATTTTCCCTATCCACACTCGGATGCCACTTCATCAGCTCTTCGATCTTGGTTGTCTAGACACAGCTTGAAGTGAATTTCTATGAATAATAGAGGCTTCCGACTAGTTTTGAGGGACTAGGGTGTGTTTGCGGTGAGACTATTACCTCATTTATAGAGTTTAGAACAACTAAATAATATAAATAGAGCTAAATAGTGTAATTAATATAAGAAAATAAAAGGCACATTGGAAATGGACAAGGATAAAAATAATTGAATTTACTAAAATAACTGATGATGATATGTCATTTCAATAGAAACTAGAAATCATGGATACAAGACAATGAGCATAACATGTTCTACAAAAGAATAAAGGAAAACAAAAGACTATCCCAATCATCATGAGCTCCATATCAGTAAAATACTACCAAGCTTCATCTTGAATAGCAAGAAATCAAGTGTTTGAAGTCGTATGCTTCCCTTTATCAGCACACACATTCAAGTAGTCTACCTCAGATACCAAACAACACCCATAGGGGGAGTGAGATAAATCTTACTGGGAAACCACCAACGGTGTCTATAACATTCTACCCATCTAACGGAAAAGTAACATTGTGTAAGAAATAATATATAAAGAAAATTAGTACAATGTAACTAATTATGCAAGTACCTAATTCATCCCTAGGATGGTGTTTGAACATGTAACCAATTCATTATTTGATTATTTCTATTTTATAAATAAGTCACATATTAGTAATAGTGAAGGTTACATGATGTAACAAGGCAACCTATAATGATATTAAATAATGAATTTCAAATGTAACAACCAAGGGAACATTGACCTCAAGGGTCACTAACTCAGTGTTGAATGTATCCTAACTAAGGGTATGAGTGAAATCCATTGATCATAGCCCAAGGCATTCAAAAATGAGACACCTAATGTGTCCAAGGTGTTCATCCAAGGTAAAATGGGGATAAGCAATGGATGGGCCTGATAAGTTTTATTCATATAACCTAATATTGTTGATGGATCCAAGGAGAGTATCTAAGTAATCCAACAGTATTACATGAGGGATCCAACGACGTTATACTAGGCATGCAATGTTAGACAAGGATCAGGTTCTCGATGATTCTCAAACAAAGCAAGCCACACCCTTGAATTAGATTGGGGTTCCCAAGTGCTCAAGGCATTCACAATGGAATCCAAGGTGAGATTGAGTCATGCCACTATTATTTGATAAATATGTCATATAATAGTTCATAAGGTTCATTCCATTGCCTTTCATTATTGTGATAAGTATAATTTAGCATGAAACCATTTAATCAAGTCTTCATTAATCAATAGGTCCACCTGGTTCATGCCTGTCCATTCAATAGTGTGGCAATTCCAACTTGCATGAAACCATTAATTTAATAAATTTATGTAATTTGAAGGAGTCTTGATTCACTTTTTACCTTCTATTAAAATTTTACGGGGTGCAACAAACATGAAACCTATTATTCCTTCACATTTAAAAAGGCCAAGTCATATACATAGTATGCTTGAAAATTTTCATTCCATATTTTATTATCAAATTGAAGAACATAAATTAGGTGGGTCATTAATTGAGAATATATGGTACATTCCAATATTTAATTTACAGTTTAAATAAATCCATTTAATATATAAAAGCATACCCTTAGAAAGGTCAGAATAAGGAACACCTGAATGACGACTCAAATGTGTCAAAACACTAAAATGATAATCATGGGAAAATATCCTACATGGGATGGACAGATTTTTTTGCGTAACCACTAAAAACTAATAACATATTTGGTAATATCATAATCATAAGTTATAATGGTTATAAGTGTGGCATTTAAATTCAATAAACGACAGCGAATGAAATCGGCGGGCCCCACAGGTTGTTTCCAAAATCAACAAACATGAGGGATGAGTTATAGACCACCAAATATAGGCTTTTAAAACTCTCATCGACCATTATTATCCTCTAAATTTTCTTTTAATGTAGTAGAATTATGTAAAAGGTAAAAATGATCACACCATGATAACTAGTTTGGGAGAAAGAGTGATGAAGAATGACTTAAACGGACTCAAGTACTTACCGTTAGACATAAGACATGACGAATGGAAGCTCGAATAGATCCATGATGAAGGAGATATATTGATACCTGGGTTAGGCCTTCAAAATATCTAAATTGGGAGAAAATGTGATTATTTATACTTTATTTCAGATTATAGAAGAAGTGAGGTTTAATTATATCATTAAAGGTAAAAGTGTAAAATTAAACAAAATTTTGCATGTTCAACGTTTGTCCGCACATTTTTCTAGACAATGTGAAAACCTTGCACATGTATATAGAGAAGAGGGGGTACATAAGTGGCTTGGTCATGCATTAAGGTAAACCTTGAACCTACCGTTTGAGATGGATCTACCTGAAAATGCAGACCATCTGCACTGTTAGATCTAACAGTGTGGCCAACCCGTGCAGTTTCCTTTAACCATGTGATAGGACTAATTTACACTAAAATATGGGTTCTAGACTTTGAAAAATCCCCAAAAACCCTTGGGACCTTTCCTATTAAATTATGTATCCTTAATAGGTCCAAAATAAATAATTAAGCAAAAATTTATAAGGATCTAGATGAAGTGAAAAAAGGGTTATTTAAAAATAACATATAAGAGTTAAATAATTTAGTCATTAAATCTAGCCTTTCAAAATATTTAGAGCGCGATAAAGTTAATCATGAGAGGATTTCATAGGGAATGTGTGAGAAATCAATGACAATGGTGATGTTGTAGTGCGTTGGTGGGTTAGATTATTTCTGTTATACATTTGGGATAAGGCGATTTGGGAAAATTGTTCTTAATAAATCAAGTTAGGCAACACAAAACAAAATAGCGAGGGATATTTATTTAAAATAAAAACAGTAAATAAAGATTTATTGAACCATGGTTCACCTCCCTTGTAGTAAAAGATTTAAGGTCCCCAGTCAGGATCTTCTAATCTATGATCACATATGTGCGTGTTTCCTTATCCATAAAACTAAAAATGTTGATAGTTTATTTGTTTTTATATGAAAAATTAGTTTTATGGTATTCTGGACTTATAATAAAGGTTTCAAATCCCCACATATCTGAAAATCACCCTAGGAAACACCCTTCGATAGTGTTAGACAACCCACTATCCAGTTATAGAAATAATTAATGATTGAAACAATTATTGTTTAATAAAAACATATAGGTTGTTTTTAGAGGTGTTTCATAAACATCAATACTCTCTCCAATAATTTTAATATTTAAATCATCATAAACCAAGGTTCAAATAGATGGGTTTTTTTAAATAATATTTATAATTGGAATACTAGAAATCACTTGGAAATTAAATTGTATCAATTATGAAGCACATTTTCACCTTTTTATTATAATTTAATTAAATTACAGAACTCAAAGATTTCAAATCAATAACCAGAACAAATGAATCAATGGTTGTAGAGTTTATTCCTAAAAAATAAAAAATTAATTTTTTATACACATATAAAATTTTCAAATCAATGATTTGTTAATTTTTTATTTTCTTCCAAATATTCATAATTGGTTAACAGAAAACTAATATAAATGTGTTCATATCAATTATTTATTCTTATAAAAATAAACAGGTGATTAAAATATATATCAAAGTCAAATTCTAGCATTTCATCCTCAAATGAAATTGTAGGATCATTTGGTTGTTCTATTTCAATTTCAAGGGAAAAAAATTTTAGATTAGTTTTAAGAAAAACATATTAAAGAAATTATATATTAGTATTATGTCCCTAAATATGATCTACACTTTTTATGAATTTAGGCTCTTTGTTAGAGAAATCATAGATGATAAGATTAAGAATAAAATGCTCTAAAGTAATCCAAAATTCAAATTTTACACACAAAACAAATTCTTTAAGATCAAATAGAAATTTTTTTAGGTTTAAACTATCAAAAATGGAAATGTCACCTTTTTAATAAAGTCCATCAGTTTGATAATGTATATATTCCTTTTTAATTGTCTCTTCCACTAATCCTCTAACATCATCTACTTTATATTCACTCAATTTTTAAATAAAAACATGAGTAGTTGTTATTTTTTGAGTATTATTTCTTAGGTTTTTCATTCAATTTTTCTTCTAAAAAACATTAACACATTGGTATCATTATCAAATTCCAAATAACTCTCATAATCTTTTACTTCACCCATATTTAAGGTCTACTCACTCCAAATTAAATTTTATTATTTATTTATTAATTTGATTACCATGGAAAATAATTCTTCCTCTTGTTTAGATTCTAGCTCAATAGTTTATTTCTAAATTTATACCTCACCTTCAACTACACTCTGATTCTCAAAGTCCGCTATTTCAATTTATTTCATTAATCATTTAAACATTTTTTTAATCTATAATATTTTATTATAAACCACAACAATCATTTTTTGAACTTTTAATTTTATGTTCATTGCATTTGAAGCTTTTAATATAATATTCTCGGTCATGGTCAAGTATAGAACTAAATTTCATTATCATTTTCTCTAGTTTTTATTTAATTTCAAGTTTTGAATCAAAAAACTATTTTGTTTCATGAAATTTTAAAGACCCCCATTAATGGTTATAGACACATTAGAAATTAGTATACCAAAAACACCACAACATATGAAAAAATACCAAATTTTTTATTTCAATGAAAAAAATTCTATTAATTACTAGAAACCAACACATCATTTCATCACAAAATAGTCCTCAAGAATCCTCAAAATTACACAAAATAACCACCCCAAAATAATTATTACAAGCACTATAAAATAAATGGTGAGTTTTTATTGATTTTAGAGCATAAGAAAAATAATTATAAATAAAATATAAAATAATAATCATACTAAAAAGGTTATTTTTTGGACTTTAATCACTTTGAAAATAGGGGAAATATAGTTTTTTATTTTCATATTACATTAATACTATAAAAAATATTTAAACCTAAAAAACTCAACACCAATCCTTACCCAGATATGGTGACATATTTTTATGTGGTCTCATGTCTTCATGATAGTAAAAATTTCACATATAAATGTACATTAGCATAATAGTGAGGGCTCAAACCCATGAGAAGTAAGTTCAGTGTTCTAAAGGATTTATTTACCACTAAACTTATAAAAACAGTGAGTAAATTTTAGTGTGGGAGAAAAAAGTGTGCATTGATTTAAGGTAATGATAATTACAGTTGATTGAAGAGGTGAATTATTGGTGTTAATATTTTTTTCCATGAGAATGATGGAGAAGGATTAAAACAAAATTATAATTTATTGAAATTCTAAAAAAAGTTTCTTAGGAGAACATAATTCTCTACAGAATGGTTTTAACATAAATAGAAATCTCCAACACTAAAAATCATATAATATTTTTTTTTAAATTATAACTACTCTCAGTATTACAAGGGGTATATTAAATCATAATAATCAATGTTTATTCTATTAAATCTCATCTCAAGATTGACCGTGCATCAAAAAATGAGAAACAAAAAAAAATTGGAAATGAATAATTTCTATAAAATGAACCCATCACTATATCATCAACTAAAAAACCTTTGAAAATAATTGAATATTCTTGAATAAAATAATTGAAGTGGAAAATTATAGCTTCCCACCTACATAGGTATCAACAGGTTGTGACTATATTATTTATCATATGAATAGGATAAACCAACCATTATGATGTGCTCACACATTATCACTCCAAGACTGAAAATGATGAGATGTTTAGGATAAATGATCTTTAACCAATAATAAGTAACCTATAAATTATTTGATCACATTAAACCAATCTTTTTTAAGTTCCCTCGTCTATACTAAAATATCTTGAGAATTAACTCATGTGTTATAACACATGAGTTAATACCTATATCAATGAATACATTGTATGCATTAATATAAATTTTAGTTAAATATTATTTAATAATCCTTTAATTATATCCAAATTGGAAGAAAATTATGAACACCACTTACAGATTAAGAATACCACACACCCATCATATGTTGTGCCAATGTAACATTAAAACATTTTTTAAATATATATGGGTTATAGTGTATACTCAAGATACATAAAAGTTTAAGTTATTGGCCACATAACATCTAGTCCATAGCCTCAAAAATTAATTTCATTTCACGTTATGATTTAGGGAATTCCATTTCAAAATTTAACTTACATAGAATCCTAAAATGCATAGGGTTATTTCTCTATGTATTGTATCATATACAATAAATAGAGAAATTAAATCTAAACTACTTTGGTATATTCTATAAAACACTTTTATAAATTAAATATTAACATCCTTAAATATTGAATTATATATAATACCTTGTGAATAACCATCCAAATAATTTATATATTAACTATAAAATAGGTTAAAGTTATCTTCCTCAGTCAAACTCAATCCCCATTTAGTCTAAAAAATGTTTTACCACATAGGTCTTTAAAACATATAAAAAAATTTAAATAACTGAATATACAAATTTATGAAAACAAAAGCCTCTAGGAAATTACTTTCAATGACCATGGATTGAATGATTTTATAATGTTTTGGGGAAATTTTAATATTTGTTTTTGGAAATTGTCAATTTTTGTAACTAGGATTTTAAATAAAAGTCTGTGAGTTTTTTCATCCTCAGGTAATGTTTTTTCATATCGTTTTTCACTAGGGTGGACATTATTAATATTTTATATTAATCTATTTATTGACCAAGTGGAAATTAAAAACCACCGATGAGGATTTTGGAAGACCCATGTGTTCTCACCCTCATATGGGTGATACGTACATAGCCATACTTTTACATGGCTGATACTTTTCTAAATTTTAACAAATTGTTTCTCTAATGGACCCTTCAATGACATAAATCCCCTTATTTTTGGTTACCCCCAAATAAAATAAACATTCATATGTTTGGTGTACACATACAATAAATTTCCTTTTGTGGGATACTTATCAAAATTTTAGAAAATTCTTGTATAAGAGTATTGGACAACAATTACCTTACATTACAACCATATTACATGGGGAGTGACCACATATGAAACAATTACTATAATTGGGGATTCCCATGAGATTTGTGTTACCATGAATGGTAAATACCCATGCAAGGGGGTATTCTTATAATTGGAGGTGACCCCTAGTTAAATATCCCCTTATGCTGTGAAAATTCATAAGTGGATCACCCATACATGGGATAAATCCCATAAGTAGATTGGTCCCCCTATATTGGGATCCACTTATGTATAACCCTCTATGGTGGGGGTGAATATTATTTCCTAAATTTAAAAATATTAAATAAAAACTGATAACAATGGTTTTAAAGGGGGCTTCGAGGTGCCTCTTGCTTGTACTGAATAGGTCTTGACTAAGAGGTTCCCTCACCTCCCTCTTCATCTCAAGGGGAGTACTCCCACTATTATTATTTTAATTTTGTATCTTTTTATTTGTAGTAAATATTAATTAAAATATAATACTTTATGGTTATTATTTATATTTTTATTCCCCCTTCATTATCAATCCCTTCTATATTAAGTGAGTGTTTTTAGTTATGATTCCCCAAGAGTATGGTAGAATTATTCTACTATGGTGGGGATTTCTCTTAGTGGGAATATAATATTTCCCAAAGGTATTATTGCACATTGTTTCAACGTGTTTCAAAGATGTTATGTAATTCCATTGTATTTCTTATGGTATTTATGTTTTTGAGAAAATGGATAGATTTATTAGAATTATAAGTTATGGGTTATGAAAAGTAAAGATCTAAATGGATATCTGGGGTTGGGAGAACCACTTTTTTCAATGATTAGACCTCAATAACTAACTCCATGACTTATTATATATTCTACCTAATTAAATCAAGGTTTATAATAAATTAAAAATTACTTAAATTTATTTATTTTCAGTTTATGGCTTATGTTAGGTCCTCGTGTGGATGGAGGATGGATAGATGGATACTGAAGAGCATGGGAGATGGTTTTCAGACTACTATTAAAGATAATAATTCAATGAATGAGTGATTTTATCCCTTTAGAATATCCCTAATTAAACTAATTTTATTTATGTCGCATGTGATATATTGTGTCTCCATTTTGGGTGATTGGACTTTCTAGATTACATGAATTTTTTATAAATTAAATAAATTGTGTTTTAATATAAATGAATTGTCTTGATAAATTATAATGAATTAAAAAAGTGCATTGGTGTATGGTGAAACTTTGTAAAATTGATTGATTCCTAATCTATTAATGGTTGAGGGAATAAATTATTGACATTATATAAGATACACATGGACCTTGGAGGGCTATCAACTAAATGTATTAAGTGTATGTGATGCACCGAGATAGGTTTGAATTAGTCCCCTTGAGTAGGTATATCTGATATATTGGAATGACTGACCAGATTAGGTCATGATATGACTTTGAGATTCCATAGAACCATTGGTCTAGATGAATAGAGAATGTTGTGAGTTGTCCTCCCCAAAAGAAATTGAGAACCCGAGTGAGTGGACCATGGTATATTGATAATGGGTTTTTTGAGTATTCTTATGTAGAATGACATATAATGGAAGGTGGAAATTATATTATCTTCCTAGAGTGGGGCCAAAAGGGATTATCTGATGAGGCCAGAGTGGTCACAATTTGATCACCATGATATTGTAGGAAATTATTATTTCTGAATTATAATCTGTTCCAGACAGATAATATTGAAATATAGGTTCCCATATGGGGTTTTTATGTAATGACGAGACGTATTTGACTTTTTTAGGTTCCCTAAAATTATATTTACCCTATAAGAGCTTAGTACAGAATAGTATGTGTGGTCCTACTTGGGTCTCACCTTATAAATTATTTTTAAATGGTGTGACATAGTTGAGGCTATAGTACCAATTATATAAGATATCATGGGAGTTATGAACGCCCCTATACTCATTATGAAAAAATTATCGTCATATCATCATGGATTGGACCTTCAAATATATTTATACAACATATGAATTATCACCTAAGAACGAGATTTATGTATGATAATCCTAAATTTCTTAGGATTTCCTCTTAGGGATTTGATTTTACCCGATATTACTGTATTTACTAATATTATTTTCTAGTAATTTGTGATTGATCCAGCTTATATAAGACCATTGAGCATGATACTATTTGGAATGATTTTTATTTATTTTCAGAGACACTCCTTAAGTGTATGAAGTAGGTATGGTAGATATCAAGTGACACATTTTATCTCAATTATTGATGGTGTTTATTTATTTACACATATACATTGTATTTATTTTATAAATTGGTAATATCACATGTGTTTACACTTCTCTACTAGTTATTTTTATAAATCTATTGGTGGTTCCCTTCAATGTTGTAATCACACCCTATTCATAAAGGATCTCATGTTTCGGTAGGAAAGAGTCTCGTAGAAACATAATTGAATGGGATAAATTTTATGGACTAGATACTATGATTATATGAAGATCAAGGATGATAGTAGATCCCCATTTTATTTTATTTCTTTTATATAATTTTTATTTTTCATAGATATGGGGTTTAATCAGTTGTTGTAAACAGACATGATCATGAGTCTGTATGACTGTATGCGTTCACATTCATTATTATTGTTAGATATATTTTATTAATTTTTTCATAAAATTTATTATTATGGTTCTTCATTAGATATTTTACATTTTTTTACATCAATATATGGGTGTAGTCTCCCCATGTTAACACATTAGAGCCTCACTACTAGTTAGAATACGTTGGTGTATTGGAAGCCATGCTTGAGGTCATGTCGAAATGCTGGTCGAGACACAGATCAATGACCTATATAAATTGGGGTACTAAAAAGTGGTATCAGATCATTTTTAATTTTTTTATTACTATTTGGTATGATGGTATACATTTTATATAAGAATAACATAGATATTATGATGAACAGATTGGTGCTTCATGAATTATTTTCTGATTGAAACTCTAGGTTATCGGGGATATGGGAGTGTATTTTTTTTCATACTTATATGAATGTAGAATTTCACAAAGTGTGATGCACTTGTATTTCTTTATTTATGATATATCTTATTTTGGATCATGTCACATCAGCAAGAGACCTCGGTATATGCATTATATATAGAAATTTGGATTCACTTGACATGTATATTCTTATATTTTATTTTTATCAATAACACCATAGAGTTCCTCTTTTTAAAGATAAAATAATAACATATATAATTTTTTACTATATAACATATTTTTCTAATTATACTCATCTAAACCATGGTTTATTTCTTTTTATGATATATCATTTGGATATTCTGATGATATTCCCATTGATAATGACAATGAAGTCTCTCTATGTAAAGGATTTATAATGACCCATAGTTGGTCAGTATAAGAACTTGGTTCCTTGGAACTGGTTCCCAGAGAAATGGGTATGGTTATTTAAATATTCAATAATATTTTATATGGTGTTTTCCCATATATATTCTTGGTATCATTCTATTTAAATAAATTGTATCTATATGGATTTCTCAGCGAAGATCTTCATGGGATGATATCTTTTTATGTATTTGTAAATGTGATTTTGATCTTCGATGGTGGTAGTATAGTATAAAAATTCCCATTAAGGATTTGATCCCTATTAGGATGATGAATAGGTTGGTTATTCTAGATATATATTTTTGTCTATGTGGGTGGGTGGGGCTAAAGTGAATATCCCAATCTGTAGTACTTCTAAAATGGGATTTTATTTTTTTATCCGACATGGACCTCCTTTTGATGTTTACTATGGGATAGGATATTGCCTTGGTTTCTTATTACAGGACAAGACACTACCTTGGATATTTATTACGGTACATGGTTCTCCCAAGGTTTCTTATTTTAGGATGTGATTCTCCCTTGTACATTTATTATGGGGAACAGTTCTCCATATTATTTTTATTTATTATGGAACATGACACTCCCTTGGATGTTTATTATGAGGCATAGTTCCCCCTATTGTTTCATTATGATATATAAAAATACATTGGTTAATTTCAATATTATATAAAGTTACCTTATATACTTTACAGGGGGCATGGATCTACTCTCATTTTTTACCTCTATACAAGGTGTTAGCCTAATCATACTACTATATGAAATTATTATCTAATGGGAAGCTTTTAATTGTGACCCCTGTGGGTTTATATATAACCTTAGGGTTTATATGTTAGGATATACATACAATTCCATATTGGAACCTAGATTGGGTTTTTTTGTATGTGACATTCCTTGAGATATCTCAGATATAATATGAATGTTTCCTCCGGATTTGTGACCTTTGGGAGATATGGTCTTATGTTTGCTGGGAAATCCTGGTTATTTTGTGTATGTGAGGGTAGCTTGAGATAGGGGTTATCCTAAATTGAAAATTCTTTATATATGGGAAATATGGGTAGATGGTTCAGGTTATGAGATTGGTGCATAAAATATGTTACCAAATATGTGGTATAGGCATGGATACACCATGAGTTCTATGATATAAAGAACATGGATTGCTTTTGTGTAAAGGATTAGTTTTTATGGGTGTGATTAGTAAGATTCTTAGCCCTGTTGATTTTTGGTGTGATTCCCATTAAGATAATGGATCGATATCATATATACTTGGGTCAACGATATATAGAGTAACGGTAGATGAATTGCATTTTGTGACAACACAAGCTTCTCAGGTAATCATGTGATGTGGTATGGAATGGTTGGGATGATATGTTTGTCAGAAAGTAATAACAAAGGTGATTAGAGATAGATGATATGGTTATAAAGAGAATAGAAATGTATTAGGTTCACAAGCCTATGATTTATGGGATATTACAGGATATGGTCTATGTTAGATGAAAAACTAGGGTAGCACCCAAGTTCACACCAACTAGGTATGAATTACTTTAGATAAAATGGTTATTGGGAACATTTCTACAAGATAGATTTTGTATAAAATGAGGTGAAGAAATATAATTTTGTTTCACTTGAAATAACATGTCGAGATGGGTTCTTGAGCCTAGGATAATGGAATGAAACACATGGGAGAGTGAGTTGATTTTTGTGTACTGGTGGTATGGGAGTGTACACCAATTGGGTTCAGATAAGTTCATGATAGCTAATATATTATGACCAGTGAGAGGGTCTATAGGAATAATTATACCATAGATTGAGTAAAATGAGTGTTGGAAAACTAATAAGGGTAAATGTTGATGTGTGTGGGTAATTTTATACTGGTTATCAACAACACTCATTGGTTCAGTGAATTTCAGTGATAGTGTATAGGGTTAGAATTTGGGGATATAGACTAGTATAAAAAGAAACCATTGAATCATGTATCAAAATAATGGATTTGAGTCCCAGTAGTAGTGAAATTTGGGGCAGTGTTTAGGGACCTAGATGCCTACGGGACAGGCAGTGGATTTAGGCTCCCCAATGCTAGAAGGTGACAGAGGTGGGTAAGCAGGGCTCGTTGGTCTCTAGTGACATGTGGAGTGCATGTAGGGTATCTGGCAGGATGACCTAATGGTGGAACTCAGTGGTGACTTCCATTGTGATTGGGTGATATCACATGGAGGATCCTTGGAAAACTCTACATAGTGGGCGATGAAAGAGGGTTCACAGTGGGGATCGTCAGGCAACACAAATAGTTAATGATGTCTCTAATTGGTGGCATGATTCTATCAGTAGTATAGGATGGTGTCCATGATAGCTGAAAGCATGGATGAATGTCATAGGATGGACTGGTGACCAGAGGTAAGGTTCGTGCAGCACTGTTGTTGATGGTGGAAAAAATAACGGGCCTTCACCCTCATATATCTATCATGATGAGGGCTTTAGAGTAGAATCACCTAGAATGGTACGACACCAGATTAGTAGAATGATAGGGTATATAATCTTCCATCATTACTAAGAACCATTCATCTCAGCATGGGGAATTACTAATTTTTCAAAATTGCAATGTTGGAATCTACGGTTCATTTTATATCAACTTGGGAAGGTTTCTTGCTTATAGTGTCAGGTCTTTGGGGGCCTTCAAGGGTAATTTATTAGGCCATGTACCAACAGGGATTATGTTCCATGTATATTTTCCCGCCTAACCACATTAAAAAGGGTATTATAAAAATAAATAAAAATGCATGGCCTTCAGGCTTTTAGGAGGCGACAGTATACGGGTCGATGATTGATGGATCTATGGAGAAAATTGAAGGCATGGTTTCCAATACTATTAAATATATTATGGGATCTCCCCTAGTAGTTTTTGGTGTAATTATAAATGGATTGGGGTATTATGAAAAGTATTTCCCGATGTTGTTCATTAACATTAATTTCTAGGGAGGTGTGATGCTAAAAACCGATTGAGGTGTTTCCCAAGGATATGTATGATGAAACTCATATGTTGGTGAGTTAACCATTTTTCATTTGAGGGTTAAACAAATATTATGAATAATTTTTTGGTGGATAATTGTGATGATGTTTTTGTTTCCCGATAACTAGTTGAAAATTATATTTTAAGTTGTACATACACATCCAATCCTTACTTATTGTGATGGATGGAGCATGAGCCATAAATTTTGGTCATGATGGTTCAATGGATAGTCAATAGGGATATGATTATGGTAGGGAGAATTTTATTGGATGAAAATTCATCATTCTACATGGGTATATATGTTTATGATTGGACAATCCATTGGATGATCTATGTGACCTTGGTTACAAGTGTTCATTTAAATAATATTTTATTTTGATCGGTGTAATGTACTACATTTTCCATTTGGATATTATATTGCATAGATTATATGCATTGTAACTAGAATTGGGATGGTTTTGTATGTTATCTAAGCATGATTTAAACCCAAGATATATTTCTTATCCATAATAAGTTATAATGACTACTATGGTTGGTCAAGGATTCAACCCTGGAATTACAATGAGTATCAGGTACGAACATTGGAGAGAAAATTGGAAAATATCATGATGGATATGGGGAATTAAAGAACCATGATCAGATATTGTGATGATGCATTACAAATTTAACCCAATAGATTTCAAGTATAGTTGGCTATATTGGCCTCACATAGTGATTTCATGCATAATTGGATATTATGAGATGGAAACCTTTCTGATATTTTCATAGGATCACGTTATTTTTTTAACGTAATATAATGGTATAGAGAACCATATATTCCTTATGGAATTTATTGATGATATATTATAGTCTTAAAATAGATAGTTTTTGTGGAGAATAATCTCGATATTGGAAACCATGATAGGATAGAGGCTCGGGGTTTGATGAATAGTGTGCCCAATGTTTGGAGTTTCATAGAGAAAGCTCAATTTTTGATTTAGAGTATAAAATGATGATTTAATTATTAATTTGTGATTGATATCAAACAAGATTAATGGTTAAAGAAAATTAGGGAATCTTAGGGATGATAAATGTTATTGTGGGGATGTTACTAGACCCGTTCCTATATGAGTTGAGAATTTTTTTTGGATATTTGAATATTGTTACCATAAGATGGAAATTTTGAGAAAATGAATTTGGATTTGGAATATAGGAGTTGGGGTGGACTTAGGTAATGTTTTTTGACATGTTTGGAGTCTCCAGTGATTACACGATTTCTCAAGACTAGTATTTCTAACCAAGAAGTGTATTACTCTCGTGTGAAAAAGAAATGGATATTAAGAAAATTTAAAAACCCAAACATGGTCACCATTATGTGGGTCACTCATACATGGGAATCCATTTATACGTCTAATAAGCTTCCAATATTTGGAAAATTACAACATTAATAGACCCTTGAAAATGTTAATTCCACCTATGTGATTTGATCCTCACATAGAAGAAATAATTTTATGTGGGGTAACCACACATGGTTAGTCCCTATACCTAGGGGAAATTTGAAAATTTTTAGAATATTCCATTAATATAGAAGGGAAAGTTTTCCCTTATGTTTCCATCCACTTACATATGGAGTTACCATATATATAAGAATTCTAATACGTGAAAAATCCCCTTTCATGGGGGTGACCATGCATGGGAAACCCTATTACTATGTAAATCCATTTCTACTAAGGGTGAACACAATATACGGGTCCCCTTACGTATGGAATATCCTTTAATAGATCAACCCTATGTGGTTGGATCCCCCTATATCAACTGATCCCCGTAAGATGGTTCCCTTTACATGGACCCTTATATGAAGGGGAGTGAATATCATTTCTGGATTAAAAAAAATAAATTTAATGGGGTTAAAATAAGTTTTAAATTAGATTTTATGGCATTTTATGCCTAAACATTGTGGGTCTCAGCTAGGAGGGTGTGTCACCTCCATCTCCAACTCAAGGGAAGTTCTACCTCATTGTTAATGGAATTGAGTGTTGTCTAATCTGGAAGAAATATTGAGTTATATCTAACTCTTCATGTTTATTCTTTCTCATTTTTTCCCTTATTCCTTATTGTTCATGATTTCTACCATATACTATTTTTTAGTGAAAATTCCACTAGAATGTGGAGGAATATTCCAAATATAGTGGTTATTTTAGTTAGTTTGGATAGAAAATGTCTTGAGGTGATGATTGCAAGTTATATCCCCTAATTCTAATAAAGTTAATTCACCTATGGGAATTTTTATGGGTTATTTTGTTTTATAATAAATTGATGGATTTATTGGAAATATAAATTAGGGAATTGTGTGTAAATGGTCCACATGGACTACAAGTTTGGTTCACACCCCTTTTCTTGAGGATTAGACCTATATAAGTTAGTTGATTAGTTAGTATAAATTATAAGTTATTGACTAAAATGGTAAAATTAATTTTAATTTTTTATATGATTTCATTTTGAATTTATGACTTGAGGAAGGGCCTTGTGTGGATGGGTGATGGATAGATGTTATTGGATGTGATTTGAGAAGGTTTTATAGGGTTTTATTAAATGGAATAACTTCATGGATGATGTAGGTGGTCACTTGAGAATACCCCTATTATAATTGAATTTTTTCTATGTGGCATGTGTTATGTGGCCTCACCACAATGGTAAATTAATCTTTTTAAATAAAATAGTTTTTTTATAATTCAGAAAAATTAATTATTATTTAAATGGATTTTTTTTATAAATTCATGTGAATGAAGAATTTAAATAGGTTTGTAGTGGGCCCTTGTGATCTATCTTGTTTCTCAGACCATTGATGCTCGAGGGCATAAATTTTAAAATTGACACTAAAGAAACATATACCTAAAAGAAGTGTTAAATAATTGAATTAAGTGGAATTGTATACCTATATTTGTTCCCCATAGTTCCATTGAGTAGGAATTCATGATTAACTGGAATAATTTGTCCTGATTAATCCCTGATATGACAATCACATTCCTTAGAAACATTGGGCTAGATGAATAGAGATTGGGTCGAGTGTTCCATCCCCACAGGTGTGTAAGCACATTGGTGGGTGGAACCTATGTATATTAATGATGGTTCATGTGAGTGGACTGACCTAGGATTACTAGGGATGTGTGATGGTAAATTTTTAATCTTCCAAGAGTGGTTTCAGATGGACTTATCCTATAGGATAAGTGAATCCAAAATATTATCTTCATGATGTGGGTGAATGTTGTGCCATCTAAATGGTAGGAATAGACTAATATATGAGAGTGAGATCAAGAATACCATATGAATATTTCATGTTATGATGAGACGTAGTAAACCTCAAGGGGTTACTTGGAAATATATTTACCCTAGGGGTGGTTATAATAGGAGAGTTGTTGTATTTGACTTAAGGTATCACCAATGAACTCAAAGGTCAATGGGGTGATCCACATGACGTCATAGTGAAGAGTATATGAGATATCATCATAGGGACACACTGGCCACACGTGTTTTTGAATAAATTCCCTAAATATAACTAAGGATTCAGACTTTGGGTCTATCTAGATTTCATATGAATTACGTAATAGGAATTAGTTTTTTTATAGTACTAAATTGTCGAGGATTAAGAATTAAGAATCAGTTTAGGATTAATATAGATATATTTTTTAGGATTAACTCCTATTAACTATTTCATTAATATATTAATATATTTAATTTAATCCTAATATACTTAGTAATGATTCTCAATTGTTCTCAGAGATACTCTAGCATTGTCTAATGTTGGTATATTCGATACCATTTTCTCAATAGAATCAGAGGATTGATGATGGCTATTTATTTATACTTTTAGAGCGTATTTATTTATTTGACTATGAATATCCCACAAGAATATTCTACTTTAATCATTATGTTTGGGGCCTCATTGGTGGTTCTGTTGAAGTTAATATCCTTGGAACAACAATTTATACTTTGATTCCAGATATGTTTTAAGTGTTGAATATTTATAAGAAATTCATATAGCATATTGTTCATTGTTTTTTATACCTTTAATGTAATAATTTAATTTAATACACATTACAAGTATAAGAATATCATAGTTCCCCAATATAATTAGAACCCTGAAGTGCAGTGATGATATTCTTAAATATAGTTATGTGGTTTGATATCATTTGATGATGGGCCACATAGTATATATAACATTATCTGAGTTTACAAATAAGTGGATGACACTTCTTCTCCTGAATTTCACACATGGTAATATCCAATATGGTAAATTATGAGAACAGACCCAATATTAGGAATTCTATATGTTTTTTTCATCTAATATTCCTATATGTGAGCATATGTAAGGGGACTTGGATATTAAAATTATCATTTATTCTTGTTATGAATCGCCTACTATATTTATTTCATAATCGGTGGTGGTTACAACTCATGGAAATGTTGAACACATTATGTGGGCTACATGTGACATGTTATTTATCAATAAGTCCAGGAAGGATTTATCAATTCTATTTCTATAGAATCTAATATCTCATCCCTTTTATTCCAATAGATCCATCTCCCTAAATTCTATGGTCATAGTGTAAATACATGTTTATTTTAGACAGTCATAAAAAAGATGTATCCAATATATAGTTTGGTAATAAGAATTTGTAACCTACGTAATGAGATATTACGATAAAAGAATTATAATATAGAGTGAGCATTCATATGTGGTTTTTGTTTCTATGACATCATGTTATTTCTCTTGGATTACATTACTTTTAGATACACTGTAATCATAGATTTTAGGAAAGCCCCCCTAATGTCAATGAGAAATTTTTCTTCATGTTCACTAACAATGATTTCTCATTGATCTCTAATAATTATATTAGAATCCAATTTATATATTATATATTATTCTAAATACTAATGAATAATTTTATTGATTTTATCGATTAAAAATATTTATTTATGAATAAAACATTTAAAAATTATTTTGATGTTCAATAAATTCTAGAGGAGTTTGAAAGGACCAAGACTGTGTCTGATGAATCATATTAAAGATAAAGTTTTTCAAATAATATTATTTGTTGTTCATGTTGGAATATACAACAAAATTATTATATTATTATTATTATACCCAAGGTTTATTAAATGATATAATATTATTTGATTTTTGGTATTCAATTAAATATAATTTTAACATAATCCTTTGATCTACAAATAGATAATTCTATATATTGTGTGAAAGTGAAAAAATAGATAATCATTATGAATAATGAAAATATCTCTTGACTCCTCATTATCACTCCCCCTCAATAATTATAGACACAAGATAGGATTATTCAATAATAAAGGGTGATTGATCAATATAAAAAATACAATAAAAAATAATAAATAAAACAGAACCCAAAAATTGATTGGAATCGTTTGGATATAAAAGTTGCATGCATGAATCATTAAAAGGGGATAGACACATGGATCCACAAATAAAATCAAATGAAATATGAAATGTAACTCACCAACCCCGGTTACATAGAGAATATACATTATTTTAATACATTGTAATGATTATAAGGAATCAAGTCCTGAAGGACCGATAATTTTATCATCCTTGGAAAGTAGATAACATACATGAACGTTACATTACACTTTATAACATAAAACACAACCTTATTAATCCATTTATAACACCATTACTAACATAGCATAACCCTGGATATCAATCATAACACACTTCTTCAAATATTGGGAAAATAAAATATAAGGGGTGAGCTTAGAAGCTCAGTAAGGTTAAATTATTTAGCGGAAGCTATAAACTTTTAAGGAAAGATGTATAATAGAATAAAAATACTTTAAAGAATAAAACATGAACATAATATGGTATGAATAAGTCAAATATTACCATATATCCATGAACATTCATTTTCTACTAGTCCAATAATCACATGTAATAAATAATTTCACAATGAGAGAATGCATAATTTCGGGAAAAATAACTACTACGTCAAGGCCTTGTGAAAAAGCTATTCATTAATATTCTTCCAAGTAATTATTCCAAGACACTAATTTATATCATGGGACCTAACGATTCATTCAGGGGCTATAGAAGACCTCATCCATCACTTACTATGTCCAATTCATTTCTCATATGAATATGGTGAAACATTACATAAACATTCATATTAAAACTAGAAATCAAAATGTAAATATTTTAAACATAAACCATGAATGGTATAAAAATAGAACATCCACATTACAACATTTCATAACTCATTCAATACAATATGGAACATTTTATATAATAAATCAACCCAATAAAGAATAATATCCAGTAATGGAGGTTGACATAGTTGAAAATGACAAGTGAAACTTTGAGAGAAATATCCCTTTTTCATGAAATCATGTAAACGTCGCACAATTTAAAAATGAATAAATTTAAAATAAATTTTTGAATAAAAATGTCTGATACTACTTTGAAAATTTTTAAAGGAGTTAAAATTTTAAAACAATCATTTTCATATAAATAAATCCTTCAAATCAATTTGAAAACATTGACATTAATTAAATAACTTATTTAAATAAATCCTTAAATCATTTAAAATGATGATCTATTAAAAAATCCCCTTACGTAAAACATTAAAATATTCCTTTTGAAAAAAAAATTTATGAAACATGGACATGGATAATAAATATTTCCTAGTAAATACTTACACATAAACAATCTCAGAAAATATAGAGATTGAGGAATTAACCCTTACCTTTGTTCTAATACACTTTGTATGTATCTAAAACTCTTATATAATGATTTTAAACATATTATTTACTTATATCATAATCATAATAATATTTATGATATCATATATGATTCTTTTATGACTTTATATTACCCATTTATTAATAATTCCAAGTTAATGCAACATTTCAGGTAATATCTCTTTGTTTATCGTACATGTTTTGACTTGTTATTGTTGATCATATTACTTAGATATTGATTTAATTACTTATATAATGTCTAATAAAATTTATATATCATATATATTCATCATATAAGTATATAATATACATATATATATATAGGAATACATCGTTCACGGAGACGGTAGGTTGTACGTACTCATTAACATTGTTTTTGTTTTCTTTTTGTATTGAATGGAAATAAGTGAATGTGATATATGTTCATAAATATATATATATATATATATCATTAAATTAGACTTATTACTTAATATATTTCATTATTATGAATAATATATTTTTTGCAATCATTCTTGGATAGTTAAAGTGGATAATGAATCTCATCACGTTGTGGAGACGGTAGGTCGAACATACGTGCGAGTGAATATATCATTCCATTAATGATTAAATGGTATATAATTGGATGGAATATGAACTATAAAGAAGCAATATAATGTTATATTTATTATTTACATCCATTATATTCATCTATATACCCGTATAAATAATGTGCACATGAAAAACAATTTACACCACAACGTGGAGAAGATAAGACGTACGTACGCACACATGGTGGTATTGTTTTTCATAGGATGGGTAAAAATAGTAATATGGTGGTATAATAATCTTAAAAACATCACTGAATATATTATATGTGGGAGTTATTATTTTAGTATGGAAAAAACCTAGTAAGAGGAAGTAGAAGAAGAATGAAGTTTGAAAGAATGGATAAAATGATTACCTCTTCTTCAGGTGTCTCCTTTTGATTCTCACAACAAGACTCCATATGTTGGATTTATGCCCAATGGGTTTCCTCTAGGATGAATTTTTGGAAGTTGGGATCATATTTGGTAAGATTGTGGCCTATCTAAAGGGCTTTGGAGGTGGGAATTAATGAGAATTGGAGGTGCCCTTTTATAAGAGAGGTGAGGGGAACTTTAGGAGAATCTTGAAATATTAATTTGTTATAAAATTATTTTAGGTTTCTAACATCTCCAAATTAATTTCTATCAATTATAAGATGAATATGGGACGAAATAATATCAAAAAATAATTTTTATACATGTTTAGTTCAAAAAATGGACTTTATCGTTTAGGATTAACCCTTGGTAAAATAAGTTAACTCTTAAAATGTCCTCTTGTATTTTTATACTATATGGTTAATTTAGTTAGTATAAATTTCCAAGGGAACTTCAAGTTAATCATTAGTAAAATCTGTATCATTATCTATGTCAGTTGTCCAAATATTATATTTTTATGATTTTTATATAATTTAATAAAGTTGTATTTTTTTAACTCTTTTATGTCAATTTTGAAACTATTTAGTAATTGATTTTCTTAAAGTAATAAAAACCTGACTCCTTCAAACCAAAGGAATTAACTCAAACCTAATATATCAATGACGACCATAAAATTCGTGTATGGAATCAAATTTTTCAATTTAAATTTATTTTCATATTTATAATATCATTTATTTCAATAATTCATTAACAAGGTAATTTTTATATCATCATTTTGTCATAATTAAATCTAATTATTTAACGTCAAAAAATTATAAATAAAATATCTTGCTATAAAAATATTTTTAAATTTTTAAAGAAAATTTTTAGTCAAATTTGTCTTATGTATAACCCTGTATTAAAATGGTTTAGTTATTAAAATTTGAATTTAACACTTTAACTCTTATTTGAATAAAATATATTAAATTTCCTAATCTAAGCCATGTAGATAAAAAAAGATCATATTTTTTTCCTAAGGTTGATTTTTTTAAAAAATACTTATCTAATAGAATTAGTTCATGTGTTGGGGTAATTTTATATTATTATAATATTATTTTTACCTTTAGTTTCCCTAATTACTTTTAACCGTTTTAAATAAAATTCAAAAGTTTGTATTCACCAAAAATTATTTTCATAATATTGAACCCCATTTTACTTAGAGATGACAACTATGTCTGTTTGATCATTGAAATTTAATTCATAGAAGCGGTAAAATTACGTTTTATAAAAAATTTAAAATGTGCCTTGAAGGTTGGTAAAAGACATTAAATGGTTTAACAAAATTATAAATATCTAATCATATTATAAAATGACTCCAATGAATTACATTAGACTAATATAGGCATTTTGTGTCTATTTTGACTTTAAAATGAACTAAAAATATATATATTTAAATAAAAAGTTAGTTTTAAACAATAATGCAGTGATTTCACTATGAATAAATAATTTTAATGTTTTTAGAAAAATAAAAAAATTCACCCTAGGATAATTTTGATATTCTGAATCCAAAAATGAATTCCATTTTAAAAAATAAAATTTATAAAATTTCATAAAGTAGGTATCACTATTCATAATTTTTTTAAAATGGAAAGTTTGATTAGTCATGGTGTGCGTAAACTTAGTGTTGCGTACAACGCACGCTATGAAATTATTTAAAAAATGAAGCATACCGTGGAAGACTGGGGTGTTACATGAAAATTTTCTTCCGAAAGATCAATATAATCGAGGAAAAAAATATCGTATACTAAGGAATTTATTTTATTTAGATACAAATAACTTAAATATAAATCTAACATGAACAGATCCTCAATTGTGGTTGAGAGAAATTTTATTTAAAAAATTAAAATATATCACCAAGGACTAGAAATTTTGTTGTGCCTCATACCATTAAGTAGTATCAAAACATTCATATATTAAATTTACAATATTTTTTTTTGATTTTTGATCTATACAAAATCTTGGATGAATGTTATCATTTCACATTACTCGTTATTTAATACGATTTTAATTAACATGATATCAACAAATAAATCATGTTTATTTACTATTTCATTTCATTAAAGTTATAAGAATAGATGAATAATGATGTTAGATTCCATCGGGATATGCCAAAAAAATTCCAATAAAACTAGGTTATGCAGTGTGTAGTTGGAGGACACATAGTGTCCCCATGTGAATGATGCCTATAGTTTTCACAAGATAAATGGCAAAGTGAGATGTTAATTACATGCGATGAGTTTCTTTCACATCACATGTATACTTGGAAAACATTGAACTTGGGATGTCATATTAGATGGTCTATAGCAGGTGAATATGTCATGTAGTCCATTAGGTGAGAACATCTGACACGTGACATAAGGGATACAAGGAGTGTATTCAGGATGTACACACAGTGTATTCTATCCAATATACACACCTTAGACCATTATTTTATCCTAGAAACATAGAATGATAATATATGACATGTTGTTAGCATGTACACATCGTTTAGTCCATTCATGTTAACACGGGAAATCTCCAGGTGTGTATCCCGAACACACAAAAATTGACATACAAATCATGTATTTGGATAGTAAAAGTTTTTAAATATCCTAATTAATGGAAAAATTAAATTACATTAAATTGAAACTTTTGAAAATTAAACCTTATTTTATTAAGTGGAACTGTATTTTTTTGATATTTTAATAATGGTTTTATTGAAATTTGAATGCTCGTTTAATTTTTTATTATAATCTATAATAATTGGTTCCACCATTTATTTTCAATTAATTCCATAATTATTTTTACCTACATGTGAATACAAATGGTCATTAAGACGAAAGATAATTAATTTTTTAATTTTTTAACTAATTCAACCACTTTTATCTTAATAATAAAAAACAAAAGAGAAATTTTTGCTAACTGGTTTAATTTTTCATATGCATTAAATATATGACCATTCATATACCCTAGAAATTCTAGTGTATGTGTTTGAAATATATTTAATTTATTTCATTTTACATGTTAGAAATATAAATTATTTAATTAATTTATGGTATGTGTTTCATTCCACCCTCCATTATTATATAGGACCTGCATTTCCATGGTTATTTATGTAATCCAATTCAACCAATCCATCGGTTTCCCTCACCAATATGTGGGTTAAGAGTACATTTAATTAATAGATTTTCCCAAAGCATGGGGAGGTGGTTCAAGATTGAACCATAATGATTCCAACCTAGGTGTTACATGTGTAAATAGGTGGAACTCTATAAGTCATTACAATATCAAAAATATGGGTTATTTTCCCTAGTCCAAGGGTTTATTTAATGTTTGATAACAAAATCAACAATACGATATTCTCATGAATAAGTTGTTTGTTTATTTATTTAATAATTTATTTATTTCTATGCATTATTTATTTTATGGATACAAGACAATGATCACATAAATAAATGAATTAATTTGGAAATAAAAAATATAATTACATGGATTATACATAAATTATATATCCAAAATAGATAATTAGTTAATTAAAATACACTTAATATTTGGAAATCCATGTAAATTATAAATACAATTTATAATTTCTTTAAAAATAAATTAAAATCCCAAAAATTAATACTAAGTCATATTACACCTTCCATTACTCAAATGATAATGTAACCATTAAACTCTATGTTTTCATGGGCAAGTTCTAGAAACATACAAGCATCGAGATTTCTCATGATGAATTTAGGTTGACTTAACTGAACATGTAATGAATTTAACATCCAAATTCTATTCAATAAAAATTTGGAGGAAAGTTTTGAGAAAATATAAGTCATTATTTTTGGATGGCAGAATCTAGTTAATGGCTCAAGGTGTTTCAAACTAGCAACATTCAATACCACCTACCTCAATCCTTCTTATGGTTTTCATGGTCAAATTTAGGATAATTAAGAAAGTTAATATGGGTTCTTTCCAGAAATTTTTTTAGAATACAAAAATTCTTGATTTAAATGGTGAAGTCTATATTGAATTGTTAAATTTGTGGGAAATTTAATAAAAAAAATTAATTTATTATTTCTCAAAAAATTGTAATCAAGAAATGTACAAATACAACACTCATTTAATTATCTAAAAAAATAAAATGTTCATCATCCACATTATTCCTTCAATCTATATTATAGAAATACAATATTCACACTTGCAATAAATTCAAAGAATGGTTCAGACACCTTCGAGTTGTGATGCACCATGGATGGAAATCTTATATTCAAGAATCCATAATTCCATATTTTCCTACTAATAATGCCATTTCTAAAGAGTTACTTGTCCAAAAAAATGAGTAATGTGGTTGAAATTCAATGTTTGATTCCTTAATAGATGTCATGTGAATTTATGAAGTCTCATAAAAATATATACATATATCTGGCATCATCGCCTCTATGATTTATACTAAGAGAGATATAGACAAGAAAATTTTAATATTTCTTATTAACTCATTAAGATTCATCTTGTGGATGGTTTGATATTTAATCATCACACAGTCAAGCTCATTAGAAACATTGAGCACCTTGTTGTTCTAGGATTTAAACTCTCTGATAAATAGTGCAATGATATCATTCTGGAATCACCCCCCCCCCCCAAATCTTCTCTTGTTTTTTAGTTCATTTTAACATGAAATATTTCAATAAGTCCCCAACATATCTTTTTCACTCTACCACACCAATAGGACAAGGAGAAAAGGAGAGAATGTCTTTTGATCCTTATAGTAAACAAACTAAATGGGTAAGTGATGATATATAAGCCCAAAGATTCTTAAAGTCATTCCAATAAAAGGAATATAAAGGGGAAAAAATAGAACATTGTACATTCTATTTCTCATTTTTTAACTGGGGCTATTGGAAGAAAAACTACACCCATCCAAGGAAGCAAGGGGAATCTTTAGGAGCATTTGTTATTGAATGAAATTTATTTTTTTTTCAATAAATTGGGTATTGGATATATCATGTGGTTCTAACATCTATATCAAAATATAGGAACAAATTTGATTTATAAAGATTTAATAGGGTTGGTTGATATACAAGAATACAATAGATGTAAACTTCACAATGTAGCTATCGAGGACTACCACCTCACATTGTTGTTAAGAATAATCATGGTGCTAACGGGTTCTTATTATGTTTCTTCAGTTAACAAAAACATTATTTATATATGTTGGGTTGATACAGATTGTATTATTTTCAAATTTAGAAATAAATTTTTCCTCTCATATAAGTATATAAATTTTTATGGTAAGTCACATTAAAATAACGGTACTTATTTGATGGACTACATAAACCGGGTAATTGTAATCAATAAAAAAATATCATTACCTTAAACATACCACACCTAACTATGAAACCAATATATAGTTCATGTAAATAAAAATATCTTAACAAAATTATTCTATGATAGATATTTAGATTCATTTAATCTAAAACCACTTGGTATATATCACTCATGTTGACGTGGTAAAATAACCAAAGCTATATTTCGTGGAAAAGTTGAAAGGGTCAAAGAGATTGTTGAATTTGTTCATACAAATGTGTTTGAACCAATTATTGTTAAATAAAAGGGTGGGTAATCATAATTCATAACATTTAATGATGAATTATTTTTAAATGGATATGTATACATGATGATGTATAGGTCAAATTCTTTTGATAAATTCAATTAATACAAGTGTGAAGTGAAGAACCAGATTTGTAAAAAGATTCAGAAACTCTACTCAGACAATGGTGGAGATGGTCTTAATCAAGACATAGTTGATTACCTATTAGAGTATAGGAACATATCCCAACTGAATCCACCATATAAACCTCAATGGAATGGTTTCTGGTAAGGTAGGAACAACTCCATGATGGATATGATGAGATCAACAATGAGTTATATGATTTTTTGTTATCCTTTTGGGGATACATGTTACAAACAGAAGCATACATAAAAAACTATGTTCCAACTAATGTGATAGATGGTATACCATACAAATAATGGAATGGATGTAAACTTGTGTTGTCATACTTAAATGTGTGGGTTGAAAATAATATGTTAAGGCCTCTTCAGGTAACAATATTTCACCCTGAGGCACAAAGTGTATCTTTATAGGACATCTCAAAAAAATAAAGGGACTCTACCTATAAAAGACTTTATACAAGAAGTTTGTGGTTGAAAAGAATATATCATTATTTGAAAGGGTGAAAAAATCTAAAATATATAGTTGGATTGAGATAGAATTTGATGAAGTTCATGGTCATGATACACTAGAGTTGTAAAAGAGAAAATCCCATGAATACCCAGGAAACAATATGTTGTTTGAAAAACACAAGTACTAAATTTGAGTACTAGAGATGTTAGATATCCAGAATACTATGGTTTTCTAGTAACTAAGGATATCGACTTGTTATTAGTTGATAATAATGATAGTCAAATATACAAGGAATAAGTATATATGATAGGAAGATATCTACCTGGCCCAGCTGATGGTTATTAGATGACAGTCAATACGATCTTCAAGTATCTAATGTATGCTAAGGATATGTCCCATTTTTATAGAGGATATTAGGAACTAGTCATTAAAATGTATATAGGTTCTAGTTTCCAAATAAATCAATATAACATGAATTCTAAAACAGGAAACGGTTTCCCTTCGAATGTAGGTGTTGTGAGCTAGAGCATGTCAAAGAAGGGTGTGGTCCCTGATTCTATCAAAGAGTCCATGTATATTGTGGATTTTGATTGAGATAAATAATTATTATGGATGTAAAACAATATAAAAGGTCTTTATTTGGTTCTTAGAAATAAATATACAATGAATTTTGATTAATATTATACTCCAGTGTTGGCTTCAACAAAAGATGTGAGGTCACATAATTGGATGAAGCACAAACTTTTGAAGTATATATCATATCTTGAGAGATTTTTCTCAAAGTGGTTAGGTTTTATTCATTATCATCTCTATGTAATTCAATGTAGAGGACCCCTTGACTAAAGGCTTCACTAACCAGAAACGGTATTATTATGTGAGGGCTAGAAAACTGAATTTCATTGGAAATTAAATCTAGTCCAAATGCGATTTTTTCGGCATGGGTCCTTGGACCAACTATTTGTACTTTTATTACATGTGTATTTTATATATAGAATATTAAAAAAAACTTATTAATATATATTGTTCATTTTTCTATAGGAATTTAATGTTACAATTTCCTAGAGTATGTATCGCATTAAGAAGGGCATACCTGTTCCCAACGAGGATGAGAACCACAAAGTGTTATGATGATGTTATTAAAAATAGTTTTATGATAAAATAACACAATATGATTTGAATACTTGCATATATATGTAGTTAGGATTGAGTACAAAGAGTCTGATGATACTTCAACTCATTAAGTTCTCACTTGGTAAACTCCAAGATAGGAGATTATGGGAATATACTCAATAGTATGAATTATGCATATTTTCATGTCATCTGATATTCCTTTTTAAAAGCTTCTTTAATGTTCCTTGTACTTTAAGATTATTTTTAATTCATTTTGAGAATCACATACTTATTTTTATTATGTCAACCATGACAAAAAAATCTTGTTCAAGTTGGATAGTTTTGATGCATCATGTGTGACATGTTATTAATGATTAAGTCAAGGAAGGATTTTTTCTTTCCATATTTAATAAGCTAATATCTCCTCCCTTTGATTAGAATATAACCATCACACTAAATTCCATAGCCATGGAGTGATGAAATTTTTATTTTCTATCGTCAAATAAATATGTATTGAGCATTTAAGTTAGTTACATAGATTTGTGACCTGCTTGATGAGATGTTGTGACAAAGGGATTATATTACATAGTGATTTTTTGTTTGTGGTCATCTTCATTGGAAAATTATTTCATTTATATTGGGTTCTTTGTCCAATTTCAACCCAGTAAAAATGGAATTTGGGAAAGCCCACCAAATTCCAGTAGGAATTGGTCTTTTTGTGTCCCCCACTAAGGGTTTCTGTTGATATTAATTAAATTTTATTTGAATTTAATTAATATAATAAATTCTAATATCAAGTACAAGGAATAATTTTATTCATGATTTATCAATCATATAAATTTATTGATGAATAAAATATTTAATATTTATTTAGATGTTCAATAAATGTTAATGGATGTCGAATGGACCAGGACTCTGTCCAGTGAAAAATATTAAATAGAAAGATGGGTAAGTAATATTAGTTATTTCATATAATGATATGAACCATAAAAATTATTATTATTTATTAATGTTTAGATAAATGGGGTTTATTAAAGGTTTTATTGTTGTTTAAGGGTAGACATGAAATTAAATTGTATTTTAACCTAAACCCTAGCTCTATAAATAGATGGTTATGTTTATTGTATGAAAGTTAAAAAATAGGCAATCATTTTGTGCAATGAAATTATTTAATGTATCCAACTTCTCTCCCCATCTCACGAACAATAAATAGACGAGATATTCTATTAAGGCCCGAGGATGAGTGATAAATATGAACAAAGAAATAAAATGATTCACCATGCAAGCACCTAGAAATCGATTGGTGTTTCTTCAAGATTCAAGGATAACTTGTAAGTCACTAAAATAGGGATTGTACCCTTAGTTCCTCACATTGTAAAAAATGAAATCAAAAGGGGTACTTTGGAAGATAGACATCATCAAACAAGAAAGGCTCCAAATCCCATGTGTTTATTTTCTTCATATCAAAATAAATTAATTCACCATTTAACATTCAAAGATAATCATTTGGGGTTCCATGAAATTTTTTTAAAGGAAATTATTAATATATCACCCACCATCAGAACTTCATCTATTCTCAAAACCTTCATATTCCTTTTTAACATGTACTCATACTCAACTCAGGTGACTAGGGAACTTGGTTAGATCAAAAAACATCACTGATTGAATGTTCATGCATAGAAGAGGCTCTAAGTTTCAAAATCAAGTATAATTTCTTGGATGGAATATATATTGGGATGAGATAAATATCAGGGATGAAATTATGGCCTCTTAAAATTTTATTCCAATAATAAAATTTGTATATGTGATTGGTCCATTGGGTGAACGATTGTTATAGGATAGCATGATAATGAGACTATATGATTATATTCTTCTAAATTTATTATTATTTTATTGTATGTTTTATTATTTTTACACTCTAAATTATTTTTATGGATAATTATTGGTCATTTTTAATGATGTTTTAATCCTATATTTGGGTATAGTCTCCCCATGGTTACTCCCTCAACCCTCTATGCTAGTCGAAAACCTCAATGGTACAGGGAGAAACACTTGAGGTTTCATCAAAGCACTGAACAAGAAATTTAACAATGGTATCTAGGTGGTGGTGCATTACAAAAACGGTGATACTCTAGATATTGAGGGATCTATAAAGATACACATCAGCCATATATATCTCAATCAATCTATTCACTAATCACATCATAAGCTAGAGTGAATTATCATATGTCACCTTTTCCCAAGACATAATGGGACTATGGGACATGGATAAAACCAATCCCATATACCTCAGTCTTGCATTATCAACTATTAGAGTAAAGATTGGATTGATTGATGAATATATGACATATCATTCATCTTTATGGATAATCACAACACATATCCATAATCAAAATAGTTTATCATGTGATATATACTATCTTGGTGTGATTGAATACACCTAAATCTATGCCAACTAAGGGCACATATTTTATACTCATTATACAAGATGAAAAAAAAACCCATCTTGTTGAAGATCCAAATAATGACATGATCAATCGCACACCAACCAATCCCTCATTTTCTAATCCACAATAGACAACATAATAAGGGTTACAAAGCATCATATTTTTCATACTAGGTAACTCAAAAATTCTTTTAGTAGGGACTGAATATGATCCATACATTGCAATTATTCCAAACACATAGTGCATAACACTCCATGTAGTAAACATTATGGGCTATCCAGCACAAAAAAGGGAATTATTCCTTAACTTTTATACCTCATGATCATATTTAGTATCCATATATTCTAATACTAGTTACAATGACCTTAACATTTTACCATTACCAATAAATAAATATTCCTAATGTAATAGGTAATACTTATTTATAGAATAAATACTTATTTTGTTAAGTGAAAATTAAATAAATATTTATTCATAAGCTTTTGAAGATAATATTTATTTATTTATTAAATGAATAATATTTATATATTATTCAGGGATTAATAAATTTAAAAGAAAGTGGGTTGGATGATTTCATGGCTCAATGATATAAATAGAAAAATAATAAATGTAATTTAAAAAGTGGAATTATTTGTGATTACACCAAGAGGTTGTGAATTATTGGTTTAGGTGAAGAAGATTGGAATATATAAATGGTTTTTGTTATTATGTCATGTTTTATTTTCAACACATGGGTAGTTTTTCTAAGGTGCTACATCCATGTTTTACCATTGGATTGCTATCACTAAGGTGAAACCATTATGTGTGATTCCATTTTCTGTGTTACCATTGAGGATAAGGTGCTACTATTGAGGATAAGGTGTAATAGATTGGTGCTACAAATAGGTTTCACTATTTGGAACTACCACTAGGTAACACTACTAAGTGCTACCGCCACATACCACTGCCAGGTTCTACCATTGGGTTCAACTTCTAGATGACACAATAGAGTTCATACCACCATTGTTTTATTGTATGGGTTTTACTGTAAGGGTAGTCTATTTATGTGATACTATTGTGATACAATTTCTTGATGAAGATAGGAGAACAATGAGTTTCATAGTTCTCCAATTAATTAAATCTGATAATGAAATGTAATTTGTTATTATAAGGATTAAATATAAAATTATAAAATATCATGATTCTTCTAAATAATCTGTTGAGTGAATATATAATGAAGAAGAACTGAGATCCCGTGCAACTATTCAAATGCACTGAATAGAGGATGAAAATTTGAATGATATCTTTTGAATTTTTTTTAAACATGAAGAAGAACAGTTTACCATCTTGTCCATAAAATTCATCTTCATGTGTGGGTTTTCAAAGATGGTTGAAAGAAATATTTAATAAGAAATCATGGAAATCATTATGCTACAGTTAAAAGGAATTTTATTAATTTTAAATTCCTTCTTAAATATAGTTTTATTTCTTTTGATGTGTTATTTGTTTCATAAAAAGAAGGTGGTTTGATTTTAAGAAGAATAATTCCAATATTGAAGTTGGTCTGGTAATTTATCATTATCATGAATGAATTGATTCATACGCATCATTTTAACGTTAAAGAAATGATAGTTTAAAATAATATTAAAGAGGTTTTTTCATTTCTACATGACTTGATAAAGTTACAAATAGTTATTGAAGGTGTTTCCTATGTAAGATATTATGATGAACATATCATATTTTTCATGGAGTCTGAATTCAAATATATTTATCCATTATCATTAATATTTGAGTCACGATAAAATTGAAAAGTAAGATTATCATATCTCATCAAATAATTATCAAATGTTTTCATATAAATTATTTTTTGGGGAAATATTCATTGAATAGGTGTTGTTGAAGTAATATTGGTATCATATAGTGTAGTACATGAAAATAGAAGTTAATCCTTTCTTGAGAATGAATAGTGGAAGAATAAGAAGATAATTGTAAGAACCCGGACCTTCGTTTTAGATATGTTTTTCCTTTTTCTGGAGTTTTTGAGAAAATAGGAGTTTCTCGAAATTTTTGATGTACATGCCGTGTACTTTGATGCCGCGTGAGGCTGTGTGCTGGCCGTGTTTGGGCCACACACATGATCGTGTGGGGTGATGTGGAGGCCGCTTAAAGAGGACTATAGAAAATCCTAGTACGTGTCATGTACTCCAAAAGTACACGCCGTGTATATTCTTTTTTTTTCTTTAAAAAGATCGGGCATGCGTCTTACCGCAAGAATTGCCTTTTTCTAGGTCCCATTCAACCGAGAAAAGTCGAATGATGCCCGAAATTCTCTAATCCCATGTGCCTCTGTTCACTCCTTGAATTGACCTTTGTCGATTGCGTTGGAACCACAATGGTAAGCTCTCCCTTATTCTAGAGCATCGTTTTCCAATTCCTCATATTTTTCATGTTATCGTGGGTTGAACATTTTGTGATTTTTCATAGATCTATGACATTCTAAGGAGATTGAAGCCTCGTGGTTCAATTATATCAATCTCATAGCATCAAGGTAGGTGGTTTGTGCCTTTCCATTCAATTTCTTTGAGTATTATGTGCAATTTTCACCAATACCCTTGAACGGGGTATTGCGTGTTTACTGTTTTTTCCCTATTGTATTTCAGCCTTGCTTGTATGCTTGGGTAGAGGTAATTTGGTTGTGTATGAGGATAATTGTTATGATTAGATGTTTTTCCCATGCCTTTTTCTATTTACGACCTTTTGGTCGTGTTCATCCTTTGGTTGTTATACATGTTTTCCATGCCTTGTGACTGTAGGATGGAGTGTTGGTCTCTGACATGCTTGTTATTCTATAGACTGGTTAGCCAAGTAGCTATGTTGGTTTACTTTTTCATGGTAGCATTATTATGCACTGACTGGCATGGGGCCATGAGAACCAAATGCTATAGACTATAAGGGGATAGACCGAGTGAGCTTCCTGATAGATTCTTGGACACTATATACTATAGGGGATAGACCGAATGAGACTTACCAGAGATCCTTGGATATTATAGACTACAGTAGGATATACTGAGTGAGCTTCCTCAGAGATTCTTGAGCTTTATAGACTATACGAGGGTAAACCGAGTGAGCTTCCTTGAAGTGCCTGTGTTTTGTTTGAATTTCCTTAAACCATTCCAGGCTATAGGAGGAATTGACAGAGTGAGATTTCTCAGAGAGTCTCTGATCGACCAGAGGTTATAAGAGGAATTCACCAAGTGAGCTTCCTTATAGAGTCTCTAAACTGTGGGGATTTAAAGGAATTTTACTGCATGATCTTCCTCAGAGAGTCCTTGACTACCTTAGACTATAAGGGGAATTGACCGAGTGTGCTTCCTCAGAGAGTCTTATAATTTCTTATGACCAAACCAGAGGGGTTAGGCTGAGTGTACTACCCATAGGGTTGTTAGTACTTCATGGATAGGACTAGAGGGGATGGTTGTGAGTACTTTCTAGAGGGATTATTGTTTGTGGTTAGTGTTTTGCTTCACTACTGCTTGTTGATCTGTGGATTGTTTACTGTTGTGTATTATCATGTTTACTGGTTACTGTTTACTGCTTACTGTACTATTACCTTCCATATGCTCGCTGACTATTAGGCACAGTTCTTTGGGTGGTTTTCTTTTGGGAGTTAGTCTCACACCCTATTTGGGTCATGCTTTTGGGCCCAAACAGATTATATTACTGCAGGTATAGAGAAGGGAATGAGCCCTTTGACTTCAGGTACTTGATTGCATTGGAGAATGAGAGCATGAGACCAAGCTGAGGCTTGCGATGATGAGGAGTTGCTTATCTGTTTTTCTTTTGTACATTGGAATAGTATTGTACTCAGCATTGTGACTTGTTTGGATGATTTCCTAGACATATGTATCATGAATCATTTCATATATATGTGTGTCCTCCAGTTGTTTATTTTTTAATCTTCCAATGTTTACTATTATTGGATATTTACTACTTCCGCTCTTGTATGTGTTGTTTACTTTTGCTATGTACTCTTCCAATGAGGTCATTGTTTCCCCACTATCACACCTAAGGCCCTCGCTGCTAGTCGGCAGCCTCTGGCGTTTGGGGAAATACGCTTGAGGCCATTTGACTAACAGGGTATGGGGTGCCTCTAGGTGGCTTCTGGAACCGGGGTCTTACAAAGTGGTATCAGAGGAACTCTTTTCTCTTGACTTACTCTTTGGAGCCTATAGCCAGGGATAGGACGGAATAGGTACTTGGTAAGAAGTTGTGCCCGAGAGTAGCTAACCCGTGTACAAAGAAAATCCAATCTACCTCGTTTATTACAATTTAATTAGGTTTTTCTATTTTTACATTTTATTTGTTTTCACCGTTGGGTAATTCACATGCTTTGTGCTATTACCTTTGTTGTTATTGCGGTTCTATTTCTGTCGCAACCCGATGAGATGAGGGTATTCCATCTCGTTCATCACATAGGCACTTGTTAGAAATCATATTCCATGCATTCTTTCCAAGCCATCTAGGATGCATTAGCGACTGCATGTTGTTGTGATAGACATTGGGTGGATTATGCATGTTGTTGTGATAGTTTCATTGATAGAATATATTTTATTTGATAGATAATTTTTTTGGATAATACTTTGCTTAAATGGATGCTAAACTTTGGTTCTTGAGGTGTTTTGGCCCTCATGGACCGGAATTTGGTGGATCATTTCCTGGATTCCTTGTTATAACTTGTATGAGATGACAAGCTTTGATTCACGGGGAGTATGGGCCCTTACGAATCAGAAATTGGAACCTTAACTTTTGTTTTCTTTGTTTTCTGGGCTCTGGAGCAGTTTCTGAGCTACTGCCCATAAAATCCCAGAATACACGATGTGTACTTTATTAATACATACCGATTATTTTTTAAACTGTGTCCCTGAATTTGTGGGAAGAAACATGGGGTTGTGAAAAATATTTAGGAACACGTCATGTATGGTGCGTACATGTCGTGTTGTAGTAACCGTGTTTCTAACTGGGTGGCTAACGACACAGATGGATGAAACTTTGACTTTACACATCGTGTCGTGTTATCACATGTCATTCCATGTAACCTTAGTACCCGGTCGTGTCATGAACAAAATGCATCCGGGAAAACCTTAAAGTATACACCGTGTTCTCAGGGAGAACGTTGTGTAAGAGTGAACCGTGTAGGAGGTCATGTAACTAACAACACGGGTCGTTGAAACCCTTTTCCAGTACATGTCGTGTCCTTTGTGAACATGACGATTTTTCAAGGATTAAGAGGACCTTTTGGGTAAGCCATGTAATGAGACTCGGGCAGGGGAATAGAGTTCAAGTACATGCTATGTGTGAGGACAACAAGTTGTATGGTTGGGGCGTTACATGACCAGTTGTGGCATAACTACACGACAATGTGAATGGCTTAAAAGAACATGTAGTGTAGTTTTTATACACGCCATGTAGTTGTGTTTTGTAAAACATGAATGTTTGTTTCCCATGTTCCCATATTGTACTCTTATGTTCTCAATATATGATAATTTTGATCTAAGGTGTGTTTTTGACCTTTCAGAGCTATTCCAACGAGACGTCCTATGGTTGTACGTCAGCTGCCGGATAGTGATCAAACACTGGATATGGTCGATCAGGGACCTCCTGTAAATCCTCATGTTGTTCCAGTCTTGGCACCAGCAGTTATACCAGTTACAGGTGTCGATGTGAAGTTTAGGGTAGACTTTCTGAGAATGATGCAGACCTTCCAGGGAGCGCCACCTCCTGCCCCATCGATGGCAGAGTTGACGTGGGTTTTCCAATAGCAACATCCTTCTACTTTTTCAGGGGATGGAGGACCTTAGGCTACATAGTTGTGGCTAGAGGCCATATTGACTATTTTTGAGCATCTGGAGATACCTCCTGAGAAGAGGGTGAATCTCGCTACCTATATGCTCCAACACTCCACCAGGAGGTGGTGGGAGGTTATCTCGTAGTCAGGACGCCAGCAGAGTATGACTTGGGATGAGTTTCGGCACATCTTCTACGATTACTTCTACCCAGAGGCCTTGTGGGTCGATCGATCCTGGGAGTTTATGAGTCTGGATCATGGTACTCTTTCGGTTATGGAGTACTCGTCTCACTTTACTGAGCTGCAGCATTTCACGCCTATTCCAAGAGGCAATGAGTTGTTCCTTGCGTGGAAGATTAAGGATGGTCTGAGACATGAAATTTTCTTGTAGATGAACATCTCCAGGTTGAATTCTATATCATATATCGTCAACCAGGCACTGATCACAGACCGCAATCTAAGGGATTCTAGAGCAGTGAGCTAGGGCAGTTCGACATACAGAGTCAGTGTTCCTCCTACTGATATCAGGAAGTGCCGTAGAGAGTCTGCTCGAGGAGATCGGAGTAGGCGGAATGTATCTTCAGACAGCCAGGTAGTATGCTACAAATGTGGGAGGAGCGGGCATACTAGGACTCAGTGCTAGAGAAACCCAATGGAGTGTTGATATTGCAGCAAGATGGGCCATCTTAATCATTTTTGTCAGCTCTTATCACCTATAGTTTGTGGTAGGGGTTTTTCTATGACCCCGTGTTTAGGGGATGTATCTCCAGTTTCTCACCAGTCTGGGAACTAGAGTTCTTCCAAACGTTTGGGCCGAGGTGGAGATCGCGAAACTGGTGGTCAGTCCCCAAGTTACCAGCAACAGTAGAGTGGATCAGCTCAGAGGGGTCAGCCAGGGCCGCAAGGCCGCGGTACAGGCCAGACTTTCACTGTGGATCAGACCCATCAAGATCAGGATCACGGACGTTCCACAGTTTGAGGTACGATATTAGTAGCCTCAGCTTTATCTACAGCTCTATTCGATATTGGTTCTACACATAGCTATATCTCTATTTTTGTTGTTGATATCCTTGGGCTCTGCATCATTTCCGCTACCGATACTTTGACTCCAGACACACCATTGGAGACTATATCGGTTAGCATACATCAATCTAGAGAGTGACCTCTTGAGGATGCAGGGTGTCACTTCTTATGGGACCTCTATGTCCTAGAGATTACGAGCTATGATGTCATTCTCAGAATGGACTGGTTAGTCCCCTTCTAGGTATTCGTCGATTGTTATCTCCACAGGGTGAGTTTGGTATAACCATAGGGTAGATCCTTTCTTCATAGAGGTGAGTGGGATGTCCAGGCGAGTCGAGCAGGACCCGAGCATCATGGGCTTGGAGGAGTTACAGCCCATATATCTAGTCTTTATCTGGATCACGAGGGGACTTCGCAGTTATACTTTCCTCTAGTGGTGGATCGTTTTAGATATGTCTTTCCATAGGACTTTTCTAGTTTTCCTCTAGAGTGTGAGGTGGACTTCTCGATTGAGCTCGTGCCAGGAGTGGGCCTCGTGTCCATACCTCCTTATAGGATGGCTCCACCTGAGTTGCAGGAGCTCAAGAAGTAGTTGGAGGACTTGTATGCAAAGGGTTTCATTAGACCCAGTACTTCTCCATGGTGTTCGCCTGTCCTGTTTTCCAAGAAGGCTGACGGCACCCTTAGGCTTTGTGTGGATTATCGGAAGCTAAACCAGTTGATGGTCAAGAACCGATATCCCTTACCGAGGATCAGTGATCTCTTTGATCAGCTTCGAGGAGCCTGAGTGTTCTCAAATATTGAATTCAGATCCGGTTATCATCAGCTGCATGTTAGACGATCTGATATACCTCTTATAGCATTCCAGAGCAGGTATGGTCTATACGAGTATCTGGTCATGTCGTTCAGTCTCACGAACGCACCTGCAGTTTTCATGGCACTGATGAACCGAGTGTTCCATCCATACTTGGATTACTTCACGGTGGTTTTGTGGAAAAAATCTTGGTGTACTCTCACACTCAACAAAACCATGCTTCCCATCTTGAGATCATTCTGAGCACACTGAGAGAGCATCAGTTATATGCTAATCTCTCGAAATGCCACCTTTTGATGGACCGGATTCACTTCTTGGGTCATGTTATCTGAGAGACAGGAGTATCAGTAGACCCAGAGAAAGTGAGAGCTGTAGTTTTTTGGGAGAATTCGAAGAATGTATTTGAGGTGCGAAGTTTTCTAGGGCTTGCTAGATACTACACAAATTTCATACATGACTTTTCATTCCTAGCAGCACCACTGACAGGTCTGACCAAGAAAGGGGAAAAGTTCTTATAGTCATATTCTTGTGAGTCAGCCTTTCAGGAGCTAAAAGGAAGGTTGAATTCAGCACCAATACTAGTCTTTCTAGAGCAGGGAAAGAGCTATATGGTCTACTATGATGCTTTAGGTATCGTTCTGTGAGTGGTACTTATGCAGGGAAATGGAGTCATTGCGTACGGGTCTCGACAGTTGAGGCCACACGAGAAGAATTATCCAATGCATGACATGGAGTTACTAGTTGTTGTTCATGCTTTAAGTTGATGGAGACATTATCTTTTGGGAGATCACGTTTTAGTGTTTACCGACCACAAGAGTCTCATGTACATCTTCACTCAGCATGATCTGAATTTGAGATAGCATAGGTGGGTCGAGTATCTTCATTCCTTCGACTTTGAGCTTTCCTATACGCCAGGAAAGGGTAACGCAGTGGCTAATGCGTTGAGCAGGAGAACTCAGATTTAGGTTGTCCAAGAGGCCAACAGTGAGTGGATGCTTATGGTTTTGTTCTCTGAGATGCATTTTGAGGTTCACAACAGACAGGGGAAGACCTTTCTATCTTCTATAGCTGTTACTTCTACATTTCTTGATCGGGTACGGATGAGGTAACTATGACACTCAGAAGGCCTAGTCATGTGGGAGAGTGTGTCAGGAGAGGACCCTCTTCCTGGATGGACAGTAGTTGAGGATGATATATTTCATTTCTAGGGAAGCGTATGGGTGCCAAAAGACATACGCGAGGAGCTAATGCGGGATTATCATTCCTCAGTTTGGGCAGTTCATCCTAGTTTCACCAAGTTGTATCATGATCTACACCGCTAGTATTGGTGTCTAGGTATGAAGAGATATTTTGCTGGTATTTTCATGAGATGTTCCTCTTGCCAGTAGGTGAAAGCGAAGCATCATTGACTAGCAGGTCTTTTGCAGTAGTTACCCATTCTAGAGTGTAAGTGGAATGATGTCGTGATGGACTTCATGAAAGGTTTTCCGAGGTCACCTCAAGGGAATGATGCTGTTTGGGTTGTCATCGATAGGCTTATGAAGGTTTCTCACTTATTTTCAATCAAGGAGACCTTCAGCATTGATGAGTTGGGATGGTTGGACATCTGAGAGATTTTACATCTTCATGGAGTTCCACACTCCATTTTTTAGATAGGGATGCATGTTTTACTTCTCAGTTCTGGCGGGGGAATCAGAAGGCTTTGGGAACACAGGTACATTTAAACAAAGCTTATCATCCCCAGATAGATGGCCAGTCCAAGCGTACAATTTAGGTTCATGAGGATATGCTCCGATCTTGCATTCTAGATTTTGGAGGTTCTTGGGAGAATCATATTTCTCTTGTGGAGTTCGCATACAACAACAGTTTTCAAGCGACTATTCAGATGACACCTTACAAGGCTTTGTACGATAGGCCATCCTGATCACCTTTATGCTGGCTGGAGGTAGGAGAGGCAGCTTTTCTGGGACCTCATCTTGTTCATGAGACATTAGAGCAGGTAGAGTTGATTCCGAAGAGGATGGCTATGGAACAGTCTCGACAGAAGTCATATGATGATCAGGGGAGATGACCTCTGGAGTTTGAGGTCGAGGATCAGGTTTTCATGCATGTCACACCAAGGTTGGGACACAAGAGGATTTAGAGATAGGGTAATCTTTCACCATGGTACGTCGGGCCGTTTGAGGTGGTGGAGAGAGTTGTTCCGGTTTTTTAACAGTTGTAGTTACCTCAGAGGTATAGGGATATGAATGACATCTTCCACGTTTCTCAGCTTCAATGTTACTTTTCAGACCCTCTCATGTCTTTCAACCTTATGAGGTTGAGTTCAAAAAGGATGCATCGCTTGAGGAGAATCCTATCCAGATTGTCGATCACAGTACAGAGGTTCTCCATGGCCGGTCTATTTCTCTGGTACGGGTGTTATGGAAGCACGGGCGACAACAGGGCAAGACATGGGAGAGGGAGTCTGATGTACGATTGCAGTGGCCGGAGCTGTATAGGGTTTTTTCTTCCACGCCTCGCTAGGTAAATTCAGGTACAAATATATTTAATGGGGGAAGTTTGTAAGAACCTGGACCTTCATTTAAGGTATGTTTTCCCTTCTCTTGAGTTTTTGAGAAAATAGGAGTTTCTGGAAAAAAATTTAGTACATGCTGTGTACTATGTAAGTACACACCGTGTATTTCGATGTCATGCGAGGCCGTGTGATGGCCGTGTCCGGGCCACACACATGGTCGTGTGGGGTGATGTGGAGGCCGCATAAAGTAGAGTACGGAAAAGCCTAGTACATGCCGTGTACTCTAAAAGTACACATCATGTACTTTTTTTCATTAAACGGACTTGGATCGTGTCTAGCCGTGAGAATCATCTTCTTCTAGGTATCATTTGACTGAGAGAAGTTTTATGGTGCCAGAACTTCTCTAAGACCCTATGCCTCTATCCATTATCATAACCGACCATCGTCAATTGAGTTGGAACCACAATGGTAAGCTCTCCCTTCTTTTAGAGCATCGTTTTGCAATTCCTCCTCTTTTGTAAGTTATCGTGGGTTGAACGTTTTCTGCATTTTTGTTGATATATGATGTTCTAAGGAGATTCAAGCCTTGTGGTTCAATTATATTGATCTCCTAGCATCAAGGTAGGTGTTTTGTGCCTTTCCGTTTGAATTATTTGAGTATTATGTGCAATTTTTACCGATACCTTTGAACGGGGTATTGCGTGTTTACTAGTTTGCCCCTGTTGTTTTCTTGCCTTTCTTGTATTCTTGGGTAGAGGTAATTTGGTTATGTATGAGGATAATTTCTATTATTGGATGTTTTAACCATGCATTGTTCTTTTTATGACCTTTTGGTCTTGTTCAGCCTTTGGCCGTTATACCATTTTTCCATGCCTTGTGACCATAGGATAGAGTGTTGTTCTCTGACATGCTTGTTATGTTGTAGACTGGTTAGCCAAGTAACTCTATAGGTTTACTTTGTCCTTATAGCATTATTATGCACTGACTGGCATGGGGATGTAAGAACCCGGTGCTTTAGACTATAAGGGGATAAACCGAGTGAGCTTCCTGAGAGAGTCTTGGACATTATAGACTATAGGGGATAAACTAAGTGAGCTTTACCAGAGAGTCTTGGATTATATAGACTACAGGAGGATTGACTGAGTGATCTTCCTTAGAGATTCTTGAGCTTTATTGACTATATGGGGGTAGACCAAGTGATCTTCCTTGGAGAGTCTGTGTTTTGTTTGAATTTCCTTAAAGCATTCCAGGCTATAGGAGGAATTGACCGAGTGAGCTTCCACAGATAGTCGGTGATCGTCCTGAGTCTATAAGAGGAATTGACCGAGTGATATTCCTATAAGAGTCTCTACACCATGGGGCTATAAGGGGATTTGAACATGTGAACTTCCTCAGAGAGTCTCTGACTACCTTAGTCTATAAGGGGAATTGACTGGGCGTGCTTCCTCAGAGAGTCCTATAATTTCATCTGACCAAACCATATGGGTTAGGCAGAGTGTACTTACTAGAGAGTTTTTGGTACTTCTTGGATAGCACCAGAGGGGATATCTGTGAGTACTTCCTAGAGGGATTCCTGTTTGTGGTTAGTGGGTTTCTTCATTGCTGCTTCTTGATATGTGGATTGTTTACTGTTATGTATCATCCTGTTTACTGGTTACTGTTTACTACTTACTGTACTATTACCTATCATATGCTCACTGAATGTTAGGAACAGGTCTTCGAGTGGTTTCCTGTTGTTATTTTGTCTCACATCCTGTTTGGGTCATGATTTTGGGCTCAAACAGATTATATTACTGCAGGTATAGACAAGGGAAATTCCCTTTGACTTCATGTACATGATTGCATTGGAGTAGGAGAGCATGGGACCAAGATGAGGCATGTGATACTGAAGATTTGCTTATATATTTTTCTTTTGTACTTTGTCTTAGTATTTTACTCAGCATTGTGACTTGTTTGGCTTCTTTCCTAGACATATGTATCACGCATCATTTCATATATATGTGTGTGCTCCAGTTGTTTATTGTTTAGTCTTCCGTTGTTAACTGTTGTGGGATATTTATTGCTTCCGCTCTTTTATGTGTTGTTTACTTCTTCTGTGTACTCTGCCAATGAGGGCATAGTTTTACCACTATCACACCAAAGTCCCTCACTGCTAGTCAGTAGCCTCTAGTGTTTGGGAAAATGTGCTTGAGGCCGTGTGACTAACCGGGTACAGGGCGCCTCTGGGTGGCTTCTAGAACCGGGGTGTTAAAATACCACCTCACTAGACAACTACAATATTTTCTACAAGAGAAATATGTATATATTTCCTCCAATTATTTTAATATTGTATTAGTGTAGAAATAATATGATATGAGAGATTCTGAAAATAGATGGGAAATTCTAATAGAGTTTTAATAATTTTTCCCACTCACTATGGATCTTAATGATTTTTAATTGATTGTATGATCATGGTTTTTTCTGGACCATGCCTTGGACAATACAATCACACTGAGTAGTGAACCATATAAATCACATGTTATATCTCTATGCAATATTGTGTATAATTGAACATAGAATTTCACACTAACCATTGAAAATCATTATTTGAAAAGGAGAAAAATAAATTTTCTAAATCTATTAGTCACCAAACTTATCAATGATTTTCTGATCATGTGTTTTTAAAAATGGTATCACATTCAAGTTATGATATTGGTGTATTTTCTTTTGAGGATAATGTTTCAAAATTTTCATTTTTTCTGTTATCCTACATGGTTAATTTAAATTTAGTGAATATAAATTGGATTACCATGTTTCATATGAAGGGTTTTCCTATATAGAATGATAAGATATTTCATTCTCTCATACCTAAAAGTTATATTGTACAGGAATTGAAAATTAAAAGATTTATTCCCCATTCTAAATTTTTTCCATTACTGCCACAAAAAAGGAGAATTTGGAAAATGATGGTCATGATAAGAATGTCATTTTATCATCACTATAAAAAGAATGATTTATAAAAGATAAAAAAACCAAAAAAAACAAAAATATATCAAGGATAATCTCGCAATCTATGAAGGTTATCCTTAAGTGAATTAGACTAAGATACAATTCCAGAGACTCATGTACGAAAATATCTTAATGAATGATGATTAGACTATACCTATTTTCTTCACTAGGTTAAATGAAGTTTTATGTACCATTAGAGGCTATGTTGAGAAGGTATAACATTCTGTTATTGTTAAAATTATTTTATACATCTTACTAGATATATTTAACATTACAGTACCATCTTTGAAAGAAAAATATCTATTCGATATTCCATTAGAAGATTGACATAGTATGCCAATTTCCTATAAAATGAGGGAGGAATATGATATTAATAATAATTTTGTGATTAAAAAATAAATTGATTTTAAAGTTTCAAAATCTAATAAATGATGGAATTATTTTTGATGATGACGAATATGACTCTTTAAAATCAAACTGTGATATTGATTTTAAGTCCTATAATATGATGTCCTTCATGTCCAGAAATTTGTAAAGAGGCAAGAGAAATTTTGAATGTATGATAAATCATAAATAATTTAATTTTTGAGTTTTCAGTAACTTTTAATAAAATTGAATCAAACTAGAAGATGTTATAACAATTGGTGAAGAGGATGAATGTTACAAAATATATTTAAAGAATAATTATTCTAATATAAAAAAATTATAAAATAATGTATAATAATTTCTCAATGAATAAAAGGATAAATGTTTCATCTACGTATTTGAAAATTGAAATTAGTAATGAGGATGAAGAGGTTGATACCAAAAATTATTCCTCTAAAAATAATCATATTGAAAAAATTAATGACAAAGGCATCACTAGTGATGAAATTAGTAAAACTAGGTGTAAATTTGAGGAAAATAAAATGGAGTTCATTATTAAGAGATAATAAAGATAATTACTTCAGAAAATTATAAAACATGTAAATTAAAACTAGAAGTTAAATAAAGGTGATTCATCTACTAATAGTTTAGGAATATCCCATGAATAAGAAAAATATTATATATTGAGGAATATTTATAATTTGTAAAAAGTTCATGATAATGATAAAAACATGGGTGTCGAGATAAAATAATATATTGAATTGTTTGATAATAAGTATGATCTTATTCAACTAAAAAATTTCATATTTGAGAAGGAATTGAAAATATACAAAATAATATTTCAAACTACTATTTATGAAGGTGGAGAATGTTCAAAGAATAAATAAGTGACAGAAGTTAAAAAAACAGTCTTCTCCAGATTATATATATGTTGAAATGTTAGGTAAATGATTTCATAATAATAATAAATTCAAAGGAACCAAGTATGTGGTCAAATATATTGAGTCCCAAAAATCTAAAACTTATAGGATTATTAACTATCATCTAAAAAATTCATCTTCTGGTATCTATAAAAATATTCAAAATATTTCTATTTTGAAGTGAAATTTTCCAAACGTATAGAAAAAACATATAATGAAATAGGAATCAATGGTTTTTATCATAATAAAGGATAAATTTAGAGACATTGTTCTCGGTATCATATTTTTAAATGGTAGATATACCAATTATGGATATTATTAGTATTATAGAGGCTTCGGTCTTATATAAAGAATGTGTTGGTTTAATATTTATCATCATGATGATTTTAAAATATTTGGGAGACAAAATTTTATAGAGATTCATCAATATCTTATAATCCAAATTTATAAATAACCCGGAATATCAATTTTGAATACTAAAATAGATTTCAAATTTTAGAATAAGTTTCTAAAACATTTGATCTTTCATGCCATCATGTCAAGGAAAATATGTATTTTATTCCAATCCAACATGAAAATATTCCTTAGGAACAATATAGAGAATATATTTTTTAAAATATTCACATAAATACTCATAGAAGGAATGCCCATGGATGTTTTACATTGGGTTCATTTGACATATTATAGGGAAATCAATGTTTTTGAATAGTTTTCAAAAATAAAAATAAGTTTTAGTGATTTTAGAAATTATGGGTCCAAAAATCATAAAAGGGTTTGGTTTTACTGATATTGAAAAATAACATTTTGAATGAAAGAATGCTCCTTATATTGATGGGATGAAATGAAACATGTGAAAAAAAATTATACATTTGTGATGAAGGGGATGAATTAGTATTGAAAAAAAATATGTATTTTAGGTAAAAAGTTTTAAATATTGAATGGTTTTAGAAAAATGAAAGCTAATAAAGGTAAATTCATTTCAAATTAGAGATTCTATTAACACAAGTTGTTTAATTATGAAACCATAAATTAATGTCTTGAAAAGAAGTCTAGGCCATCTTGATTAAATGAATATGATTATTTTTTTAATTCGAAAGTGTTTGTGGTTTACCTAAGATGATGATAGAGATTTATTGAAACCTTTCTATATTTTAAATTGGTACAATCGCTAATTAATTTCATAGAGAGGATGAGATATAGATATCACATCCTTGTTGGATCAAAATGTATATGAAGATGAAAAACTATAAGTGGGAGGTGAATTGTATGTTTAAAACACTCATTTTTTCCTTTAAAGAAACATGTTTTAATATGTTTAAAAAACACTTATTCACAATACCTCTTTAGTGTTCAAATAATAATCAGTCTTGGCCCTAGGATCCGATTATGGAAATATCATAATCATGTATATTCATATATGTATTTCTATAGGTTTTAATGATATTCTATCATTACAGCACATAGAATGGTACTTAATGTGGTGATAATCATAATCACAATATAATCTTATTCATATATTAAAATTATTTATCAGATTATTCACAAAATTCTCATAATCACAATTATTATGATAAATCAAAGTAATAAAAAATGTATTGATTCTATATTAAAGCGTATGAAATAATATTTGTAACAAAAAAAGTTGTATCATAATTAAATCTATTAAGGTAAAAAAATTAAAAATATTAATATTAATATAAATGTATCATTTTTTTTTGGACTCACCTGTTTTAATAAACACAAATCATGTTTAAATATTGATCATAATATATTAAGTTAGTCTTTAATCCTTTTAATCTACATATACAATTATCTTATTTTCAACAATGTATATTCTTAAGACTCGTGACTTTTCTGCATCAACTTACAGTCCATATTTATCTAAATATAAGCTCACTGTTAAAGGTTACTGATAAGAATCTTCTGTTCAAAGACACCGTTATAGCTTACTATCACCTTAAGTCACTATTTCTAGAAGATCACAGTTGAAGATTTACAGTCACTGTTGGAAGCTACCGGTACACGATTACTGTCACAAACCTACTAATGATCTACTTATCAAATCTCACAGACAAAGAGTTACTGTCATAAGGTCATTGTTGTAACAAGGTTTCTACTAGAAGTCCACTGTCAGACTCTTTGTCATGTCTTCTATTGACAAATTCCCTGTTCAAGTCTGCAGCTGGAAAGGTTACTGTTGAAGTAGTCTGATGTTACAGAACTACCAATTAGAAGTTTACTATTAAAGGTCTACTGTTGAGCCTACCGATGGAGTTCACTAATGAGGATCCACTGTTACAAAGAATAAATAGCTACCATTAAAAGACTACAGTTGAAGTCTACATATGGAAAGACTACAGTTCACAGTTGGAAAGACTACAGTTCACAATTGGAAAGACCACAGTTGAATTCCCCAGCTGAACAGTCTACCGATGAAGTCCACAGTTGTAGAGATTGAAATCTACCGTATGACATGCATATTCTACCAGTCTAATGATATTCCATTCTTTTCTTTTCCTATTTTATTAATACTATTATAACAGTCATGTCTGGACAAATTAATGCACCTGACATTATTTAATTCTATTTGTAGGGATATCAGGAGACAGTACGATGTACAAGGAAGACCACACGTGGTTGAAACATGTCTCTTGTCAGCCCCTACTAGGCAACAAAAAACAAAAACAAGAGGCTACATAAAAGACACATAAGAGAGACACAAAGTAGTGGTAGAACCCGGACACACTTGAAAGAAGAAGGGAAGTCTAAATCACTCATTCAAAAGAACAAGAGCTTCATGATGATCTATTGAAAAGAACCTTCAACAATATTTAGTAGTGTGCTGTAAAGAGTTTTTGAATCCAAGAAGTTGGTCATCTCTACATCTAGAAGTCACAACCTGGAAGTTGCGACACTCTGTTTTGGAGGCAACTTGTAGAGAAGGACCAAAGCGTAATTTCATTCATTCCAACGAGTCCAGAACTGATATTCCAACACAATAGATCATTCCAAACTTATCCCTATTATCTTTAGCTCTACTGTGTTTAAATACTTTACATTTTTGAGTAGTGGGTATGTGTTACACAAACTGACTTTTGTGCTTGAACTGAGGGATACTAAAAATCCTGATACCAAACTATTCTTACATTTTTTCCCGCATATAACTGTGGAAGAAGTCCGGTGTGGCTTGGTAGTTTATTTGTTTACCCACTTAGAAATTTGGTAGAGGTTGACAAACCTGGACAGTTTGTAAAAGCTGTTGTAAATCCCGATACAGGCTGTGTGTCACTTTTAATATAATTTCTTGGTGGCAGGTGATCACCAAGTGGAGAGGATTAGGTCTTGACTTAAGACTGAACCTCTTGTTTAAATTTGTTGTGTTCATCTTTGATTTAATCTATTTAGCATCTATCAGTTGTGCTTATATTTTCAAAGACAGAAATATATTTTTATATTCACTCTAATAGTTAGTTCTGGTTAGTGTGTATATCTGAGTTGTTTAGTAAACCTGTTTCAAATGACGAATTGTTTCTCATACTGATTCAACTGAGGAGTAATAAACCTTTTAGAAAATTTTTAAACAATAACTCACTTATATCTCTACTGCCTTAATTGACTGGGTTGTTCTAATTTGGGGTATTTTAATCCTAAAAGTTTTTAATCGAAATTTTAATTGGAAATCAATTCACCCCCCTCTTGATTATCCACTCCGACCAACATTTGGTATCATTGGTTTCATTCTTATTTATAAATAAAAAGTTTTCAAACCCTCTGTTTTCAAACTATGATTTTAGTTTTACTTAAAGATCTTAAATTTCTATTAGTTATAAATTTTCTCTCTTTAAAATATTTTCTAAAATCTAGTTATGGACAATAGACTAGAAGGTGTTGCTACTAACAGGCCACCTTTCATTAATGGTGTGAATTATGGTCAATGGAAAATTAAAATGAAAATCCATTTGAAAAGTATTGGTTTTGATATTTGGACTGCTATAGACTCAGAATATGAAATTCCCAAAACTACTAGATCTACCTGGGATGATACTACAAAGTATGATTATAATAATAACTGTAAAGCTATTAATTCCCTTTACTACTCATTAGGAGATGAGGAATTTAACTGAGTTTCTGTATGTAAAACATCTCATGAAATCTGGGACACCTTGGCTGTTTCTCATGAAGGAACAACTATCGTGAAGGAAAAGAGATTAAATACTTATACTATTAAATATGATAATTTTAAAATGAGACATGATGAACCCATTTATGATATGTATCTTAGGTTCAATGAGATTGTCAACACCATGAGTTCACTGGGAAAAGCTGTTCCAGAAAAGGAGCAGATCATGATAATATTAAGATGTTTTCCTGACAGATGGAGAGGCACTTCTGTGTCCATCTGAGAGTCATGTGACGTCAACAAGCTACCGGTTAAGGAAATGATTGGTAAACTAATGATGTATGAAGAGGAATTGAAGGTGAACAAAGAAGAAGATGGTGAACCCAAAAGAAAATCTGTAGCATTTAAGTCTACTGCCTCTAAGAGTAAAGAAAATGAGAAAATACATGTACCTACTGTATGTTCAACTATTGAAGATTCAGATTCAGACAGTGATGAAGAAATGGCCCAAATATCCAAGAGATTCAAGAGGTTATATAAGAATAAAAAGTTTTTCAGAAATCCAAACTACAAGGGTAATTATGATCAACAAGGTAAGTGGAAGAAGGATTAGAAGAAATATGATAAGGAAGATGATATAGTCTTCTATGAATGCAAGAGGAAAGGACACATCAAGGCTGACTGTCCGAAGTTAAAATTCAAAAAGAAATATGATTATAAGGACAATAAGTACATGAAATCCATGAAAGCAACCTGAAGTGCTTCGAAAGACAGCACAAGTGAATCAGAAGCTACTGACTCTGAAAAGAATCATGCCAACATGTGCTTCATGACTAACATATCTGAGGTACCTGTTTCGCCTATTCTAAAAGATTATTATTCTAAAGATAACAATGACTCAGATAATGGTGAAAATATGTCTACGGATGAAATATTTTAATATTGAAATATACTAGAAGATACCTGTAATGAACTAAAAGATAAATACAAATATTTGATGAAACAGAATGTATTGACCAGTAATATTAAAACAGTTCTAAGTGTAGAAAAAGAAAAGAATGCTCAATTGTTGAAAGAAAATACTCCGCTCAAATTATCTAATGAAAAATTGAGAAAGGATATTGAGAATTTCACTACTAGTAGGGATACCTTGACACAGTTGCTAGGAAGACATATTTCTACAAAATATACAACTGGTCTAGGATATTAGCCTGGTCAGAGACACATTAGCAAAACCAAATTTGTTCCAAAATATGGACAATTTACTGCTAATTATGCACAATATTTTGAGAAACAATTTTCTAAAGGACCGAACCAAGTATTTATGTCTCAAAATATGTATGTTTATTTCATAAATTCTATAAAGAAAATATGGGTTCCCAAAGTTTTATTGGCAAACATTTATGGAACCAAGAAGATCTGGGTACCAAAATTATCCCATGTTTAATCTATTTTACAGGGAAGTTGTTTAAAGAGTTCCTATAACACTCTATGGTATTTGTAAAGTGGATGTTCAAGACATATGACAGGAGACTATTCGTGCTTTAAGAGTCGAATTAAAGTTGATGGTGGGCATGTCACCTTTGGTGACAATGCAGGAGGAAAAATCATCGACTTAGGCCAGATTGGTAACCCTGGTACAATATTAATTTCTAAAGTACCTTTTTTTTATGGATTAAAATATAATTTACTTAGCATATCTCAGTTATGTGATGATGACCTTAATGTTAAATTTGAAAATTATTCATGCAATGTTTTTAATTCAATGAATGACTTAGTTTTCACTGCACGTAGAAATGAGAATGTATATGTTGTTGATTTAAACTCCTTAGCTAAACAAAATGTTTCTTGTTTAAATACTTTTCATAAATAATCTTGGTTGTGGCATAGAAGATTAGGACACTGTAATGTGCACTCACTTAGGAATCTATCTAAGAAATGCTTAGTTAGAGACTTACCTAAATTGGAATTCCCAAATGATAAAGTTTGTAATCCCTGTCAAAAGGGAAAACAAAAAAAACGTTTCTTTCAAACCAAAGAAAGAAGTCTCAACTTCTCAACCACTGGAGTTGGTTCACATGGATTTGTTTGGACCATCAAGAGTTTCAAGTTTAAATGGGAAGAACTGTGATTATGTTCTTGTAGATGACTTTTCTAGGTATACTTGGGTATACTTTCTAGCTCACAAAAGTGAATCTTGTTCCTACTTTGTCAAATATTTTAATTCTGTAGAAAACCTTAGTGGACTTAAGATTAAAACCCTAAGAAGTGATCATGGCCGTGAGTTTGAGAATCATGAGTTTTAATCATGCTGCTCGCATAATGGCTATAGTCACAACTTTTATGCCCCTAGGACACCCCAACAAAATGGAGTTGTAGAAAGAAGAAATAGGACCCTTCAAGAAATTGCAAGGACTATGCTTAATGAGTATGACTTACCTATTTATTTTTGGGCTGAAGCTGTAAATACAGCTTGTTACATTATTAATAGATTCTTAATTAGACCTATTCTAAAAAGGACCCCTTATGAACATTGGAATAATAGGAAGCCTAAGGTTAATTACTTTAGAGTTTTTGGTTACAAAGTCTTTATTCTTAATACTAAAGATAATCTTGACAAATTTGCTCCCAAAAGTGATAAAGGAATTTTCATGGGTTATTCTTTTTCAAGTAAATCCTATAGAGTGTTCAATAAGAAAACCAAATGTGTTGAAGAATCATTTCATATCAAATTCTATGAGACTGATCCACATGAACCTAAATCTTCTCTTGAAAATCTTGATGAAGATTTATCAAATTTGAACCTTAATGATAAAAGTAGTGAATCCCCTGTAAAAATATCCAGTTTTGGAAATTTTCTAGAATCTGTACTTACTGATTTTGAACCAACAGAAAACTATGAATAATCTAGTTCAACCCTTCCTAGAGGTATTAGGACTCTCAAGAATCATCCTCTAGATGTTGTTGTCGGCGATTTGAATAGAGGAACACAAAATAGAGATTCTCTATGAAACCAGGTTGAACATCAAGCTTTTTTTTTCACAGCTTGAACCCAAAAATTTTGATGATGCAATCAATGTTGAATTTTGGGTAATGGCTATGCAATAAGAACTAAATCAGTTCGAAAGTAACGAAGTTTGGGAATTAGTGGAAAGACCCAAGGACACATTAACCATAGGAACTAAATGGGTGTTTATAAACAAAGTAGATGAGTCTGGGAATATAGTTAGAAATAAAGAAAGGCTAGTTGCACAAGGATATAGCCAAGAAGAAGGAATAAACTATGAGGAGACCTTTGCACATGTAGCTAGACTAGAAGCCATTAGGATACTACTTGCCTATGCAGCTCATTTGAATTTCAAACTCTATCAAATGGATGTTAAAAGTTCTTCTCTAAATGGATACATAGTTGAGGATGTGTTTGTTGAACAATCCTACGGTTTTACAAATCCCCATTTTTTCAATCATGTTTTCAAACTGTCTAAAGCTTTGTATGGCTTAAAACAAGCTCCAATATCATGGTATGATAGGCTCAGCTCTTTTCTTATTTCAAAAGGTTTTACCAAAGGGATAACTGATCCTAATCTTTTCATTAAATGGATTTCTAAAGATGTTTTGATAGTACAGATTTATGTGGATGATATTATTTTTGGATCTTCTAAAAGTTCATTATGTGTTGATTTTTCAAAAATGATACAAAATGAGTTTGAAATGAGTCTAATGGGAAAACTCAAATTTTTCCTTGGATTTTAGATCTTTCAAAATAAAAATGGAATTGTTTGGAATCAAAGCAAATATATTAAGGATCTTTTAAAACGTTTTTCTTTGGATGGTAGTAAAGGTAGTGACACACCTATGAGTACCACCTATAAGTTGGATACAGATGAAGCTGAAGAACCATTGGATCAAACCAACTACAGAGGTATGATAGGGAGTCGACTATATCTTACAACTAGTAGACCTAATATCATGTTTAGTGTATGCATGCGTTCTCTCTTTCAATCCAATCCAAAAGAGTCTCATTTAAATGTTGTTAAAAGAATTTTTAAATATCTCAAACATACTCCCAACTTAGGATTATTCTATCCAAAAGGAAAATCATTTGATTTGTTGAGTTATTCTAATGCTGATTTTTCCGGTTGCAAGTTAGATAGAAAAATCACCTCAGGGAAATGTCACATTTTAGGCAAGTCACTAGTATCTTGGTGTAGTAAGAAGCAGAATTCTGTTGCATTATTTACTACCGAAGTTGAGTACATAGCTTATGGTAGTTGTTGTTCTCAAATTCTGTGGATGAAACATACTTTACTGGACTATGGATTCCAATTCAAACATGTCTCTATAAAGTGTGACAATACAAGTGCTATTAACATTTCAAAAAATCCAGTATCTCATGCTAGGACAAAGCATATTGATGTGAGACATCACTTTTTGAGGGATTATTATCAAAAGGGTGATATCACTCTTGAATTCATTGGCACTGAACAACAATTGGCTGATATATTCACAAAGACTTTGAATTCTGAGAGGTCAAATTACCTCAAACATGAATTAGGTATAATTAATTTCAGCATTAAGGACCTCACTGTTAGACCTCACAGTCGAACCTCACTGTTAGACCTCACAGTCGAACCTCACTGTTAGACCTCACAGTCGAACCTCACTGTTAGACCTCAGAGTCGAACCTCACTGTTAGACCTCACAGTCGAACCTCACTGTTAGACCTCACAGTTGTACCTCACAGTTGGATCTTACTGTTATACCTCACTATTTCACCTCACCGGTGTACCTCACTGATACATCTCACTATTGGATACCTCGCTGTTTGTTTTTATTTTTGCGGGAATTCGAACCATTTTATTTCTTTTTATTATTTCTATTTTATTTTGTTTTAATCCCTAAATGATAAAATCAAAGGCAATGAACACATTTCAATCCACCTTCATCTCCCAATCTTGAACCTTGCTCTCGAAATTCCTAAACCCTAACCCTTCACCTGGGACCTCGAACCTCTCTCAATCTCTATGTCCAGAACCAAGCATCCCCCGACTGTCAATGAGGATGCGCCAAGGCCTAAGAGGACTCGGGCCGAATCCAGTGGCACCAATAACACCCCGTCGGGACCTGTAAATCCGCATCTGACCAAGAGACAAATCTTTGCAAAGAAGGAGTAAAGTGAAGAATGGCTACTGTCGAGCAAGTCATTAGTACTGAAAGTACTAGATGCCCAAGGATGGACCGAATTCTTTGCCAACAACAATGGACCTTACTACCCGAAGCTTGTGAAAGAATTCTATGAATATCTGACATTCGAAGAGGAAGAGGATGTGCATAAGCTAATTTCCAGAGTCAATGGCAATGAAGTTAGCTTCTCGTCTGCTGAGTGGGCTGCCTGTTTGAGAGTTCCTCATAAAGGAATATTTGATTATTACTCTGGAGTGGATCCTCCAGACAGTGTTGTTTTTGAGTATGAAAAAGCTCTGGAAGAACTGACAGGAGATGGAAAATTAAGAAGTATCATTGTAGCTGATATGAATGGAGAAGACATGCTCTTATTCAAATTCATTCAGCATGTACTTAGTCTGAGAAGAGGGGAATTTGCTGTACTGAAGTACCAGGACATATTATTGATGTACATACTGAAGCATGGAAAAAAGATTAACCTATGTAGGTTACTGATGGTACAATTGGAAGATATGACCAAGGAAAGCCCAAAGCCCAAAGCCTTATTCCATGTCAAGCTTATTTCAGTTATGCTAAAGGTAAAGGGTGTGGCTGGAAGTCAAGAGGAAATAATAGTAGCCAAGAATAGTGTCTGTATCTCCAAGGTAATTTGAAAGTTCATGAAAATTAGTAGGAATCCCTGGAAGAGGACATTGGTGAATGATGAAGGAAAGGTGTATTAAAATTTTGACCCTAGTACTCATCCAACTAGGCCAAAATACAAAAGAGATCTAGGACTGAAGCCTGATGAGCCAGAACTGGTTTATTCTGATGAGGAGGAGGCTAAAGGAGATGTGGACCCTCAAAGAGAGAATACCCACATTGATGATGGGAGTAACAGTGTCTGTACATCCAATGTAATTTGCAAGTCCATGAAAATCATCTATAATCCCAGGAAGAGGACACGGGTGAATGATGAAGGAAAGGTGTATGAAAAGTTTGACACTAGTACTCATCCAACTAGGCCAAAAGACAAAAGAGATCCAGGCCTCAAGCCTGATGAGCCAGAACCGGTTTATTCTGATGAGGAGGAGGCTGAAGGAGCTGTGGACCCTCAAAGAGAGATCACCCCCATTGATGATGGGAGTGATCCTGATTTACCTCATAGTCCTGTAAGGACTGTAGATTTTGGAGAATCTAGCCCTCTAAAGGAACTACCAAAGAGATATACTGTTCTGAAGGACATTGATACTGAGAACACTGAAGAAGAAGAAGAAGCATATCAGAATGTTGTCAAGGAAACCTCTGAAGAGGATGAGGCAACCGAGTCAGATAATTTTTTTCATGAGGAAAAGGATGTTATTGCTGAAACAGATGATGAGTAAAATGAAGAAGAAGAGCTCAGTTTGAGACCTCTGATTGATAATATAGACATTATAGTGCCTGATCAGGAAGCAGGAGTGGCATATACTACCATTGATGAGAGATTCATTGATGACTTAGAAAAGGATAGGTCTAAACCTACTGTTGAACTATAAAGGAAAATGGTTGTTGCATCTGCTGAAGTTGTAGAGGAGGTTGTAAAGTTACCTCGAGTAGAACAGTTAGAGGAGATTCCTCAAGAGAATTCTCTATGTGAGGGGGAGCATCTTGGTTCAGTTTCTGTGTTGTATGACATTGAAGGTCGGTCATCAGATCCAAGATATATGGTACTTGGACTCAATTATGGAGATTCTGATGAGTAAGATCATCCCCAAAGGGATTCAGTTATCCTACCTATTGTGGATGACAATTTAGCAACCAAGGAGGACCTTGAGTCCTTAAAGGTTGAAATGAAAGAAGTACTGGGAGATTAAGTAGAAGATTTGAAGAAAAGCCTGGTTGAAGAGATGAGAAGTGTGGAGTAATCCCTGTAGCTATATATGGGATGTGTTGTGTCTAGTCCAGTGAAGGAAATGATGGATGAAGTTAAAGTATTCCATACTCAAATTGAGAGTTGGAAAGGAGCTGTGGTTGCTCTAAGACAATCGATTGCTTCATTGACTACCATGAACAGTTCTCAAACCCAAGTGAATGCTAATATTAGATATATCAAGGAAGTAGTCAATCATTTGGTGGAAGTATTTGAGGCTTTTAGGAAATTAGTCAAAGAACATTTGAACAATCAAGATGCACTTGTTCAGAAGGTGGTTAGTAATTTGACACAGTCTTTCAAAGAGACAATAGCTTTCTTGGTAAAACCCCTTCCCTCATCCGGCTCCACTGTGATCATTGACCAGATCAGAATTGTGATCCAGGAAGAGCTGGCTAAGGCTGTACCAGTGGCACCTCTGATACTCAAATACTTTCTACCACTAGGGAAGTCATCACTTTTGTTCGTGAGCACCTACGAGAAGCTATTGCTTCTCAAGAGGCCATTAAGAATAAATTGGATGCCTACTTTGAGAAGGTCTATACCAAGAATCAAATGACCAACCACTTTAAGCTCTTGATAGAGAATATGAATTTGCCTCCAGTGACTCAGGAATTCAGGGAGCAGGTCAGCAAGCTGAGAGAATTGGATCCTTCTTTGGATAATTTTTTGGAAAATAATGATGATTTCTTATCTACTATGGAAAGATGAGGAAGCATTATTATGGATTTCCAAAATCTTCTTCTCCCCTTTCTCTATGTAGAATGCACCCCTGTCATTATCCCTCCTGCCTTACCTACATCTCTACCCAGTGGTTCTTCTTACATCATGTCTCCTACTAAAGCTATCAAAAGCCTTACTCCACTGATCCCTCAACAATCTACCCACTACAGACCCACAGGGGCTTCTGTTTCTGCCCCTCCAGTCATTCCTACATCCATTCCTAAACCTGCTGATCCACAAGCTTCTTCTCTATCTTCTTCTTCCAAAGTGAAATACCCCTTACCTACAGATGCTGTGGATTGAGTTTTTTATGTCTTTTGATTGGGAATATGTATTCTTTTTGTTCATGAAATGTATTTTTTTATTAATATAATCCTTATCAGTTTTTCTCTCATTTGTATTTGTTTTGGCTAATCACAAAGGGGGATAAATACTGTGCTTACTATGCTAATTGAGAAACTAATATGAAAATACTGTGCTGACACTTGAAATAATGTGCTTATTAATCTATGATACTTGACAAATTTTAATACATACTGATATAATTTGTGATTATCAAAAAGGGGGAGATTGTTGGACTCACCTGTTTTAATAATCACAAATCATGTTTAAATATTGATCATAATATATTAAGTTAGTATTTAATCCTTTTAATCTACATATACAATTATATTATTCTTAACAATGTATATTCTAGAGACTAAGGACTTTGCTGCATCAACTTATAATCCATATTTATCTAAATATAAGCTTAATGTTAAAGGCTACTGGTAAGAGCCTTCTGTTCAAAGTCACTGTTATAGCTTACTATCACCTTAAGTCACTGTTGAAGATTTACAGACACTGTTGGAAGCTACCAGTACATGGTTACTATCACAAACCTACAGATGATCTACTTATCAAAGCTCGCAGAAAAACAGTTACTGTCATAAGGTCACTGCTGTAACAAGGTTTCTGCTAGAAGTCCACTGTTAGACTCTTTCTCAAGTCTTATGTTGAGAAATTCTCTATTCAAGTCTGCAGTTGGAAAGGTTACTGTTGAAGTAGTTTGATGTTACAGAACTACCAATTAGAAACTTACTGTTAAAGGTCTACTGTTGAGCCTACCGATGGAGTTCACTGATGAGGATCCACTGTTAGAAAGAATAAACAGCTACCGTTAAAAGACTACAGTTGAAGTCTACATATGGAAAGACTACAGTTCACAGTTGGAAAGACTACTGTTCACAGTTAGAAAGACCACAGTTGAATCCCTCAGCTGAACAGTCTACCGATAAAGTCCACAGTTGTAGAGATTGAAGTCTACCGTGTGACATGCATCTTCTACCAGTCTAATGATATTCCATTCTTTTCTTTTCCTATTTTATTAATACTATTATAATGGTCATGTATGGAAAAATTAATGCACCTGACATTATTTAATACTATTTGCAGGGATATCAAGAGACATTACGATGTATGAGGAAGACCACACATGGTTGAAACATGTATCTTGTCGGCCCATACTGGACAACAAAACACAAAAACAAAAAACCATATAAAAGACACAAAAGAAAGACACAAAGTAGTGGTAGAACGTGAACATACTGTAAAGATAAAGGGAACTCTAAAGAAATCATTCAGAAGAACAAGAGCTTCCCGAAGATCTATTTAAAAGAACCTTCTACAATCTGTAGTAGTGTGCTGTAAAGAGTTTTTGAATCCAAGAAGTTCGTCATCTCTACATCTGGAAGTCACAACCTGGAAGTTGTGACACTCTGTTTTGGAGGCAACTTGCAGAGAAGGACCAATGATTCATTTCATTCATTCCAACGAGTCCAGAGCTAATCTGACAACACAATAGAGAATTCCAAACTTATCCCTACTATCTTTAGCTCTACTGTGTTTAAATACTTTGCATTTGTGAGCAGTGTGTATGTGTTACACACACTGACTTTTGTGCTCGAACTGAGGGATACTGAAAATCCCCATACCAAACTAATCTTACATTTTTTTCCCACGTATAACTGTGGAAGAATCCTGGTGTGGCTTGATAGTTTATTTGTTTACCCACATATAACTGTGGTAGAGTTTGAAAGACCTGGATAGTTTGTGAAAGCTTTTGTAAAGCCCAATACAGGATGTGTATCACTTTTAATATAATTGCTTGGTGGCAGGTGATCACCAAGTGGAGAGGATTAGGTCTTGACTTAAGACTGAACCTCTTGTTTAAATTTTTTGTGTTCATCTTTTATTTACTCTATTTAACATCTATCCGTTTTGATTATATTTTCAAGGACAGAAATCTATTTTTACATTCACTCTGATAGTTAGTTCTGGTTTGTCTGTATATCTGAGTTGTTTAGTAAACCTGTTTCAAAAGTCGAATTAGTTCTCATACTGATTCAACTGAGGAGTAATCAACCTTTAAGAAACATGTTAAACAATAACTCATTTATATCTCTACTGCCTTAATTGACTGGGTTGTTCTAATTTGGGGTATTTTAATCCTAAAAGTTTTTAATAGAAATTTTAATTAGAACTCAATTCACCCCCTCTTGAGTATCCACTATGACAAACAACTTTCTCGTTAATTGAAGTAGAAATAAAGTAACCTTATAAATAAAGTAATATAAAATAATGAAATTATTTTATACCAAAGATAAGGGTATCTGGAAACCTTGGATAAAAGCCCTTTAATTTATACTTAAAATAATGTATGCCTTTATCTTACCAAAAAAATCATTTAATCTGTTGATCTATATTTCTCACACTCCTCATGATCCCTTGATACAATGATTGGATTTTATATTCTTGGATATACATGAAATTCATCGATAGTATGATTGGTTCTATCTTGTTATCCCTATAATCCCTTGATCAATACGGTGATCGGAACCACTGTCTTTCTCACCTCAGATTCCCTCGATCATATTCACAATTAGCCTCAAAAAGTAGTTACAAACACAATAATGTTAAATGTAAAAATGAAAAGTTCATTCACTCTTTTATGCTTGAGAGATCTCATACTGTAGAAAAATCATCAGTGTGTCTCTACTTGTGTGTTTTTTCACTTGTCACAAAATCTACACGTGGTTGGGTATTTATAGGAAAGTCTCATGCGGTCATCTCGATCCTCCAACGGTCATATTTTCTCTTATATTTTCGCAAGGACTTATACACCTATCACACCAATGATCATATTATAACTGAATAAACAACATCAATTTTCTTTACACATATTGTAATAAAATGTATGAATTTTTTTTATTTACAATCCTTATAGTGTTAAATGAATTTCATTTTTATTTAATATGTATTTTTCATATTTAAGAATTCACCTTTTAGTCAGTCTGATGGATTCCCTTGTAGTAAGTCATTATGATTTTCTTTATGAGTATGTATCTGATGATACAAGTTCTGATTTTAAATTCAAATAAAAAAATTCATTATGATTAAGAAAAAAAATGTCGTTAAATAAAATTTGATAAAGGTGAATATGATGGTTTTCAGATCCATAATCAGTAAGATAATTCTAATAAATATGGTAGGTTTATATTTATGAATACATCAATACTAATTATATGTATTGTAGAAAAGTATGTTTTCATAAAAAATTAAAACACTTTGGTCACACAAAAAAATTAGTCAATTAAGTATTTATGAAACATATTTGTATTTCCAAAACAAAAGGAATAGAACAGTAAAAAAAATATACTTTTGAGTTAAAAATATCCACCTTTGTTAAAATTACAAATAAAAAATATTAAATACAAAATAACTTATAAAAAACATAAATCTATTATCTTTTATATGTGTCGTATTCAGAATTAAACATTAAGACATATCTCCCCTAGAGTTCATAACTCATATAAATACAATGGGGAATATGAATAACTCCCCACGTAGGATAACAAATCCCTTAAGGATCATATTCGCTTGTTTAAAAGTTTTATCTCCTTTAATAAAGAATATCTCCCTTACGAAATAACTCTCTCCCTATTTAAAAAAATAACCCCCTTTAGGATTTTCAAAAATGAATAGGGAAAAGTTCTTTTAATACATGAAAAGGGTTAAAAACAATCTATATAGAAAAATAATAATAAATAAATTCACATTTTAAAAATAAATGATAGAAGATCCAACCAATTATGAATTGGAAGACATTCAATCCAATTGAATATAGGTGAAGAATTATATTATTGATATTTTAGAAAACAAAGAAAATACAACCAAATTATTTTGAAAATCATTATTTCGTATGAATTATAGACATGGACATTTTCATAAACATCTTAAACTCTTTTTTATCTTCTAAATTTTTATCCAAAAACACTTCCTGAGACTTGGTTTTTTTCTCATGACCCTAAATACATTTATCCGGGATCTAAATTTTTTCATCATGTTCTTTCACATTTTCTTCTTCAGACTAAAAATTTTCTTCAAAATGTTTATTTTGATCTTCCTATGGTATTCTATTATTAGATATAAATTCACGACAATTCTTTAAAGAAATAATGTCATCCATTTATAATTTTAATCTATAAATCTATTTGAGAATAAAATTTATTCTTTTTTGTAAGTCTAATATGTCTTTGGATTCTTTTTTAAAAGTGATTATAAAAGTTTCAACATGTTAAACCCTATTGTCTATATCCCTTATAATAATATTGGATGTAATATTAGTTTTATCCAAAGTTATATTTAATTATTAAAGATTATAATCATATATCTTCATTTCTTAATCAATAGTACGATACCATATCACAATATTATTACAACTCTTCTAGTGAGATTCACTATTTTATTTAAAAACATTTAAATATTCTTCAAACCTTATCAGCCTATCTATCAAAGATTTCAGAAGTCTAAATCATTCTATTGATTCTCAATTAAAAAAACCAACCTTGGATTATACTCATTGAATATAGGGAATAGTTTTCTCTAATCTGATTAATGAATTGAAAATGAAATCAAGACCCTAGGATGTGATCATATTTGGAGAATATATATCTTACTAGTTCTAATATCTTCTTGAATTTTCTTTCTTCTTCCTTTTTTGAATCCGATTTATAATTACCATTAGAAATTCCAATTACCTAAATAGAATCACTATTAGTTCCGTTAGTGTTTTGATTTTTATTTTTTTCATCCTTCTTGTATAAAGATACTACTTATAGAAAGAATAGAGGACTTTATTTTTCTTGACTCACAGACTTATAAATATGATTTCCAAAAGAAGATATTTTTTATCACCATTATTGAGAATTACTCAAAGAAGTACATTTAGAATGATTTCCCTCTTTATTTTCTTTATGGTATTCTTTCTCTTTTTCATATACTTCTTGGATTTAGTTTCTTCTTCTTCTTCTTATTGACCCTATACCCCATCATGATAGTTTTTTTATTTATTGGAACACATTTTTTTCTTCAAGGATTTGACCAGTTCCTTCTTTTGAAATCATATTAAGGTATGATTGTGGTCACAGGTCACATTTTCCATCTTGAATCAATTCCTTTTAGATAATTAATTCTTTTCCTTTATTAGTGGAAGAGGTAACATTGATATTTAAAAAATTCTAATTCTTGAATTTCCATATCGGCATCAGGTGGTAAAAAAAGTTTTATAAGATCTTCCACAACATCATTAATAAATTTTTCAACCATAGTTCCACATTATTGTTCCTTATATGTATTCTTTCCATTTTTTTCTTTTTAAAATGTATCAGAAACATGAATTCTTAAGGTTAGAGATCCAGCTAGGTCAAGTCCAAACTGAGACTATCCTTCAATTATTTTTTCATCCTTTATTCTCCATTATTTCTCAATTGCATCAAATACTTTGTTTTTATTTTTTTCTCTTTATGAATATAATATAACATTATCTTCTTTTAAAAAATTTCACTTTTATTTTTTTGTAGAATCTTATACCTCCGAAGTAGAATCCTGATCACACTTGACCAAAATTTTTTATAATGAATCAAAAACATACCTCATTCATTTTATTGTATCATCACTGATAAATGAAATATTTTCCTGGACTGTTTCAGACTTAATTGAAATATTAAAATTCTTCACTCATGATTCAATAATCTTACTAATAACATTTAGAAAAATTATTTCATGTGACACGATTGAACTGGATATTATATTTTTGATAGTCAAAATAAGAAAACCATCACAATTTATTTTTCCCATACTGATTAGCTAAAAAAATAGGAAGATATATTATTACATTATGAGTATATCAATCACCCTTTCTTGGAATACGAAAACCTTGTATCCAAATTTTCAAAACATTGTGATGTGATATTAGATAAGTTACCATTTACCTAATCTACTTATAAATTCTTAAACAATTAATTTTCTTCTCTTTCTCTTACAATGTGACACTTTGAATCTCGAAGATTGTGAGGTGGTAAAAATACATCTCCTTCATAATAAATAACATGGAAACTAGCTATATCCAGATGTTTCAACTTATAAGGTTTCCCATAAATTTGGATGGATAACATTTATATTCCCTTTTCATGAAAAATTTCTACAGTTCCATTAACATATTTGACAGAATCAAGATAAAAAAACCATAGTATGGATTTATTTGTTCCATAGATACGGCTTCTCATCCTTGAAAATATATCATCCTACTTAAAGATGAATCATACTTATTATAAAAAAATATTGAAACTAAAATTTCATGTAATACAACCCAATTATTGTAATCTTTGGCATGATCCATCATATTTGGAGATTAGAATGAGAATTCAAAAATGAAGATAGAATAAGACTGGGGATCTGAAATGAGGAATCACTTCCTTGAATGGATTCTAGGAAATCTAATTTTGGAAATGAGGGGTGTCCATTTTACATAAGTGATGGAACATGATGGTTATGATCCCAAACAGACATGACGACTAAGATTTAATCCCTTTGACCTAACATTTCTGATATTTGATGATGAAATATTTCATTAAAACATAAACTCTTGAGGTTTTAATAAAATCGTCTTATTGTTTGAATACAATGATTTTGAGAAAAAAATTCATCATATTGAGTGAATATGATGAAGATGAATTTGAGAAACAAAAAATGTAAAAAAAATACCACAACAAAAAACAAGTACGAAACTAATTAGAATGGAATAGTACTAATGTATTAAATAAATGAATAATACCTATCAAAGTGGTTATCAGTATTATAATTTATTCTTCATTATTTTAAAATATATAACAAAAATAATATTAAAACATTATAAGAAAAAATGAATAGGATAATTTTAGTTAAAAAATTGAATATGAAAAATTTATATTCAAAACATGAAGTTGAAAAAATTATATTGAAAACATGAATACGATAAATTTATATAAAAAAAAGAATATGATAAATTTATATTAAAAATAATTAATATAATTAATTCATATCAAAAAAAGGAATACAATAAATTGATTTCCAAAACATGAATAAGATATATTTAAATCAAAAAAAATAATACGATAAATTTATATGAATTAGATAAATTTATATAGAAACCTGAATAATATTAATTTAAAAGATTTTAAAAAAAAATTCATGTGTACTCCACATCATTAAAGGAGTTACATAATGTATGGATATTGTTTAAACATGAGTTATATATGAATTATTACTTTAAATAGATCATCTATAACTTTTTTTAATATATTCAAATATGTTGGTAGGTAATGGTTTTGTAAAAATATCATCTTGTTGTTCTTGTGTTTCGATTAAATTTAAAATAATATCTTATTTTTTTGTGTGATCCCTAAAAATTAATCATTAATATCTATGAATATTTCATGAGATTGATGTGAAGTGTTTTTACTAAATGAAATGGAAGTAGTGTTATTACATAGTATTCTTGTTTTAGAAAGTCTCAAGACATAGTATGTGAGAGTTTATTGCATCCATAACACTTGAGCATAATAACATCTAGATGGAACATATTTTTATTTAGCAGTGGTAAGTGATACAGACTTTTGTGTCTTACAAGACCTAGAAACAAATGCATCTCTTAAAAATGGCACGTTTCGGAAGTACTTTTTCTATCTATTCTCTAACCAACAAAGGTAGAATATAACAAACCTTTTAATTCCCAATCATTTCTAGAATAATTAAAAAAGTATTAAATCCATACTTATCTTTAGATAATGAAATACTCAATTAACTGATTTTAAAATGGATTCTGTTAGATTATATTTATACCTTTCATATATGAATATAGAAAACATTATGTTTAGATGTCTAGCTGTAAAATATAGTAGGCTTCCAATCATACCACTAAAAATTGTTTGATCAACTAGCTTCGTAGATCATCAAGATAAATAGTGTTTGAGGTACTGATGGGATTAATAATACTTTTAGTATTTCCATATCCATAATTTTTTAGAACATATTTTATATGTTTATGTTTAGATAAATAAGTACCTTCTAGTTTTTGATAGATCTTAAAACCAAGAAAGAATGTAAACTCACCCATCATACTCATCTAAAACTCATATTGAATAACATTTTCAAATAAATATGTTAAATATTTTTGACTTGATCCGAATATAATTTCACCAAAATAATTTTGAACAATCATAATTTTTTTGTTCACTTTATAAAAATATTTGGATATGTGGTTCCCTTAACGTAATAGTTGTGTAGAAAAATTCATGTTAATCTATAATACCAAACTCTAGGGGATTTGTTAATCCCATATAATGAATTGGTATGTTTATAAAAGTTTTCATGATGTTTTTTGTCTTCAAAATCATGGTTTTTTCAAAAATGAACATACTCATGTGTATATCCATTAAGAAAATCACACTTCACATCATTTTGAAAAGGTGTGAAATTGAATAATGTTATAAAATAAAATAGAATACGAATAGATTCAAGTCGTGATACCAGTGCATAGGTTTCTTCATAATCTATTCCCTCTTGTTTATTATAACCATAATCACCAAATCCTTCTTTATTTCTAATGATTATTCCATTTTCATGAAATTGGTTTTTAAAACCCCATGTTACTCTAATTACTGATGTTTATTTAGGTATTTCAACCATGGTCTATACATTATTCCTTTAGAATTCATTTATCTCATCATGTATTGATTTTATCTAATCCTCATCAACTAAATCCTCATTACAATTTTTAGGATTAAATTGGGTAATAAAATAAAGATTTTCTATATAATTTCTCAAAGAACATTTATTCCTCAATAGTTTATTAACATCACAAATGATACTTTAACTAGGATGATTCTTAACAAACATATGACTTGGGTTTTGTTTTTTTTTTCATTAACATAAGTTAAGAAGTCTTCTTGAGTAAATAATTTAGAAACAATTTCAAAGTTATTTTCTTTATTAGAAGAATATTCTTTCAAAGGTTGAGGATAGGTTTTGGAAAACACATATAAGGATGTTGGTTAGGTTTTTTTAAAATCAAAAGGATCAGTTTCAATGAATTTAACATGTACTATCTCCTCAATAGTACGATATTTTTTACTAAAAACTTTGTATACCTTGGATGTAGTGGAGAAACCTAAGAATATAAATTTATCAGATTTGTGTGTGAATTTGTGTTAATTATTATTTTTATTCAATAAGAATTATTTTCATCCAAATATGCTAATTTTTAAAATTTTTGGTTTTCAGCACGCCCACAGCTAATATAGACTTATATTAAAAAAAGATTGAAAAAAAAAATCTCTTTATAGTATAACAAGAAGTACTGACGCTTCAAACCAAAAATATTTAGAGATTAAGTATTCACTCAACATGGTTCTTATTATTTCATAAATAATACAATTTCTTCGTTCAACAAAACCATTTTCCCTAGGAGATCTAGGAGCTGAAAAGTAAACTATAATTCCTTTCTCACTACAAAAAGATTAAAAATATGAATTAAAAAATTCTCTACCATGGTCACAATGAATTAATTTCAATGAAATGTTTTTCTCATTTTAAACTTTATCAATAGATGTTTTAAAATAACAAGAGGCATCAGATTTATTATCTAGAAAGTAGTCCCATGTGTATCTAGTGTAATCGTCAACTAAAACCAATACATAGTATTTTTCACCAATAATTCCAATTTTTGTAGGGCCGAAAATATCCATGGGAACTAATTATAATGCATAAAAAGTTGAGACTTCACTAGAAAATTTAAAACTAAACTTATGTTTCATACCATATTCACAAGGGTCATAAACTTTTGAAGAATCAAATCTAAACTCGTGTAAGTACTTTACAAGTATTTTCTTAGTTAAAATTCATAATTTTCTAAGATTACAGTGTTTTAATCTTCAATTACATAACCAATATTGATATTTTAATTCAGAAAGGCAAGGTATGTCTTGGCTACTATGTTCTAAAAAGCTTAGTGTATATAAATTCTCTTATAGATGAAAATAAATACTGAATTCATCCTTGGAATTGTGTGATATACATTTCTCGTTCCTGAAATTCATAGGGTAACATTTATCACATAATTGAGATATGCATATAAGGTTATTATTAATGAATTTTACAAATAAAACATTTGAAATTAAGGATTTCTCAATAAGAACAATATTACCTAAACAGAAAATTTATCGTTGATCATTCACTATAAGGTAACTATTCCACCTTTTAACTGAAAAATATTTTCAAAGAAATATTTTTTTCCAATCATATGTCTCAAACACATACTATCTGTATAACATGTATTATTTTTGTTGGTACTACCTTTTTTTCTAAAAACAAAATAATTTGATTTTTGAAACCCAAACAATCTTGGGTTTGGATATGTTAGAAAGTAAAAATTTTGGAATCCAAATTTGTTTTCAAAAATATCATTTGTAGAAACATAATGAATAAATTTTATTTAAAGGACAATTATTTTAAAATGTTCATCCACATTCACATTTAGTAAAAATGGGGGAATTTTTATGAAAAAAAATTGTTACTGAAGACTAGTTTTCTATGAGTATATCTCATTCCTAGACTAGTACCATGTGGATTGAGTTTTTTATAAATTTTATCAAAACCTTCCATACTAGTAGTAATTTTGGATAAAAGTTTATTTAGTGAAAAATAATAGAAATTTGTATTATAAACAAATTCATATCCATTTTTTTTATTATTTTTGGAACTGAGTTTCTCCAAACTAGTTTTGAAAATAGATTTTTTAAAAATAAATTTTTCTAAATCTTTAAAAATAGAATATTTTTCATGACTTGATTTATCAATATATTTTGATAAAATTCATAATTAATATATTAAAAGATCAATTTAAGATTCATCTTTTTCATCTTTTTCATTAGCCTTATCATATTTTTTTAATACTTTACAATTTTAATTTTCTAAGAGTTTTAAATGATGATAAAAATATTTATAAGAAGGATAAGTATCATCATCACCGGTTGGGGAGGATTATTCATCTAAATATATAAAATTATTCTCCTCAAAATAATTTTCACTTAATGGCATATTATTTAAATAATAAGATTTATGTACCTTAGCCATGAAGCGTTTATTTTCAAAAGGTATTCTAACATTAAGACTGATATTCCTCTTTCTAGAATTTCTATGATCAAAAGAATAATTGAAATTGTCTCCTATAATAAGATTCCATGAATCATTATAATTCATAACATTATTTCCATTTTTCTTGTTGTAATTTTTAGTATTTCTATCAGAATATATTTCCTTTCTACCTTTCCTTTTGAGCTTTGAACAATCATGTTTTATCTTTCCCCTTTCTTATATTCCTTACAGGTAACTTCATAATATTAATTTTTTATTTATATCCTTGTTACTTCTGGTAATGATACTGAAAATCAATTTTACCAACAATATTGTTCTTCCATTGAGAAAGATTTTCTAACTCATTCTCATATTGTTAAGAATCACTTGAATTGTACTGAACAATAACCTTTTTCATTGTTGATTTAACAACCTTATCATGAGATTTAGATTTTATTGGATTTAAATTAGAATTAAAATCAAATTCACCATTATTTTTTTTTTACTTTATTAGAATCTCTTTTCATCCTACCCTTATACTATAAAAGAGTTCCAAATTAATCATCAAGAGTAATATTTTTAATCTTGTTAGAATCATTAAATGTTAATCTCTTTGATTCCAACTCATTGGGCATGATATTTATAATATTTTTATTAATAATTTTGTCCTCTAATAATTTTTCACCCATACCTTTTAAACTATTAAAATTTTTCATAATCTTTTGTTATACCTCTATGTCAGGGTCAATAAAAGGAAATTCAAATTCTTGATAATCAGCACTACTAATTTTACTTCTTGTTTCAAAAACTTTTGATCTTTGGAAATGAGTAATTTATAACTTATTCTAAATATTATTATCTTCTTCCCAAGAAGAAATGTGAATATATATATTTCATTTCATGGAAAAAACAATATTTTTCTTACCTTATATTTTATATAATACTCTTGATTTTCTTGAATTGTAAAATTTATAACTTTTTTATCAAGAATTTTTTAATAACCAGTCAACATAAAAAAATTATCTACTCCCATGTTTATCACAAAGGCCATCATTATTTCTCTCTTATATTCATAAAAATTACCATCAAATATTGGTGGTCTTGTAGGTTTGAGATTATATATAGATCTATCATTGTGTCCTATCATCATTTGAACCAAGGTACAAATTTTTTTTTCCACAATACATGTTAGTGTAACAAATATTTATATGCAATAATTTTATAATGAAAATATTAATGACTTGAAATAGTAAATAAATAAAATAATCAACATGTTTTTGAATTGTGTAATCCTCCTCTAATACAAAATATAAGTATCAGTAAAACAGAGAATTAGTTATGTTACCAATTATTAGATTTAAATGTATATGAAGATGAAAAACTACATGAGGGGTGAATTGTAAGTTTAAAAACATTAACTTTAACAATAAAATAAACTTAGTTTAAAAAGATTAAACTAATCACATTCAAAATATTTAATTAGTTTATAAATAATAATCATAATTCACCCTAAGGAATGATGAATGAAATATTTTAATCAATTATATTATTATATGTAAGTCCACATAATGGTAATGAGATACTATCTTTACAACATATCAATTCGTACTTAACGTGGTGATAATATTAGTCACAATATAATCATATTCACATATGAAAATTATTTATCAGAGTATTCACAAAAGTATCATAATCACAATGGTTACGATAAATTAGAGTAACAGAAAATATATTGATTCTACCTTAAGTCATATAGAATCATATTCAAAATATACAATATGTATCATCATTAAATCTATTACGATAAAAAAATTAAAAATAGAATGATGAATATAAAAGTATCAATTTCTATTTAATTATAGCACAAATAAAACACTTATAATAAAATAAGTAATAAAAATTATAAATTTATTTTATCCTAGAGAGAAGCATATCCACTAACCATTGATAATAGTCCCTTTTTTTTATACATACAAGAAAGTAAGTATTTCTCTTACAAGAGAAATCCCTCTATAAGATGATTGATCTGTATCACTATCCCCATGATCCCTCGATAGGATGATTTGATTTTCTCTATCAACCTACCCCTGGAATCCCTCGATACGATGACCATATCTGTCTTGTTATCCCCACAACCCCTCGATCAATATAGTGATCAGAATATCCATATTCTTCACTTCATAATAACTCTATCGTATTCAAAATTGGTCACAAAAAGAAATTAAAAACTCAATAAGGTTACAAGTACAAAGAAAAAGTTGTTCACTCTTGTAAACATCATATCTCTCACACAGTTTAAAAATCAGCAGATTTCCTCTACATGTTTGTTTTTCCCACTTGTCACAAAATCAAAAAATGACCAGTTATTTGAATGAAATCCCTTAATGGATATCTAGATCCTCTAATGGTCATATATTATCTGATATTTTCTCATGTAAATAGAATCTTGACACTCCAATGCTTATATTATAACTAAATACTTGACATTGTTTTTATTTACACATATTGTAAAAGAATGCAAAACATAGTTCTGATTTACATCATTTATAGTGTTAAATGTATTCCATTAATATAGAATATGTTTTTTTCAAATTCAAAAATTAACCTTTTAGTCTATCTGATGAATTTACTTAGAGTAATTCATTATGATATTATCTATGTGTATGAATCTGATGACACAGGTTCCAATGTCAAATCCGATTAGAACTTTTATAAATACGAATACAGAACAAAATGTATTTAAATCATATTTTATAAAGATTAATCAGATGGTTATCGGATCCATACTCATTAGAATAATTATATTTAATATGGTAGGTTCATGTTTAAGAGTACTTAGAAACTAATTCTAAGTATAATAGAACAATATGATTTATTCAAAAACATTTTAAACAATTTGGTCAAAAAAATATTTATTTAACTAATTATTTAAGAAATAGTTTTTAATATCCAATCCAAAAGGAATGGAGGCTTCAAAAAGAAAATTTTAAATTAAAATAATTTTTAAATAATCCATTTAGTAATTTTTAAGACCATTCAAAATAATTAAATATGTGGAGATTATTATTTTATTTCATTTATTGATTACTTTTCTTATATTACATGTATTGTATTTATGAAACATCAAGTAGAGGCTCCAAATATATTCACAAGTTTCAATAGAAGCACTGAAAAATATTATAGTTACTCTCTGAAGAGATTTATATAGATAATGGTGTTGAGAACATTAATAATAGGTTTAAATATTATCCATAAAAACATCTCATCCATCATGGACACAATTTACCAAACACAACAAAATAAAAAGTATAACTGAATGGAAGAATAGATTCTTGGTTTTGATATCTCGGAAAACATTTATATAAAATAATATTTTCTACGAATTGTTGAAAGAAATTTCAGAGAGAATATATAGATCTTATAAATAGATGATTCTATATATAAAATTTGGATATAACTCTATATGAGATGTAATATAAAAAAACTACAATATTTAAGAATGTTAGAGTGTTTGAAATCCCATGTATCACCAAGATTAAAGGTGAAAATCATGGTAAGTTTGATCCAATATATATTTCTAGAATATATCTTGGTTATCAACCATATGTAAGTGGACTGAACTAATATAAAATTTATATTTGTATAATTCTTGATACAACTGATGTGAAGATCCTATAATTCTCAATGAAAAAAATTAATAATGATGCAGCAACTATTGAAAGTGATATTATTGAAAATTCTTTTGTATAACTTCATAAAATAGTACCAAAAATGAAAATTTTGATGATTTATAGAATTACAGATAATATTAATCATCTAAAATTATTAATAACAAATAAATTTTATTCAAACTAGGTTTATAATACGATTTCTAGTTCAAAACATCATTGGAAAAAAAGAAAAACACAAATTAATAAAACCCTTAGGATAGTGTCTAACACTTATCTTTTCTATCAAAATGAACCTTAAGATGTTGACGAAGCTCTAGAGCTTATGGAGTGGTTTATTTCTATGAATTAAGAATTAGATAAAATTGAGAATAATTCGTCATGGAAACTTTCTCCTAAACCAAAATATAGGAATGTCATCTAGTCAATGTGGGTGTTCCAAAATAAATTGTGTATGAAAGGGGAAGTGAAGAGGAATAAAAAAATATTTGTATGTAAATAATATTCATACATTTAAGAATTTGGTTTCGATGATACCATTGTAGTAGTTTCATGGATTTAAACCATTATAATTTTCTTTACTATTGCTGCACAAATGTGATACAAGATATTTCAAATGAATGTGAAATATTTATTTCTCAATGAAAAATTAGAGGAAAAGGTTTACATTGAAAAAACATGTGGGTTTATTCTTATAGAAGATGAAAATTCTATTTTCAAGATAAATATGGATTTAAATGGGAAAAAACAAGCCCCAAGAGAATGGTCTTCTAAACAAAAAACTTACTTGAAGAGGGTGAATTTCAAAGAGGGGAGATTGGAAATTAATTTCAATATCCGAGATGAAAATAAGGTATCTCTAATTATTATTGTTTATGTAGATGAGAGAATATTTTTAGAAATGATTTGTAAATGAGTGAGAAGTTTTCTATAGAAATGTATAATTTATTTAAAATTTCTATGACTTTAGAGATGAGTTACTTTATTCATAATAAAATATCCGAAGAGTAATATCTAATTTTTCTTCCATGAGAGACGTAAGAAAAGGATCTATTGAAAATATTTGGTTTATAGGATTAAAATGAATATATTTTATAATTTTTGTGTGAAAAAATGTTTCCAAATATAAATGGGGAAAATAAGTTCATCAAATAGAGTTTGGAAAGTTGGTTGGCATGATGTTTTACCTTACAACATAATGACCAAATGTTTTCACTCTTTATGTCAAATATAAAAAGGATCAAAATAATCTCATTTTATTATAGGAAAAAGGATAATCATGTATATATATAATATAATATGTTTTTTATTGAAATATAAAGGAAAACAAAATCATTATTTTATTTTTTCTCCTGATGCAGATTGGATAGGTCATACTAATAATAGAAAATCAAAATATGGTTGATGTTTAATTCTTGGAAAAAGATGTTTGTATGGAACATAAAGAATAAAAGTTCAATATATTTGAGAACTATAGAGGTATAATTAGTGGTTGAAACTCATGTTATAACTCAATTGATATGGATGGAAACTTAGTTGGAATATGTAATTGTGGGTGTAAAGATACAACTTATACTTATCTATGATAATACTTGTGTTATAAATAAATATAATAATCTAGTTAACCATTATATTATAAGGAATATTAATACTAAAAATAACTCCATAAATGATCTTGTTTAGAGATATGAATTTAATTTGGAGTTTATTCCAACAAAGGATAAGATTTTTTATATATTCGACATGCTATTTTTTAAATATACATTCTAAAATATAATGTTTAAGTTGGGAGTTCCACATCCCCTTGCATAAGGATAATTTATGGTATATATGTCCCCTCCCTCTTCTTGTATTTGGATGCTATTTTCAAATAGGGAGAAACTAGATAACATAATATATCCCTGGATATGTGTTTCGCCACTATGGGTCTAGAATATATAAAGGGGTTTTTAAAAAAAATAGCTTTATCTATGATTTCATCATGTGTGAAATATTTTAATAGTTTTTTGATGTTTTTATAAGTTTTTATCAGGATTAAACATATTATATTTTTTGGTGATGAATATTGGAGGCTATAAAGAATCAAAAAAATTCGCTTAGGTCACTACTCATGGATACCATGGAATTATTTTTCAATAGTTCGTATTTCATCCATAGAGTACAATCATCTCGGTTTATAATTGTGGATAGTGATCCATTTCTTGAGTTTCAAGGATTCATATATTTATTCTTCACTTTTGATAGAAAAATGCAATGGACATATTTTTGAGATCAAGAGGATGTGTATTATTTGTCGAAATGAATAAGTTAGTAAGATCAAAGTGGTCTTTATAACTCCCCAAAACTTTTATCGTATGATTCTCTTAAATATATTGTATTCATAGTATCTATTTTTTACAACACTGTGTTCCTTTGAAATAGAACTTGGTTATAACCTAGCCATTAAACATAAATTTTCCACTTATATGTTTTTAATTTCGAAATAACGATCATCTAGAGGTGGGACCAGTAAGTCATTTGGAGTTTGATAGAACCAACAATATTTTTTGATGAATAAAAAAATACCCTTAAGAATAGTAATATGATTAGTATTCTTACCCTTATGAGTATTAAATAATTAAAATATCTTATTCTATTAAATTAATAATATAATTAAATCTTAATTAATTTTTAAATGTGATATAAAACTAATTATACCTTTAAAATTGTTATTTTTCGAATTACCTATGATTTTATTTAAAATTTAAATTAATAATATTTAGAAAATTATTTCTGAAAAATGGAGATTATTTTTTTATTTCTATACATCAAAAAATGTTTAGGATGATTTTTTGGGATTTTCCTAAAATAAATGAATTTTTCATGAATAGTAAAAATACAGTTTTGAGTTTTCAAAAGTTTAATGACATCATAATGATGTAATAATTAAATATAAAAGACTGGAAGAATTTTTTATAGTAACATATGACCTGAGGTGTCCCATGTGGCTAAAACCATTGGAATATACCATGGTAAATCCCATGGTTTTTCAAAAACCACTAATGAGGTGTCCCTTTTAATTAATAAAAAACTCCCTCATAATTTCTATAAATATCCACTCAGCCACATATTTTAATTTCATTATATACTTATTATCCTCTAATATATGGTATTACTACCTCCCTAGGAGTCCTCATAAGGTGTTCTATAACCCCCAAGGTCCCACCCTCCTTGTTTTAGGAATTACTCTAAGAGGTAAGATAATCAACCACTTTCTCTTTTCTTAAAGATTTCATTTTATGTTTTCTATTTTATTTTCAATTGGATTATGTTGGGATATGACTTTCTATATTACCCTTTCTTTTCATATTATCAAAGAATTATTATATAACCAATTTATCTCAATGAACTATTTTATGAAATATTAAGTGACGTCGTTAGGCTGCAGAATTTTCATGAGATATTTCTCAATTTTCTTATATTTTGAGTTCCTTTATTTTATATTTCTTTCCTCATATACCATAATAAAAATTCTAGGATAATTCCATTACCTTAAATGAACTAGAATTATGTTATTCTAATGGAATATTTCATCATCATCTCTCTTTCCCCCTCCTCTTATACTAAAAAATAAAACACCATCCGAGATGTGTTAATTTATCACATTCAAGGACGACGAGTTCTCAATTTTCATTACCATATTCAATTATGGTCAGGAAACCATTTTTATGGTTGAAAAAGATAAAAATATATTTATTTTATCTCATTAATGTTCTTTTATCCTTACACACTCATAATGTAAACTAATAATTCTAAACAATCTCATTATGAACAAAATCGCCAAGTTAATCCAAACATTTGTAATTAACTTTTAACTAATAGTTCATTATCGTTGTATATAACCCAAAATCCTTATATGATCATTTATATATCTTAAATTTCATTTATAAGATAAATTAACAATTCTGTATGTCTAACCACACATCAAACGAACAACCATTCATGAATTCAAGTAAACTGGTCATGAAATCCAAGGAAGAAAATGCTTCCAAAACAATAAAATTGAACCTCTTAAACCCATAAAAGGGCCATGAATAAACCTAATAAGGTTAAAATAAATAAATTACATGTACATGAGTTTATGGAATTATAAATTAATGAAGCTAAATTTTCTTATTCATGTCCTTAAAACAAATGAAGAACACACTTGATCATTAGGTAAGGGGTTTCTTTATCTCACTTTTAATTCCGTGAGATTTCCATTGTTCACCTCTTATTTCTTGTATGTGTTGTATGTGTAATAAAAGTTTTCATATAATATCAATATTCAATTTATATTCATTGTATTAAATGATTCATTTTATGGTTATTAACTTTTGGTTGTATGATTCGACTGATTACATTGTGGTAAGGGACTTTGCCTCAAATACCATTTCATTGTGATTAACATTGTATTGTGAGACTAATAATCCTTATGTGGTGTACCTACTTCCCATTTGAGGTCAATTTTCATTTAAAATTATATTTTTATTAAATATACTTATTCTCATTTGATGGATATGTTAATTTTCTAAATAGTATACCATTTTACATACGGTGTTTATTTGGAATGTTGTTTCAACTGTGGTAATATTGATGAATTTGTATCCCCTGCTCTATACGGATATTGAAAGTGCATATTTATCTTGTATTAAACCAATTTATAAATAAATATTTGGACTTTAAGCGGTGTTTGGGGACCGTTGTAGCCCCTCTATGCATCTGTAGATCTCATGTGACAATTCAGTTGGCATCAAACCCTTTGAGTTTGTTTCAAAAAAATAAGACGGATTTTTACCTACATAACTTAATTGTTTTAATGGTACTATAGTATCATGTGATAGATACATGACATCCAATTAATAATAACTATCTTTATCCATTATCAGTTTTTACTATCCACGAGGTTTTTACTATAAAAAAAATCTATGGATGGAGTTTCATTCTCATTTTATTAATGGTTTGAGTTTTTAATTTATTCACCATGCCATATTGATTATGTTAAGTTCATTCTTATTAATTTATTATTGAATTCATGCTTCCGCTATTTTTAACCCTTTTCGAGCATTTGATCTCACACCTTAATTTTTTTACCTTCATGAGGAGATGAAGAGGAGATCATTTATTGAGTCTCTATGGATACAGTTTTTAGTTTTCTTATTGTATTTTGTTACCTTTTTTAATGTAATTTGAGTTACATATATGTATATTGTTTATTCAATACTACTAAATAGATATTTCCTTCAGTATTTCATTCCTTCTAACCATTCCAACATAACAAACAATGGGCCTGCTCTAGTCTAGATGGTTCGAGGTGTTACAGTTGGTATTAGAGGAAGGTTAATAAAAACATAGAAACTAGAGTAGGAAATGTACAGTATGGAACAAATCCCTAAGGTAGTATTTGAGGATAAATGTACAAGAACATCCTATTATTTTTTTAAGGAATATATTAGGTGAATCGTTCTAGAAAATACATCTCTTTCTAGATATAAATAGGAATAGCTAGAAGTAGAACAGATGAACCTTGGAGTGAAAACTCTGACAAGGAGTTTCAGGCATGACCTCAGGTATCTTGGTACATGAAAATGGTCCTTGCTGCACTGTTGGTATTGACACTCCCAGGGTATATGATTAGGATAATTTATATTTTCTTTACAATCCATTATAAAGTATTTTAATGTAAATTTCTCCTCATAGAAACCATGTTTATGAGATTATTTATGCATTGAATTTAATATATGTTAAGTGATTTTCTATTTTAGGTTTATAACATAATCTAGTGTATGAAATTATTTAGAGATGGATCCTAATAGAAGAAGTGGAATCATTACTCATGGGAAATGTTGGGATATCCTTACTGAGCAATTCAACACAGTCAATGTTGGTGCGGATTCGATCATGATCATTTTTGGACAACTTACTTAGGTTGTAACAAATAACCATTCCACACCTGTGTTGGATCTTTTCATTTGGCAGAATCCCCCATCATTTAGTGGGACTACTAATATAGTGGTTGTTGCGAAATGGATCAAGTCCCTTGAAAATATATTAATGGCATTAAGATGAAATGAAAATGAAAAGGTTGAATATCCAGTATATTGTCTCAAGGGAGATGCTGATTAATGGTGGTATTTGATTCAAAATATCATGGAGGAAGAAAAAATAGTAGATATAAAATAGAGGACTTTTATGAAAATATATTTCAAAAAATATTTCCCTTGTGATAAACGAACCGAAATGAAGAATAAATACCTTGGATTAATGAAAAAGGAATAATACAGTGTTGTAGATTATGAGGCTACCATTACAAGGATATCTAGGTATTCCTTATATTACATACGTGACTCGGTAGACAAGATGGAAAATTTCTTTAAAGGTCTAAAACCAAGTCTTCGAAGGGCACTGGCTTCTGAAACATTTTCATCATATGATGAAATTGTATCAAGTGCTATCAAAATAGAGAAGGAATTTTCTAGATCAAGTTTGTCCAATGGAAACAAAGATATAAAAAGGTACTCTGATAACCATGGAATATGTGAAGAACCAATGAAGAGCAAGGGAGAAAAGAAATTCCCATTATGCACGAACTATAGAAATAATCATCCTGGAAAATGCTTTAGAGGCATGGGAGTGAACTCTAAGTGCAGAGAAAAGGTTCATCAATATGATGAATGAAATGGGGATAAAAAATTCAATGATATTCAATGATACAATTGTTAAGATATGGGACACTGTGCAAATGAGTGTCCCGATCTCCAAGGAAACTTTCCTCCGAAAATTCCACGAGATAAAGGGATAGCTTTTGTGATTACAACTGCAGAGGTTGAAGTTCCCTAAAATGTGGTGGTAAGTACTTTAATTGTTTCTTCAAACATGGCCAACACTTTATTGGATTCTGGATCATCGCATTTATTTATATCTTACTAGTATGCCAAGAAAATTAGACACGTCCAATTTTATTTAATAAAGGAATTATCAGTCAAAACTCTATGGGGATGAATCTTTGCAACAAAGGCATGTCAATTAGTCCCCCTCATGAAACATAAATGTTCTTTAGTTTCTAACCTTATCATGATAACAATGATTGAATTTGATATAATTATTAGAATGAAATGGTTACCAAACTATGATGTGAATATTTATTGCAAGAAGAAGGAAGTTACAATCTTTGAAATTGGTTTAAAACCCCTAATTTTTAGGGCAGAAACCTCACAAAATGATTCCCATATAGATCCACCCCAAGTAGCTCAACTAAATTCAATTATTGAAGAAGAAGAGAACCCAATATCTATGGGTGAGGAAGGAAATATTCAAATTGAAGATGTTCATGTTGTAAAATAATATCTTGTCTTTCTAGAGGATTTACCTATACATCCTCCAGAGTGGGAAATTGAGTTTTACATTGACTTAATTCCTGATTCAAGGCCCATATCAAAGACCCCTTATAAAATGGGCACTATAGAGTTAGTGAAGCTATAAAAATTGAGGAATTGAGTGATAAAGGATTTATTTACTCTAGTGTTTCTCCAGGGGGAGCCCCTGTCCTTTTTTTCAACAAGAAAGATGGATCCATGAGGCTATGAATTGATTACCGGGAAATCAGAGCTATTACAATAAAGAATAAGCATCCTCTACAATGAATTGATGATTTATTTGATCAACTTCATGGAGCATAATATTTTTCAAATATTGACCTTGGATCTGGATATCATCAGCTGCATGTGAAGGAGGATATTCCTAAGACCTTATTTTGAATTAGGTATGGGCAATATGAGTTTACAGTGATTCCTTTTGGACTGACTAATGGACCCTCAATTTTCATGGATTTAATGAATAGAGTTGTCAAGGAATGTATCGATTAATTTGTTGTGGTATTCATCGATGATATCCTGGTATACTCAAAAAGATATGGGGACTATGAGAATCACCTTCGGACTGTTCTAAAAACTCTTAGAAGAAATGAATCTATGGAAAGTTTAGCAAGTGCGAATTTTGGATTCAATCAGTTTCTTTTCTAGTATATATTGTCTCTATGGATGGAATCCTAGTTGATCATGTGAAGAGAAAGGAAATCCCTGAATGTCCCAAACTAAAAAACAAAACTGAGGTACGTAGTTTTATTCGTTTATCATGTTATTATCGGTGTTTCATTCAGAACTTCATCCGCTTAGCCAACACAATGACTAAGCTCACGTGAATGGGGGTTAAGTCTTTATGGAAAAAAGAATATCAATAATGTTTTTAAGAATTAAAAATAAGGCTAGTGAATTATCCAATCTTGACTCTACCATCAGATAATGATGGATTTTTTATCTTTAGAGATGCATCGAAGAAAGGACATGGTTGTGTCCTTATGCAGAATGATAGAGTGATTTCCTATGAATCTAGGAAACTAAAAATTCATGAAAAAAAACTATAAAACTCATGATCTTCATTTGTAAGAAGTAATATTTTCTTTGAAGATATAGAGAAACTATCTCTATGGTGAAAATGCGAGATATATACCGATCACAAGAGTTTGAAATGTATTTTCTCATAGAAAGAACACAACATAAGGAAAATACAATAGCTTGAACAACTCATGTATTATTATTTCACTACATACTACCACTCGGGGAATGAAAATAAGGTGAAAGATTCTTTGAGTATAAAGGATCGCGGAGTTCTAAACAATATGATAGTTGATAGGGATCCTATGTTCATGGATCTAGTAAAGGTGGACATGTGAATAGTCATGGAAGGTGAAACATCTATACTTTTTCAAATGATTTCTAACACATATTTACTAGAAAAGATAAAAATATCTCAATCTGATGATGAAAATATACATAAGATAAATAATTATGTTAAGGATGGGAGATTGTAAGACTTCATGTATGAAGAATAAGTTATAAAATTTGGGAAGAGATTATGAGTTCCATTGGTACTTGAGCTAAAAAGGGAACTATTAGATGATTCTCATAGCTCAAATTTCTCTATACACCCTAGTAGGAAAAAAATTATATAGATATGAAAGAACATTTTTTGTTGGATAATATGAAGTGGTAGATTTCTGACTATGTGTCAAGGTGCCTAGTTTGTCGACAAGTGAAGTCAGAGAGACAATATCCTAGATGGGTGATGCAAACCCTACCTATTACTTTTTGGAAGAGAGATTAATTTACAATAGACTTTGTCACTGGACTACTGAGGAAACCTAGAAGGAATGATGTGATATGGTTTATTTTTAATCATCTCACAAAATCAGTATATTTTCTTCATATAAGATATAATTTACCACTTGAGCGCTTAAAAAGACTTTATGTTAATGATATTGTAAGACTTAAGGGTTCACCTCAATTGATTGTGTCCAATTGAGATCCCTAGTTTATAGAGAAATTCTAGAAAAGTATCTTGGAGGATTTGAATACTGAGATTCATATGATTACTTCTTATCACCCCCAAACCAATGGACAGTCTGAAATGACTATTCAAACTCTGGAAATTATGCTGAGACCATGATCTCTTCAATTTCAAGGTATGTGGGATCAATACCTGCATTTGGTGGAATTTTCCTACCACAATACTTTCCATTCAAGTATTAAAAAGGATCTATATGAAGCATTATATGGAAAGATATGTCAAACTATAACTTGTTGGGATGAAGTTGGTGAGAGGAAACTTATAGGTTTAGAACTTATTGAAGAGACTGTGACAAAGGTAAAGAAAATCCAAGCCCATATTAAAGTATCCCAAAGTAGGAAAAAGATTTATGTCGAAACGAGATAAATGATTTTGAATTCCAAGTGGGAGATCACATTTTTATAAAATTATCTCAATGGAAGGGTGTCTTAATGTTCGGTAAGAAAGGAAAACTGAGCCCTAGGTACATTGGACCATTTGAAATTCTAGAATGAATCGGAGTTGTGGCTTACCATTTAAAAATGTTTCCATGTCTCTCAAAAGTACATGATGTGTTTCATTTGTCATTGTTGAAGAAATACATGCCATACCCAATGCATGTACTCACTTATGAAAAAATGGAATAGGAACCCGATATGTCATATTGTGAGGAGCCTATCAGGATTCTTAACACAAGGGAGAAAGTATTTAGAAATCAGAAAACTCGTCTAGTAAAGGTTCTTTGTAGATACCAGAATATGGAGGAAGAAACATGGGAACCAAAGGATTTTATGAAGAAAAACCAGCCACATCTTTTTGGTGGGCTTTATACATAAAATTTTGAGGACGTAATTTCTGAAAGAGGGAATAATATAACACCACAAACAATTTATGGTATGATTATCTTAAATATATTCTATTCATAGCCTATTTTTCATAAATCACTATGTTAATTTGAAACAACAATTCGTTATAACCTATCCATTAAACATAAATTTTCCACTCCCATGTTTTGAATTTCGAAAAACTGTCATCTACAGTTATGACCAGCAAGTCATTTGGAGTCTGATAGAACCAACTTGATTTTTTTAATGAATAGTAACATAACCTTATGAATAGTAATATGAATAGTAATGTGACCCTTGTGAATAGTAAATAATGATAATATTTTATTTTTGTAAGGTAATAGGATGATGAAATCTTAATAAATTTTTCAACGTGATGTAAAATTAATTATACCTTTAAACCTTTTATTTTTTGAATTAACTTTGATTTTATTTAAATTTTAAATTAATAATATTTGGAAAATTATTTTTGAAAAATGGTGTTTATTTTTTGAAATAAACACTTTCAAAAATGGTTAGGGTGATTTTTTGGGATTTTTCTAAAATACATGAATTTTTCTTCAATAGTAAAAATACAGGTTTGAGTTTTCGGTAGTTTAATGACATCATAATTATGTAATAATTAAATATAAAAGGCTGGATGACTTTTTTACAGTAAAATATGACACTAGGTGTCCTATGTGGAAAAAACCATGGGAAAATACCATGGGCAAGCCCATGGTTTTTCAAAAACCACTAATGATGTCTCCCTTTTAATTAATAAAAAAACTCCCTCTTAATTACAATAAATACCAACTCACCCCCTTTTTTTTCTTTCATTATAAACTCATTATCCTATATGATCTTGTATTATTCCCTCCCTAGGAGTCCTCCATATGTTTCCTCAAACCCCAATGGTCCCAACCATCATTATTTGGTAGTTACTCTACAAGGTAAGAGAATCAACCACCTTTCTCTTTTCTTAAAGCATTCATTTTATGTTTTCTCTTTTATTTTAAATTTGATTATGTTGGGATATTCCATTACATATTCCTCTTTCTATCCATATTATTTAAGAGTGATTAGAGAACCCCTTTCTCTAATAAAACTTTTTTATGAAATTTTAATTAACGTCGTTAGGATGCCGAATTTTCGTTAGAGATTTCCCGATTTTCTTCTATTTTGAGTTTATTTCTTTTATACTTCTTTCCTCATAAACCCTCATCCACATTATATAATAATTCCAAAACCTTACATGATCATTAATTATATTATGCTAATTTATCATCATCTCTCCTTCCCCATCCTCTTATACTAAAAATGAAAACACCGCTCGAGATGTGTAAATTTATCACATTTATGGATGATGAGTTCTAAATTTTCATTACCATATTCAATTATGGTCATAAAACCATTTTTATGGTTGAACCAGATCAGAATATATTTATTTCATCTCATTAATATTATGTAATACTTACACACTCATAATATAGAATAATAATAGAAAACAAGCTTATTATAAACAAAACCACCAAGTTATTCCAAACATTTATCATTAACTTTTAACTAATGATTCATCATCATGGTATATAACCCAAATTCCTAATAAGATCATTTATATCATTGAAATTTTATTCATAATATTATTTAACAATTATGTATTTTTAACCATACATCAAACAAACATCCATTCATGAATACAAGTAAACTAATTATGAAAACCAAGGAAGAAAATGCATCCAAAACAATAAAATTGAAACTCTAAAACCCATAAAAAGGCCATCAATGAACCTAATAAGTTTATAATAAATAAATTAAATGTATATGGGGTTCTGTAATTATTAATTAATGAATCTAAATTTGATTATTCAGGTCATTAAAACAAACGAGGAACACACCCGAGCATAAGGTAAGGGGTTTCTTATCTCACTTTTAATTTCACGAGATTCCCATTGTTCGCTGCTTATTTCTTGTATGTGGTGTATGTGTACATCCATTTTTCATATAATATCATGATTCCATTTATATTAATGGCATTAAATGATTCATTTTATGGTTATTATGTTCTGTTCATATGATTCGACTGATTACATTGTGGTAAGGGACTTTATCTCAACTATCATTTCGTTGTAACTAACTCTGTATTGTGCACCTAATAATCCTTATGTTGTATACCTAATACCAATTATAGATCACATTTAATTTGAAATTATATTTCTATTAAAAATATGTATTCTCAAATCATGGATATTTTTGTTTTCTAAACCATATACCATTTTACATACGGTGTTTGTTTGGAATGTTCTTTTAATTGTGGTAATATTGATAAATCTGTATCCTATACTCTATACAGATATTGAAAAGGAAAATTTATCTTGTTCTAAATTAATGTATAAATAATGATTTGGAATTTTAGTGGAGGGTGCGGCCCACTATATCCCCTCGATGCATCGGTAGGTCTCACGGGACAAATCAGTTGGCAGAAAACCCTTTGAGTTTATTTCCAGAAAACAGACGTGTTTTTACCCACATAACTAAACTGTTTTAATGGTACTATGGTATCATGCGCCAGATACATGACTTCTAATTAATAAGCATTATCTTTATTCATTATCAATTATTACTATCCATGAGGTTTTCACTTTGACAAAATCTATGGATGCAGTTTCATTCTCAGTTTATTAATGGTGTGAGTTTTACATTTATTCACCATGCCATATTGATTATGTAAGGTTTTTTATGATTCGCATATTATTTAATTCATTCTTCCACTATTTTTCACCCTTACTGATCATTTGAGCTCACCACTTTCTTATGTTTACCTTAAACAGGTGATGAAGAAGAGATTATTTGTTGAGTCTATGTGGATGTAGTTTTAATTTTTTATTGTATTTTGTATCCTTTTACAATGTAATTTGAGTTACATCTATTTATATAGTTTCATCAAGAATACTAAATTGATCATTCCTTCTGGATTTCATTTCTTCTAACAATTCCAATATAACTAGTATTGCACCGGCTCCGATCTTGAGGGGTCTGGGGTGTTGCAGTTTCGATAATGATGTGGCCTTTTTAATCGACACTTGTATGGTTTTTTAAGATTCTCCCTCTAGATTCTCATACTAATGTAATACCACTAGTGTTTCTACTATTAGGTGTGCTACCTTTGAGGTTATGGTACTACCATTAAGGAAGGAGTGTTACCACTAGATGACACTATTGGGTGATACTACCAGGTTCCACTATTGGGTGAATCCTCATGGTTCCAACGCCATAAAATTACCATTGAGGTCATAATAGGGTGTTACCATAAGGTTTATACCATTGGATTTCACCATTGATCAATAACAGGTTCAGGAAAAATAGACAAACTATGAGTTGTGTTGTATTTGGTGTTACCATTAATTAAATCAGGTTATCCAAAGTAATTTGTTATTCTAAGGATTAAATATCATGATATATAATACTGTGATACTTTCAAAACCATTGTTGACTGATGATATACGGACTAAGATGTTTGGTCTAGTGAAACTGTCATGACCTGTCCTCGGGGCCCATGCCGTGACTATGCCAAACCTGCCATCCATAGGCCAGGGGCTGGCGACTAGCACCAAAGGTGTAAATCCCGACAAAAAGTGGAAGGCATTGCATTTGTAAAGTAAACAGACACCAAAGAGTAAGCCATCATATTTAAACACTAAGTAAACTGAGTACAAGTAAGTGCGGAAAAGTAAGTAGGCCAGAATACAAACCCAAACTGAAAGTAAAGTACAACTGGAAAGGAATTATAGCAATTGAAAAACTAAAGCAGCAATGCCGAGCTGTCCACCGGAAATCACACCTGAAGGGTTGGTAAAGATAGCCTCCTCGGATCCTCGGGTCCTGTCGTCCACCCCATGTACGTTCCGCTCAGTGGTCCACCTCCAAGTACCGACTCTTCGTGATATCCACCTCCGGGCACCGACTCGTCATGAGTTCCACCTCCGGGAGCCGACCTGCTCTACAAGCCTCAACCTCGATCAGTGATGTCCATCGTCTGCAACCCACAAAACATAGTGTGGGCGAAGCCCGTGCAGGGGTGAGTATATGACACCCAGTAGGGACCCCGAGACCCCTGATGGTCTCTCAGAATCCACAAAGGATAATCCACAAGGAAAGATACAATAACTAAGTAACATCCAACACTTCTTAGGTATATTCCCATACATATACCTAAGTCATCAATTACAGTTCGGCTCCAACATCCGAGCCCAAGTTCGATCACGTCCACATAGGATAGTACAACCCAGTCCACACAAGAAAAAACAACTCAATCCACATAGGAAAACAAGTCAATCATATCGAAGATAATGATTGAAAGTCAAGACTCAGCTCACACACGTATACATCATTTTAATGAAAAAGGAGACGATCATATGTAGTTATTGATTCATCTAGCTGGGACCCACGTAGGATACTAGACCAGCTAAGCTGTCGGACCCACGTAGGATACTACAACAGTGGTCAATACTATCAGAACCACATAGGATATAAGTACTGTAGTCGTCGCTGCCGAACCCATGCAGATTTCCAGTACGAAAGTCTTTACCGTCGAACCCACAGAGGATTCCAATACGAAAGTCTTTACCGTCGAACCCATTGCTGCTGGGAAACTCCTCCTCTAGCGAGTACAGTGGTCATGCCGCTACAACCAAGCACTTCCCACTAACCTTGGACTGCTGTAGTACTCCACCTGTAGAGTACTGTGGGCCTGCTGCTACAACCAAGCGCTTCCCACCATGGGTTTGCCACTACAACCAAGCGCTCGCCGTTCAAGTATTGTGGGCCTGCTGCTACAACCAAGCACTTCCCACCATGGGTCTGCCACTACAACCAAGCACTCCCCCTTCAAGTACTGTGGCCCTGCTTCTACAACCAAGCGCTTCCCACCATGGGTTTGCCGCTACAAACAAGCGATCCCCCTTCAAGTACTGTGGGCCTGCTGCTACAACCAAGCGCTTCCCACCATGGGTCTGCCGCTATAACCAAGCACTCCACCTCATAGCCTACAGATGTACTCCTATTGAGTACCAAGGGTCTTCCGCTACAACTGAGCGCTCCTCCGCCATGGTTATGCCGCTACAACCAAGCGCTCCCCACTGGGCTGTCAAAACACTCAGAGTCGATCGATCAGCAGTCGTCAAGTCTCAGCCAGCTCTAGGGTTTCCGCACACAGCATTCTCATTCCAGGAGGGTCCGCTCCACGAGCCAAGAGGTCGATACATCAACTGACACGTAGTCTGGATTTGATGTATCCCAAAGTTCTGTCTCGATAAAGGGAACTCAATGTGAAAGACGACGTGTCAATCGGATGCCCGGTCTGAGAGTTATTGGCTTTTTCGTTCCAGGGGCCCGGTTGGTTTTTAAGTCAAAACCAACCCGATTGCACTCCAACTACGTCCAAACCACAAGAGAAGTAATCCAAAAGGTCCGTCTCACTAATAGGAATCCAACAAAGTCGACATCACGTCAATCGGACGTCCGGAGCTCAAGTTATAAGTGTTTCCGCTCCAAGTGCCCTGTTGGTTTCGTGTTCGAACCTACCCGACCATACCCAAAGTTCTCTGAAACCTTGAGTGTAATATACCTAAATGACCGTCTCGATCCAAGGATCCCAACGCAACTAACGATGTGTCGATCTGAGGTCTGAAACCCAATATATGGCTAAATGACTGAAAAAAGTTCGAAAAGGGGGGTCCGGGCCCGGCACGGCCCAACACCCCCCCCCCCCCCCACCTCCCCGGGTCGGCCCGGACTAGGGGGGTGCGCTGGCTCGGCCAGCAGACAAGCAGGGGGGATGCACTCCCCCCCCCTTGCGCCCCACGGACACAGCATGTGTCACGTCCTCCTCCTCCAAATCCCGCGCAGCCCCGGGATTCGGTCGCCTGCCATCGCGGCTTCATCTGTTGCGGTTCCTCCTGGTAGCACACCGGGCACCGGCGCCTCCTGGCGGCCGGCCAATGCCGGCCGCCGGCACCTCCGTGACGGTGTGGCGCGTCGGCCACGTCTTCCGCGGACCTCTGGACGCGCTCTGGTGGTCCGTTTTGCCCGCCGTCTGCGCCTGCGGCTCTCCTGGGACCAGTAGATTAATGAGAAGGGTCTAAAATGCCTTTTCGGCCAACTTAGTCATCGCCCGTCGATCCGCACATCAATTTACAAACTGCGGAGGGTTGTTGGGCCGTGTTTGTTTGGCCCGCACCCTCCGCGTTAGGTGTTTTTCAAATGGAAATATTTAAAAGACTTTCTTTAAACGAGGGAATTATTTATTCAAGGTAAATTATTCAATCACCCTGAAATTAAAATACTCATTCATGAGATGATAATTCACATATACACTTTCTTCTAAAACCCCCTACCTCGATGAAGTCTTCAAATGAGGTTCATCGCGGGAAAAGGACATCGCAGAAGACAGCGTCGCGGAAGACGGCGTCACAGATCGAGGCTCCGTAAGTATCGCCGGCATTTTCCCAAAGAAGGATGTGGTAGGTCGTCACTTTCTTCAACATGGGAAGAAGGTGGAAATATGGTACGGCGTTCTTCGTCGAAGCTTCGGCGTTCTTGCGAGGAAGACGAAGTTCTTCAAGACCACGAAAGTTCTCTCCTTGATTCCGCACAACGAATCCACCACAATAAAATAAGACCTTGTCTTATTTTATTCACACACATTCGTGTCAACTTTAAATTAAAATTCAAAATTAATTCACAAAATTAATTAACGCGCGTTGCCCAATTAATTAGGCGTTTTATTGGCATGTATTTAATGTGGAAGAAAAACATTTTGAGTTAACTTGACATAAAAACGGGGGAGTGGGTGAGTTATGAAATTAAAAGTGATAGGGTGATTAATGGGGAGTTAGAGAATTGAAAGGTGGGGGCTCGTGTGGGCCCCACCCCAACTCCATCACATTGATGTTATCCACAAATTAGAGAGAAATTAAGTTGTGACATAACTTAATTTCACTTAAACATCTTAGTAAAGAAATAAAAATACAACAATTATATTTTTATTCCTCAATTTTTTTTACATCACCACCCGAGAAAACACACCTTCGGAAAAGGTGTTCCTAAGCAATTACCGGCACTGCGGTTTCATCGGTGCCCTCGGATTTTGATTCCGAGCAATGGTTCAAAAGTTAGGAAAACCCGCTCGTTCGTTCACTGAACGTACCCGAGCTAAACTTCAGAAATTGATTCCAGGCACACCTGACCTCGGAATCAGGTGCCGTCAGAAACTGCGCACTCATAAAATTCAAAAGAAAATTAAGAAAAAATTTCCCTTGAAATTTACGGTTCTTTACATTACTCCCTCCTCAGTGCTTTACATCCCTGTAAAGATACATCACAAACTAGGGGAACAAATGATGGTACTGAGCACGCATCAGAGCCTCCCGCTCCCAAGTGCTCTCCTGGAGGTTCCTATGCTTCCATCTGATGCGAACTAGAGGAATCGACTGCCCATGTAGGACCGAATCCTTTCGATCCTTGATCTCCACTAGGACCTCTGCAAAAGTCTCCCCATCGCCAAATTCCATCTCCCCATGGTAGATGATATGCATCAGGTCAAGAACGTATCTCCTCAGTTGAGATACATGGAACTCGTCGTGCACCTGGTGCAACTGAGGTGGATGGGTCAAGTGGTAAACCACCTCGCCTACCCTGTTGAGGACCTAGAAGGGTCCAATGAAGCGCAGAGATAACTTATCACCCCGGACAAACTCCGTAATCCATGTCGAGGTGAGACTCGCAAGAAGACATGGTCGCCATCCTCGAACTCTAGTAGTCTCCACCTCTTGTCAGAATAAGACTTTTGTTGGCTCTAAGTTGTCCTCATCCACTCCTGGATGACTTGGACCTTTTCTGGTCCTACAAGAGCTGATAAGATTTTTTATTTGACGATAAGAGAAATATGGTCTCATCCCCTAGATGAACCACATTATTTTCCTTATACAGTCAATCCTGACATGGATGATACCAATCCATACCATGTATGACGTCGTAAGGCCTCGACGCTACTACCAAGAGATCCAACCGTTACTCTCGCCTCCAAGGGTTGAGTCACACTGTCAACATCAGTGCATGGTCACTAGGTCTCCACCAGTAGGTATCTCAATAGTGAAAGTCAAGTCAACGGGTTTTAAACCAAAACCTCTTAGTAACACCATAAAGAGAGGACATGAAAGTAAACGCCACAAGAAAGGTGTCTTCTATTACTACAACTCTAGGTACAATACACATACAACCACAACATCAACAAAAGAAAGCTAGAAGAACCAACAACAAAGGCCTCAATGCCTGGAACTAGTCCTGATCATGTCCATCAGCTCCCGGAGCTCCATGGTTGTATGCCTCAGCTGCCTGAAGCTGAGCTCTCCCCTTTCCACCCATTCCCTGTAGTCGGGGTGGTCTTCCTGGTGGTGGTGGTGGCAACACCTCGAAGCACCGTCCACCTCCAGCTGCACGGTCAGCTCCCCTGCCTCGGTCTCCTGCTCCTTGCGATCCTCCCAGATCAAACCTCTGCCTCTGCCTGGGAGGTCCTTCGTTTATCTGCTGGTCATCTGTATGACGGGTCGGACAGTCACGAGCCATGTGACCAACCCCGCCGCAAGAGTGACACTTTCTGATCCTGGTAAGTCATTCTCCACCCTGGGTGACTCGTACACACTATCTTGTGTCATGTGGTCGATCACCTGTAGGTCTGGTCCTCTTGGACCTCTGCGTCATCAGTCTACTACCCGTTGCAGAAGACTCGGCCGCATGTCGGCTAGTGGTGGGTCCTGCAGCTGGAGACTGCTCAGCAAGGAAACTCTCCACTAAGAGGGATCGCTCCAACACCCATTCATGTGTCGAAATGTTGAGGGAGATCATCTAAGTCCTGATCTCATGCCTCAGTACCTGTTCGAAGGTTCGAGCCCAGAAGAATGGGTCATGTACCATGTCCTTCAAATAGCAAGAGAGATCGGTAAATATAGCTGAGTACTGGGCTACCGTCATGTTGCCCTGCCGCAGCTGTAGTAGCTCCTGAATGTGCACCGCACATAGGGTGGATGGGACGAACTCTGAGCGAAAGAGGCCCTCAAAGTCTGTCTAGAGGAGAGATGCCTCGTCGTGCACCTGGAGCATCAAGCTCCACCATCTGCCTGATGTCGCGTGCAGGAGGCTCGCTGCAAGGATCACCATGAGGTCAGCTGGTGTCCCCACTAACCTGAAAACTCGTACAACCGCCTCCAGCCAATCCTAAGCTGTCTGAGGGTCCATCTCCCCGCGGAACATAGGAGGTCTCTGACGCAATATCTCGTGAAGTGCACTAAGGTGACATTCACTCTCAGCGGCTGGGGCTGGTGGCATTGGTGGCTCGCCGGGTAGAGGTACCGCCGGTGCCTTCGCTATCAAAGGGCCCTACACCGAGGCCTCATCGTTCGGTGGGCTGTCGTCTCGCACAAAGCTCTGAACCCTAGCTCGCTGTTGTCGTGGGGCCATCCTGAAAAGTAACAGGTGCCCCACGGTCAAAACAGTATACCTGGTGAGATAACACAAAGTAATCACAAATAAAACTTTTGAAATACAAATGCAATCAATGTTTTCATGCACTGAGTCGGAAATCAGAAGTCAGGGTCCTGGTGTACGGATACGTCGGCCGCAACACCAACACTAGACTCCCCGGATTGATAACCACACTCAATACCCTTAACACTATTGCTTCACATAGAAGACAGATCAGAGTCCTGGTAGAACCGAACTCCTCTGATACCAATTTGTCACGACCCGTCCTCAAGGCTCGTGTTGTGACAACCCCAAGCCCGCCTTCCATAGGCCAGGGGCTGGCGACTAGCAAAAAAGGCATAAATCCCGACAAAAAGGGGAAGGCAATGCCTTTGTAAAGTAAACAAACACCATAGAGTAAGCCAGTATATTTTAACACTAAGTACATTGAGTACAAGTAAGTGCGGAAAAGTAAGTGGGCTAGAATACCAACCCAAACTGAAGGTAAAGTAAAACTGGAAAGGAAGTACAACAACTGAAAAGTAAAGCAGTAACGCCGAGCTGTCCACTAGAAATCCCACCTGAAGGGTGGGTATAGATAGCCTCATCACCTCCTCCGGTCCTCCCGTCTACCCCATGTATGTTTCGCTCAGTGGTCCACCTCCAGGTACCTACTCGTCGTGATATCCACCTCCGGGCACTGACTCGTCATGAGTTCCACCTCCGGGAACCACCCAGCTCTACAAGCCTCAAACTTGATCAGTGATGTCTGTCATCTGCAACCAACACAACGTAGTGCGGGCAAAGCCCGTGCAGGGGTGAGTATATGATACTCAGTAGGGACCTCGAGACCCCCGAAGGTCTCCCAGAATCCACAAAGGATAATCCAAAAGGAAAGATACAATCACAAAGTAACATCCAACACTACTTAGGTATATGCCCATACATATACCTAAGTCATCAATTCCATTTCGGCTCCAACATCCAAGCCCAAGTTCGATCACGTCCACACAGGATAGTACAACCCAATCCACACAGGAAAGCACAACTCAATCCACATAGGAAAACGAGTCAATCATATCGAAGATAATGATTGAAAGTCAAGACTCAGCTCACACAGGTATACATCATTTGTAATGAAAAAGGAGACGATCAGATGTAGTTACTAATTCATCTATCTGGGACCCACGTAGGATACTAGACCAGCTAAGCTGTCGGACCCACATAGGATACTACAAAAGTGGTCAATACTGTCGGACCCACGTAGGATACAAGTACTATAGTCATTGTCGTTGAACCCACAGAGGATTCCAGTATGAAAGTCCTTACGTCGAACCCATGGAAGATTCCAATACAAAATTCTTTACCGTCGAACCCATAGAAATTACTGATGCTGTAGTTTCATCGGTGCACTCAGATTTTCATTCCGAGCACTGGTTAAAATGTTAGGAATACCCGCTCGTTCATTCACTGAACGTACCCAAGCTAGACTTCAGAAATTGATTCTAGGCACACCTGGCCTCGGAATCAAGTGCCTTCAGAAACTTTGAACTTGTAAAATCCGAATGAAAATTAAGAAAAAATTTCCCTTGAAATTTACAGTTCTTTAGAGAAACTATTTTGATGCATTGAGGAAAATTATGAAAAGGATAAATATATGTTGTTAATTTTTTTTGAGAATAAAAATTGACTTAGTTGTTGATAATGTTAACCTTCATATAAATGTTTCAAATCTAATAGAACTAAATCTTTTATAATCCATCATGGAATTTTTTATTTTCAATTTGAAATGATGTTTTTATAGAATGCCAGAATTATTAAATGAATGACTATTACAACCAATGTGTTTTACTTTTTAATGGAAATAATTTGGTATATTTTTTAGAGGATGAATACCATGATTGTAACAGCCCGAGATTTTATGAAAACTATTCTTTTTAATTTTATTAATGTCTTGTGTTGTACGCTACACCAAAAGGAGCTTGCACAATACGCATCCTTGACTTGCCTTGCATTACACGCAATCGCGGCCTTCCTCGATAGCGTGTGTAATACGCAATACCGAGTTTCACTAAACAATGATATGCTATTAAAACTAGCCGTTATGAATAGTAATAATCACTTTTTGAAATTTTATAAATTTTATTTTTCAAAATGGACTTCATTTTTGGACTCAGAATATCGAAATTAGCCTAGGGTGAAATTTTGGTATTTTTCTGAAAACTTTCAATTTTTGATGAATAGTGAAACCACTAAGTGGTAGGTTAAAAACTGAATTTTGCATAAAACATAATTTTACCGCTTCTGTGAATGGAATTTCGAAAATCCGAGAGACACGGTTAATATCAAGGACTAAAATGTGGTTCAATGAGATGAAAATAATTTTTTGGTGAATAGTAACTTTTTACTTTTTTTACCGCGGTTAATAATAAATTTGGTAACTAAGGGTAAATATGATATTAATATTACCCTAACACATGTCCTAATTCTATTGGACAAGTGTAATTCGACCAAAAACAAACTTAGGAATAAAATATGACCATTTTGGTCCACTTGGATTAGATTAGGACATTTATTATTAATTTATTTAAAGAAGGGTTAAAATAGTTAAAATCAAAGTTTAATAAGTAAATCATTTTTAATATGGGGTTATACATAAGATAAATTCGATTGTAAATATTCATTATAAAGCTAAAACGATTTCCTACATGATGGTATTTTAATTTTTAATTTTTAGACATCAAATAATTTAATATATGTATGACACAAAGATGATGCAGTAATTATCTTATTAATGAAATATTGACATAATTGATAATATAAATACCAAAATAAATGTAATTTAAGACTTTTTATGAATTCCACTAATTTTATAGGTTACTATGATATATTAGTGTTGATTTAATCAACTTGGTTCGAACATATAATTCTGTTATGACTTTCACAAAAATCATATATCAAATAGTGTCAAAATTGACACAAAATAGTTTTTAAATCAAATATTATATTATTAATTGTTATTTTATTCCTAAAAATCTAAGGTTCGGCCAAATGACTTAGATAAGGATATATATATTAATAATAAACAATTTGGGGTTCTTTTGGCATGTTATAGTATGTTTATTAACCATATAGTGAAAGAAAACAAAAAGACAATGGTAAAAGTCAAATTATTTAACTTAGAGTTAAATCTAATTGATAAGGTTAAAATAATACCCTAAACTTGTCTAAATCTTATTGGTTGATAGGATTTATACCCATCCCCACTTTATCTTCGAAATAAGACCCTTTGGAACCATTATAAACCGATTTTGACTTTAATATAAAATAATATTTTGAGATATTCCTAAGGTGCCCCTCTCCTCCCTTATAAAAGGGCACCTCCTTCCCCTCCTCCTCACACCAATTTGAGCACTCATTCTCGGACAACCCCTGCCAAAATCTCCTCTCCACTTCCCTAGCAACATCCTAGAGGTTCTGGTCTTCCTCAAAGACCAATTTTAGTGCCCTAAGAGGAGGTCTCAAAGAGGCGCTTCAAAGAAGAGGTAATTACCGTTACCAATTCTTTCATCTTTATTTCTTCTTCCACTTCTTCTTCTTAGGTTGTTTCATTATGAAGTAATAACATCAGTATCACTCATATACTGATATGTTATTATAAGTATGAAACAACCCTATTTCACCATCTATCCATCCTACAAAAAAAGAAATCACCGCGCGTGCGTACGTACGGAATACCGTCTCCACGCCGTGGTGTAATCTATTTTCCACCACCACCTTACATGGATGGGTATAATGGTGTAAAGAATAACTATACATAGTTATTACAACATCATATTGATTCTGATATATTGTATAATCCACTCCAATTCAATTCAATATTTATGGAAATGATATCATCGCTCGTGCGTACGTACGGACTACCGTCTCCACGACGTGATGAGATTCATTCTCCATGTTAACCATTTAAGAATGATTATAAAGTATATATAAGAAATAATAATGAAATATATGACATTATAAAGCTACTGGATTTATGTATATATATATATGTATGTCATCTACTTACTTCCATTTCAAGACAATAAGGAATGGAAAACAGCGTTCATGCGTATGTACGGACTACCGTCTCCATGAACGGTGTTTTTCATTTTATTTATCTATCTATTATATATATATATATATACTGAATATATATGATATATAAATCATATTTTATATTCTGGAAGTAATTAAATCATGATATAAGTAATAATAATGTCAAGAACAACAAGTCAAAACACCTACGATAAATGAAACGATTTTACCCAAAACGCTTCTTTAACATGGAATTTACAAAAGAACTGGTAATATAATGTCATAGGTGAACCATATATGATATCATAACAATGAATATGATTCTGTAATAAGTCAATGACATTATTTAAATCATCATACAGGAGGTTCGGACACATACGAAGCAAATCAGACCTAAGGTAAGGGAAGATATCACAATCTCATTTTTATCCGAGATTGTTTATTCGTAAGTATTTACTGGGGTGTATTTTATCATCCAAATCCATGTTCCCTCAATATGTAATATTTTTTCCATCCACTTACAATAGTTTAAATCCAATTTTACCCTTCGGTGAGTTTTTAGTAAAGAATATGAAAGGAATCTTTTGTCGTTTTTTTGGTACGAGGTACTTTTTGACTTTTCCGAAAAAAGTACGAAGAATGTTTTTTTTTAACTTATACGGCACGAACGGATTTCTACTATTTTATAAAGCCTTATTTTCATTAAGCTTCCTCTAAAAGATTTCATGACTATTTTCAATAAAATCTCTTTCTTTTAAAATTTCATGATGTTTTGTGAAAAGAAATTGATTTTGAAGAAGAAAGGATATTTTCCTCAAGAATTCAATTCAAGTGTTTTATCAAAATTATTTTCCATCTAAGATAATAAAGGGTTATGTTTCTATCCATATTTTTACATTGATTTGACTATGTTGTGATGGAATTATGTTTATGAATTCCTTTATCTTATATGAATTGATTTATGATGTCATGATGTTTCAAGAATCCCATTTTTGTTACATGTGTTATGCGATGATGTGTGATTTATGATTATGTGGCACACATAAGAAAGGATTCATTATAAGATGGGTGGGACCTATATCTCCCTCCAATGCATTGGGTAATGATTTTATATCTCATGAGATAGACATGGCTGGAATGGTAGGTTATACTGGTTCAGTGAAACAGGACTGAAACGAGGGTTACTCGATTCAGAAAGGGACTTTGTCCACTAACATAGTCTTGGCAATGAGTCTTGACTAACAAGAAATGATTCTCTATGATTATGTGTGAATGCCACAAAGTTTAATGTTTTATGTTATGATTATTGTGATTACATTTCACTGCCATGATTTACCCCATGTTATGAAATTATGATCTCTTTTGCAGGTTAAGATTTCCAAAAGTTATGTGCTTATGTATATGATGTGATTGATATTTCTTTTGTTTACCCTTACTGAGCATTTGAGCTCACCCTTTTATGTTTTCTTTTCCCCAGGATATAAAGAAAGGTTTTAGGTATAAAAAAAAGGGATGATCTTTATGGGAGATATTGAAGATCTTTCACCATGATTAGAAGATTACGTTCCGAGTTTCCAAAGACACTAAACTATTACGATCCTTGTGTGTGTGTTTTTGTTATGTACTAAGTATTCCGCAAAAGTAATGTAATGTCCATGTACGTCAGGCTTCGGGTCTCTACATTTGGTATCAGAGGAAAGGTTTAGTCAACCTTTGGAAACTAGGATGCGAGAACTTTAGTGAGATCTCTAGAGATATTTCTAAGGTATGTCTAGGGATGCCCCTAAGGATAAGTATACGTATAGGATATAGTCCTAGAACTATGGTAACGATATTAGATTAAACCAAAGATGTTAGATATTCCCCCTTTATTATGATTTTTGCCTCTCACACTATTCTTTTTGGGTTTTAGAAAATGGCTGGAAACAAGGTGATTCACGATAATGGAGGATATGATGGACAATGGGATGATATTCTTCATGAGCAACCAAATGAAATGGGATTTGGAAGTCCAAACATCATTATTATGCCGAATCAGCAATCTCATAATATGATCAATAAAGTAAAATTTGGTAAGTTTCCTGACTCAGCTAATAAGAGAAAGATGGAGTTTCATGATGATCATAGAGGAAAGAAAGTTCAATTTCCCCTATGTAAATCATGTGGGAAGAGGCATCAAGGAGAATGTTTCAAGGGAACTGGAAGATGCTTTGGGTGTGGAAAAGAAGGACACAAAGCAAGTAAGTGCAAAAGAAAAGGTTCAGTTAACACCATGGATGAGGATAATGGTATTGCTAAGACATCAAAAATGGTTAAGTGTTTTAAATGTGGAATGTATGGGCATTATGCAAACAAATGCCCTAAGGGAAAGACTCATGAAGAGAATCAGTATGGTCATATGGGTAGTATTTATGTGGATGATGATGAAGAGACTACAAATGATATGTGAGATGAAAGAATTTTTGAAGCTCGGTCAAGAATGTAGTGGAATGATTACATGTTTATCATGTGTAATGTTGTATAAGTAATCTCATGGAATAAGGAGACATCTAAGGATTGTTACACTGTTGTCTTTCCTTAAGTTTTGAAAGTGTATGATGAATGGTACCAGTAACCATGAAATGTTATTCAGATACTTTTGGAAAGTAGATGATAAGTGCATAATGAAAGGATAAGAATATAATGAGATGTTTGATTGTATTCATGAGCTCATGATTGATATAAGGACTAAGTGATATCATGGTTTGAGTATATAGAATTCTGAGGTTTTTGGTATGTGGAAAGTATTAACTTTTAACTGCATTCATGTTTTCACTAAGGTTCGATGGATATTCAAGAGAATACATGATTAAGGCCTTTGAATGTTTGGAATGTGACCAACAAAACATATCTTAAGATATATGGGGATCAAGGATGGTACTAAATATCTGGTAATCGTATTCACTATGTTATGAGAGTGGACTGCAGTATTATGGATAATCCTAAAGATTGAAATGGATTATGTTGGACATAAGTGAATATTGTTTAAGGATAGAAGTTTTTTTTCGATATTATTGATGGGATGTTATAGTAATGTAGTTTTAGAAAAAGGACAACCTGCAGGACGGGCGACAACCCATCGCTTCGGACAAGGCTGTGGGAATCGAACCCACAACCGAAGTGCGACTGGACTTTATCGCCTACCACTGGCCTACAGGAAGTCCATGTTTAGTAGAAACTAGTTTTATTATATTAAGCAGTATGATATATGAGGTATAAGTCCATTTTAGGAACCATATATGATTAATCTCACTATAGATCGACTTATGTATATAAATTTTGCTAACCTTTTGTTTGAGACAGATGGAATGACCCGTCGTTCTATCACATGATCTGCTAACACTTCACGAATAACAAATTCAACTTCATTTATTTAAGAGATGAAGTGGAAATTGTTCAAGGCACGAACAACAGTGAGATTATACCAAAATAAAGTAAGTATTTATTCTAATTCAAATTTTCAACTTTAGGGAAATGATCTTGAAAAACCAAAAATGTTGTCCTAGTGATCTTATACCTGATGAATCAGATGGTACCTTATATCATCACAAATCTATGGATTTGTGATTACTGGCTTTTCCATAGCCATGTTCTCTACCACTCTCCATCAGAACATGATGGTTAGATTTCTCTTCCATATCCATATTTTCACCTATGTGGAAACCCAGTGATTGGTTTATTTGGGTAACCGTTACGTTTCATACTTTTGTTTTTAAAGATTGGTTTTGGTATTCCTTTTTACGATGTGGGTTTCTATTAAAGAAACTTTCGAATAGTAAACTATTTATAACCCCGACGAATTTCGAGGGCGAAATTTATTTTAAGGGGGGTAGAATGTAACAGCCCGAGATTTTATGAAAACTATTCTTTTTAATTTTATTAATGTCTTGTGTTGTACGCTACACCAAAAGGAGCTTGCACAATACGCATCCTTGACTTGCCTTGCATTACACGCAATCGCGGCCTTCCTCGATAGCGTGTGTAATACGCAATACCGAGTTTCACTAAACAATGATATGCTATTAAAACTAGCCGTTATGAATAGTAATAATCACTTTTTGAAATTTTATAAATTTTATTTTTCAAAATGGACTTCATTTTTGGACTCAGAATATCGAAATTAGCCTAGGGTGAAATTTTGGTATTTTTCTGAAAACTTTCAATTTTTGATGAATAGTGAAACCACTAAGTGGTAGGTTAAAAACTGAATTTTGCATAAAACTTAATTTTACCGCTTCTGTGAATGGAATTTCGAAAATCCGAGAGACACGGTTAATATCAAGGACTAAAATGTGGTTCAATGAGATGAAAATAATTTTTTGGTGAATAGTAACTTTTTACTTTTTTTACCGCGGTTAATAGTAAATTGGGTAACTAAGGGTAAATATGATATTAATATTACCCTAACACATGTCCTAATTCTATTGGACAAGTGTAATTAGACCAAAAACAAACTTAGGAATAAAATATGACCATTTTGGTCCACTTGGATTAGATTAGGACATTTATTATTAATTTATTTAAAGAAGGGTTAAAATAGTTAAAATCAAAGTTTAATAAGTAAATCATTTTTAATATGGGGTTATACATAAGATAAATTCGATTGTAAATATTCATTAGAAAGCTAAAAAGATTTCCTACATGATTGTATTTTATTTTTAATTTTTAGACATCAAATAATTTAATATATGTATGACACAAAGATGATGCAGTAATTATCTTATTAATGAAATATTGACATAATTGATAATATAAATACCAAAATAAATGTAATTTAAGACTTTTTATGAATTCCACTAATTTTCTAGGTTACTATGATATATTAGTGTTGATTTAATCAACTTTTTTCGAACATATAATTCTGTTATGACTTTCACAAAAATCATATATCAAATAGTGTCAAAATTGACACAAAATAGTTTTTAAATCAAATATTTTATTATTAATTGTTATTTTATTCCTAAAAATCTATGGTTCGGCCAAATGACTTAGATAAGGATATATATATTAATAATAAACAATTTGGGGTTCTTTTGGCATGTTATAGTAAGTTTATTAACCATATAGTGAAAGAAAACAAAAAGACAATGGTAAAAGTCAAATTATTTAACTTAGAGTTAAATCTAATTGATAAGGTTAAAATAATACCCTAAACTTGTCTAAATCTTATTGGTTGATAGGATTTCGACCCATCCCCACTTTAGCTTCGAAATAAGACCCTTTGGAACCATTATAAACCGATTTTGACTTTAATATAAAATAATATTTTGAGATATTCCTAAGGTGCCCCTCTCCTCCCTTATAAAAGGGCACCTCCTTCCCCTCCTCCTCACACCAATTTGAGCACTCAAGCTCGGCCAAACCCTACCAAAATCTCCTCTCCACTTCCCTAGCAACATCCTAGAGGTTCTGGTCTTCCTCAAAGACCAATTTTAGTGCCCTAAGAGGAGGTCTCAAAGAGGAGCTTCAAAGAAGAGGTAATTACCGTTACCAATTCTTTCATCTTTATTTCTTCTTCCACTTATTCTTCTTAGGTTGTTTCATTATGAAGTAATAACATCAGTATCACTCATATACTGATATGTTATTATAAGTATGAAACAAACCTATTTCACCATCTATCCATCCTACAAAAAAAGAAATCACCGCGCGTGCGTACGTACGGAATACCGTCTCCACGCCGTGGTGTAATCTATTTTCCACCACCACCTTACATGGATGGGTATAATGGTGTAAAGAATAACTATACATAGTTATTACAACATCATATTGATTCTGATATATTGTATAATCCACTCCAATTCAATTCAATATTTATGGAAATGATATCATCGCTCGTGCGTACGTACGGACTACCGTCTCCACGACGTGATGAGATTCATTCTCCATGTTAACCATTTAAGAATGATTATAAAGTATATATAAGAAATAATAATGAAATATATGACATTATAAAGCTACTGGATTTATGTATATATATATATGTATGTCATCTACTTACTTCCATTTCAAGACAATAAGGAATGGAAAACAGCGTTCATGCGTATGTACGGACTACCGTCTCCATGAACGGTGTTTTTCATTTTATTTATCTATCTATTATATATATATATACTGAATATATATGATATATAAATCATATTTTATATTCTGGAAGTAAGTAAATCATGATATAAGTAATAATAATGTCAAGAACAACAAGTCAAAACACCTACGATAAATGAAACGATTTTACCCAAAACGCTTCTTTAACATGGAATTTACAAAAGAACGGGTAATATAATGTCATAGGTGAACCATATATGATATCATAACAATGAATATGATTCTGTAATAAGTCAATGACATTATTTAAATCATCATACAGGAGGTTCGGACACATACGAAGCAAATCGGACCTAAGGTAAGGGAAGATATCACAATCTCATTTTTATCCGAGATTGTTTATTCGTAAGTATTTACTGGGGTGTATTTTATCATCCACATCCATGTTCCCTCAATATGTAATATTGTTTCCATCCACTTACAATAGTTTAAATCCAATTTTACCCTTCGGTGAGTTTTTAGTAAAGAATATGAAAGGAATCTTTTGTCGTTTTTTTGGTACGAGGTACTTTTTGACTTTTCCGAAAAAAGTACGAAGAATGTTTTTTTTAACTTATACGGCACGAACGGATTTCTACTGTTTTATAAAGCCTTATTTTCATTAAGCTTCCTCTAAAAGATTTCATGACTATTTTCAATAAAATCTCTTTCTTTTAAAATTTCATGATGTTTTGTGAAAAGAAATTGATTTTGAAGAAGAAAGGATATTTTCCTCAAGAATTCAATTCAAGTGTTTTATCAAAATTATTTTCCATCTAAGATAATAAAGGGTTCTGTTTCTATCCATATTTTTACATTGATTTGACTATGTTGTGATGGAATTATGTTTATGAATTCCTTTATCTTATATGAATTGATTTATGATGTCATGATGTTTCAAGAATCCCATTTTTGTTACATGTGTTATGCGATGATGTGTGATTTATGATTATGTGGCACACATAAGAAAGGATTCATTATAAGATGGGTGGGACCTATATCTCCCTCCAATGCATTGGGTAATGATTTTATATCTCATGAGATAGACATGGCTGGAATGGTAGGTTATACCGGTTCAGTGAAACAGGACTGAAACGAGGGTTACTCGATTCAGAAAGGGACTTTGTCCACTAAGATAGTCTTGGCAATGAGTCTTGACTAACAAGAAATGATTCTCTATGATTATGTGTGAATGCCACAAAGTTTAATGTTTTATGTTATGATTATTGTGATTACATTTCACTGCCATGATTTACCCCATGTTATGAAATTATGATCTCTTTTGCAGGTTAAGATTTCCAAAAGTTATGTGCTTATGTATATGATGTGATTGATATTTCTTTTGTTTACCCTTACTGAGCATTTGAGCTCACCCTTTTATGTTTTCTTTTCCCCAGGATATAAAGAAAGGTTTTAGGTATAAAAAAAGGGATGATCTTTATGGGAGATATTGAAGATCTTTCACCATGATTAGAAGATTACGTTCCGAGTTTCCAAAGACACTAAACTATTACGATCCTTGTGTGTGTGTTTTTGTTATGTACTAAGTATTCCGCAAAAGTAATGTAATGTCCATGTACGTCAGGCTTCGGGTCTCTACAATGATTGAAGTTGGAATGGTCATTTATTTGTATCAATCACTAATCAATATGTACACATGGTTTAAAGTTGAAGAAATGTTGGCGTTAAAGAATAGTTATGAGTCTTTGTTTTCTTCTCATAACGTAATGTAGTTACAAAAAGTTATGGCAGTCATTTCCTATTGAATTCATTTTGATAATCAGATTTTATTATTTTCTTGGACTTTGAATTAAAATATATTTACATTAAGTCATAATTATTTTTATAAATATGAACAATAAAAGATTAATTTTCATGTCTCGTTAAATTTTTATTATATGTTATTAAATCTATGATTGTATATATGAATAGATTGAAAAAGAGGTTTTATTGAACAAGTGGTGGTGGCATGTACTGTTGTAAATGAAAATTGAAGTGCATCCTTTCCTTGAAAAAAAAGATAATAAGAATGAGATGATATCAGCACACTAGATAACTAGATTATTTTATATGAAAGGAAGTTGTATCAATTTTATCATTATCATTTGAGTCTTTTGTTAGTGTGGGATGCATATGATGTGGGGTATCTAAAAAAATATTATGATACTCATATGATATTTATAAGGATTTTACTAGATCACTATGATTCATGAAGTATTTTTTTGGTTCATATGATCATTGGTTCTTCTTGATCATTTAGATGACTAGGTAATCACATTTCCTAGTGGAAATTATAAATCACATGTTCTCTATTTGTGTGTATTTTTATATGGTTTGACATGAAAAATTACTCTAACAAGTGTTGAAGGTTATTTCATGAGTAAATACATTAAAATGATTAATAATTGATTCAACCCCCCCCCCCCCCCCCCCCGTGATTCTTAGATCCTAGGTTCGTATAATTTTTATAATTATAATGATATTTAATTTGGGAAAGTCTATGCATTTAATGTTATAATAAAAATAAAAATATATTATATAGCATGAAAAATGTTTTGGGATTATTATTTGAAAAAATTCCTTTATTCGGTTTTCAATAACACGCTATTGAGATATATATTACCATGTTATACTATTTTCTATGTGTGAGTTAATTTGGGTGACGTCGTATTATGGTTATTCATGACATCATATCCTAGATAATTCTCTCCAAAAAGATCATAACATGGGTCTATATCAATATCGACAATATCACAAAATCACATGTTTCCTCTTAAGATCGATCAAACAAATGAGACGATCCTTCAATATTGAAGAACTATAATGTATTCAAGATAAACAACACAAGACAATTGGATTGTTTATGATAATATCAAATTTTAGAAAATTATATTTATATATCAAGGATACTTTTTGAATATTGTTAGAGGTATTATACTTTGAATCAACACATCACAATAACGGTAATACATGAACATGATTCTATTAATCAACATATATATTATTGAAGGATATCAAGATCGAGGAATAATTTGTTTGTTAAATTGATTATAAATTTATCACAAAAAATACTCTATTCCTTATTCCGTGATCCTTGACTACTTACCTCATTTAAGATCATTAAAATGACAATTCTTTTTCCTTTTCTTCCATATTATTCACTAAATTCAAAGAAACATAAGTTTTGTACATGCCTGCCAGTTACTTCATTTGAACCCATAACCTATAAGTTGTAACGAAGAAATCTTATTAAAATTTATAATTTTTTAATTTTTTATCAATATCATTAATTATTTTTTATATTTTCATTTAATTTTTTGTTCTTAATGAATTAATTCAAGATATTGAGTTTGTTCACTTTCATATAACCAAGAATATGTCAACAATGCATGGAGAAAATTTTTATAGAATATAAATATCTTAGATTAATGAGTATATTTTGAGGAATATAGGCTACTTACAAGTCATGAACCATCAATAAAACACACACAAACAAGGTAGAACAAATCGTGGTTTGTCATGTGGTGTTTTACTATGAGGCCTGTAATTACAATAGATATTGGTCACTAGGGCTGCACACATTTTGTAGGATTTCCTGATGTATAGATGACGTATATGATCTGTAATTCCACATGATGATAGATTTGTGTGGTTAATGAAATAACTTTGTAACAAATGAACAAATCCTGAGTTTACTTTACAACTATAAAACATGGGTGAATTTTGATTACACAACATACAAAAAGTGTATAAACCATATAACATGGTATTATTCGACACTAATTACATAGAATTTTCATAAGAGTGTGTCATGAAATGCCATATAAATTAGTAAAAAAAGTGTATCATCATGTAAAATCCATGTAACACATACCCATTTACACATGGAATAATCAAACCATGTGTACATCATATAAATCAATTATTTTAAATAAAATTAATTATTCCATTGAAAGAAAACTAAATTATAGGTTGTTGTCAAACACATCATGTTGTAGGATTTTATCTAATAATAAATTCCTAATTAATATATCTGTTATTTTGAAACTAAATATCATGTATGGTCCTCAAACATATGATATACTTCACATGGTCATTAATGGTGGTACATTCCATGCATATTAACATGTTTTATTTGTCACGCATTTCAAGATGACTATTTATTTGGTCACACAAAACTAAAATCTATGTAATACATGACAAACGATGTTTTCTATATGTCTTATAGGTCCAAAGTACATGAAAAATAAAAAAATGGGACATAATGTTGTTCATACAGGTATATTTCATGTTTCCTCTATATACACACTATGTACTTAGAATATTTAAAATAAAATAAATTAAATGAATTTATATAAAATTCAATGGATGGGTTTCATTTTAATCTCCAAGTGTTCATGATTTAATAGATAATATAAAAATTTAATAAAGCAATTAGTCCAATAATTTTTAATTCATGACAAATTTATTTTTAATAAAGTTTTCTTAAATTAAATATGATGGTTTGTGTTCCATACCTCCCAACATTATTATGTAGGACCTATATTAAATGATTTATTTTATTAATTTAATACCCCTAATTCTCATAAATAACACTTGAGTAAAAAAAGTGAAGGATAGAACTCTAGAGATAGGTGGTGGTTCAAAAATCAAACTAAGGTGAAACCAACTATGAAAGATACAACAGTCATTGATTGAATTTCACAACATGAGCCAAACCCAACTTGAAGTGTTTTCCCAGTAATATCATAGGTTGATAAATTTTCTGGAAGAAAAATCAATAATTAAAACTCCCATGATCACATTGTTTAGTTTATTTTTTCATGTATATATTCATTTATTTATTTATGGTTATTCAATTTTATATAATTATTAATTTATAACACATAAATTAAATAACATAATAGTAATTGAAATATAAATTAAAATAAACGAATTATGCATTAATTTTTTTATTATGACAAAGTCAATATGTTCAAAAAATTACAAATTATATTAACAACAAATGTATAAAGATAAAGAAAGGAAATTTGTGTATATATGAAAAATAATTTAAGGAAATATTATGTTAGAAACCCTATTTATTTTTAAATTTTTTGTAAATTATAGGTAGGTGTTGTGGAAAATTAAAGTAGGTTTCTTGACTGAGGAGTCTACTCAATAAATGAAGGAGCTTCAAGCAAGAAATTAGAGAGAATTCCAACCTAAATACTTTAAAGTAACTAACCATACCCTTTTCAAGGTTGTTAGTAGGGAAATATAGATCCTTTACACTAATATTAACCTATGATTGGATATTATGAGTTCAATGGTGAGTTATATTGAGACTTGATTATATAGTGGGAGACTAATATAAAAATTTAAAGTAATTTATCTTGCATATTTAATAATCTATATAATATACTAAAAATTTTCATTTATTTTTTTCTAAAAAATTCATTGTCATTATCCTCAATATCCATGTTATCTACACATGAGAAAATAAACTCTTGACCTGAAGTAATATTGAAGTGTGGTACAAGTGATTTCACATAATACTACACAATACAAGGAAGCTCTACATGTTGAATTCCTCAATTCATAATCCTCGTACAAAATAGGTGTCTGAGTAATTGATTGCAATGGATTTAAAAAACCTAAATGATATAATAGACGCCTAATGTTTGGTATTTTCATTTATTCCTATTGAATATCAAAAGTCACATAAAAACATGAATTCATGTTCCCTGATCCTTTAAATCCTTGAATTTTATCATGACAGATAGAGATAGGAGTAGTACGACATTTACAAGGTTTTATTTTAATGAATATACAGATAGGGTTCATTGGTTGGGACTCATGTATTAAATATTATTAGTTATATTAACAATATATATATTTTTGGGTTTAAAATTCCTGATGAATTTCATAAAAATCATAATAATGAGTCACTCTCTTATTTTTTTATATTTTTTATGATTTTTTTATGAATGAAATTGAGAAGTCTCACACATGTATCATTACTTTGAGTTTACATGTAGATAAGGATATATTGTGTGATAATTCTTATGTGCTTGTGGTGAGTAATATGAAGGAAATGGTGAATGGACATGAGACTAGCCCAAAGTCTTGGGATTCTTCACAAATCATGTCCAAGAAGAGGAAGATCAAGAGGGAATCATGGGAATACAATTCCATAAGCTTTTGATGAGTAAACATGAGCCAATAGAATAATAATTGTACCATAATAATGAAGTAAGGAGATCTTTTTGAGTTTTTGTTAGGAATTGAAAGCTTTCCATTTTTAAAAATGAGGTATCAGATATTGCTTGTGGTGCTCGCATTTGTATCTAGAATTGTAACCATTATATTCAAAAGAGTCATATTATTGGAGGAGTATTTATGATATTTTAAGGGATAAATATACACTAAATTTGATATTGGAGGATTCTGCCTTACATTTCCAATAGGATTGACCATGGTTTTAATAAGCTTTTATTATGTCCCAAATAACACCAAAAATAATATTTCTTTTACCAGCCTTTATATAACTGGTTTTACAATAAAATTTAGTATCAAAATTTTATATTTATATAGAGATAGTATATACTCTGGTATGGAAAATATTAATAATGGTCTTTATGTGTTGAAAAAGAAAAAAACACGGTCTGGAAATAATTAAATAATATGGTTTTCATGAATCGTATCACACCAACTATGATATCAATTCTTATATCATTTAAAATAGATGTTATGGAAAAATTTATATCAAGATAGTTATTTTTATTTTTTAAAAATAATATTACATAGAATTTGATATATTTTTTTACAAGTAAATTTGATAAAATTTTCTTTTACTGGAAAGGATAATAAGTCTATTGAGCTTATTAAATTGGTTCCTTGAAATGTGTGTAAAAATATTCTAGTTAAAGAAAGGTTTTTATTCTCATAATTTAAAAATTTTATTGATGAAATTAGTAGATTTGGATATATCGACCTAATAAAGTAAAACACGGATTATTTTATGAAATTTATGGATTACAAAAATAAATTTTATAATCAACATGGCATGAATAAAAAAACCTTTCTCAAACCATGATGGAGAATATCATAACTAATATTTCCTCAATTTTATAATGGAATTTGGGATCCTATAATAACTCAATTCCCCTTATATGCTACATTGGAATAGTGTAAGTGAAATTAGGAACCACACCTTGTTTAATATGGTGACGTTGATGATTATTCATGCAAGTCCTATATAATATTTTTGGGATAAGTATTGAAAATAATTGTTCACATACTAAACTATGAAGAACGTAAAGTAGGAAATTTTATTCCATATGATATTTTGTGTGCAATGAGATCTTTTTGTGTAACTTTTGTACATGGGGATATTTATTTATTATTAAGGCCACTTTTGGAAACAAACATGTACCATAAGGCACAAGGTGTATCTTTTTAAGATATCCCCATGAAACAATGGAATATTTCCTACACATCCCCTAACATAAAAAGTAAATAGTGTCCAATCTTTCCATGTTCATTGAAATTCATCTCATATCTAAAATATATAGTAGGGGAAAGGGAGAGTTTGATTATCTTGAGGTTCAAGAGAGGCTAGAGAACCAGAGAGATGTGGTTTCCTAGTCACCATAGATGACGAATCATTAATATTTAATAATAATAAACTATTTTCTATCAAGTAAGTAGTAATTGAGGTTACCTAAGCATTACATACATAAATATTACATCATTTTATACGAATATTCAGTACAAATCATGACAATTCACATCCGAAAACGGTATTTGTTTCTGGTCAATGGAGACTAGATACATAAACAACTCATTTAAATAAAGATATTTAACATTGCTGACAAATTTCTTCTCACATATTACACATCCTATGTATACCCTTAATAAAACATTTCTTTATAAACAAGAGAATGACAATTAAGAAAGGGTGAGCTCAGATGATCCATAAGGGTAAAAATTGTAGACATTAATCGATGATCATATAAAATCATACATTATTAAGAAATATATGAGAACATGATCGCAACATAAAATTTTCATTCACGGTATTATATAGTTCATAAAGATGAGTCTTGGGATAAAAATTCATAATTTAAAAAGAGATGAATCGTAAGAGTGAGTAATCATGGTAAATCAATTAAAATCCATTGTAACATATCATAAGAATTAAAACATATCAAGGGAATTTTGTGGCTCAATCATAAGAACAATCATAATAATTCCTTTGGTGTAAAACATTCATCATGGAATTACATAACTTGGGTAATTCCAATTTTCTCATAAGAGTACCTTATATCTTGTTAACTCAGTCATCTCCTAGTATTTTATTAACTCATCCATTTCATTGTATTTTATTAACTGCATATTCTCTTAAGAATTTCTTAAATAGTTCAATATTCCTCAATCTATTAGAGGAATATATAATTTTTTCCCTTCCATAACATAATAATAATCCATTCATATTTATTCCTCAATATCACAAATCATTCATCATAAACGTAACATAATTCTTAGAAAATAAACTTGTATTTTAAACACCTTATCATCATAATGAAAATAAATTTGGAGAAATAATTATTTTGGTATCATACGATCCTATCCACCATAAATCTTACGTAACATTATAGTATGTTATTATAGATTTAAAATTACATTAAAACATAATAGGTATATTTCTTGAGAAAAATACACTTTCTATTTAAAATTCACTCATTTAAAAAATAAAAATAATTAAAATAAAAATTATGGATATAATATTCCTTATATAAATACAATGAGACATGTTATGTAAGATTCATATAATTTAATTTTTATGAGGGATCAAAAAGAAATTCTTTTCATAATCATTTAAATAAAATATTTTTTTTCACCTTCGATAAAAGTACCTCCTTCATAAAATGACAAGAATATTCTTTTTAAAACATTTTAAAGAAAGTAAAAAATTATTAAAAATGAATTTTAAAAAAAATCGATCATTTTAAAATTATAATTGAATTAATTTTAAGTAATAGGGATATGAAGGAAAAATATTGTTGACTGAAAAAGGATAAATAAGGTCAGCTTTTAATAAAAACATTTTATAAACAATTCTAGCTACGAAAGAGAGTAAAATAGTACTAAAACATAAAAATTAAAAAAAATAGAGAATAATAAAATAAAATGGGTTTATTATTTAATTATCATATAATTTCTCTAAATGAATATTAAATAATAAATCGTCCCAATTAAAATGTGATTCAAACAAAAAATTGTTACCTCAAGTATTATTTTTCTTTGTGTATATTCACAATACATGTAAAACAAATAATGTTTTATTGTAAGTCAATTTCAGAACCGTATTCAAACATATAATCCTGTATATTTTTTAACTATAAAATCTTATAACTCATTTATTAATAATTCTTTTTTTTAAATCACTATTGAAGATGATAACTTTTTCATTTTTCATTCATGTTTCAGTTTGATAATTTCATTCCTTGTACATTGGTCCTGATTCCATAATATATTGAATTTTTATCATGTAATAAGTATAATATTTTATAATTATATAAATTTTTATAACTATTCATATAAATATGGGATGAAAAATAAATTATATCACTTTATAGATATGGTAGTCTATACATCTGCATGACTGATTTTTCAACTTTTATATGGATCAAACAAAAGAAAGGTAAATAATAATTCATCATTCTTGTATCATAATTATATCATTAATATCATATATATATTCATTATATATACCCTTATTACCATACAATTAAATCTAGAATCAAAATGAATAACATCGCTTCGTGGAGGGGGTGTCTAAATGTCCGCATGAGGGACATTTCCATTTTAAAATGAATGGGAAGGAGGTAGAATGTTTTTTACATTAATTAATAGGACATATTAGAATATTTATGGTACTATAGTAAACATATTTGGATAAATGAAACAAAATTATTTTAAGTATAATAAAAAAAATAAACTTTTAGGAGTCTGGTAAGATGATTACCTCTTCTTTGAGAGACCTCGTTTGGATTACACATTATGACTTATTATGATCTTCATAAGAGAATAAAAAAGTGTTATGGTAATGGGAATACAACTAGTATAGTATTAAGGTAGGGATTGGCTGAGATAGAGTGGTAAAAATTGTGAATAAAAGAAGGGGAGGTTCCCAATTAAAAGTGAGGTATGAGACACACTTGGAATTATGTAAAATAATAAATTATAATAAATATCATAATCCCATTTAGTGGAACTAAGGAACAGAAAACTTAAAATATATGATGTTATAGTGTTGAAATAAACTCAACCAAACATATTGAGACAAATTTTGGAGACTATTTAATCCTTATATCCTATATGAATTTATTTCATCTCATATTAATCTTAACTATGATAACATAAATATAACACCCAAATATTTGAAAAGAACATTATGTTCTATAGTATATTAAACATGTAACACTATGTTTAAACAAACAACATCATATTATTATAATATTATTATTTAAATATGTTCATTTAAACTAACTCATTATATTATAGAGAATGAATAATATTAACTACTTTATGAAATATATATATATATGTTGTAATGAATATAAATTTAAATATAGTTTCTTGATAAATAAGAACTCAATTTTTAATAAATATATTTATTTCAAAATTTATTATTATTTATTTTTGTCATAAAATATTATAATTAATTTTTGGACCTTTTAGAAGTGTAATTTTATAAAATAAATAAAAATTTTAAAATTACCCAATTGATAATAACTTTTGGTGAAAGTTTTTATTTTTTTATAATATTAATATTTCAGTGAATACTGAAAAAATATGAATTTTATAAAATTGCCTTTTAATTTTGATAAATTAAGTGATTTTTAAATTACCATTGTTTATTTAATTTGAATTAAAAATAACATAAGTATTATATAATTATATATAATATAATTAATTACATATCAATCAGCTTTATACTTTATTTTATTATATATTTTTTCATATGTTTATAAATATATTTTTCTAGAAATCGTTTTAAAGTGAAAAATGTTTCTCTATTTTAATTAATTAAAATAACCCCTAATAAGAAATTATTTTCATATATTTCATAAATTATATATATATATAAATATTTACATATTTATATTAATTTAAATTATTTAAATTATTATTAATTTTTATATAATTATTAAAGATCATCTAATGCTCCAGAAAAATGCCTTTCTTGAAATCCTATATTTTCAACAGGTCTGTGGGTTTGATTTTAAATTAAATAATTCCAATTATATGAGTTGAATATAAAAATATGTATTCCATGTTTTGAATAATAATAATTAATATTATCTAAAAAGTTCAACATATTTTTTTCTATTATGAATACTGAAAATAGTAAAAATTAATTGCCGCTATTAAGGTAAAAACTTGTTTATCATGGGTTAAACTAAAAAGAAAAGGCTTAAAATGTTACAAATAATATATTATTCCTATTTTATTTTCCTATATATTCGTTGTATCTTCTAATTTTATAAAATGGTCCATTTTGGACCATTTTTTCATCTAAACATAGGGGTGTAATTCATTCTTTACAAAAATTCCAAATACGTCATCTCCCCTACTTATAAAAGTCCACCCACTATCATCTCCTTTACACACTTCCAAAACCCATTTATTAATAAAATAAATACCCATATACCTTAATTACGTCCCTAAAAACATTATATAGTAATTTTTATCACAAATACAACCTAGGAAATCTTTTTTATAGACATAAATATGTTGTCTAAAGAAGAGGCGTCGTTCTTAACCGAGCATTTTGTTTCATTTATTCTTCCAACTCATTTAAATATTACTAAAACATGATGGAATAAAAAAATAATTATATTTAATATAATTATATTGTCTTATAATTAGGTAATTACCTACATCCTTCTCCTCCTCCCTTGAATGAGAAATGAGACCATTGATCATTTGTACATTAAACTACCTTCTTGTGAACCGACGTAATTAATTTTTAATAAAAATATATCATGTAAATATATAATGATGTATTTAATATTTATATATAATATTTATAATATTATTACACTTATTTAATTATAATATTACACGTACCTTCTTACTTTCCACTCTCTAGGGAATACAATAATGCAGCTTGCCTTTATTGAAGACTACCGCCTCGTTAAGCGATGTGATTTCTTTTTCACATAAAAATTACATGGAAGGTAACAATGATTAATTTTATATTCATATATGATTTAAATTATATATTTTTAATACAATAAACTAAATATATAATATAATTTCTTACCTTTAATTCCATATAATAAATGATATCATTGTTCATCTGTACAAGAGACTACTGCCTCACAAAGTGGTGTGATTTTATTTTATTACCACATCACATGGATAGTGTGTGTAATTTTAGTTAGGTAAATAAAATTATATTTAAAATATATTTATCATTATATAATTATATAATAAAACTTACCTTTTTTCCATTATAATCGTTTGAAAATGGAAATGTTACTCATGCCTATGTAGGACATACCATCTCAAAGATTATAACATACATCAATGTTTCATAACAATATTTCATGATTGGTTTTGAAAGAATAATTAACATATATAAATGATAAGTAATTAAATTTTATTATTCTGTATATTATGTAATAATGACCACTTTGACCATGTTTAATACACTGATGTTGCTTTGAAATTATGACATGAGCATCCTCAAAACACCTGAGGTGGACACAACTGATTACATAAAAAAATTTATCCTTAAAATAAATGAATTAAATGGTTTAGTTATACGGTATTAAACACATAAAACTGTTTAAATAAAATAATATAATTGATATATGTTTATTATACGAGATATAAAATACGTAAATGATAATGTATATACATGAAGTAGGGGCTTATTCTCAAAAAAATCCTTCTTTGAGACAATTATTATTTTATGAATATAATTTATTTTAAATGGTGTATATATTTATTATTTATTTTTTAAATCATGGATAAATTATAATTGATGATATTTTATGTTTGAATTCATTTACTTCATTTATGGTATTTATGATTCACGAATTACCAAAGCAGTATGGGTTTATGTTTCAATCTCATTATAATCGGGATTTATTATGCTGGAATTTCCATTATTGGGAATTATTTTAAAATTTCATAATAAAAACATTACAATTTATTATACATTTGATATATATAACCTTTTCAAGTAATAGTACCATTTACTTGTCTTTTTTATCTAGAATTATTTCTTTATTTTAAGGAAAATACACTTTATTTCTCTCTTCAGTCAAGAACCTTTTATATTCCACATCGATGATTTCTTTAAAGTATTTTATAGAAAATATTAATCATTATATGAACTTATAAATTCATTTAACCATTTTAAAAATTTTTAAAAAAAAATTAAAAGGAATCTTTTTATCTTTTTTCAAATAAGGTACTTATTTAATTTGCAAAAAAAATTGTGAATGTAGTATTTTTTTTATTGTGCATGGAATGAATGGTATTTTAATAGATTATTTTTTTCTCTAGATTCCTTTATAATTTTCTGTGTTTATTTTAAACGAAAAATATTTTCAAAATAATTTTTGTAGTTATTTTTTTTAATTTTTATTTTTAGTGTTGAGAGGTTATTTTCTTGATAAATGTTTTAAATATTTTAAATTGTACTGCTATTCATGAATGAAAAAACCCTTTAATTTCACCAAATGATTAAAAATATTGTATATATATATCTTAAACTTATATACCATGCTAATTTCCCTTTACTTTAATGGGGTAATACATTATTTTTTCTCATCTCCCAAATGCCTTCACTATGAATGTTTATTTGGTTGTGATATGGGACAAGGTTATGCAACCCATTTCTTTTGACGGGTAATTCTATTTTTTATGGGTTTGGATTTATTCCCATTTTTTGACAACATAATCATGAAAATTTTATAATGGGTGTATACAAATATAAATATTGTTCATTGGATAATGTTTTTAGTCTTATGAGTCATCATATATGAGATTACGGAGTAAACCTAATCCATTATGGGGCTTTTTACACTATTTAATATTATCTAAGAAGATATACTTGAAACATGTTTATTTCATGTCATATTTTTATTCCATATTTCCTATAATGATGAAATATAATGATAAATTGATATTTATGTTATACTTCCTTCTGATTACTCATGTTCCCCTCCTTTTTTATATCATATTATACCTTTAACTCACATGTTTTGATTCATTGTAATTTTTGTTTCATTACTGGGATCTTTATATCACCCATTTCATTTTTGTATTCCCTAGGTTATCCTATGTAGTTTTAGGATATAAAATGGATTTAGGAGATCATTATAGAGTATGAAATAAAGATGTTTTATCTTATCCTCACATTGATGTATTGTGAACCTAGTATTCCAAAGACAATATGTCTCTTGTTATTTGGGATTGTAAATAATATATGTTTGTGTTAAAAATAATTTAATAAAATGAAAACCATTACTTGGTTTCTATAGTTAGAATAATATAAAAGGTTTAGTTAGAATTTGTAATCCATAATGGAAAAATATATAGATTACCCAAGGGATAAGTTTAAGGATAATACTATGTTTAGAAAAAATTTAGGGAATCTTGGGGATTTATATAGTGAGTATTTTCAGAGAAATGTAATCCCTATTTGTATATTAAAAGTGGTTGTTGTACTTTAAAAGATGTACCTAGGGTAAATAATGCTAAAAATGTTTTTTTGGGATTGACTATATAATTAATTTTTATAAGAAAACGGTCCTTACCACACACATGGTTTGAAACTCTTATAGGATATGCTTTAGAAATTCACAAACACTTTACGAACCATTGTAAAAGACTAGAATAAATTATCAGGTGTGACACCCTAATAAGAAAAATTACCAAGAATCACTTATATTGAAACCTACAAACACATAAGTTATGATATAATAGTAATTTACATGTTATTCTCACTATATTTATAAGTTCTTATTTTTTATATTTATTATTTAATGTATTCTCCCCTTTTTCCATTCATGTAGGTAATATTGGAATATATTGAAAAGAATTATAACAACCAATGTGAAGGTTAATGTAATTATTTTCCTAATGATATTCCTAACATAACCAAATGATCTATCTAGAATTACAATTAAAAACTGAAACATAGTTCAACTTCCAAACAAATCAATGAAGATAATGATGGTGTCTCATAGAAGTTTTATAGTTATAGAAGGAAAATAAAAGAATATTCAATTTCATACACATCAAGAATGTAGTAATAATCACCTAGAATATTATCTCTAACAGTGGGAATTAGTTTTTCAATGTTTAAATAAAGGGAACAGAGAACAAAATTACCAATGAATTTGATGACTTATATATGGGGAACTGGGTCATTATCCAACTCAATGCTCTAATGCAAGGAATAATTCTTAAAGAACTGTGTCCTAAAAATCATTGAAGTTGAATTATTAAAAAATTTATGTGTTTTAAATTTAAAATTATATTATTGAAGTATTTTTATCAATGGTATTTTGGTTATAAGAATCCTAAATCTTCTATTTATTGATCAATATTAGTTTTTCTTTAAGGATTTTCAGCAATATAATAAATTTTAGTAATGGAATAGAAATATGATTTAATGTTACGGTGAAAGTTTATTTGAAACAAATGATCGAGGAAAATATAACCTATGATATGTTATTTATTTTGAGATAATTATAATCTATTAGTATTTATTAATATTGTTTAAAAAAATCGTATAGAAGACTTTAGTGATTTGATGATTAATGTTACTTTGAGTTTATCAATTATATTATTTTGAATGTAATAAGAATTATATAAATATGGTTTTAGGAAGGGAAAACCTACATTTGGGGAGACAAATCATCGTATCTAGAAAGGCAGTGTGGATTTACATAAAGGATTATTTGGGAAATGTTTTATTGGGTTAATATATATATATATATATATAACCACTAGGTTTGACGTAAAGGATTATTCAGGAAGAACTATATCATGTTTTTAGAGATGATAGTTAAAAGCCTATGAGAAAACATTTGAGGTTGTAACCATAATTCATTTTGAGGTTATTGAGGTTATTTGGGATATAGTGTTCTTTATTTAATCATTTAACTATGTCAAAAATTGGTTTTATTGTTGAATTTTGGAAGTTACTATTTTCACATTCATTTTGTGTATTGTATTACTTTTTTCTAACCATTTTGGTTTTAATATAGATACAAGGAATACCATGTTACTCTTTTATGGATCTAACGATCCATACAAGTTAATATTTCTGCCTTGGGAATAAAAATTGCATATTGGATATTCATTACATAGAGTAGAAGGTGATGAGGAAAGTGACTGAATCAAATCCAAAGGACGAAATTGTGTTTATGATGTAAAAATACATCATTAAATATATTTTGTGTGGGTTTAAATCTTATTAGTAATATAATCACCCAAATATATGGAAATTATATTGAAACAGTATCTTCAATATACTAGGATGTTGTAATGTTAAGTATTCGAGCTACACTTACACACACCTTCGTCTAATGGTTAATGAACATACTGTTTCTGTGGATGGCGAATTACTGCCTCACGAAACGATGATTGTGCAATATTCTCTTAACACCTTTCATGGTGGCCATTATGATGTCACTAAATTTATATATGATATATAATATTTTTATGTTTTCCTTAAGCTTCTGTATTTTTCATTTATGGCATACCTTAATGGCTTCCATTATGGGTATACGCGATATCTTCATTTTAGGAAGTGCGGACTACCGCCCCCTCAAAGTGATTTGATTCGTTAATACAATATGTGGTACGTATAAAGGATATATTTAATGATATTATATATGATACCATACTGGAATTGAAATACTATTATGTATCATTTTGTTTTAATTCCATTAAATATGAAATAGAAATGAATGTAGCGTTCATGCGTACGTACGGCTTACCGTCTCCATGAACGGTGCATTTCATTTCATAACTCTAAATGTTAGGTAATATTATAAATGCATGAATATAATGGATATATATGATATATATGATATCTACATCATGAATACAATTTTGCATATAATGTATATTTTAGAACATGAACAACTTGAAATTATAAAGAGTTTATTTTTTTTACTCAAGTACCAATGATCGTTAAAACGACCATTATTAACATAAATAATAACATAGTGTTCATGACATGGTAATAAGTGATATAAAAGAAATAATGAACTTTAAAAAGGTTCTTAAGGAATTAGAAATTAACTGAAGTTTATTATTCAGGAGATTAAAGAATGATCGAGTCAAGTCGGACCTGAGGTAAGGGATCCTACTCCTCTCTTTCTTTTTAAGTACACTCTTTTATGTCATTCCTTTTAAGCTCATATTTCTTATGATTGGGATGTTATTTTATATTAATACTACTGTACTTCTTATGTTCATATGATTAGAGAACCTATTTTCTCTCATCAATCCATTTTGGAATTTTTGAGTGGCGTCGTTAGGCTGCCGAATTTTCGTAAGAGATCTAACATCTCTCTTTCTTTTTAAGTACTCTCCTTTATGTTACTTCTTTTAATCTCATCTTTTTTATTATGGGGGATGTTATTTTATATTAATCTTGCTATAAATTTTATTGTAATATGATGAGATACCCTATTTGATCTCATCAATCCATTTTTGGAAGTTTTAAGTGGCGCTGTTAGGCTGCCGAGTTTTCGTAAGGGATTTTTCATCTCACTTTTATTCTCGTGGGATTTCTGCTACATTTTCCACAATTTCCTTTGAGTGGTGTATGTAATGCACATTATTTTACTCATTGTGTAATATAATTTCATTTATGAGTATTTACATCAATGTTGTATTGTCTTTCTTTCACGGGGTGTATGTTTCGAAAGTTACCCAAGTCGGTAACGGAACCTTTCACCCTCCTCTTTTTAAAAGTCTTCTTTTTTTATGTCTTCTAATTCACATACTATTATGTTGGGATATGTTATTATATATCCTTATTGATGTAAATTTTATTTCCAAGTGATTATATACCCTTTTTATCTCTCATCAACTCTTTTTCTGAATTTTGAAGTGACGCTGTTAGGCTGTCGAATTTTTGCAAGGGAACTTCTTAACCCTATTTTGATTCTTTGGGATAAACTTGTACTCCTTGAATATTTCATACTATGAATATGTGTGAATTTCCTATGATTGTTTTACACTTAATATCCACTTATATTTGGTGTATTAGTTTGTCACACATAATTATGTACTTATTTATCCTTAATCCAAGGATATCGTCTTTGTATGGGAATTCATCTCAATCTCCATTCATTGAGGCATATTTTGTTTAATACACAACTTTCTTTTATACGGTGTATAAACCCCTTTGACTTTTACGTTTATTCGAAAGGAATAATTTTCCTACGAAGCGTTTAATAAACGAAAAAAGGGAATGTTTTTTTCATACGTATGCGGCGACAACGACTTCTCCGCTGCCGTGACCATTATTTCAGTTTTGGCTTCCTCTACAAGCCATACCTTCTTTTTAAAAGAAAAATAAATACCATGTTTTACTTTTCTTTTATTTTGGTATTGAAAATGGTTTTCATGATGTTTTTATATCAATATGTTTTATTGATATCTTTTTATTGAAAGGTGGAAATGTTATGTTTACTTTGTGTATGTTTTATGTGATAAGATTATGTTATGGTTCTTGGGCATTGTTATGAAGACGGGTGGTTCTGTGATAAACTAAGGGCGGGTGAGCCCGATATAGCTCTCCAATGCATTGGGTAACATTAAGGAGTTAAACGTTAAGGTTTCTCCGAAGAGATTTAGGGAATATACTGTGGTGGGTATTCCAAACGTAACCAAGAGGGTTACTCCCTACGTAAGAATGTTATAAATGTCTCAAGTTACCTTTTTGTGTCTTATGATTTCTATGATTTATTCATGATTTGATATGCCTATGTTTTATGGGTAAAGTATGATTTCATTCTTATGTATATATGAACTCATGTTTCCTTTCCATATTTTTATAACCCTTACTAAGCTTTTTATGCTCATCCCATGTTTTTTTTTGAAATGTTTTTCACAGGTCAAGGGAAAGGTACATGATATGATGATAGTGTCAAGGAAGTGTCAAGAAAGAATTCATGCTTTATTTTTAAATATTTTTTCGTTGATGGGAAAAATGAATACTATCTTTTATGTAACCACTTTGTTTAAATGTGGAATGTAATGAAAGTTTTAGGATCTAATTATCTAAAACTATAAACCGGAAAATATCCTTAATGTGAATTATTCATTTAATTCAATATTAATTAAGGTTTAAGGCCAGGGATTTATAGTTGGTATCAGTAGTCGGTTTAGATAACTTTAGAGGTTAGGGTATTCTCTAAGAATAAGTGACATTACCATAATGTTTAGGATTTCAGAAAGAGTCATTGGTTTAGATAAAGTGAATGAGTAATTATATCTTAGTTTTTATCTTCCTCATTAGTACATGATTATTTTGTCGATATACGCACACTGACATTTCTATTTTTAGTAAATGGATGGATCAAGCAGGCACCAAAGTCACAATGGGTTTGATGGAAAATGTGGTGGTTCTCTGATTAAGAGACTGGAGGAAATAGGGGATTCAATGAGAAATATCATGGTTGTGCTAAACCAACTATCCAGGAGTCATGATCAACCACTTTTACCATGGTATGTTTTGTAATGCATCATGTACGAGATTACCAATCGATGTGGAAGTTCAAGTAATAATTATAAAGGTAATCATTAGGGTTTATATGATCCTTACATTTGAGGTAATTATGGGTTATTATATGTTATGATGGAAAATGAAAGGCATAGATAAACTTGAGGTTAAAATATGTTATGATTATTTTTGAAGATTTTATCTCATTTTGGGGAATGTTTTATGAATTATATAGTTTGGGAAAAAGGACAACACACAGACCATGTGACAACCCGTCGCATCCGACAAAGCTGCAGGAATCGAACCCACAACCAAAGTGTGACTGGTATTTATCGCCTACCACGTGACTATGTGAAGTCCCTGGTTAGTTTGACTAATTCTTTTTAGTTAGATGATTTTAGGAATCAAGAGTAAGTTTATTTTGGGTTATCTATGGAAATGATTAACCTATCAGGGTGGATTTGTGATTAGGTTAATTACTTTTCAATATGAAAATTTAAGAGCAACAGATGTTATTTGGAGATAAAAGTTAATTTGTACCTTGGAAGACTATGTGATTAAATCTTTCAAATATTTGGGTTTCAATCTTAGTTTGGTTTACTGTGAATAATTTTATGGACAATTTTTTATTAAATGGTCTTTGTTGAACTTTGGGTTTTAGTTTTGGTTAAGGTCTAAAGGCATGGGAAGTATATAGTTCTCTTTTTTGGATTAGGTGATTCTCTAGAAGTTGATTATAGCTCTCTTAATGTGAACAAGTCATCCTAAATACTCACCTTTTGGAGATAATATGAGTTTGATTAAGGAATCTTGTAAAAGTTGAAAGTCTAAGTGACAAATAAGTATGTTTCATTATGATTTAGTTAAGCTCAAAAATAAATTCCTCAATGAAGAGTAACTTAAAACAAAAATTTTGTCTGTTAACTTTTCCTACTGGGGAATCGAATACCCTTTAACCCATCACAAGTTTCTGATTTTCTTACGGTTAACTTTCTCCTAGACATGTTTACTATCACTCTCCATCATAACATGACCCTTTTTTTTCCTCCATGTCCATATTTTTATACTTGGAATCCTAGTATGGGTTAACTCTGGTGACCTTTGTACTTATCTTTCTTTATTTTAAAGTGATTGTTTTACTTACTCTTGTTCCGATGTGGGATTTTCAATTAAGTTTCCAAGCCCAATTTTAAAATTGCGAGGACGCAATTCCCAAAAGGTGGGAAGGATGTAACAACCCAGGTAAATAAAGAGTATGACATTTTCACATTTCTACATATTTGTGAATAAAATATTAATATAACTTTAAAGTGGACTCTATGCTCGATGGCGTACCCAACACGCAACGACGAGTTTCTTGGGAATCTTATGTTTCACTCTAATAATAAAATAATATTATTTTAAATGGTAGTTAACGCATAGATGTTTTGATGGAGGGAATGAATAGAACTAACTAAAAAATTATTATATATGTTTGTCAAATATTTTTACTTTTTACAATAAATGTTAGAGGATTAAAAATGCGAATGAATCGAATTTTAAGCGTAAACATGCTAATATTCTTTAAAAAGGTCGATTAATAGGCTTTTGATGGCGCATCTCTTTTAAATCCACTTTTTGACAATTTTTTGTGTTATATTTGACAAAATAAAATTCTTCTTTAGAATCGGGACATCAAAATTTACTTTGTGTAAATTTTTGGTATTTTCCGAAAAAGTTCAATTTTTAATGAATAGTGAAAAATGTTGTATTTTAATTCAAAACCTCTTTTTAATCTAATTTATTTATATGATTAGATTATCTTTTTAATTGGTTTTAAAGTGAAATTAGAATATATTTTTACCATTTAATCAAATAGTGGTCATTTGAATTAATTTCACTTTGAAATTTGACTTAAACTAGTGTCAATCTTTTGATATATATTGTTTCATAAAAACACGCTATTTGTTCTGACAGTGGAAATTAATTATTAAATTAATTAATGTAACTTATATGTTATGAATTTTGTAATATATACATCATTTTTGAATTCGGAATATCAAATATAGCTTAGGGTGAATTTTTGTTAATTTTTTGAAAAACATCAATTTTTGATGAATAGTGAAACCACTAAGTGGTATTTATAAAAACTGGTTTTCTGTTTAAATGAAAATTTTCCACCTTTGTGTTTTGAATTTCAAAAATCCGACATACACGGTTGTAATTAAGAAGTAAAATTTGGGTCAATGGGATTAAAATAATTTTTTGTTTAATAGTAACTTATTATGTTTTTAATCGCGATTAGAGGTAATTAGTGTAGTTTAAGGTAAAAATAATTTTTTAATAATATGAAATGACCTAGAAACATGTACTACCCTCATTGGATAAGTCATGGCCTACCATGACAATCCATGGGTCAACTTGGGGACCCCATGGAGCCACTTTGGTTAGAAAATGACATAAATACCTTTTTATTTAATGTTAAAATTAAAAAGACACAAACATGAGTTGTTTTACTAAAACAATTTTTAAATGGGGTTATACAAGTCATCTTTCTGACTATAAATAGTAATTGGAAAGATAAAAATATTTCCTACATCATAGTATTTTTTGTATAGTTTTTAGACCTTAAATAAATTAAATTATTTATGACATCATCATGATGCAGTGATGACCTCATTATTTAACGATTTAAATAAAATGGAAAGATAATGTATAATCTAAGACCTAAACATGTCCAAAACCTATTTTATGGGTGTATTTCGAACCCTTATCACATTATATTCTAAAAACATCAATGTGGGACCATTAAAATCTGAAACTCATTCTAAAATAATGTAACATTTCTTTACTTTCCAAGAGTGCCCCTCCCCTTCTCTTATAAAAGGCCCCCACCTCTACCACCTTACCCACACTTCCAAAGCCTTTGGCTCGGCCAAAACCTGCCCATTTTGTCTCTCCACTTCCCTCTATAACTCTTAGAAGCCTCACTTTGGTCATAATTCTTCCCAAGGAAGCCTTTGATCTCAAACTAAAGGAAGCTACCCGATTTTAAGGTAATGTCTTCACTTGAGTCCTTTTGTTTTATTTTTCTTCTCCACCCCCATAACTCTTTTTATTCCTTTATTTTGTAAAAACACTAGTATCTTCAATATACTAGGATTTTGTTTTGTTAAGTATTCTAGCTACACTTACACACACCTTCGTCTATTGGTTAAAGAACATATTGTTTCTTTGGATGGTGAATTACTGCCTCACGAAACGATGATTGTTCAATCTTCTCTTAACAACTTTCATGGTGGCCATTATGATGTCACTACATTTATATATAATATATAATATGTTTATTATTTCCTTAATCTTCTTTATTTTTCATTTATGGCATACCTTTATGGCTTCCATTATGGGTATACGCGATATCTTCATTTTAAGAAGTGCGGACTACCGCCCCCTCAAAGTGATTTGATTCGTTAATACCATATGTGGTACGTATAAAGGATATATTTAATGATATTATATATGATAACATACTGGAATTAAAATACCATTATGTATAATTATTTTTTAATTCCATTAAATATGAAATAAAAATGGAAGTAGCGTGCATGCATACGTACAGCTTACCATCTCCATGAACGGTGCATTTCATTTCTTAACTCTAAATGTTATGTAATATTATAAATGCATGAATATACTTGATATATATGATATATATGATATCTACATCATGAATACAATTCTGGATATAATGGATATTTTACCACATGAACAACTTGTAATTATAAAGTGTTTATTTTTTTTGACTCAAGTACCAATGATCGTTAAAACGGCCATTATTATCTTAAATAATAACATAGTGTTCATGACATGGTAATAAGTGATATAAAAGGAATAATGAACTTGAAAAAGGTTCTTAAGGAAGTAGAAATTAACCCAAGTTTATTATTCAGGAGATTAAAGAACGATCGAGTCAAGTCGGACCCGAGGTAAGGGATTCTACTCCTCTCTTTCTTTTTAAGTACACTCTTTTATGTCATTCCTTTTAAGCTCATATTTCTTATGATTGGGATGTTATTTTATATTAATCCTACTATAAATCTTATTTTCATATGATGAGAGACCCTATTTTATCTCATCAATCTATTTTGGATGTTTTGAGTGGCGCTGTTAGGCTGCTGAATTTTTGTAAGAGATCTAACCTCTCTCTTTTTTTAAGTACTCTCTTTTATGTTACTTCTTTTAAGCTCCTCTTTGTTATGATGGGGGATGTTATTTTATATTCCTAGTCCTGTAAATTTTATTGCAAAATGATGAGAGACCCTATTTGATCTCATCAATTCATTTTTGGAAGTTTTAAGTGGCGTCGTTAGGCTGCTGAGTTTTCATAAGGGATTTTTCATCTCACTTTTATTCCTGTGGGATTTATGGTACATTTACCACAATTTCCTTTGAGTGGTGTATGTACTTCCCATTATTTTACTCATTGTGTAATATACTTTCATTTATGAGTATTTACATCAATGTTGTATTGTCTTTCTTTCAAGGGGTGTATGTTTCGAAAGTTACCCAAGTCGGTAAGGGAACCTTTCACCCTCCTCTTTTTAAAAAACTTATTTTGTTATGTATTTTAATTCACATACTATTATGTTGGGATATGTTCTTATATATCCTTATTGATGTAAATTTTATGTCCAAGTGATGAGATACCCTTTTTATCTCTCATCAACTCTTTTTCTGAATTTTGAAGTGACGCCGTTAGGCTGTCGAATTTTTGCATGGGAACTTCTTAACCCAATTTTGATTCTTTGGGATAAACTTTAACTCCTTGAATATTTCATATTATGAATATGTGTGAATGTCCTCTGATTGTTTTACACTTAATATCCACTTATATTTGGTGTATTCGTTTGTCACACATAATTATGTACTAATTTATCCTTAATCTAAGGATACCGTCTTTGTATGGGACTTCGTCTCAATCTCCTTTCATTGAGGCATATTTTGTTTTATACACAACTTTATTTTATACGGTGTATAAACCCCTTTGACATTTACGTTTATTCTAAATGAATCTTTTTTCTATGAATCGTTTACTAAATGACAAAAGGGAATGTTTTTGCCATACGTATGCGGCGACAAAGACTTCTCTGCCGCCATGACCATTATTTGAGTTTCGACTTCCTCTACGAGCCATACCTTATTTTTAAAAGAAAAATAAATACCATGTTTTACTTTTCATTTATTTTGGTATTGAAAATGGTTTTCATAATGTTTTTATATCAATGTGTTGTATTGATATCTTGTTATTGAAAGGTGGAAATTTTATGTTTCCTTTATGCATGTTTTATGTTATAAGATTATGTTATGGTTCTTGGGCATTGTTATGAAGACGGGTGGTTCCATGATAAACTAAAGGCGGGTGTGCCCGATATAGATCTCCAATGCATTGGGTAACACGAAGGAGTGAAACTTTAAGGTTTCTCTGAAGAGATTTAGGGAATATACTATAGTGGGTATTCCAAACGTAACCAAGAGGGTTACTCCCTACGTAAGAATGTTATGAATGCCTCAAGTTTCCTTTTTGTGTCTTATGATTTCTATGATTTATTCATGATTTGATATTCCTATGTTTTATGGGTAAAGTATGATTTCATTCTTATGTATATATGAACTCATGTTTCCTTTCCATGTTTTTATAACCCTTACTGATCTTTTTATGCTCATCGCAAGTTTTTTTTTGAAATGTTTTTCACCAGTAAAGGGAAAGGTACATGATATGATGATAGTGTCAAGGAAGTGTCAAGAAAGAATCCATGTCTTATTTTTTAATATGTTTCCGTTGATGGGAAAAAATGAATTCTATCTTTTATGTAACCAATTTTTTTAAATGTGGAATGTAATGCAAGTTTTATGATCTAACTCTCTAAAACTCTAAACCTGAAAAGATCCTCAATGTGTAATCTTGTAATAACTCAAGATTAAGTAAGGTTTAAGGCTGTGGCCTTATAACTATAACCAAAGAAAATGTTATGGTCACTAAAATTCACTCTAAAGTTATTCATTAAATATCCTAAGAACACTTAAATGGGAAAGAAAATATATCCCAGATTTAAATAATTCAAAATTGAGGTTAATCCATTATGATGTAACAACTTCATGGTTTCAATCATGAAAACACCCACTCAAATGAACAAATGGAAATAGGACTTAAATTTTTAGTTATTTTTATCTTTTATAATGAATTTATTAAGGTTTGAAATCATAAAAGTAAAATTACAATGAAGTTTCCCTTCAAATAGGGTAAATTCAGATGTCCGACATGTAACTACCCTAAGAGTCTGTTATTAAATTGAGAATATTTCCAATTATACATATATATCAAAGTCTCCCATTAGAATAACGGTTTCCATTAAATCAATCATTATTATACTCTTATAGGTAGATTTAAAAAATGGATCCATGTATACTAAAATTATCTCAGTATAGATACCATATAATAACTCTTAAAAGGGAATCAATGATAGATATCATCATACAATATCATTCAATAAATTTTCATCACACTGATGAGTGAAAATTAATGCACCTTAGTTGAAACACATCACCCTATAAACACATATATTGGTAGCATCAAAACACCATCTATATCTAGTTCATGTTACTTATCCCTTGGTCATAGTTTTTTTAGCATCTAACACCTACCTAAAAAATATGAAACAAGATATTTATAAAAACAAAAAAAAAACCACTAATATCTCATCAGAGTATCACATATCCCATTTATCATCTAATTTTGCACCAATATCCAAACCATAAATATCCTGGGAAATCAAAAACAAAATATGAGTCTATAAATGGTAAATCAAGGATTTCTCGACCATTAAAATAAAATTCCCATTATAGTAAATAAATCAATGTGGAAAATAAAATAAGGATCAAAATTTCATAATGTTAGAGAAAAAACACCCTAGGAAAATAGGTGGAAAGTTTAGTCATATATTAAATACCTATGGAATAAAATAATATGAGGTTACAAATCCCACTCAAATAATCCCACCAAAGTCAGCCCACAACATCTCACAAACAAAATATATCCTAGACTCTGTAGAATTGAATACCTGATATTGTAGTAGGTGAAAACCAAATAAATTTCAAATAAAAAATACATATATATGTTTCCCAAATGATATGATATCACGTTGCAAGTAAAAAAAACTTGATATGCATCTAGTGTTTGAACTAGTCTGAAGATGTACTTATAAGATTTGTCACTCAATCTCTACCACTGAGATTAATCACTAATGTATAAGAAAATAAATTTAATTTAAATTACATTAATATATGGGATATATGGATAGTTGAAAAACATGTAAACCCCCCCCCCCATTACACCCTATGTGACCATCATTACATACTTTACATATGATCCCATAATGTCTCATGAGTAGTTATAAGATGCATAATCCCAAACTAATGACTATCCTACCTGAAGTACAAGTTTATCCTACGTATATTTTGTATATATTCACATTATATCTGTAGGAATATATTGGTCACCCACATCCATAATTAGTCTCCATATCCCAATGATTGTCCTATGTTCAAATATTATTTAACATCACCAACCCAGCACTATATTTACATGCACATACCCCAAAATTCATCTTATATCTCACCTAAATGATATAATGCCACAATTTCAAGGCCTTATTCCACCTAGAATCCATCGATGATAGTGAAGAAATGAGGTGTAATCCTCAAGGAATGAATTTAATAGGAAATGGGTAAGATATTATCACCAAGGGTATAAATCTCACAGTATGATTCATTTTCCTCTAGAGAGTCTAGTGGGAGATGGTAAGAAAAAATATGAACCACTAAATCATCCCAAACATTGAGTCCATGATTAATTAATATCATAAAAATGTATCATGAATGAAATTCATACAACATATACAAAATAACATACTAATACAATTATAAAAAAATAAACACTCAATGACCATAATGACATGAAACCCAAATAACCTATAAAGGTCCCTTGTGCATGAAATGATATCAAAACACAAAACTCATTCTATCAACACCAATCATAGAGAAAACTTTTCATGGAAAACTATTCGTAAATCCAATATACCTATACGTAAAACTAGAGGTGAGTATATCCAAAAGCTTTCTCGACCATCCATAGAAGAATTAAACAACATAGAAAATATCATGCATACATAAAACTAAAATAGTAAAGAATAATAATCCATCAATTTTATATCATCACACTATAGTTCCAACAAAAGTGGGAACTCAATAATCCTAAAGGTTTGTGAAAAAACTTGGAGATGATAAATTTATATGACTGATTTGCAAATCACTAGTAATCACTCACCACATAAAAACTAAAATAATATATTAGTAGATACCACACTCACTCTAAAATAATTATTTATATTTTTACAATAATAATATGGGCACTAAAAAATGAATCCCTCTAACCTAATAAATTATTCTAACATCAAACATCCTACCTTAACCCACCTTATAGCCATAACATATCACCGCATATCATAGTCATAAATGGAGTCAACATCATTCCATAGTCCTCAAAACTACCCCAACCTCATATCCATATATATGGGTGGGAGATAGAATGATGTTTACCAGTTGTCTACTATACTAGTCACCCACTCAATTTATGTTAGGTTACACCACAAAACCACCCTTTAGTTGTGGTTTTTCCACAATGGGTACTCTAATCTCATCAAATAACAAAATATTCAAGTAACCAATCACATCTACATCATCATGATCAACCGTAAACATCATTTTTATTCCCACTATAATCACTTTTTTTAATCCCACATAATAAAATCTAGATGAAGTAATAAACCCATTCTATGAGTAAACTCTTGGTAGTTATCCCACTAGCTTTATATATGGTACTCCAGTATAAAAAAGATGAAATGTGGGGGGGAATCTAATAGGGTAGTTATAATTTCAGTGTAAATACCACTAAAATATCATGGGTTGTCCCTACTTCATGTAATAAGTACTTCTCGACGTCACTTAAGAGTGGGGATATGAAAAGTCTTAAATAAATTGAGTAAAAAGAAAAGAAAAAGTGGTCAAACTACCCTCCTCCTAAGAAAACCATATTGGTATATTTATATTTTCAGTATATTTAATGTTCTTATATCAAGAATAGTTTTACAATATGATTGTTATTCCCCAAACTATATCACTAGGTCCTAACTAGTGGGACACTTGATCTCATCTGAACATTTCCATAAGTAAGAGGCATTTTTTATAATAGTGATAGCCTAAACAGAATCATGGGCAGACTATTCCATCAATATTATAAAACCATTTTTGTAATGATAGTAATAATAAAGAATTAGCATAGCATAAGAGGACATAGAAAGGAAATAATAATATCATCCCATGAAATACAAGAATAGAATTTAATAACTACGATATCTAGAATAAATGATCTTAACGTGTGGTGTATTAATTTCAATAGAAAGAAAAAAAGAAAAAAAATAACAAAGATGTAATCATAGAAAATATCACATAGAGTGTTCTAGTATAAATTCAATCCTATAAACTAGAATCCACTTAATATTTTTACTTAGGGATATTTCCCTTGACCAGATACTTACCATGAAATATTCACATGCATTGAGATACATATGTAGGATGTGAGTACAAACATGGTAGGACACCACTAATGGGACCATATAATAAAAGAATATATAAATTTTTATTCATTGATAGATCTAAAAAAATAATTAAATAAATTATACTCTGATTAATCATGTGTTAACCAGGCCAATATAATCTCTATTGGACTCCTCATGTATTAATCATGTTTTAATGATCAAAAATATTATTACTTTTCATTACTCTCATTAATATTCACAAATCTTATTACGGTTTATTACTCTCATTAATATTCACAAATCTCACTTATATTATCAAACCTTTGTATTTATATTTCAAATTATATTACTCTCTAATGGTTAAGCTTAATTCATATTCTGAATATTATGGCTTATGTTTAAATAAATTTATCAGGCTAAGTATCAAGACACTGTGATGTTTGACACAGTAAGACATACTGTGTGCAAAACACGGTCACAGTCAAACAGACACTGTGAACAAAAACACTGAAGCAGACACCATGAAGTCTAATTCCCATACACCGTGAAGGACACACCGTGACCTAAACACAATGAAAGACACACCGAGACTGAGACACCATGAAGGACACACCGTGACCCAGACACTGTGAAGGATACACCATGACTCAGACATCGTGATGAACACACCGTGACCTAGACACCGTGAGCCACACACCATGAAGGTTACATCGTCGGCCACATCTCGTAAAGGAGACACCGGTTCAAAGATACACTGTTTACACAAATAACCGTGACACTGTTTCTTAAAAACTTTTTCAATATTATTTAAATATTGCTAACAGTCATATTTGATGTTTTTAATGCAATTAATGTTATTTAATGTTAGTTGTTGTCATGTCTGGAAACCATACCTCATACTTATGGAAAGGTATTCATTCCTATTTTCGGTGCTCATGGAATAAAAAGAGAAGTCTCCTTGACATACATTCAACAACACACGCGAAGTTCTCTGTACCAAACCGAAGAAAAATCCTGAGCACAACTGTGAATAAGACATTGAACGATCCACAAAGAAGTTCCAACACATGAAATTCTACACTACTGGAGGAATTTAAGTCAATAGAACATATTCACTCCTGTAGAACACAAGCAGATCTATGACACTCTTTTTTTCAACAGAAAAACCAGAGAAGGACTCAGAAGAATTTCTGCTGAATCCAATGAGTCCAGAGCTACATTGTTAATCACTAGAGCTTTCTAAACTCTTATCTATTCTCTCTAAGTGATTTGTTTATGTACATTTGAGCTGTGTGGTGTACTGTGTATATTTTACACACACACACTGTCTCCTGTACTAAACTAGAGGATATCAAAATCCTCACTCCAAAACTCTTAACTCTTGTTTACCCATGACAATTGTGGAAGAGGTCCTTGTGTGGCCTGGTCTTTGTTTTGTTTCCCATGAAGAACTGTGGTAGAGGTCCCTGCGTGGCCTGGACAGTTTTGTAAACTGTTGTTAACCCCGATCTAGGGTGTGGATCAAATTTATATAAATTTTAGTGGACTAAGTCTCGGCTTGAGACTGAACCTCTTGTTATAGCTGTTGTGCATTTTTAGTTTAAGTTCAAAGTATACAACATATATATTTTATATTCCACTGCTGTTACTTTGAAATACAACCCCATTTTAAAGTTACGTTGATAGTTGAATTAGCAACTATTTACACTTATTGTAAATCAGTAGGTTAGTTTCAAAAGTTAGTTTAATCTTGTGGTTAAATTAACTAAGACTTAATCAATCTTTGAGAAGCTAAGTGAACATTTACAATCTATATAAATTCTCTACAGTTAAACTTGTTTTTTAATTTGGGGGATTTTATTAATAGAAATTTTAATTGGAACTCAATTCACCCCCCTCTTGAGTATCCACTCCGACCAACATTTGGCATCAGACGTTGTTTTTATTAAAGGTTTTCAAAACACTCTGTTTTCAACTGTAATTTTAGTTGCATCTTTAAAGATCTTAAATTTTTGTTAGTTCTAAATTTTATCTCTTTAAATATACTTTCGAAAATCTAGATATGGATAATAGACTAGAGGGTGTGGCTACTAACAGGCCACCGTTCTTTAATGGTACAAACTATGCCCAGTGGAAACTTAAAATGAAAATTCACTTGGAGAGTATGGGTTTTGATATCTGGACTGCTATAGAATCTAAATATAAAATTCCAGAAATTGAAAGAACAACTTGGGATGAACCTACTAAAGTAGCTTACAATAATAACTATAAAGCTATGAATTATTTGTATTGTGTATTAGGAGATGAGGAATTTAACAGAATATCTTCATGTAAAACTTCTTATGGAATATGGGATACTTTAGGTGTTTCTCATGAAGGAACAACTAGTGTTAAAAAATGATATTAAATACATATATTATTAAATATGACAATTTTAAAATGAAGACTGATGAACCTATTTCTGATATGTATCTTAGGTTTAATGAGATAGTCAATATAATGAATTCACTAGGAAAGGCTATTCCAGCAAAGAAACAAATTATGAGGATACTGAGATTTTTTCCAGATCGATGGAGAGGCACCTCTGTTTTAATAAGAGAGTCATGTGGCATTGCTGCTCTACCTATCAAAGAGATCATTCGTAAGCTTATGATGTATAAGGAATAACTCAAGGTTAATAAAGAGGAAGATAATGAACCAAAAAGGAAATAAGTGGCATTCAAAACTACTTCTTCAAAGATCAAGGACAAAGAAAAAGCTCAAATACAAACTGACAGTTCAACTAGTGAAGATTCAGACTCTAATAGAGCTCCTGAAGTGGCTCAGATAGCCCGAAGGTTTAGGAAGTTTTATAGGAAGAAGAAATTCTTCTGAAAATCAAATTACAAGGGAAATTATGACAATAAGGGACATTGGAAGAAGGACTAGAAAAATCCAGATAAATGTGATGAAGATGTGTGCTACGAGTGCAAAAGAAAAGGACACGTTAAAGCAGACTTCCCAGAGATAAAATTCAAGAAGAAATATGTTTACAAGGACAGTAAGTACAAGAAATAAATGAAGGATATCTTGAGTACTTCTGAAGACAACACAATTGAATCTGAAATGTCTGATTCTAAAAATAATCATGCCAACATGTGTTTCATGACAAACACATCTAAGGTAACCTTAGATACTCCTGCTTTAAATTCGTATTATTTTGGAACTGAATCTGATTCGGATTCTAAAAACATGACTAGTGATGAATTATTTTAATACTGTAATATGATGGAAAAGACATGAAATGAACATAAGGATAAATAAAAATTATTGAATAAACAACATGTTCTCACTAAAACTGTTAAAACTTAACTTACTATTGAAAAAGTGAAAAATGCTCAAATGTTAAATGAAAACATTGAACTGAAAATATCAAATGAGAAACATAGAAAGGACTTAGAGAAATTAACAAATGGAAAAGACACTCTAACTCAAATTATAGGAAACAAAGTGGAACCAAAATATGCTACTAGAATAGGTTATCAACCTGGAAAAAGGCAGTTTACTAAAACTAAATTTATTCCCAAATCTGGACAAAATTCTGCTAGTTCAAGTTCTGAAAATGCATTTGCTTCAAATAGTTAATCACATAGTTATAGATCAAATAGAGTTTATCTTTCCAAATATTTTGACTCAAACTATATGAGACACATAAGGAAAATTTGGGTACCAAAATCATTGATTGCTAACATGTCTGGACCCAAGAAGATTTGGGTACCAAAATCATTTCCTATCTAAATTGTTTTTGTAGGAAACCTGTTTGAAGAGTTCCCATAAGAAGATATGGTACTTGGACAATGGATGTTCAATTCATATTTCTAGATAATACTCATTATTTAAAATTCTAATAAAGGTTAATGGAGGCTATGTCACCTTTGGTGATAATTCTAAAGGAAAGATCATCGGCCTTGGCCAAATTGGTAACACTAACTAAGTTTTAATTTCTAAAGTTTCATTTGTTGATGGACTTAAATATAATCTGTTAAGTATTTCCCAATTGAATGATGATGGTTTTAATTTCAAGTTTGAAAATGATTCTTGTAATGTTTTTAATTCTAAAAATGTTTTAGTATTTTCTGCTTTGAGAAATGAGAATATTTATGTTGTTGATTTGAATTCTTTAGCTAAACAAAATATTACTTGTTTAAATGATTTTCATAAAGAGTATTGGTTATGGAATAGGAGATTAGGACACTCCAATATACACTCACTTAGAAAACTGACTAGGAAGGACTTAGTTAGATACTTACCCAAACTGGAGATTCAAAATGACAAAGTGTGTAATCCCTGTTAAAAGGGAAAACAATACAAAATCTCTTTTAAATAAAATAAAGAAGTTTCACCTTCTCAACCTCTCGAGTTGGTTCACATGGACTTTTTTGGACCTTCTAGAGTTTCTAGTTTAAATGGGAAGCACTATGTCTATGTCTTAGTAGATGAATTTTCTAGATATACATGGGTATACTTCTTAGCTCACAAAAGTGATGCTTGTTCTTACTTTATTAAATATTCCAAGTCTATAGAAAACCATAGTGGACTTAAGATTAAGACCTTAAGAAGTGATCATGGACGTGAGTTTAAAAATCATGATTTTTAATCTTATTTCTCACACAATGGGTATAGTCACAACTTTTATGCCCCTAGGACACCTCAACATAATGGTGTAGTAGAAAGAAGAAATAGAACCCTACAAGAAATTGCTAGAACCATGCTTAATGAATATGACCTGACAATTTATTTTTGGGATTAAGTTGTAAATACAGCTTGTTATATCATTAATAGAGTCTTGATAAGACCTGTTCTCAAGAATACCCCATATGAGTTATGGAATAATAGAAAACCCAAAGTAAGTTACTTTAGAGTCTTTGGATGTAAAGTTTTTATTCTCAATACAAAGGATAATATGTACAATTTTTCTTCTAAGAGTGATGAAGGTATTTTTCTTGGTTATTATTTAACTAGAAAAGCCTATAGAATCTTTAACAAGAGAACCCAATGTGTGGAAGAATCTGTTCACATCATGTTTGATGAAACTAATCCACATGAGCCTAAAGCCACTCATGAAAATCTTGAAGAATATTTGACTGTTCTGGACCTTAATGATAAATCTAAAGAACCTGCCATAAAAATATGAAGTTCTGGACATATTTCAGAATCTTCTTCTATTGAACCTGAACCTATAGATGAACCTGAAGTTTCTAGTCCTACCATTACTAGATCAACTAGGATTCTAAAGAATCATCCTTTAGATGTTGTTCTTGGTAATCTTGATAGAGGGACATAGACTAGAGCTTCTCTAAGAAACCAGGTTGAACATCAAGCCTTTATTTCATAGATAGAACCTAAAAATGTAAATGATGCTATCAATGATGAATTTTGGGTAATGGCTATGCAAGAAGAGTTAAATCAATTTGAAAGAAACAAAGTCTGGGAATTAGTTGACAGACCTAAGGAAACTTTAACAATAGGCACTAAATGGGTTTTAAGAAACAAGGTTGATGAATCAGGAAACATAGTTAGAAACAAAGCTAGATTAGTTGCATAAGGTTATATTCAAGAAGAAGGTATAGACTATGTCGAAACCTTTGCACCCGTAGATAGATTAGAATACATTAAGATTTTACTTTCTTAGGCTGCACATCTAAATTTCAAACTATATCCAATGGATGTTAAGAGTGATTTCTTAAATGGATATATCACTGAGGATGTTTTTATTGAACAACCACCTAGATTTTCAAACCCTCATTTTCCAAATCATATTTTATAATTATCAAAAGTGGTATATGGTTTAAAACAATCTCCATGATCTTGGTATGGTAGATTAAGCACTTTTCTAATTTCCAAAGGTTTTACAAAAGGTATAGCTGATCCTAATCTTTTTATAAAACAGATTTCTAATGATGTTTTAGTTGTAAAAATTTATGTAGATGATATTATTTTGGGATCTTCAAAATCTACATTATGTACTGATTTTTCTAAAATGATGCAAAACAAATTTGAAATGAGTTAAATGGGTGAACTTACATTCATTCTTGGATTTAAAATCTTTCAAAATGAGGATGCAATTACTTTAACTCAAAGTAAATATACTATAGATCTTTTAAAACATTTTGGATTGGGTAGGACTAAAAGTAGTGAAACTCCTATGAGTACCACTTGTAAGTTGGATCTTGATGAGGATGGTAAATCTGTTGATCAAACCACTTATAGAGGAATGATTGGAAGTCTACTCTACTTGACTACTAATCGTCTTGACATTATGTTTAGTGTGTGTATGTGTGCTCATTTTCATGAAAACCCTAAAGAGTTACATTTAAATGCTGTAAAGAGAATTTTCAAATACCGCAAGCATACTCCCAATTTAGGACTGTTCTATGCCAAAGGAAAATCATTTGAATTAGTTAATTATAATGATGTTGATTTTTCTAGATGTAAGTTAGATAGAAAAAGCACTTCTGGAACATGTCACCTTTTATTCAAGTCACTAGTATCATGGTGAAGTAAGAAACAAAATTTGGTTGCATTATCTACTAGAGAAGCTGAATACAAAGCTGCTGGAAGTTGTTGTGCACAAATTTTGTGGATGAAACACACATTACTAGACTCTGGATATCAATTTGGACATGTACCAATAAATTTTGATAACACAAGTGCTATTAACATTTCAAAAAATCATGTTTCACATTCTTGGACAAAACATATTGATGTAAGACATCACTTTTTGAGGGATCATTATCAAAAAGGTGATATCACTTTAGAATTCATTGGTACTGAATATCAACTTGTTAATATATTCACTAAACCATTAAATTATGAGAGATTAGAGTAAATCATACATGATCTTGGTATGATTAATCATAAATAGATATCTTACTGATCTTAATGATTAATACTTTACTACATTTTACTTTACGGTTTCATGGTCACTGTTTTACAGTTTCTGTTTCATGCTTACAGTCTCACTGTTAACACCTTGTGTTCACGGTCTGTCACCAACTGTCTCACCGTGACTGCATAGAATGGATACTGTCTCACCGTGATGACCACCAACTGTCTCACCATGACGACTGTTTTTCATCGCACCGTAACGCCTACTCACGGTCTCACCATGAAGATTATTTATGAATTTATTTTTAACCCCTATCGCGGTAATTTTTATTTCACCGCTATTTGATTTCCCGCGTTTTTTGTTTTTATGATGTTTGATATTCCCTAATGATAAAACATAAAAGTTTCACTCGATCTCTCACCCGAACTCTCTCCTGTTTTCTCTCTCTCGAACCCTCTTTACCTTACGATCCTCTTTTTCTCTCTCGCCCAAACCTTCAGTGGATGCCAAGGATGAAGCGTTCATCTTCATCTACCCATGAGAAGCGCAGTTCCAAGAAGAATAAGATAGCTCCAAGGATAGCTCCCAAATGACTTCTAAATCTGAACCTTGTAAGCCATACTGTGGTACCTGAAAAAGAGATTTTCCCTGAGTGGTTGTTGTCTAGCAAGTCGTTAGTTCTTAAAATCGTAAGAGAACAAGGATGGTTTGAATGGTTCTCTAGACAAGATAGAACGATTTATCCAAGGTTGGTATCTCAATTTTACCAATTTGTAATGTTTTATTTTGATGTTGGAGAAAGTTTCATGGTGACCAGCTGGATCAATGGTCAAAAATGTTCTTTCACTTCAAGGTTGTGGGTTGCATGCCTGAGGAATCCTCATGAAGGAAGTTGTGATGACTACCAGAAAGACCATCCTCCATCATCTGACATCTTCGATCTGGAAAATGCCTTGGAAACCTTAACTGGTAATGGCACAGAGCGAAGGGCTATAGCTGCAGAGCTAGATGGATAAACAAGACTACTATTCAAATTTGTTCAGAATTTGGTTAGTCCAAGAAAAGGGGATTTTTCTGTGATGAAGTATCAGGATGTATTCCTGATTCACCTATTGAAGAATGGCCATAAGATCAATATTTTCAAGTATTTCATTAACCATATATTTGAGCTGATTAAAGTCACTTCCAAATCCACCTCCGTGTTTTACTAAAGGATGATTTAAGCCATGCAATTTGCAGAAGGAGTAGTTGGACCGAATGAAGAAAGGATAGAGGATTTCGAGTTCTTCCTATCCAAGCATATCATCAGAAGGATGAAAATTAACTGGAACCCCTATAAGAAGAAATGGGTTGAGGATAATGATCAATTGTATAAGAAGTATAATCCTTTTGATTATCTAAGAAGGCCAATGAATGTTACTGATCCTGGTTTGGAACCAGATGAAGTGGATGAATACTTAGACGTTGAAGAAGAAGAGGAAGTGGCAGCTGATGTACCACTTAGAGAAGAAGCTAAAATACCTCCAATATATGTAGATGTCCCTGCTGTTGTTCCTGCTGAAATACCTCATAGAGATAAAGTTGTTGTTAAAAAGGAAAGGATTGTAGATCCTTCGGTTGTTCTTAGTGAGGAAGAAGCTCCTGCTTCTAGAGAAGTTGTTAATCTAAATATCCAATCTATGTATGTAATAGATTCTGTAGTAACATAATTAAATCAAAAAGCCATGGAAGAGTCTGCTGGTGTAAAAGAACTCTCGGTTGAAAAGAAATCCAATCTGGAGGCACTGCCTATAGAACAGTCGGTTCCTGAGACAATTCCCTCCACTGAAGAAAGGATGGAACTTGCATTCCAGTTGGCAAAGAAAGAAATTTTTGAAGAGATCAGAACTGATCTTGTGGATCTTGATCATGTTACTGAGCCTATAGTCTCTGAAATGGATGCACAATTTGAGGGGGAGGAACCTCAAAATCTTGACACTAGTCCAGCTGAGTCTGATGAATCTAAATCTAAATCTAAACCTGGTGATGAGTCATACTTTGTGTATACACGATATGTTTTCCCAAGATTTTATGACGTGAATGTAACACCCCGAGATTTTATTCTTTTTAATTTCATTAATGTCTTGTGTTGTACGCTACAGCAAAAGGAGTTTGCACAACACGCATCCTTGGCTTGCCTTTCATTACATGCAATCACGACCTTCTTTGATAGCGTGTGTAGTACGCAATACCGAGTTTCACTAAACAACGATATGATATTAAAATATTATTAAAACTAGCCGTTATGAATAGTAATAACCACTTTTTGAAATTTTGTAAATTTTATTTTTCAAAATGGACTTCATTTTTGGATTCGGAATATCAAAATTAGCTTAGGTAATTTTCGGATAACTTCCATATTTTGATGAATAGTGGAAATTACTAAATTTTAATTAAAAACAAATTTTTCAATCGAAATAATTAATAGTGATAAATTATTAATTTTAGTGGTTTTAAAGTATATTTAGTATATATTTTTACAATTTAATACAATGATGGTCATTGGATGTAATTTCACATTTAAACCAGTTATAAACAAGTTTCAATCTTTTGATAGTTATTATTTCTTAAAAACACGCTATTTTTTTTGACGACAAGAATTAATTTTTAAATTAGTTAATGCAACTGATATGGTTTGAATTTGGTAAAATAGACATCATTTTTGAGTTCATAATATCAAATATAGCTTAGGCCTAATTTTTGGTATTTTTCTGAAAACTTTCAATTTTTGATGAATAGTGAAACCACTAAGTGGTTGTTAAAAAAACTGAATTGTTCATAAAACTTAATTTTACCGCTTCTGTGAGTGAAATTTCAAAAATCCGAGAGACACGGTTGATGTCAGTAAGCAAAATTTGGTTCAATGAGATGAAAATAATTTTTGGTGAATAGTAACTTTTTAATTTTTTTTACCACGGTTAAAAGTAAATAGATTAATTAAGGGTATAAATGATATTATTATTACCCTAACACATGTCTTAATTCTACTGTACAAGTGTAATTCGACCAAAAACTAACTTAGGAATAAAATATGACCATTTAGGCCCACTTGTATTAGATTAGGACATTTATTATTAATTTATTTAAAGAAGAGTTAAAAGAGTTAAAATCAAAGTTTATTTACTAAAAAATTTTTAATATGGGGTTATACATAAGATAAATTCGACTATAAATATTCATTATAAAGGTAAAAAAGATTTCCTACATAATGGTATTTTATTTTTAATTTTTAGACATTAAATAATTTAATTTATTTATGACACAACGATGATGCAGTAATTATCTTATTAATGAAATATTGACATAATTGATGTTATAAATACCAAAATAAATATAATTTGAGACTTTTTATGAATTACACTAATTTTATAGGTTAATATGAAATGTTAGTATTGATTTAATTAACTTTGTTCTAACTTATCATTCTGTTATGATTTTCACAAAAATCAATTACTAAATAGTGTCAAAATTGACATAAAATAGTTTTTAAAACAAATATTATATTATTAATTGTTATTTTATTCCTAAAAATCTAAGGCTCGGCCAAATGACTTAGATAATGTTATATATATTAATAATAAACAACTTGGAGTTCGTTTGGCTTCTTATAGTAAGTTTATTAACCTTATAGTGTAAGAACACAAGAAGACACGGTAAAAGTAAAATTATTTAACTTAATGTTAAATCTAAATGATAAGGTTCAAATAGGAACCTAAACTTGTATAAATTCTATTGGATGAGAGTATTGCGACCCATCCCCAGTTTATCATCGAAATAAATCAATTTGGAGCTATTTAAAACCGAACTTGACTTTATAATAAAATAATATTTTTAGTTTTTCCAAAGGAGCCCCTCTCCTCCCTTATAAAAGGGCACCTCCTCCCTCTCTTCCTCACACAACTTTGAGCCTTCAAGCTCAGCCAAACCCTGAAAAATTCTCTTCTCCACTTCCCTATAAACATCCTAGAGGTTCTGGTCTTCTTCAAAGATCCATTTTAGTGCCCTAAAAGGAGGTCTCAAAGAAGCACTTCAAAGAAGAGGTAATGTCCGTTACCGATTCTTTCATCTTTATTTCTTCTTCCACTTCTTCTTCTTAGGTTGTTTCATTATGAAGTAATAAAATCACTATCACTCATATAATGATATGTTATTATAAGTATTAAACAACCCTATTTCACCATCTATCCATTCTACAGAAAAAGAAATCACCGCGCGTGCGTACGTACGAAATACCGTCTCCAGGCCGTGGTGTAATCTATTTTCCACCACCACCTTACATGGATGGGTATAATGGTGTAAAGAATAACTATACATAGTTATTAGAACATAATATTTATTCTGATATATTGTATCATCCACTCCAATTCAATTCAATAATTATGGAAACGATATCATCGCTCGTGCGTACGTACAGACTACCGTCTCCACGATGCGATGAGATTCATTCTCCATGTTAACCATTTAAGAATGATTATAAAGTATATATAAGAAATAATAATGAAATATATGACATTATAAAGATACTGGATTTATGTATATATATATGTCATCTACTTAATTCCATTCAACTCAATAAGGAAACGAAAACAGCGTTCATGCGTACGTACGGCCTACCGTCTCCATGAACGGTGTATTTCTTTCGATTTACTAATTTATTATATATATGTATATTCTGAATATATATTATATATGAATCATGTTTTATATTCTGGAATTAAGTAATTATTATCTAACCAATCATATGAATAATTACAAGTCAAAACACGGACGACAAATGAAACAATTTTACCCAAAATGCTCTTTAACATAGAATTTACAAAAGAAAGGGTAATATAAAGTCATAAGTGAACCATATATGATATCATAACAATTAGTATGATTCTGGAATAAGTCAATGACATTATTTAAATCATTATACAGGAGGTTCGGACACCTACGAAGAAAATCGGACCTAAGGTAAGGGAAATATCACAATCTCATTTTTATCCGAGATTGTTTATACTTTGGCATTTACTGGGGTGTATTTTATCATCCACATCCATGTTTCCTCAATATGTAATATTATTTCCATTCACCTACAATTTTTTAAATACTATTTTACCCTTCTATGAGTTTTTAGTAAAAGATATGAACGGAATATTTTGTCGTTTTTCGTACGAGGTACTTTTTTTGACTTTTCCGACAAAAGTACGAGAAGAATGTTTTTTTTAAATTATACGGCATGAATGGATTTTTAAAACATTATTTCCAAGAAGCTTCCTTTACAAGTTTTCAAGTTTATTTTTAATCAACTTCTTTTAGTTTAAAATGGTATGACATGTTAAGAAAGGAAAATTGTTTTTGAAGTAGAAAGGATATTTTCTTCAAGAATGGAGTTCAAGTGTTTTATCAAAATTATTTTCCATCTAAGATAATAAAGGGTTCTGTTTTTTTATCCCAATTATTACATGGATTTTATTATGTAGTGATATTTTTATGAATTCCTTTATCTTATATGAATTTTTTTATGATGTCATGTTGTTTAAGAATCCCATTTTTACTACATGGGTTATGCAATGATGTATGATTTATGATTTTGTGGCACACATAAGAATGGTATCATTATGAGATGGGTGGGACCTATATCTCCCTTCAATTCATTGGGTAAAGATTTTATATCTCATGAGATAGACATGGCTGGAATGGTAGGTTATACCGGTTCAGTGAAACAGGACTGAAATGAGGGTGACTCGGTTCAGAAAGGGACTTTGTCCACTAAGATAGTCTCACTACTGGAAATAAAGGATATACCAACGGTTTAGAACCGTTGGTATAGGCTGGAGAACCGTTGGTATATTCTATACCAACGGTTGTCCAAACCGTAGGGAAGTAAGGCGTGGGGAAAGATATATACCAACGGTTTGAAGTAAACCGTTGGGGTAGCCCACTGGAGGTGTGGATTTGCCAACGGTTCTTGCTGAACCGTTGGTATAGGTTTACCCAACTCATCTTATACCAACGGTTTACAACCGTTGGTATAGTATTTTTCCCAACGGTTTTCATGAAACCGTTGGGAATTCAATGGTTTTTATTTTATACCAACGGTTGTAAACCGTTGGTATAGATTTTTTCCCAACGGTTTCATGGAAACCGTTGGCATATGTTTAAGTATGGAAAAGTATACCAACGGTTTACAACCGTTGGTATTCAGTATTTTCAGAATTGTCAGCAGCTCCTCCAGTGGCCCCTCCAGTGCACCTGCATAAAAAACAACACTGAAAAAAACACCACCTCTTTGAATAGAATCATTCTGAATAATTCCCCATTTGAATCTTCATATGACAAAAACACTGACACACTTAAAACAAAAAAAAAGAACACCACCTCTTTGAATAGAGTCATGGTGAATAATTCCCCATTTTAATCTTCATATGACAAAAATCATCCAGTATAGTTGAATCAGAGTTTCAATAAGTCAAATATTATTTACACCCATTTCAATCTTCATACGACAACCACTTTTATAATATATAGTGAAAAGGTATTTTCATAGGAGTCTCATCACTTTTAACTCAGTAAGTGCCACACCATGCCTCAAATTGAGGCTGGGTTGACTGGTACACATCAAATATGATCCATGGATCATTGTCCTTAAGTTTCAACACAATCAAAATCAGTTTGATCGGTTTGGCATATGTACGTAAAATATTAATCCATTTTGAACAAATGAGAGGTAGTTTGGGTGGTCCCCGCCCCACGGTGACTCGTATTGAGGTGGGATTGACTCGTACATGTCACATATGACCCATGGATTGTTTTACTAAAGTGTCAAAAGAATTAGAAGGTATTTGGTCTGTTTCTCGTATGTCAGTTGTTGATATCACTTACAATTTAGTCCCTTTTCAAGAAAAGAGAGACAATTTGAGTGGTCCTGGCCACACTGTGGCTTGGATTGAAGTAGGTTTGATTCGTAAAAGTCAAATATGACCCATGGATCGTTTTTCTAAAGTTTCAATAGAATCCTAATGCGTTTGGTTGGTTTGGCGTTTGTCAACAGTTGTTTTCACTTAAAGTTATGTCCATTTTAAACAAAAGAGAGACACTTGGAGTGGTGTCGGCCCCAACGGACCTCGGATTGAGGCGGCGTTGACTCGTACATGTCACATATGAGCCATGGATTGTTATCCTAATGTTTCAACACAATCAGAATTTGTTTGATCATTTTGGCGTATGTATGTAAAATGTTGTCTATTTTTAACATATGAGAGACGGTTTGGGTGGTGTCGGCCTCACCATGCCTCGGATTGAGGTGGTATTGACTCTTACACATCAAATATGACCCATGGATTGTTTTCCTAAAGTGTAAATAGATTACGAAGGCGTTTGGTCGGTTTCCCGTATGACAGTTGTTGATTTCACTTACAATTTAGTCCATTTTCAACAAAAGAGAGAACGTTTTAGAGGTCCCAGCCACACCGTGGCTCGGATTGAGGTGGGGTTGACTCGTAAACATCACATATGACCCATGAATTGTTTTCCTAAAGTTTATACAGAATCCGTAGGCATTTGGTCAGTTTTCCGTATGTCAACCTCTTACAGCTTGCTTTTTTATTATGGTTGTAGCAAGAAACCCAAATTGAAAGAAGAAAGAAAACGGGTGGTTTGTTTTAGTACAAACCCAATTAAGAACTAAACAAATGAAGTAAATAAGTTAGAACAAACTAGAGGAAGCCTTGAGCGCCAAGAAGTGAGTGTAGTTGATGTAGAGGCAGCCCAAGCTTCAAGGATTGCAATTGGATCTCAAGTGGCCTTTGAGAATTGTCGTAGGAGGCTCAAATGAAAAATAGCTTTGGTATGCTTCGGTATATCATCGGTAGTCTTCCCGGCATCCATGGACGTCTATTTATAGGAGAAATACTCCCAAATACTTCAATATGGCCGTTGGAGGGCTTTCGGAGCCGTTGGGGATAAAGTGGGCAAGTCTGGTCAAGCTCTAACGGCTAGTTTGACTTTGCTTACCGGCTGACCGGTGCTTGTCCACCGGCTGGCCGGTGCCTTGGAAGGTGGAGAGAGCTTCTGCCCAGGAGCCACCGGCTGGCCGGTGAGAATCACACCGGCTGGCCGGTGGTGAGACAGTAGGTCTCACTATTCCAAGGAGTCCCACCGGCTGGCCGGTGAGGAGGCCACCGGCTGGCCGGTGGTCTGGACAGAAGGCTTCCCATTCTCTCTGGACCCACCGGTTGGCCGGTGTCCAGACACCGGCTGACCGGTGGCACCTGGCAGAGGGCAAGCCCTTCTGCCTTGTCCACCGGCTGGCCGATGGGCTGGATCCGGCTGGCCGGTGCCCTTACCGGCCGGCCGGTGGTCTCACACCGGCTGGCCGGTGGACTTAAACAGTCCACTTTGAATACTTCTTGGGCCAGCTTCTAGGCACCCTATTTCCTACCATCAAAAACACTTGAAACAATATTAGATCACAATGAGAGTGATTGTGATCATTAAAATCCAAGAGAGTGGGGTACAACAGTGTCGGCCACACCGCGTCTCCGGATTGAGCTGAAACCACCGTGAGACATTCTAATTATTATTCGTGACGTGTACGCGCATAGGTCACGTCAATCGGACGTGCGGTTTGCGCGGTACGGCTCAATATTCGTGTATTAAGTGATGAGCGTGCTTCGTAAACGCGCGCGAGGGGGTCCAAACAGGCCGAACGAAGTCAGAATGGCCTGAAATCAGACAAAAAATACGGGTGAGTGATTTATGAAGTGGTCGAGCAGACGGCACGTCAATCGGCCGTGCCGTGTGCCCGCGGTGACCGGTAACGCCGTTCTGGTGTCATAAACGGCCAAAATGGGCGTCTAACGTTCAAACTCATAGCGGACGACATCAGATTGACTTGAAATCACAGGACAACAATCCCATTATTATTCGCGACGTGCACACACAGACGGAACGTCAATCGGACGTGCGGTCTGCGCGGGAGGTCTCATTATGCGTTCTTTAAGCGTTGCGCGCGCTTGATAAACGCGCGTGGGGGGGTCCAAACTGACCGAATGACAAAACCAAATAGGAACACACCCTCATGTTATCATATTAATAACTCTTCTTGAATCATTGAGAGTCACATCCCAATGATCATAGGATCATTAGCCTAATTGATCACTAACCATGAAACACATGTATGTTGGTCATGTCACCACATGCATCATCACTCATGCCACCATATCAATATATCACAAGGAATTCTCCAGGATAAGACAATATTTGATCACACATCATTCACATTTAGTTATCATAATACAAATTATATTTACATGCTTATGATATAGAATGAATCCACATTAGTAAGACCCACCCCTCTCATATGTTACCATCACATCACTACAACCCATCCTAGAAAGCACCCTACCGCATACAAATTCACCCAATCTAGGGTCTAATACCCAACAAGATCTTACATACTAGGATACACATCATGGATCACTATCAAAAACATAAAAACATTGAAAGATCTCAAAAAATTAGTGCATGCCATCATTAGCTCATAGAATTGAAAAAAGGTAAGTAACAAGCAATATATCTCACTACTCCATACTCACCCAACAACATAAGGGTCTCACATTACTAGGGAATAATTCTATCCAATACTAAATGATCTTGATCTATTTTTCATATACATATATGATTCACCTCACCAATTACTAAATATTAATAACATAAAAAATTATGATTCCATTTAACTAGAATTAAACCATCAGGTTTTACAAGGAAATTCTATATAAGTATTTGTTTACACTTTAAATAATCTTACCCCATACCATAAATAAGGTGTTCAACAAAAATCAAGAACATGAATTTCATGTTAACACCCAACATTGATTCATTAATAAATTGTATTCGAATTTTAAGGAAATACCAAAATAAATTAGTGAATCAATGTACCTATAGTGGTGCACATGACCACCATGAAACAATCATAAATTTTTACAAAAACCCTAATAATTGGGAATAACAAAATCAAGAATAGAAGTATATGATTTATAAGAGCTGAACTATATCGTTGATAAAATATAGGAGTCTAACCTGGTAGGTGCTGATCTGATGGACGATGTGGGGATTGGGAAGTCCTTCCGCAAGAAATCGCTCCAGGAGGACACGAGGTGAATGCTTCTGTAATGTGGGGAGGCCGCTGGCTCGATTTGGTATTTGGGGATTTTTTTTCCCAACGGTTTTTAATAACCGTTGGGAAAGACCAACCTTTCCCAATTTCTTCACCACTTTTCCCAACGGTTCTAAGAACCGTTGGGAAAAACCATCTTTCCCAACGGTTTCCATATAACCGTTGGGAAAACAATGGGAAAAACCTATCTTTCCCAACGGTTTCATACAACCGTTGGGAAAACTATGCATTGAGGGGTTTTCCCAACGGTTTATAGAAACCGTTGGGAAAGATATGATATGCCAACGGTTCTTTGAACCGTTGGTACACAACTGTTGGGAAAGATCCCTTTTCCAGTAGTGTCTTGGCAATGAGTCTTGACTAATAAGAAATGATTCTCTATGATTATGTGTGTATGCCACAATGTTTCATGTTTTAATTTATGATTATTGGGATTTCATTTCACTACTATGATTTATCCCATGTTATGAATTTATGCTCTCTTTTGCAGGATAAGATTTCCAAAAAAATTTGTGCTTATGTATATGATGTGATTGATATTTCTTTTGTTTACCCTTACTGAGAATTTGAGCTCACCCTTTTATGTTTTATTTTCCCCAGGATATAAAGAAAGGTTTTAGGTATAATAAAAAGGAAGATCTTTATGGGAGATGTTGAAGATCTTTCACCATGATTAGAGGATTATATTCCGAGTTTCCAAAGACACTAAACTATTACGGTCCTTGTGTGTGTGTTTTTGTAATGTACTAAGTATTCCGCAAATGTAATGTAATGTCAATGTACGTCAAGCTTCGGGTCTCTACAGTTGGTATCAGAGACAAAGGAGGTAGGAATGTATCCGATCCTTGGGAACTCTCACATGTGAGCGTTGGACGAAGCATGGCTCTCCACCCAAGGGCTTCATGAGGAAATGGCTGCCACTGGGGATGGTGGTGTATCCCGCCCAGGGGGTGTAGCCACCCATGGAGTGCCCTGATAGGTATCAATTATAGTCCACTGGAAGTAATTCCAGACCGCTACATTTGGTATCAGAGGAAAGGTTTAGTCAACCTTTGGAAACTAGGATTTGAAAACGTTAGTGAGATCCCTAGAGATATTTCTAAGGTGTGTCTAGGGATGTCCCTAAGGTTAAGTATACGTATAGGTTATAGTACTAGAATTACGCTAACGATCATAGAATTAAACCTAAGATGTTAGATATTGAAGGTACTCCCCCTTTATTATGTTGTTTTCCCTTGCATGATTTTTTCCTCTCACACTATTCTTTTTGGGTTTTAGACGATGGCTAGAACCCGAAGGAACCATGTTGATCAATGAAATGGACAATGCAATGATTTCCCTCCTGAACAAATAAATGTTATGGGAGATGGAGTGCAAAATCTTATTGCTATATTTACACAAGCTATGAATCATTCTGGACTTCCAAATGAGCAGAAAAGGGAACAATATTCTATTGAGTCCTTCATGAGGCAACGTCCACCTTCTTTCAATGGGTCTTCCGATCCACTTGTTTCTGAACAATGGATCAGTACCACTAAAAAGATATTTTCAGTTATTCAATGTTCTGAACATGATAAAGTCATCTTAGCAGTATATCGTTTGGAAGGTGAAGCTGATCAATGGTGGAATCTTATCAAGAATACGAGGCCAAGAGATGAAATTGAGTTCATGGAATGGGACGAGTTCAAGAACTTTTTTTTCAGTAAGTACTTCCCTCGTATTCTTCAAACAAAGATGGAAAAGGAGTTTCTTGAGCTGAAGCAGAAGGATGATGAATCTGTTGGTATATACGAAACGAATTTTACAAGACTTGCAAGGTATGCATCTGGCATTATCATCCAACCTGAAAGTAAAGTTGATAGATTTTTCAGTGGCTTAAAACCAATTCTTCGAAGGGCATTATCTATAAGAGACTTCAGTAGCTATGAAGAAATTATGCGTTGTGCTATCAAGGTAGAAATGGAAGTTCGTGTTACATATCCATCTCATGGTTTTGACAAGAAATGAATGATGGAGTTCAAGGAGAAATCTCAGAATAATGGTGAAAAGAAGATGAATGTTTCCTTATGCTCAAAGTGTGGAAAGAAGCATGGTTGATATTTTCTTAAAGGGACTAGAAAATGTTTTAAGTGTGGAAAAGAAGGTCATCGAGCAGCTGAGTGTCGAAGTAATGGAAAAAGGGTTTCTAATGATGTGAATAAAGCAAAGACTGCAGAGAACGCACCACCAACACTTCAATGCTCCAAGTGAAAGGAAATGGGGCATTATTCTAATAAATTCCCTAATCCAAGGGTTAGTGATGATCAACATGAGCAACTACTTAAGGAAAAGGACAAAGGGAAGTCACATGCGATCACTATTGGCGATGTTGAATATGACAACGATGTGGTGGAATGATTAAGTGTTTATGTAATGGGATTCAAAAATAATGTTGTATCATAAAGTATTGGAATATTTATGTATTGGTCTAATGTGGTATTCAAAGTGATTGAGATATTTTTGGAAATAAAATGATATGCGCATAATGAAGGGAAAACGAGAAAACGAAATGTTTAACAGTATTCATGAGCTCATGATTGATATAAGGACTAAGTGATATCATGGTTTGAGTATATAGAATTTTGAGGAATTTGGTATGTGAAAAGTGTTAACTTTTAACTGCATTCAAGTTTTCACTATGGTTCAATGGGTATTCAAGAGAATACATGATTAAGGCCTTTGAATGTTTGGAATGTGACCAACAAGACATATCTTATGATATATGGGGATCAACGATGGTATTAAATCTCTGGTAATCGTTTTCACTATGTTATGAGAGTGGACTGCAGTATTATGGATAAGCCTAAAGATTGGAATTGATTATGTTGGACAGAAGTTAGTATTGTTTAAGGATAGAAGTTTTTTCGATATTATTGATGGGATGTTATAGTAATATAGTTTTACAAAAAGGACAACCTGCAGGACGGGCGACAGCCCATCGCGTCGGACAAGGCTGTGGGAATCGAACCCACAACCGAAGTGAGACTGGCCTTTATCTCCTACCACTGGCCTACAGGAAGTCCCTGGTTAGTAGAAACTATTTTTATTTTATTAAGCGGTATGATATATGAAGTATAAGTTCATTTTTGGAACCATATACGATTAACCATAAGATGGACTTATAACTTTTGCTAACCTTTTGTTTGAAAGAGATGGAATGACCCATCATTCTATCACATGATCTGCTAACACATCAAGAATGACAAATTAAACATCATTTCTTTAAGAGATGAAGTGGAAATTGTCCAAAGAACGACAAACGGTGAAACTATACCAAAATCACGAAAGTATTTCTTCTAATTCCAATTTCATCAACTTTAGGGAAATGATCTTGAAAACCAAAAATGTTGTCTTAGTGATCTTATATCAGATGAATCAGATGGTACCTTAGATCATCACAAATTTATGGCTTTGTGATTGCTAGCATTTCCATAGCCATGTTCTCTACCACTCTCTATCAGAACATGATGGTTAGATTTCTCTTTCATATCCATATTTTCACCTATTTGGAAACCCAGTGATTAGTTTATTTGGGTAACCATTACGTTTCATACTTTTGTTTTTAAAGATTGGTTTTGGTATTCCTTTTTACGATGTGGGTTTCGATTAAAGAAACTTTCTAATAGTAAACCATTTATAACCCCGACGAATTTCGAGGGCGAAATTCATTTTAAGGGGGGTAGAATGTAACACCCCGAGATTTTATTCTTTTTAATTTCATTAATGTCTTGTGTTGTACGATACACCAAAAGGATCTTGCATAACATGCATCCTTGAATTGCCTTTCATTACACGCAATCGCGACCTTCTTGGATAACGTGTGTAGTACGCAATACCGAGTTTCACTAAACAACGATATGCTATTAAAATATTATTAAAACTAGCCGTTATGAATAGTAATAACCACTTTTTGAAATTTTGTAAATTTTATTTTTCAAAATGGACTTCATTTTTGGATTCGGAATATCAAAATTAGCTTAGGTAATTTTCGGATAACTTTCATATTTTGATGAATAGTGGAAATTACTAAATTTTAATTAAAAACAAATTTTTCAATCGAAATAATTAATAGTGATAAATTATTAATTTTAGTGGTTTTAAAGTATATTTAGAATATATTTTTACAATTTAATACAATGATGGTCATTGGATGTAATTTCACATTTAAACCAGTTATAAACAAGTTTCAATCTTTTGATAGTTATTATCTCTTAAAAACAGGCTATTTGTTTTGACGACGGGAATTAATTTGTAAATTAGTTAATGCAACTGATATGTTTTGAATTTGGTAAATTAGACATCATTTTTGAGTTCATAATATCAAATATAGCTTAGGCCTAATTTTTGGTATTTTTCTGAAAACTTTCAATTTTTGATGAATAGTGAAACCACTAAGTGGTAGTTAAAAAAAACTGAATTGTTCATAAAACATAATTTTACCACTTCTGTGAGTAGAATTTCAAAAATCCGAGAGACACGGTTGATGTCAGTAAGTAAAATGTGTTTCAATGAGATGAAAATAATTTTTGGTGAATAGTAACTTTTTACTTCTTTTACCACGGTTAAAAGTAAATAGGGTAATTAAGGGTAGAAATGATATTATTATTACCATAACACATGTCCTAATTCTATTGGAAAAGTTTAATTCGACCAAAAACAAACTTAGGAATAAAATATGTCCATTTAGGCCCACTTGGATTAGATTAGGACATTTATTATTAATTTAGTTAAACAAGGGTTAAAAGAGTTAAAATCAAAGTTTATTTACTAAAACATTTTTGATATGGGGTTATACATAAGATAAATTCGGATATAAATATTCATTAGAAAGGTAAAAATATTTCTTACATAATGGTATTTTATTTGTAATTTTTAGACATTAAATAAGTTAATTTATTTATGACACAACGATGATGCAGTAATTATCTTATTAATGAAATATTGACATAATTGATGTTATAAATACCCAAATAAATATAATTTGAGACTTTTTATGAATTACACTGATTTTATAGGTTAATATGACATGTTAGTATTGATTTAATTAACTTTTTTCTAACTTATCATTCTGTTATGAGTTTTAAAAAAACCAATTACTAAATAGTGTCAAAATTGACATAAAATAGTTTTTAAAACAAATATTATATTATTAATTGTTATTTTATTCCGAAAAAATCTAATATTAGGCCAAATGAAATAGATAAGGTTATATATATTAATAATAAACATCTTTGGGTTCGTTTGGATTCTTATAGTAAGTTTATTAACCTTATAGTGTAAGAACACAAGAAGACACGGTAAAAGTAAAATTATTTAACTTAATGTAAAATATAAATGATAAGGTTAAAATAGGAACCTAAACTTGTCTAAATTCTATTGGATGAGAAGATTTCGACCCATCCACACCTTATCTTCTAAATAAATCAATTTGGAGGTATTTAAAACCGAACTTGACTTTATAATAAAATAATATTTTTAGTTTTTCCAAAGGAGCCCCTCTCCTCCCTTATAAAAGGGCACCTCCTCCCTCTCTTCCTCACACAACTTTGAGCCTTCAAGCTCGGCCAACCCCTGAAAAATTCTCTTCTCCACTTCCCTAGAAATATCCTAGAGGTTATGGTCTTCTTCAAAGACAAATTTTAGTGCCCTAAAAGGAGGTCTCAAAGAAGCACTTCAAAGAAGAGGTAATGTCCGTTACCGATTCGTTCATCTTTATTTCCTCTTCCACTTCTTCTTCTTAGGTTGTTTCATTATGAAGTAATAACATCACTATCACTCATATAATGATATGTTATTATAAGTATAAAAAACCCTATTTCACCATCTATCCATCCTACGGAAAAAGAAATCACCGCGCGTGCGTACGTACGGAATACCATCTCCATGCCGTGGTGTAATCTATTTTCCACCACCACCTTACATGGATGGGTATAATGGTGTAAAGAATAAATATACATAGTTATTAGAACATCATATTGATTCTGATATATTGTATCATCCACTCCAATTCAATTCAATAATTACGGAAATGATATCATCGCTCGTGCGTACGTACAGACTACTGTCTCCACGACGCGATGAGATTCATTCTCCATGTTAACCATTTAAGAATGATTATAAAGTATATATAAGAAATAATAATGAAATATATGACATTATAAAGCTACTTTATTTATGTATATATGTATGTCATCTACTTAATTCCATTCAACTCAATAAGGAAACGAAAACAGCGTTCATGCGTACGTACGGCCTACCGTCTCCATGAACGGTGAATTTCTTTCGATTTACTAATTTATTATATATATGTATATTCTGAATATATATTATATATAAATCATGTTTTATATTCTGGAATTAAGTAATTCTGATCTAAGCAATCATATGAATAATTACAAGTCAAAACACGGATGACAAATGAAACAATTTTACCCAAAATGCTCTTTAACATAGAATTTACAAAAGAAAGGGTAATATAATGTCATAAGTGAACCATATATGATATCATAACAATGAGTATGATTCTGGAATAAGTCAATGAAATTATTTAAATCATTATACAGGAGGTTCGGACACCTACGAAGAAAATCGGACCTAAGGTAAGGGAAATATCACAATCTCATTTTTATCCGAGATTGTTTATACTTTGGAATTTACTGGGGTGTATTTTATCATCCACATCCATGTTTCCTCAATATGTAATATTATTTCCATTCACCTAAAATTTTTTGAATACTATTTTACCCTTCGTTGAGTTTTTAGTAAAAGATATGAAAGGAATCTTTTGTCGTTTTTCGCACGAGGTACTTTTTTTGACTTTTCCAACAAAAGTACGAGAAGAATGTTTTTTTAACTTATACGGCATGAATGGATATTTAAAACATTATTTCCAACAAGCTTCCTTTACAAGTTTTCAAGTTTATTTTTAATCAACTTTTTTTTAGTTTAAAATTGTATGACATGTTAAGAAAGGAAAAGTGTTTTTGAAGTAGAAAGGATATTTTCCTCAAGAATGGAGTTTAAGTGTTTTATCAAAATTATTTTCCATCTAAGATAATAAAGGGTTATGCTTTTTATCCCTATTATTACATGGATTTTATTAAGTTGTGATATTTTTATGAATTCCTTTATCTTATATGAATTGTTTTATGATGTCATGTTGTTTAAGAATCCCATTTTTACTACATGGGTTATGCAATGATGTATGATTTATGATATTGTGGCACACATAAGAATGGTATCATTATGAGATGGGTGGGACCTATATCTCCCTCCAATGCATTGGGTAAAGATTTTATATCTCATGAGATAGACTTGGCTGGAATGGTAGGTTATACCGGTTTAGTGAAATAGGACTGAAACGAGGGTGACTCGATTCAGAAAGGGACTTTGTCCACTAAGATAGTCTTGGCAATGAGTCTTGACTAATAAGAAATGATTCTCTATGATTATGTGTGTATGACACAATGTTTCAAGTTTTAAGTTATGATTATTGGGATTTCATTTCCCTAATATGATTTATCCCATGTTATGAAATTATGCTCTCTTTTGCAGGATAAGATTTCCAAAATGTTTTGTGCTTATGTATATGATGTGATTGATATTTCTTTTGTTTACCCTTACTGAGAATTTGAGCTCACCCTTTTATGTTTTCTTTTCCCCAGGATATAATGAAAGGTTTTAGGTATAATAAAAAGGAAGATCTTTATGGGAGATGTTGAAGATCTTTCACCAGGATTAGAGGATTATATTCCGAGTTTCCAAAGACACTAAACTATTACGGTCCTTGTGTGTGTGTTTCTATTATCTGCTAAGTATTCCGCAAATGTAATGTAATGTCAATGTTCGTCAAGCTTCGGGTCTCTACAATTGGTATCAGAGGCAAAGGAGGTAGGAATGTATCTGATCCTTGGGAACTCTCACATGTGAGCGTTGGACGATGCATGGCTCTCCACCCAAGGGCTTCAGGAGGAAATGGCTGCCACTGGGGATGGTGGTGTGTCCCGCCCAGGGGGTGTAGCCACCCATGGAGTACCCTGATAGGTATCAATTATATTCCACTAGAAGTAATTCCAGACCGCTAGAGTGAATGAGTCACAACAATTGACTACAACTGAAATGGATCTTTCTTCTGTGTTTCAACTGAAGTCAGTTGCTCACCCAGAACCTGAACCAGAACCAGAGCCCCAACCTGAACCTCAACCAAGATCGCAATCATAACCTGTACCTCTTCCTACTCCCTTACCTGATCAACAATCTTTTGTAACTAAAGATTTTTTAAATTCTTTAGAGAGGATCGTTTACCTAGAGTTTAGAAGATTATATCCTCTCAACCTCGTCCAGTGACTCAACTGAGTCAAGAAGATGCATCGATTCTCGTGGAAAATATTATTCTTCATATTCAATGAAGGATTATTTTAGAAATTCAAGAAGTCAGAGTTGAAAATAAGATGTTGAGTGCTAATGTTGTAAACCTGAAAAGTATGGAAGCAGACTTGCAGAATGAGTTGTCCTTGAGATCAGAGCCTGCTCCTGTTTATGCCCCTGCACCTGTTGTTGCTTCTCTTGAACCAACTGATTCCCCCCTTGCTAGAGATATTGTGTCTCAAGTGCATCCTTATATTCTATCTTTTGATGAGAAGATTGGAACAAGACACTCCAAGATGTTGCAATGCATGAGAGAGCTTGTGGAAAATCTGAATAAGCTCACAGATGAGTACACTGGATGCCTGCAAAATGTTTTGAAACAGCTCAATGTTCTATCCATAGTTGTAAAAGCTTCTCCTGCTTATGTTCCTCCTTTGGATGAGTCTCTTCTGAGATTCATAATCAAGGAAGAACTTCAGAATGCCTTTAGTGGCTTGGATCTTTCTTCTTTGTCAGAAGTGGTTAAGAACAGTGATTGATCATTAGACTTGGTTAGAATTCATTCAAAGATTTCCGATGATGCTCAACAAGATATCACCAAGAAGATTGATGTCTATCTCATCCGAATTTTCTCTAAAAGTGATATAACAGATCACTTTATATATCTTCTGGAAAATTTGAAAATCCCTCCAGTGACTCAAGCATTTAAAACTCAAGTTCAAAAACTAACAGAGTTCACCAGATTGTTGGAAAAATTCTTAGAGAATAAGGAATATTTCGAGAAGGATATGCAATATGGTGGAGAAATCATTACTGATTTCATAAATCTTTTAATGCCATGGATTCATGTGCAGATTACTGCTATAGTTTCTCCAACTGCTGCACCCCTCAGACCTAATCTACATGCTGTAGCCTCAACTTCCATGTCAGTCAGTCAAGCTCTATCTCAGATCCGGTCAGTCATTCTTGACCAACCACAGACTAGATCTTCTACTGCACCATCTTTGGCTCCCTCCATTTTTGAAGGTCTACCCTTACCATCTTTTTCTACCACATCTATGGCTTCTTCTACATCAGTATCAGCACCTGCTACTGATAAAGGCAAGGAAAAGGCTGATCCCTGAAGCATACGAGTGCTTAGTTTTTTTTATGGGGATGTTTTTTGTTTTTCTACATATTTTGAATCATGTATTCTAAACATGTTTTCATCCCAACTGCATTGTTTCTCTCCATTATATGTACTTTTTGATAATCCAAAAAGGGGGATAACAAGTAAGTAAGAAGTTTAGAACTTATTTTATCTATTGTTATTCTATATAGTTTCATTTCATTTATCTCTTATCTATATATGATTTGTGATCATCAAAAAGGAGGATATTGTTGGAATCCTCATGTATTAATCATGTTTTAAAGATAAAAAATCTTATTACTATTCTTTACTCTCAATAATATTCACAAATCGTACTATTGTTCATTACTCTCATTAATATTCACTAATCTCACTTATATTATCAAACCTTTGTATTTATGTTTCAAATTATCTTACTCTCTAATGGTTAAGCTTAATTCATATTCTACTTATTACTGCTTAAGTTTAAATACATTTATTTGGCTAAGTATCAAGACATCAGGATGTTTGACACAGTAAGACAGACTGTGTGAAAAACACAATCACATTCAAACAGACACTGTGAATGGAAACACTGAAGAAGACACCGTGAAGTCTAAGTCTCAGACACCGTGAAGGACACACCGTGACCCAGACACCGTGAAGGACACACCGTGACCCAGACACTGTGAAGAACACATTGTGACCTAGACACCGTAAAGGACACACCGTGACGCAGACACCGTGAAGGACACACCGTGACCTAGACACCGTGAGCCAAACACCGTGAAGGTTACACCGTGATCCACATACCGTGAAGCACATACCGTAAAGGAGACACCGGTTCGAAGATACACTATTTACACAACAAACTGTGACACCGTTTCTTAACCTTTTTGTCAATATTATTTAAATATTTATAAGGGTCAGATTTGATGTTTTTAATGCAATTAATGTTATTTAATGATAGCTTTTGGCATGTCAGGAAACTGTACCTCATACTTATGGAGAGGGATTCATTCCTATTGCTGGTGCTCATGGAATAAAAAGAGAAGTCGCCTTGACATACATTCAACAACACACGTGAAGTGATCTTTACAGAACCGAAGAACAATCCTGAGCACAACTGTGAAGAAGACATTGAACAATCCTCAAAGAAGTTCCAACACATGCAATCCTACACTACTGGAGGAACTGAAGTCAAGAGAACATCTTCACTCCTGTAGAACAAAAGTTGATCTACGACACTATGTTTTTATACAGAAAAACCAGAGAAGAACTCAAAAGCATTTCTGATGAATCCAACGAGCCCAAAGCTGCATTGCTAATCACTAGAGCTTTATAAACTCATATCTATTCTCTCTAAGTGATTTGTTTATTTACTTTCAAGAAGTGTGGTGTACTCTATATATCTTACACACACACTGTCTCCTGCACTGAACTGGAGGATATGAAAATCCTCACTCCAAAAATCCTCACTCTTGTTTACCCACGACAATTTTGGAAGAGGTACTTATGTGGCCTGGTATTTGTTTTGTTTCCCATGAAGAATTGTGGTAGATGTCCATGCGTGTCCTGGAAAGTTTTGTAAACTGTTGTTAACCCTGATCCAGGTTGTGGATAAAATTTATATAAATTTGAGAGGACTAAGTCTCGGCTTGAGACTGAACCTCTTGTTATATCTGCTTTGCATTTTTAGTTTAAGTTTAAAGTATACTACATATATCTTTTATATTCCGCTGCTGTTACATTGAAATACAAAACCATTTTAAAGTTACTTTGATAGTTGAATAAACAAGTGTTTACACTTATTTTAAATAAGTAAGTTAGTTTCAAAAGTTAGTTTAATCTTGTGGTTAAATTAACTGAGACCTAATCAGTCTTTGAGAAGTTAAGTGAACATTCACAATCTGTATAAATTCACTACAGTTTAACTTGTTTTTTAATTTGGGGGATTTTAATAGAAAATATTTTAACAGAAATTTTAATTGGAACTCAATTCACCCCCCTCTTGAGTATCCACTCCGACCAACAATCTCCAATCCATAACTCTTTCAGCCTCATATTATAAGTAAATGTCAATCTAAACCTCAAAGTTATTCATAACATGGATCATGACTTATGATTCAATAGATTACCTCACCATTTAAAATTTACCCATCTATTTTAACTTCTAAGGGAGGAAAAATCACATCTTAAGTTTCACCTTATCACACAAGGTGTACTCAGACATTAGTAAGGACCTAACAGGAAATAAGAACAACCCACATCAATCCCACTAAATTCATGGGGATCCATCACCTAAACCCATGTACCAGATTTGCAAGACTCTCTAACCATGAATAAGACATGAAAATTTATATAAACATTAATTCTATGAGAAAATATCCATAGCATTTCCCATGTCATGAGATAAAATCACACATTATTCAAATAATAAATCCATTGGAGCATACTCACTAAGTTGAAATTTTTATTTAAAAAATGAACTCCTAGAAACCTAAAATTATAAAAAAATTCCATATATAGGGTTAATATGTTAAAAATAAGTAAATATGTAAAGGATTAGGCCTTAAGGGATTATTTAAATTTAGACTCAAAAACATATACCCTCTTAGATGAAAAAAAAATTAAAATGGTAGAGAGATGAGTTGAATGTGGAAAAAAACTAGGAATAGTTTCCCACATGTAATAGGTTAATAATGTATTGGAGACGTATATATGTGATTTTTTTTGAAATTACAATTATTCCCCTTAAAAACTGCACAATGACATGGTTGTGGTGTAACTCAAGGGGTTGCAGTTTTACGACACCCAAACATAGGGCTTACTTTTATGTTAATTACATAAATTTTTAATACCATGAGGTCCAAAGAATGAATTATTATAAAAAAAAATTACCCCCACCCTTTGATGAAACTTTCATGTGATTAATTCAAAGTGTCAAACCCCGAACACTTATAAATTGAATAATTATAGTAGTATTCCCGGTTCGGTCTTCCAAAACTCACTAACAAGAAAACACCATGACCCAAAGTAGCTAAAACCTTAAAGAAATAATGATAAAAAAAATTGTAACACACCTTTAAATTTTATGAATGTTATAAACTCAACCACTACGGGCCTCTCCTCTCTCAGTAGCATATCTTCGGGTCCTGGATGAATATCTCTAGCCACTGCGTCCACATATTTGACTTTCACTTCCAATTATCATCATGGATATATCCAGGATATAAGAGTACTTTAACAAGTGGAACAATCTTCCCATATAGTAACTTAATTTTTAAATATATGATCTACAAAGGCCCCTCCTCAAATGAATAATTTCTCTCAAACTTGACATCATTGACGTCATTCATGTACAAATGGTTCAACATATACTTACGGATCTGTAAAACATGTAACATGTTGTGTATAACAAGATTTCATCGAGAAAGATCTAATCAATAATCCACCATCTCAATCGATCTCACAATCTCAAATGGGCCAATATATAGTGGCCCTATATTTACATGAATCCTCAACAGTTGATTCCCCAATCGAGAAAATGCACACCAGAACACATGGTCACCCAAGGGGAACTCAAAGTGTCACCACCTCCTGCCATCATATGAGCGCTGCCTACAATTAGTAGTAACCAAATACTTCTAAACAAACTACACTCACATACTAGTTTCCTACACTATTCTTGATCTAATCATAGCTAGCATGATCACCCTTATCCAATACAATAGAAAGTAGCATGGCCATTCATAAAGATCCTCAAAGAGGGAAATCTTGATCAATGTCGAAGAGATTTTATCATATGAAATGTAGTAACCTTGACCCCAACAGCCTAGAGCTAGTTCCTTATTTATTACATTTGCATAATATTCAACGAATCACACCCTGAAGGACTGAATAGATAATGAATAATAAATATGACAATGAAAAAATATATAATTATACATTCCATTTAATCAAAAAATGAAAAATGAAATGCTTCCAAAGATTTTATCACAACAAAAATATCATGGAAAAAATAACTAAATTATTAATTAATTAATTTAATTATTATTGGACATCATGATTCCCAAGAACATGATACCTCTTCGATCATGATCTAACCACAAGATAATTTAAAATGGTTGGGTAGAAACCCATTGTACTAAGGCTAGCCAACTGATTCATCTCATGAGACCATCGATGCATCAATGGTATATCTATAATTGGGATTCACCCATGTATTTCATATCCAAATAATTTCCCAAATATTGAACAATGGAATTAATTCATAACCAATGTGTATTTTTATCAAATATTCTTATTGAGTAAAGGATATGGATTTAACAGTATTTCTTCAAATAAAAAAAATGAATTTCAATGTATAATGTTGTATGAAAAAATGATATAAAATTTAAAAACTAAACACATTAATGATAAATAATATATAGATTTGGGGGATATTTAATGTACAATTATAATAGGAAAGTGAAAATTTCAATGGAAAGTTATTGAATATAAAAATAAATCGTGGAAGTTAATGTCAATACTAAAATTGATCAAAATTATCAAAACCCATCCAAAGGGAGAATAAGGATGGTATCAATAAAACAAATCTCTAGTGTAGTATATGTAAAATGAATGTTTTTTTGTTATTGATGAACATAAAACCCATAAAATATCATAAAAAAATTCTTGAGAAAAATATCCTTTTCATTTTGAAAATCACTTTTTAAAACATAAATCCATTTGAAAATAATTTTCTTTGAAAATAACGTTTATAGACTAAAAATTTCAAGAATATTAGGGGAAAATTATTTAAAAAAACCTTGTAAACATTTAATGTAATATTCAAATAAATGATGAACATTTTAGTGGGTAATTCCATACATGTCATACAAGTTAAAAAGAACATTCCTTTTTCACTATAAAATGGATAAAAAACTGCCTTGTTTACAAAATATAAAGAAGACTCATAAAGACTTTTTTTTGTAAAAATAAAAAATCAGTAAAATATTCATAAATAAGGCATTGTGAAAGGGATAAAACAAATTTTGAAAAAAAATTTATAAAACAATATTTTGGAGGAAAACATATTTCGGAACGAAGAGAGAAATGAAGTCGGGTTTCCTTAATAACATTTTATGAATTGACTATATGTATTAAATTAAAATCCTCATAAAATAAGTGGAAAAAAATAAGATAATAAAGATTAATTACTCACCTAATCTTATAATATCAAAGACAACAAAGGGGTGGTGCTGCTTGATGAAAGAAACTGACTTATGAAATTCATTACAACTTGTTAATTTTCATGTCAATTACACTTGGATGAAGTATATAAAATTGAAACATAAAATAACATGAAGAAGGAATTATTAATTATAATACATTTTATAGGGTTATTATATAAATCATATAAGACAAATTTGGATCATAACATTACAATGTGCCTTAATGAAGAGAAATTGAGACAAAGTCCCTTACCTCGCGATTCATTTCGGTTGAACATGATTTATACTCATGTATTGTGTTTTTAAAAATGTTATTAACATAGTAAAGAGCCATATTAATGTTTATAATATAATTTAGTATCCTTTTATAAAATCTTATCACCAATTTTTTAATAATCATTTACTATTTTCATTGTGTCAGGTGTTAATTGCCTTGTTTTCTCATGCATGTTTCATCATGAAAGATCCAGTTCTTGAGAACTTTATATTGTTTTATCATATATATATAATAGTAATCATCACATAATTATCATATTTATACATAAATTATAATTTTAATACCAATCCTGTAATATGGTCTTGATAAATGGTTTAATCTATGACCATATAGATGGTAGGTTATACATACACATGAGTATTGTTTACATCATTCAACGATCATTATAGAAAGGTGGTAAGTAATATTTATTATTTATATAATAATAATTATATAATAAATACCATGTTTTTTATTTAAATACACATAAATATATATCACCCATGTGGTGTGTGTAAGATCTCGGGGTTTTTTAGGTACAGATCTGTTTTGTCCACATGAACTCTTCTTTTTTTAGCTTAGACCCGACAATGGGCCATAGACCCAGTTGGGTAGTTCTTGGGAAGGAAGAGGCCATAGGTCTATATTTTGGCTTCTAGCCAATTACACAATGTGTAATTTGGATACATGACATGTATTTCAATTACACAACATTTAATGTCCTGGCGAGGACCTTTAATTCTATGTAAGGAGATTTCACGGGGAGGGAACCCATGAGTTACATGTCGTGTAATGCATTTACAAATCATATAAATGAACATGTGTAGTTTTAAAAAAAGAGGCAGTGACCTAAACTTTTCTACATAACCCACACCTCACCCCTATATCACACACAGGAGTGCCCCCAAGGAGCATAAACTAGGATTTTCTCCCAACTGCAAATCCGAGCTCTGTTTCATTCCCCACTGATCTCATCAGATCTGCTCTAATAAGATCTTATTTCCTTTTTAGTCAGTCCTTATTCTTCTAGATATCAGTTGTGTTGTTTGGATTTAGGCTCATATGTCCTAATTTATATTTCCTTTTTTACTCTTCATATTTTTCGTAAAAAGAGTCGAATCGGTACTTGATACTAAATGAGAACTATACTATCGAGATAAGGTAGGTGGTCTATATTTTCTTTCATATTTTGTTGCTTTATAAAGCTATCAACTATTATGAATTCCACTGAAATTTCCTATTCTGAATAAAAATTGTAATGTTAAATTTAAATATATGAAACAATACCTATTTGAGATGCCCATACGTTCCTTGAAAGAAGTTAGCGATTGTTTCTACAACCTAATGTCATCAATGGGGTGCTCCATGACTTTTCTTTGGTTCTGACCTTTGATGAACCATAAAAAAAGTGTGTTCTTGAGTTTCCCTAATTTAAGGAAGCTAAATTCTAATTTACTCAGATGAAACCACATTATTATGATATTTTAAGCCTCATTTCATTATGTTCTCTTATTCTTCCATGCCTAACATGATTAAATGGATTAAATGCAATTGGTTAAATGAGTGCGCATGCTTTTTGGTTGTTTTTAAACTGATGAAATGGATTTGATATAAATTGTGCTATGTTTGTGGCTATACATATCTAGATTGATTAATAGTGAATTGATATTAATGGGTGGGTAAACACATGTGACGTGTTTAATGGAAAATGGTTATAAATGGGTGGGTATACCCATATGAATTGATTAAATGAAAATGGAGTACATGAGTGGGTATAATCAGGATATATAATTGATTATATAAGTGAGTAGACTCACATGGAATTGAGTTTTTAAATGGTATGAAATGGATGAATTTTTTTACTAATGATATGGAAAGCTCTTGATGGATCTCGAATGTGATAGTGGATGCCATGAGTAGTGATAATTCTTGAGTATAGATTCTGTGGGATGCCTTAGGCCTTTATACCACATGGATCTAGCTTTAATGGACTCATGTAGGACATGTTGGTACACATGATCCAAGGACACCAACCATTTTCTATACCGATTTTCCATTAAGATGCTCCTGCATCAAGATGAGGTTTCCTTGGTTTTCTACACCTTGTATTCATCCCTTTGTGGTTTACACATCATTATAAGGTATGACTGTGGGATATATAACACTTTGGTTATTGCAGTGTGTCCTCAGAGACATTATATACTTCATTATATGGAAAAGATGTGTGATTTTGTTATGGATTCATTATATAGAAATGTTGTGTGGAAAGAATATGGATAGATGTTCAGTGAATATGTGTTGCTTGTTTTTATTGATTTCTTGCTACCTTGTTAAGACATAACACCTATTGTAGGGAGCCTTATATGGTTGTTTGGTATTACCTTTTTGTAGTTTTATATTCCTTGGTAATACACACTTATATTACTACTTACTTACATGTGTTTAGCTTATTTCATTTTTCTTCTTATAACTGTATAAATCTATGGGAGGTTTCCAACTGAGATGTTTATATGACACCCTGTTTAGGAACCTCGGGGACCCAAATAGATTACATAGTTTCATGTATTGAGAAGTGAAAGTACTTCAACATAGGTTTTAGATTTTATACTTTGGATCAATTGAGAATAGGACCAAGCTGAGGATAGTGATGCTAAGGTGATACCTTTTTGGTCTTTTGTTATTTTTGATAATTGTACTGTATTGTATTTTGATGTACCAATTGTAGATGCTTCATAGATACATGTATCAACATAATTATTATATATGAGACATTTATGGATTTTTTATATATTCATGTATTTATTTTTTGGAAACTATTATTATTTATCACTTCTGCTATTTGTTTATATTCATATCACATTATGTGTACTCTTGTGATGAGGTTATAGTCTCTCCAATGACATATCTAGGCCCCCACTACTAGTCAGCAGCCTCTGGTATTTGGAGAGATGTGCTTAAGGCCATGTGACCAACTAGGCTTGGGGAACAGTTGGGTGGCATCTGGGTCAAGGACAATACAAAGTGGTATCATCCCATTTTTTTCTGGTTTTCCTTACTATATAGTGGCAATAGATAGGGATAGGAAGGAAATTGAGAATTGTAATGAGTTTTTCTCATGCATAGCTAACCTGTGTACAGGGAAAAGAAAAGTTTCCTTGAATGGACTATTTTTTTTCTGGATTTTTACAATTACTGTTAATTAGATTACACCTTTAGGTGACACACTTGTGTTGTGTTATCACTATTTATACGATTGTGGTTTTACTTCTATGGGAACCCAATGATATGAGGGTATTCCATTTCATGTATCATATAGAAACCTTTCTAGAAATTGCGTGCCATGAATTAAGACATGACATTTATGATGCATTACTTGACGCATGTTGTTGTGATAGGTGTTATTATAGTCGGTCCTGATATTGTCATATACTTTGTGAAGAGGATAGATAATTAACGTTATCTTACAATTAAGAAGTTTTATGGGCTCTTATGGATGGTAAAATGACAAACCCTTTGACTCTCTTGTTTAATGTGAACTTAATGTGATATGGTTTGAATTACATGGGCTTAAATGTATTCTTTAATAGGTGTTATGGGCCCTCATGGATTGGATGTTGGTGAAAAATCAGTTAAATCATTTGAGAAAGTGAATGTTAAATAAAAGTTTAATGCAACGGAAAATATAGAATTGTCCTTGACCCATATATTGATTAATAAATAGGGATATTTTCTAGTATATTTTTTGTTGTTCTTCATATCCTCCTATCTTTAGAGTCATGCAATGAGTTGTTACTTTGTTTTAGGATGGTGTTGACCTATCCTATTCTTTTCAACTATGAATATGATATTTTTTTAGGGGGATTCAATTTGGAATTGTAGATACATGCCACCATGTTGACCTCCAAAGGTATGCTAGGATGTTGGTGATAACCACGCTATGGGGGCGGTGGGCCATTGGATACCAGTGGATCATCCATTATTTCCTGCCGCAACACCAGTTGTTTTTTTGACATAGGTGCTCAATCATAGTTCTTTTAGGGTTTATATCACATTATGTAGACTTATCAAGGGGAAATAGAGCATGCCTTATCTATGGATGAGCTGACGTGTGTCTTACAAAATCAGAAACCTCATATGTTTTCAGGGGATGGAGATCTACATGCTATTGGGATATGGATTGAAAAGATATTTTCCTTATTCAGGAATCTTAAGATTCCTCTTCAGTGGAGGGTAAATATCATGACATATATGATTCATGGAGAAATAAATCACTAGTGGGTTGTATTGAACTAGGGTGACAGGCTGCAATATATGGGTTGGACTAATTTCAAAACCCTCTTCTATGGATAATTTTACCCCATGTCTCATTGTATATAGTGGGATGGAGAGTAAATGCATCTGTAGAAAGGAACCAAGACAATTACAGAGTATTATACACACATTACAGAGCTGTAATGTTTCACACCGACGTACCTTGATGATGAGCTATCGAGAGTAAGACGCTTCAAGTAAGGTCTCGTACATGATATCAAATCTCATTTCAATGTCTTTATATTTAATTCTGTCACTGATATTGTGAATCATGTGCCGATTAAAGTTTGGAACCTAAGGTAATTTGGGGGCATAGGGTAGGGAAGTGTTTTATCTCGACCCAATGGTTCAACTTCTTCAGGAAGGAAGCATTTTTTTAAGGATTCCTACCAGATGAGCACCAATCATGCTATAAGTAGTGGAATCATTGTTTCCTTCATCAATGTGGCTAATGGAGCCACATGAATAATTAATTAGACTATGAACTAGTCAATTGTTTTGCTTACGAAGGATGGGGAATATATAGTGGTTTCATAGGACCTTCCCTCCAGCTATGAGTGGTAGGGGATAGCTTTGAAACCAGGTACAATAGTAGGTTTATCAAATTCACAAAAATATGGGATCTGGATTAGAGTTGACCAATCAGGCTAAGTCATTTGTGGTTTTGGTAGGTGTATCTAGAGACCAGTTACACCGATGCATCAGAGTGGACCTACTTAGGGTAGTGATTTTGTGTCATAGGGTTGTGGTACATGCCATATATATTTTGTACGGTCTACCCTGGAGGATAAAGGTTCTGGAAAATCTACGGTGGGTTGTACAATCTTATAAGCCTCTACTATTTCATCTTCTCTTTTTTATACAGGGGAATCTTATAGTTCCATATATACACCTATGGTGAAAATCCTTGGGATATTTGTTTTTTCTTCTGAGAGCATTATGAATCTAGACATTTCGTTGGGGATTAGAATGGAGCGTTTATTCCAGAGCATGGAGTTCCCCCTTAAGGTTGGTAGGTTTCACATCATCTGGTATCTTTATGTCCTCAATATGATAGGGTTTGACTTCATTCTCAGGAAGAAATGGTTAGCTTCTTATTGATATAACATTGAATTCTATCACTGGAGAGCGAATCTCACATAACCATAGGGTGAAGTTTATACTCATAAGGGTGAATGGGATGTCCAGGGAAGTCAAGCTAGACCAAAGCATATTGGGATAGGCAGGATGATAGCCCAGATCAATAGTTTATATAGGGATGATCAAGGATTTAGTAGGGAAAAATTTCCTCCAATGATTGATCACTTTATGAATGTGTTCCAAGACTACTTTTCTAGTTTACTGCTTAAGAGATAGGTGTAGTTATCCATAGGTCTAGTGCTAGGAGCTACACCAATATCTATTCCTCTTTACAGGATGTCTATGATAGAGTTGTAGGAGACCAAAAGTAACCTAGAGGGTTTAGCGGTGGAGGTGTTTATTCGACCTAGTACTTCTTTATGGGGTTTTGTAGTCCTTTGGGGAAAAAGGAGGAATGTACCCTTAGACTATGCATGGATTGTCGAAAGTTAAACTAGCTAATGGTTAATAACAGATATCCCTTACTATGGGTAAATGATCTCTTTGAACATATTTGAGGAGCTCGAGTGTTCTCAAAAATTGATTTGATTTTCATATATCACTAAGTGTGAATTAAACCTAGAATCATACATAATATAGCTTTTTGTAGAAGGTATGATCTATATGAGTATCTAGTTATGTCTTCCAGTCTCACAAATGCACCGGAATGTTTTATGGAACTACTGAACTGAGTGTTCCAACCTTACCTGGACTCTATTGTGGTGGTTTTCTTGGATATTATATTGGTGCATTCTCAAAATAGACTATACCATGTCAAACAACTTGAGATTGCTTTGAATAAACTAAGATATATTCAGTTATATTCTAGGATCACAAAGTGCCACTTCTGGATGAATCAGATTCACTTCAAGGGAAACATCATCTCAGAGATAGAATCATATGTGGGCCGAGGGAAGGTGAGAGTTGTAGTTTCCTAGGAAAATACAAAGAACATTATTAACCTAGATAGTTTATTGGGGATAACTGGTTTCTATATGAGTTTCATATAGGACTTCTCATGCTTAGAAGCTCCATTGATGGGCTTGATTAAGGGATTGATGTTTATGGTCAGATTATTGAGAGGCATCCTTTCAAGAGTTGAAAAGAAGGTTGAAATTTTCATTAGTCATAATACAAAAATAGAAGGTAAATAGATAAACTATGTAATATGACGCATCAGTTATCAGGCTGGGAGATGTTCTGAGGTAGGGGGATATATTTGTAGTGTATGGGTCTCGATAGCTGAGGCCACACGAGAGGAAGTACCCGACGCATGATCTTGAGATAGGTGTCATTGTTCACACAATGTGATATTGGACACATTAATTACTAAGAAAACATTTGGTGTCATACAAGGACTATAAAATCCTCAAGTATATGTTTACCCAGTCTTATCTAAATCTGAGGAAGAAAAGGTAAGTAGATTACAAAAATTATTTTCACTTCGATCTTTCCTACACACCTTATAAAAAAAATGTAGTAGATGATGCACTGAATAGAAGGATGTAGATATATGTAGTGCAGTAGGCCAATAGTGAGTGGCGTCTTATGGAGTTGTTATCTAAGGTGCATTTGGAGGTTCAAGATAGTCAGGTGAAGGTGTATCTATCATCCTTAACTTTGACCTCTACCCTACTATATAGAGTGATGATGAGATAGATATCGGATTTAGAAGGCCTAGTCCTATGGGAGAGTGAGGTAGGTGAAGACCTAGCTCCTGGTTGGATGGTAGGTGAGGATGAGATCCGGCATATCCATGGTCATGTTTGGGTTTCAGTGGACATACGTGTGGAGTTTATACGAGAGTATAATGATTTATCTAGATTAGTAAATCCTGGAGTCACTAAGATTCAGCGTGACTTATACAGTCAGTGATGGTGGATGGGAATGAAGCATGAGGTAGCTATTTTTGTTACGTAGTCTTTTACCTATTAGCGGGTGAAGGCAGAACATCAGTGAATAGAGGATGATGTCATGATAGATTCTGTGACTGGATTTCAGAGTTCTCCATTAGGTAATGATATTGTGTGGGTTTTTGTTGATAGGATCATGACATTTTTTCATTTCTTTCTGATCAAAGAGACCATCAGTGTTGATGAGCTTGTGAGGTTGTATGTCTATGATATAGTATGACATCCTTCGTTCTCCTGTACTATTGTCTTAGACAATGATTCATATTTTACATCTCATTTATAGTAGAGTTTTTAAAGGTTGTTGGGTAGACATGTTATTTTTAGCATTGTATACCACCCTCAGACTAATGGCTAGTCAAAGCGTATGATACAAGTGCTAGAAGACATTTTCCGAGTATGTATCCCAGATTATGGGGGCTCTTGGGGGATATAAATTCCCCTAGCTTAGTTAAAATATAATAATAGTTATCAAGAGATGATATATATGGAACCATATGAGGATTTACATTGTAGGTTATACCTTTCAACCACTATACTGGTTAGAGACTAGTCATGTAGCATTATTGGGACAACGTCTCAAGAAGGAGACTTCTAAATAGGTCTAGTTGATTCAGAAGTACAAGGATACTGCACAGTCTCGACAGAAATCTTATATTGATCACTGTATATGACCTCTATAGTTTGAGGTTGGAGATTGGGTCTTTTTACATGTATCAATGTGGTTGGAACAAAGACAAATTAGGAGACATGGTAAGATTTCACTACTGTAGGTCGGGCCGATTGAGATTTTGGAGTGATTCGGGTCGGTATCCAATTGGTTATTGTAACCTCACAGGTACTGATACATCCAAAAAGTCATCCACATACCTCAGTTGTGCCACTATCATTCAGAACCATCCCACACATTTCATCCCAAAGAGGTTGAGCTACAGGTTGATGCGTCCTTTAATGAGCATCTGATTCATATCATTGACAGTAGTATGATGGTTCTCCTAGTATGTTCAGTTCCTCTAGTATGTGTGTTATGGTAGCATGGTTGTTAATGGGATAAGACTTGGGAGTGGGAGGCGAACGTATGTTCTTAGTCGTCGGAGTTGTTCTCATAATAATCTTATCCACCCTTTAGAAGGAAATTCATGGAATAATTACATTAAAAGGTAAAGATTGTGAGATATCATGTTTTTTTTAGGTACAGATCCTTTTTTATGGTGGAAATCTTTGTTTTTTGAATTAGACCCCCAGTCGGGTCATAGTTCAGCTGGGTAGTTCTTTGGAAGGAAAAGGTTGGAGGTTTTTATTTTGGTTGTAGGCCAATTACACGACGTTTAATGGTCTATCCAGGACCTTTCCCATAGTGAAACGGGATTTCCCAGGGAGGGAACAAGTGAGTTACATGACATGTAATAAAAATACACATTATATAAATACTTGAGTCTAGATTTATAAAATATAGGCAGGGGCTCTAATTTTTTACAGAACCCCCACCTCACCCCTCTCTGACATGAACGAGCACCCCCAAGGATACTCGGGTTGGCTTTTCTCTTAGTTACAGATCCGGACTCTATTTCGTTCATTGTAGATCTCATTATACCAGCGCTGGTAGGATCTTGTTTTCTTTTTAGTCACTCCTCATTCATTTGGATATCGGCTACGCTATTTGGATTTAGGTACATATGCCCTAACTTCTAGTTCTTCATTTATTCATTAGATTCCTCCAAAACCGAGTCGAATTAGGACCTAATACTAGATTAGAACACCACTACCTTGTTGTGGTATGTGGTTTATACTTTTCCTTCGCTATTTGGTTCTTTATTGTGCTATCATCTATTATGCCGCCCATCCGACTTTCCAGAGAGACCCTGAAATTGAAATTTTATATTTAAATAGATGAACTATGACCCATTAGGGATTCCAATAGGTTCCATGATAAGGGATGGTGGTTTTTCACAAACCAAAGGCCACCTATGGGGTGAGACATGTCTTTTCTTGGTTTTTACCATTGATGAACCATCAAATGGGTGTGTTCTTGAGTTTTCCTAGTTTATAGAAATTAAATTATAATTAAATGGGATTAAATTACATTCTTAATAGATGTTCTACCTTCTTTCCTTGTGCTAACAAAATATTCCATGACTAACTTGATTAAAAGGATTAAATGCAATTGGTTAAACATGTGAAAATACTCATTGGTTGTTTTAAAACTTTTTAAATGGGTTTTTAAGAAATTTTGTTATATTGGTGGGTAATGTGACATCTCGGACCCGGCTACCCATCAACCCGAGCCCCGAGCCCAGTTGGGCACATGACCCCTGGCTTGTCTCCCCATAGGCCAGGGGCTGCCGACTAGCAACAGGGGTGTAATGGTAAGTCAGTGGAGAGATTGTACCCCCTGTCAGAGTACACAGTGGAATAGCAGCAAAGTAATAGATAGCAGAAGCACAACCAATGGGTAAACAGGAAAAAAGGGGAAACATACCAACCAAACAACAGAAGTAAGGAAACCCTGATAAATATAAAAAAGCCTCATAGGCAGTTTCTGATACAAAATGGATGCATGGAATGCTGATACAATGGAAATAGAAGACAATCATTATAAGTAGTAATAAAAAAAGAGAACAAAATTAGTCCACGAGAATCTCTATCCATGCTCGTTCCTCTGCTCTGGAACTCCAGCTAGAACATATATATAGACATTAGCAACCTGAAACAAGTCCCTTTCTCCTACTGGTACCTGCAGTAGAAAAGTCTACACGGGTGCCCAAGGGGGTTCCCGGGTAGGGTGTGAGACAAGTCTCAGTAGTCCACCCCCAACGGTGTCTACGTGTAATCAAAAATGGTGATTTCAAGTAAACAGAGTGTATTAGACTGCAAGCAAGTAAAGAAAAGTAAATAGCAACCTTCCCGCTCAGGTTCCGGAAGGACGCCTGGTGGGTCTACCTACTTCAGCTCATAGATGGTATGTTTGAATGAGTCACCTGGTTATTTAGAGATAGATATATATACACATATATATATATATAATATTTTGGGTAGGACCGGGATGGAACTCACAGACGTCCTTAACCTAGGTGAAGCGCTCACGGTCCTACCCCTGGCCCAACCTTGGGGAAACTCTCACAGTCTATCCCCGTCCCAAAGGCTTAATAATTATTCAAGGGAGCTCTCACAATCTACCGTTATCCCGAAGCTGTAACATATGGGAGCTATCACGGTCTACCCTTGGCCCGAAGCTCTATCATTTAATTAGGGGAGCTCTTACGGGATGCCCCTAGCCTGAAGCTGTATCATAGGGGAGCTCTCACAATCTACCCCTGGCCCGAAGCTTAATCATTTAATTATCATAGATTATAAGTAATACACTTCTTATAACATTTATATCAATAAAAAATGTCATTTCCATCTCATAATATCACATAATCACATTTCAAGAAAACATGCATTTAAAATAATAATAGGGGTTTGGGTTAACTCATCCTAGCCAAGCCCTAACCAAACCATCCAATTTGCCGCACATGAAAAATGGTTTTCAAGACATATCCATAAGGTCCAAAGGTGAAAAAAGGGTAAAACTCAAGGTAAAACACCTATGGGTGTCCATACCGGGGTCATACGGTACCCAAACACCCAAATGAGGGTAGTTCCAATAACCTCCTATAACAAGGGTCATTTAGACAGTAAGCAGTCAATAATAATAAGAGTTTTGGCTAAAGGAAAACTGATCCATGACGGTATAAACCCGAAAAGACAAAAACCCATAATGAAAACCACGTGACTACCTACCTTAGGGCTGTAGACGTAGGCTCACTTGATATAAACCTCATATTTTCAATAGGTTTGGAGAGATATGAGTTCTAGTACAATGATTTGAAAATAGGGCATATGAGCCTACATCAAAATAATGAAGAGGATACCACGATTCATCGAGGAAAGAAGGCCAAGTGTGGTAAGCCTTAACTTAGGATATCCAACGGCTTTAAAGGATCGAGGATTGGACTATGAATGAAGAAACCACAAGGAAATGAGAGGGAAAAGAGATTGGAGCTCAAAGAAGGGATCCCCTTCTGTTTCTGGCCGCTAGAACCAAAAAGAAAAGAAAAAAGATCATAAATAAACTTGAGGGAAAAAGTGTCATTTCACCATATATAGGGTCTCACGGTTTAGGCGCACGGTTTACCCAAACCGTGTGCAAACCGTGCGCACCTCACTGCCTCTAGAATGCAGGGATGTATAGTTTATCCAAACCGTGCGACTTTACTATTCATGTCATGCTCAAACCGTGCGCCTCAATTTGCAACTCCAAATCTCAAACTCTCGGGCTCTGAACAAGCCCCGGATAATCCTCGAACCTTCCTTAGGATGTTACACACATTAATCAAGATTAAAGGAATCATTTGAAAGAAAAAATAATGATCTGTACCGTTTCCAAAGAGTCAGGTGGTTACAACCTCCCTTCATTAAAGCAACTCATCCCCGAGTTGGCCTTCCGAGGGTAAAGAGGTGTCACCAGCGAAAAGATCCGGCCATTGAGATCATATATCAACCTCCCACTCCTAGGTCTCGTCATGTACCCAGCCGTTCTGCCATAGCACCCGTACAAGAGGAACAGACCTGCCTTGGAGTGTCTTCACACTCTGGCCGACAATTCGTATCAGATACTCCTCGAATGAAGAATCCATATCTAGTTCAATCTTGTCAGGCTGAAACACAAGAGTCGGATATGAAAAGTACTAGCGAAGCTGAGATACATGAAAAACATTGTGCATGGCCTGATATCTTTGCAGAAGTGAAAGCTAGTAAGTTATTGGTCCGATCCACTTCACCACCTCAAAGGGTCCTACGAACTTTCGTGAAAGCTTACCCTGCTTCCGAATAGGTCTCTGCCATAACCTGGGCGAAACATTCAAGAAAACTCGGTTCCCGACCTCAAACACAAGAGTTCGTCGGTGCTTTTTAACATAGGACTATGTTCTAGACTGAGTTGTCCGCATACGCTTCCTGGTAATTTTTATCTGCTCGGTAGTCTCCGGCACAAGACATGGTCCCAGAACAGCTGCCTCCCCTACATCAATCCAACACAAAGGCGAGTGACAAGGCCAACCATATAAGGATTCATAGTGAGCCATCTCAATGGTAGCCTGTAAGCTATTGTTATAACTAAACTCGACAAGAGGAATGTGTTTCTCACATGAACCTCCAAAATCGAGAACACATGCACGTAACATATCCTCTAGTACCTGTATAGTCTGCTCGGTATGTCCGTCAGTCCGTGGGTGATAGGCCATACTCAAAAGTACCTGCGTACCTAAAGCCTTTTTTAAACCCTTCCAGAACATAGATGTAAAACGAGGATCTCTGTCTGAAACAACCGAACGAGGTGCTCCATGAAGGCGTACTATTTCCATAACGTACATCCTTCCCAAGTAATCAACCTTGAAGGTCTCCCGCACTAGTAAGAAATGCGCGACCTTCGTTAGACGGTCGATGATAACCCATATTGCATTGTTTCCACGAGTTGACCTTGGTAATGCAGATACAAAGTCCATAGAAACATCATCCCATTTCCACTCTGGAATGGAAAATGGCTGCAAAATCCGAGTCGTACGCTGATGTTCTGCCTTCACCTGATGATAGGTGGAACAACTCATGATGAAACTGGCTATCTCCTGCTTCATGCGAGGCCACCAATACTATCGTCGCAAATCACGATACATTTCGGTGATGCCTGGGAGAACTACCCATGTTGAGGCGTGGAAATCCTTCATCAGCTCCTCTATTATGTCTGCTGGTACCCATACATGCCCACGGAACAATAAAGTATCACCTCCATGCATGGTCTAATTTGTAGAGGCATCATCAGCGACACTTTCTCGTAAAACAAGGCCTTCCAGATCCGATAATTGTCTTTCCCTAACCCGTTCCAACAGAGTAGATGTTACCACTAAGGCTGAGATAACAGTCTGACACTGACCCTCCTGAACCTCAACATGCATCTCTGAAAATAGGGCCATCAGATTCTACTCCTCATTAGATTCCCAAACCCCATGTGAGTGAGTTTTCCAACTTAGCGCATCGACTACTGAATTTCCTTTCCCAGGAGTGTAGGCCAGTTCGAAATCAAAGGATTGTAGGTACTCGACCCACCAGTGTTTCCTGAGATTTAGATCCCACTGAGTGAAGATATATTTGAGGATTTTGTGGTCAATGAATATCACAAAATTATCTCCCCACAAATAGTGTCTCCAACAGTGTAAGGCATGTACAACTGCTGCGAGCTCGAGGTCGTGCGTCGGATAATTCCGTTCATGAGGCTTTAACTGATGAGAACCATACGAAACGACTCGCTCGTCCTGTATCAAGACAGCTCCAAGACCAATACCTGACGCATCTCAATAGACCATATAATCCCTTCCCAGCTCCGGCAAGATCAGTATCGGCGCCGAAGTCAGTCTGCACTTCAGTTCCTGAAAAGTTGTTTCACAAGGTTCCGACCACTCGAATCTCACCCCCTTTTTGGTCAAAGCTATAAGCGGTGCTTATAGGTGTGAAAATTCCTGATTGAACCACCTGTAATATTCAGAAAGCCCCAAGAAACTCCTGATATTGAAGACTTTCTTGGTTTTCTCCCAAGAGACTACAGCACTCACCTTCTCAGGGTCAACTGAAACTCCAGACTCAGAAATAATGTGACCTAGGAAGTGAACCTTATTTTTTCAAAAGTGGCATTTACTGATCTTAGCATAAAGCTGATGCTCTCTTAGCATGTTCATCATGATCTCAAGATGGGTTACATGGTTGTGTCTCGAGCGTGAATAGACTAAGATATAATCCACAAATACAACCACAAAAGAATCAAGGTACGGGTGAAAAATCCGATTCATAAGATCCATAAACATTGCAGGTGAATTCCTAAGCCCAAATGGCATGACTAGGAACTCATAGAGACCATACCTACTCCTGAACATTGTGCGAGGTATGTCCAAAGTCCTAACACACACCTGGTGATAGCCCGACCTCAAATCTATCTTTGAAAACACCTTCGCTCCTTGAAGCTGATCCAAGCGGTCGTCAATTCGAGGGAAATGATATCGATTCTTAATAGTCAGCTGATTTAACTTAAAATAATCCACATAAAGATGAAGGGTACCATCTATCTTCTTGGAAAAGAGAACCAGTGATCCCCAAGGAGAGGTATTGGGACGTATAAAGCCTTTTTCTTCCAGGTCCTACAACTGACTCTTGAGCTCCACAAGCACCTTAGGTGCCATCCAATAAGGAGGAATGGTCAATGGTGCTTCTCTTGGAACAAGTTCAATGGTAAACTCCACCTATCACACTAGAGGTAGACCAGATAAGTCATCAGAAAATACATCTCTAAGTACTCCACTACAAAAGGATAAGCAGTGGGTTGTAACCCTTGGTCATCGAGATAAAGACTGGAAACCTGTGCAGTGACACCACCAAACTTATACTGTTTGGGTCCTGCTCGTGTCGCACTAAGATCCCATTCTCCCTTATGCACATGTGTGTCTCCCTCTGGTGATGTAAATGTCACCCTCCGATGATAGCAGTCAATACGTTCTCTGTAGGGAACTAACCAGTCCATCCCAACTATTACATCAAAACTTGTAATCTCTAGAACATACAAGTTCCAAACAAAAAGGTAACTGCCCACCATGAGGGGAAAACTCTGACAATGGCGAACTCCCTCTAAACAGACACCTAACAGGGTATCTAGCGTAATCACACTATGATATGACTCAACATCGAGGCCCAAACTCTCTGTGATAGGCTCCGATATGAAAGAGTGAGAAGCGCCTATATCAAACAAAGCTGATACCAATGTAGAGGCAACTAAAATCGTACCTCGTATAGTATATGGCCCGGCATACTACTCCTACGACATAGGCTCGACTACATATAACTGGTCGGTAACACGACCCTGAGTCACAGCCTGACTACCCTGAGCAGACCCGCCCTGCTGGTGCTGAGAGCCATACGCCTGGTTACCTCTACCTCGACTGTCACCACGGCCTGATCGGCCAGCATTATTCCAGCTACCTGACAGACGTGATCCTGCCAATGCAACACCAGACCACGGAATAGGTGCAGATCCCTGCTCACTAGGCACTGAAGAAAATGTCCTGCAGAAACATTGAAGGTGACCCATCCAGCCACAGCCTCTGCATTCCACTGGGTTCCACGGACACTATTCCCTGAAGTGTCCCTTCCTCCCACACTAATGAAAAATATGAGAACTATCTATGCTAGGAGCCTAACTGCTACCTCCCCCATGGTAAAACTCAAAATGTCTCTTCCGCCCTGAAGAAGACCCACTAGAATCTTTTGGTGCTGAACTTCCCTGGTTCGCACTATCTGCTTCCCTCAGATTCTGCTCAGAAATCTGAGCATGGTAAAGAATATCAGGAATAGATGTCAACCTCAACATGTTTACCTCAGAACGGATGGCGTAACTCATCCCATCCTCAAAATGCCTAACAGCCATCAGATCATTGACAGCTAGCGATGGGGTGAAAATCTGCAGCTTGGTGAATCGGAATGAGTACTCCATGACTATCGTGGTCCCGTACTGAAGGTTCATAAACTCCCCAGATCTATCATCTCTCAAGGTCTGGGGAAAGAAAAAGTCATAAAAGACTGCCTGGAAATCTTCCCAGACCATGTCTCTCTGTTGTCTCGACTGGGTGATGACGTCCCACCACCTTCTAGCTGAATCGCGTAGCATATAAACAGCTAATTTGAATCTCGGATCAGGAGGCATCTCGAGATGTTCAATGATGGTCCGGATCGCCTCCATCCAAGACTCAGCAGGAAGAGGTACGCCATCTCCCGAAAAAGTTGGAGGATGTTGTAACTGAAACTCGCGGGTCAACTCTACCATACTTGGTGTAGATTGCATGCCGCCTTGAATATTATTCATCATCCTCAAGAAACCCTCACGAAACTGGGCATCAGCAACCATCTCAGGACTAGGAAGAGGAGCCATGGGTGGATCGATAGGAAGATCAACAGGCGGATCAGGGCTCGCCACCTTAAGAACGTGATCATCACCACCTTCAGCACGCGCGAATCGAGGAAGTCTCGGAGGCATAGTGATACAATGCCAAACGAACGTCTTAAAAGAAGAAACCAACAAATTAAAGGTTGAACTCTAGAAGCTAGGAAAGGTACTAAGCCTTCCTACCCCTAGGATCACCTATCTATACCCATAGGAAAGATTTAGTAAAACCTGCAACTGGTCAAAATTTACTTAATCTGGTGATATGGCATTTTCCAGCCCATAAGGGCACATACTCTTCATGAACTAAAAGATGACACACACCTGGATGTCATTTCTCATTTTCTAGCACTAATCAAACATTTAAACATCCTTTTAAGAAAAAGATTGGTTTAGTTGGAATGTCACTTTCCGGTCCATAAGGTCCCATACACCTTATGAACCAAAGAGTGACACCCACTGAAATCACATAATTCCCCAATTCACAACATGCCTGGAAGGTTTTCACAATTTCACACACATCAACATGGCATAAAAATAAACATCGGGCAATGATCGCTAAGAATTTTAAAGGTGGCATGGCAAGATATATGGACTAATAATATTGTGCCTATCGTGATGCATGCTCTAATGTATAACCCTCATTTCATCGGGTTGAACCAGGAAACACAAATTTTGACCTCGAAAAAGTCATTAAAATCACAAATCCTGTGAAGCACCCAACGGTGAAATGGTATCAACAGTAAATAGCAGAATCAATAACAACATAATTTAGGCAACTTGGTCTTTTCCCTATACATGGGTTCACGACGCCCAATCACGGCTTATAACTAAGTCCCTAAGCATTCCCAGTCTCCAAGTCTATCATCGCCAAATAGTAAAGAAAGAAAGAAAGAAACCTCTGATACCAATTTTTGACATCCCGGACCCGGCTACCCATCAACCCGAGCCCCGAGCCCAGTTGGCCACATGACCCCTGGCTCATCTCCTCATAGGCCTGGGGCTGCCGACTAGCAGTGGGGGTGTAATGGTAAGTCGGTAGGGAGACTGTACCCCCATGCCAGAGTACACAACGGAATAGCAGAAAAGTAATAGATAGCGGAAGAAAAACCAATGGGTAAACAGGAAAAAAAGGGAAAACATAACAACAAAACAACAGAAGTAAGGAAAGCCTGATAAATATACAAAAGCCTCATAGGCAGTGTCTTATACAAAATGGATGCATGGCATGCTGATACAACGGAAATAGAAGACAAGCATGTTATGCAGTAATACAAAAAGAGAACAAAAGTACTCCACAAGAATCTCTAGCCATGCTCAGTCCTCTACTCTGGAACTCCAGCTAGAATATATATATAGACATTAGCAACCTAAAATAGGGCCCTTTCCCCTACTGGTACCTATAGTAGAAAAGTCTACACGGGTGCCCAGGGGGACGCCCGGGTAGGGTATGAGACAAGTCTCAGTAGTACACCACCAACGGTGTCTACTTGTAATAAAAAAGGGTAATCTTAAGTAAAAAGTGAGTATTAGACTGTAAGCAAGTAAAGAAAATAAAATAGCAATCTTCCCACACAGGTTCCGGAAGGACACCTGGAGGGTCTACCTGCTTCAGCTCATAGCTGGTATGTCTTAATGAGTCACCTGCTTATTTATAGATAGATATATATATATACATATAAATATATATATAATATGTTGGGTATAACCGGGACAAAACTCACAGATGTCCTTAACCCAGGGGAAGCACTCTCGATCCTACCCCTGGCCCAAACATGGCGAAATTCTCAAGGTCTATCCTCGTCCCGAAGGCTTAATAATTATTCAAGGGAGCTCTCACAATCTACCCTTAGCCCAAAGCCGAAACATAGGGGAGCTCTCACGGTCTACCCCTGGCCCGAAGCTATATCAATTAATTAGGGGAGATCTCACGGTCTGCCCCTAGCCCGAAGCCGTATCATAGGGGAGCTCCCATAGTCTACCCCTGGCTCGAATCTTAATCATTTAATTAGCATAGGATATAAGGCATACACTTCTTATAACATTCATATCAACAAAACATGGCATTTCCATCTCACAATATCACATAATCACATTTCAAGCAAACATGCATTTAAAATAATAAAAGGGGTTTAGGCTAACTCATCCTAGCCAAGCCCTAACCAAACCATCCCATTTGCCTCACATGGAAAATGGCTTTCAAGACATATCCATAAAGTCCAAAGGTGAAAAAAGGCTAAAAATAAAGGTATAACACCTATGGGTGTCCATACCGGGGTCATACGGTACCCAAACATCCAAATGAGGGTATTTCCCATAACCTCCTATCACAAGGGTCATTTAGACAGTAAGCAATACATAGTAATAAGAGTTTTGGTGAAAAGAAAATCACGACATGACAGTATAAACCCGAAAATATGAAAACCCAAAATGAAAACCATGTGACTACCTACCTTAGGGCTGTAGAAATAGGCTCACTTGATATCAACCTCAGATTTGCAACAGGTTAGGAGAGATCTGAGTTCTAGTACAATGCCCTGAAAATAGGGCATATGATCCTGCATCAAAATTGTGAAGGGGATACCACGATTCATCGAGGAAAGAAGGAAAATTGTGGTAAGCCTTACCTTAGGTGTTCCAACGGCTTCGACAGATAGATGATTGGACTTCGGATGAAGAAACCACAAGGAAATGAGAGGAAGAGGAGATTGGAGCTCAAAGAAGGTCTCTCCTTCTATTTCTGGCTGCTGGAACCAAAAATAAAGGAAAAAGGATCTTAAATAAACTTAAGGGAAAAGTGTATTTTCACCATATACAGGGTCACATGGTTTAGGTGCATGGTTTACCCAAACCTTGCGCAAACCGTGTGCACCTCACTTCCTCCAGAATGCAGGGCTGCATGGTTTATCCAAATCGTGCGACTTTACTATTCAAGTCGTGCACAAACTATGCGCCTCAGTCTGCAACTCCAAATCTCAAATTCCCGGGCTCCGAACAAGCCCCATACACTCCCCATACCTTCCTTAGGATGTTACACACATTAATCATGCTTAATGTAAATATTTGAAAGCAAAAATAACGATCCGTAACTTTGCCAAAGAGTCGGGTTGTTACAGGTAGACACATGTGGCTTGTTTAATATTGAATTTTTATTAATTAGTGGGTTTAATCATGTGATTTATCTAATAGAAAATTATGATAAAGAGGTGGGTATACCCTTTTGACTTGATTAAATGGTAATGGAGTACATGAGGGGGTATACTCATGTGAAGTAATTGATCATATGAGTTGGTCGAATCACATGGAATTAGATTATTAAATTGTATAAAATGCATGAATGATTTTATATATGTTATAAATGACTCTTGAGATGCTCCTAGGATTAGATGAGGATACCTTAGTATTATACACCATGGATTTGGACCTTAATGTTCTACACCCCATTATACTACTAAACTATGGGATATATGACACTTTGGTTAATACGGCGTGGACATGGAGATGTGATACTCTTTATTATATAGAAAAGCCCTATGATTTTATTATGGCACCATTATACAACAAGGCCATGTAGATAGGATATGGATGGATGTATGGTGAGGTTGTGTTTCTTGTTTATGTTGCTTGTAATTTCCTTGTTTGGAGCTGACAATTGCTTTAAGGGGCCCTGAAAAGTTTTTTTGGTATTACTCATTTCCAGTGGTTATATTCCTTGGGAATTAAAACTTATTTTACTTCATAGACATGATTGGATTGTTGCATTATGCTGCCTAAAACTGTATAGATCTATGGGTGGTTGCCTACTAGGATGTTTATCTAACACCCTGTTTGGTCAGCCTCAAGGACCCAAATAGACTATATGGTTGTAGGTATTGATAAGGGAAAGCACGAAAACACTATTTTTTTATTTTATGCTTGGAAGAATTGGATCATAGGACCAAGATGAGGTTTTATATTCTACTTGGATACCTTTTTGGTCTTTCTGGTCTTTTGGATGCTTCTATTGTGTTGTATTTCCATGTACCAATTTTGGATGCTTTCTAGATACATGTAGCATCGTCATAATTATATATAAGACACTTTTAGATTTATTATATATTCTTGTATTAATTTTTTTGAAACTATTATTGTTTCCCACATTCACAAATTGTTTATATTGATATTTTTTTGTATATACTCTGGTGATGAGGGCATAGTCTCCCCATAAACACACCTAGGCAATCACTGCTATTAATAGTCATCTAGAATTTTAGAAAATTTTCTTTGAGGCAGTGTGACCAACCAGGATTAGGTTACAACTGAGTTTCATCTGCATTTGGGGAATTATAATGTGGTTATGAAAATATATTCACATAGGTTTGTGAAGCAGGTAGTCCACATGTTCAAAAACGGTGTTATCATCTTTAAATGTAAAAAAGAAAATTATATACTATAATTTAATAATGATAAATATTTCTTGAATATAAAAATTATTTAATCAATATCATATATAATATTTAAATTTATCCTTATTATTTTATATTTAAATCATTAGTGAAAAATGAACCTCATCACATTTTGAGGCGGTAGACAATCAATCACACGAGCGACGTTATCGTATTTCTTATAGAATCAAAATTAAATATTTTATGTATGATTTAATGTCTAAATTGTTATAATTTTGTTATAAAAATTATATATATACTTTATATACATCATTATACCAAACCATGAGAGGTGGAAATGGGAAAATGAAAGACATGAGTTCATGAGGTAGAAGTCTTCCGTACACACGAATGATGATTTTATAACTCATTTGATGTAAGTTGAGATAGTTTTAGGTCATTAAATTTACATAAAAACATATACATAAATTTAATATACTGAGTCTATTATATAATCAAGTTTTAATAATATTTGAAGGAGGTGGAGGAAGAAATAAAATAAATATTTTCATTGACAACATTACCTCTTCTTCAGGTATCCTCCTTAGGTTAGCACCAAAAGCCTTCCAATGTGAGAATTATGCCAGAAATAAGTATTCTTGTATGAGGGGAGGGAATTTGGGATGTTATTTGGGTGGTTATTGTTCAAACCAAAAAGGGTTTAAAGGTGTGAATAAAAGAGGGGAGTTATTTCCCTTTTATAAGTGATGTGAGTGGCACACTTGTAATTTTGGAGAAGAAAAAGGTGTACCCATGTTTTTCACATTCCAAAAGGGTATAAATATATTTTAATATATCCTTATACATTATAGGGTCCAAATATGTTCATATAATGTATTTTAGATAAGTTTTTAGGTCATTTTAACCCTTATATATTTACAATAACCCCCTCCCCCTCGATAAATCCATTTTTAACTTAATAATGGTAATTAATTTTTACTATTATCCCTAATAATTTTGATAAAAAATATTTTTACCTTGTTATAAATTTGTAATTATTTTTATTCCAAATATGGAATCCATTTTTCTAAACTTATTTTACATAATTGGTAAATTTTAATTTAAAATTAATCTAACCGACATGACATGAAAATAATTTTTTAAAAAGAAAGTGTCCAAAAGCCATCAAATTTTTATTTAAAATTTAAATATAAAAATGTTTACAATGAAATAAATTGGATTAATTGATATATAATAGAAATAATTTTAGTTTAAAACCAATTAGAAATATAGTTAAGCACTATAAATTTTTTAAAGTAAAACGAATTTTATAATTAATATTCAATATTTTCCTCTATTTAATAAAAAATAAAACATTTTTGAAAAATACCAAAATTCACCCAAAGATGATTTTGATATGGTGATTCCATAAATGATGTTTACTTTTTCAAATAAATTTTCTAAATCGTTAATAAATAATTTTAAATTATTTTCACAAAATGTGACTAAATCATCCTCCAGAAAAATATAGTTTTTTGAAAACATTTCTTTTCCTTCTAAAAGATTCTAGTTTTATTTATAAGAAATTGGTAACCAAAATTATCATAATTTATGTACTAATATTAAAACCCTCAAACTGAATTTATATATTAACTTTTTATAGTTCACTACAACATGGGGTTGTGTATTTCACAAGCTATCAAAAAGATTAACTTTAAAGAAATATATTTCGTCGGTTTCTTAAGCTCTGTTGTGTGTCTTATATGATATCAAATACAGTATTTGTATTTTATAATTTCGGTTTTCCAAGTTCTCCCCACCTTAAATAAATTGTGTTCTTGAAATTTAATCATGATCTTGGTAATCAAGTGTTTGATATTTGAAAATATCATTATTGAGAAAATGAGATAATAAAAGTGTTAATAATATATCAACATAAAAAGATAGAAAAGGGAATTACATAGGTTATATAGACTAACACAAAACTTGGTTTATAAGTAGGGTACCATTAGTGGAAATTAAAGATAAGGATAATTTAAAAAAGGAGATAATCATAGATAGTGATAAAGGTATTTGATCACAAGAAAGTAAATGAGCAATGTAATGTTAAGGAACTCATAACCATATATCAAATAGGAGTAAAAAATGTCATGGATATAATTATAAATAATGGTAATATGATAAAATTTTAGTTCTAGAGCCTTTTTCATAATGTTAATGAATTGTTTTACTATCTATAAATATAATTAATTATATATACATGATATGTTTTTATATCATTAGTACACTTTTATCCATTGGTTATGCTTTGATAAATTTCAAATTCATTTCATACTCTAACAAATGAATATAAAAAAATTAATTTTTTTCCTAAAGCATTAGAATTTACTTTTAACAGATCATAAGATCCATAAAAGAGTGAAAATTGCATCTATATGTATCTAATTATGTTCCCAAACCAATATTTATAGCACAAGTTATTCAATATAATACATAAATCTCTAAAACTCAAAATTAACACCATTGGTTCATCATTAATATTTATTTTTAAAATTGTTTAACTAAATACAATGATGTATTAACAAGGGAATCATGTTGGTTATGGGTAGGAGATAAACCTTATCATCTGTGGGTCATGGGTTCATGCCCCACAACCTTTACAAATGCTATGGGTTGTCATCCAGTATGTGGGCTTCCCTTTTTCAAAACAATATTAATTTAATTCCTATAATGTTCCCAAAAAAATATGATGGATATCCTTGAAGTAAAACTAATCATTAAATAACCTTTTACTATGTCTTTTAATACAATCCTTTTTTATAAGTGTCTATTAATTTTATTTGACTATTATTACTATTTTATTAATGGTATTTTAACCCTTAAGTTTATCAATACATTTACACTTCTCTCTATAAAATGTAAAATAATTATTCTTCAAATAACTTCTCCACAAAATATATATGATTTTCGTATTTCACAAAAAATATCCTTATTCATGGTAGACTCCAATCACATAAAACCTATAATGGTATCCATAAGTGTTATGTTAATAAATACACATATACTTATAAAATATAGAACAATATTTTATTTTTCATGATTCATATACCAAAATACCATTGGTATAAATACTTGTGCAATATAATTTTGGAATCCAAATAAACACTTCAACCATTTTCTTTGAACATAGTTCCTTCCATGTTCATAGAGATAACCTTTAAATGATAGAATTGACTCATATAATTATTTGGTTCTCCATATTTAAGACATTAAACAATAAATTTAGACCTAGGATGATATTTATTTACATAAATATTACACTTCATTTTTCCTAGGAAATTCATTACATTATTCCGTTATAGTCAAAACACAAAACATTTAATCATTCTTTTTAGACAAGTTGTTTCAATATAATACACCTTCAGATTAAATTATTTCATTCATTGTAATCATATATTCAAATAATTTATAGATATTTGTAATTAAAATGTGTATTATCCATATAATATCCCTTAGGAGTGTCAAACTAGGTGTAGAGAAAGGCTTATTTTTGTCTACCATTGGAAAATCAGGTGAATTCCAATGTTACTTTTTCATATTTCTGACCCCTAGGTATATTATACAAGAACTATGTACACTTGGATTATCCATATGGGCATTTATCTCTAAGAAAAACCACATAATCACTTCTTTACCAAAACATTAGGATGTTCTTCGATATATATCCTCAATGACAATTATAGGTTTATGTTCCCTACTCTATGTTTTCCAAAATCTAGTTATCAAGGTTTCAAATAGAAATTATCTAATACAAACGGTGTAAACCCAGAACCCAGTAGCCCGAATTTGATGTATTCTTTATGAAACTCTCATAGGATTCAAGGAATCACATCCCAAAGTACCAAAGAGTTTCACAGTATGGGTAAACATGATGCATACATGATTCCCAAAATACATTGAAAAAAAATTGAAACATTATTTTTATTCGATAATATCATTATTCACTCTATAATTTTCAAGAATATATTGTTTTAGTACACATAAATTATTCCATGTAAAAGAAAAAAATGATGGAGAGATTAAATGACCAATAAAGATTAAGTACTATAGAAGCTCTCATGAATCATTGAGCATAACTAACACTACAATGAAAATAATTGAACACATATTCCATTTAAAAAATTTAACTAGAGTAATATATTTATATAGAATTAAATAATTTCAATCAAATTACATTTTATCCATAACATGAATATCATAATCGGATAAGGTATAATCCATATAAAAATTTACAAAATAGAAAATGCATTCCATTTTGTCAATAAAACTAAAATAAAATGCATATAGAGATAATATCATAAATAAAATATCATGGGTAATAATAACTAAATCCTTGATGAAGAAAACACTTAATTAATGTATGTTATGTTTTCTTTTGAACATGATAACTCTATCGGATAGATCTAACATTACGATAGTTTATAACTGATGGGTAGAAACCCATTTAACTAACTCAATTAAAATAATTCGTACCATCAGACTATCAATGAAATGAGGGGATATCTATAACTAGGACCTACCCATGTCTTTCATAACCACAGAATTCATCAAATGTCTAATAATGTATTTAATTCATAAACAATCAATATTGTCCTCAAATATTATTATTGAGTAGAGGATATATATTTATCAACATTTCCACAAATACAAAAAAGATTTCCAATGTAGATTATCATATGAAAAAATGATATTTAGTTTAAAAACATATCAATTATAAATAATATGGATATTGAAGGGAAATTTAACGTTCAGTGATCATAGGAAAGTGAACTTTTATAGGGAATATTTTGGAATACGTAAATGAGTCAAGGAAATGAATGTCAGTATTACCATTGGTCAAAATAATCATAAACCATCTAGAGGGATAATAAGGATGGAATCAATACAACATATCCTCATTTCAATATATTTAAAATTAAGTGTGGTTTCTATTTATAAATAAATATACCATAAAAATTTCTTAAAACAATTCTTGATGAATATATATATTTCATATTAAAAATCACTTATTGAAACATAAAATATTTTTAAATTCGTTTTCTTTGATAATATCAATTAAAAATAAAGAATTTTAAGAATATCAAGAAAAAAATTATTTAAAAAAATATTATTGACATACAAGGTAAGATTCAAATAAAGGGAATTGATTTTGGTGGTTAATTTTATACATGCCATACAAGTTTAAAATAATATCATTTTTTCACTATAAAAAGGCTGTAAAAGGTCCTTGTTCGAAAAAGGACAAGAATATTCCGTTGAAAACATTGTGTAAAAAGGATAAATGGGTAAATTTTTATTAAAAAAACATTTATAAAAGTTTAAATACATTTTTGAATGCGTTTTTTGAAAAACATGGTTTTAAATGAAAATGGATTTCTGACCAAAGAAGAAATGAAGTCATAATTTCTTAAAAACGTTTTTTCAATTTTTTTAAGTACTAAAAAGTTGGAGAAGGGTATAATTACTTGAAAATATCATGAACAACAAGAGGATAAGGAAATGAAATAGTTTTTTTAGACAATTGTCAAATAATTTCCATCAACTAAAATTCATGAATAAAGAATATCTATTAGAATGAGATTGTGAAATAAACCCTTACAATGACCATAACGTTAAAGTGAGAATTAATCAATGAATCGATTATGTTTATCAAATATAAATACACCTAAAAATTATAAATACGTAATAAGATAATCAAAATTCATTTCCATTATAATGTTTGAATTTCAAAGATAATGAACAAGTAATACATAACCCAATGAAAAAAAACTAAGTTTGGAAATTTATTATCAGTTGTTTATTTCCAATTCATATCCATGTAGATGAAATAGTTAAAATAAAAAATTAAATTTTCATGAAGAATAATTTATTCATTTTTTTACATGTAAAGGGGGATTGTACACACGATATAAAATAAATTAGGTTCATAACATTACCATATGCCTCAATGAAGAAAAATTGTGACGAATTTGTTTACCTAGCACATCCTTCTGGTTGAACATTATTAAAAATCATGTATAGTTATTTAAACATGTTATTAACTTACTAATGAAACATATTAATACTTATAATGTCATATATTATCATTTTATAACATTATATCACTCATTCCTTAATAAATTTTCATTATTTTCACTGTAATGGGTTTTAATTGTCCTGTTTTCTAATTCGTGTTTAGACTTGAAAGATACAGTTCTTACATATTTTGTATTGTTATATCATATGAATAATAATAATTATTACATAATTATCATATTTATAATTTAATAATATTTTTAATACCCATCATGAAATGTGATTTTGAGAAATATAGTATTTATGATCATAGAGATAGTAGGTCGTACGTATGCATGAGTAACGTTTCCATTTTTCAACAATCATTATGGAAAGGTATTAAGTAATATTTAAACTTCCCATAATAACAATGATATAATTAATACCATGTTATTTATTTAAATATACATATATATATCATCCATGGAGAGTGGTGATGAGAATAGAGTCACATCGCTTTATGAAGGTGGTAGACCATGGGTATTCAAACAATGTAATGATATTTAAGTGAAACAAAGTGATATATTTCATTTTAATATTGAAAAATATGTCATTAATATCATATTTATTCAATTATTATCACATATATTATCCTTATTTTCTTCCATGTAAATCATTAGTGAAAAGAAAATCAGATCGCTTCGCAAAGTGGTAGTCCATCATACACATGATCAATGTTATCATATCACCTAACGAATGAAATGTAAAAAGAATATTTATGATATAATGACACGATATGTATAATTATATTATAAAAATCAAATATATATTTTATATCCATCATTATACCCAACCTTCAGATATGATAATGGAAAAATGAATGCCATCAGTTCGCAAGGTGGTTGTCCTCCATACAAATGAATGATGATATCATAACTCATTTGATGGAAATAGAGATGGTTGTAGATCATAAAATATATATAAAAACATATAATTATATGTAATATATTTATATTATTATATCACCATGTTTTAATGTAAATTTAAGGAGGTGGAACATTAAATAATATAAATATTTATGTTGAAGAACATTACCACTTGTCCAGAAATCCTTCTTAGGTTTGCACCAAAAGCCTTCCTAGGATGAATTCATGAAAAAAGTAAGTCTTCCAGGAAAATTTTAGAGAATTTGGGAAGTTATTTGGGATGGTATGAGCTTAATTAAAATTATGTTAATGAGTTAGGAAGAGAGGTGAGTGAATACCCATTTATAAGAGGGGAGAGTGGCACACATGAAATTTTTTTAAAGAGAAAAGATATACTTGTTTTTTTCACATAAAAAGGTATAAAATGGATTGTTATTGATAATTATACATTATTGGATCAATATATGTCGATAAAAAATTTTCCAAACAAGTTTTTAGGTCATTTTAACCCATATCTTTAAAGTTAACTCCCCCTGGTAAATCAATTTTTATCTTCATCGTAGTAATTAATTTTTGTTATTTTCTATATTAATTTTGGTAAAAAATTTATTTCAAAATTTTTACAGATTATAAATAATTATGACTAAAATAATAAAAAAATTTACAAATTTAATTCACATCAATGGAAGATGTTAATTTAAAATTAATCTCACACACACGACAAGAAAGTATGTTTTTAAATAAAAAATGATCAAACGTTTATAAATTTTTATATCAAAATTCCACATGAAAATGATTAAAATATGTCAAATTGGATTAATTTAAATACCTTTGACCTAATTATACTTCAATAACAATAAAAAATATAATTTACCATTATAAATTATTTAAATTAAGAGGTATTTTTCAATTAAAATTTTGTATTTTTTATTATTCATCAAAAAATGAAAGTGTTCAAAAAAATAGAAAAAAAATTCCCTAAGAAAATATGATATAATGGTTTTAAAAATGAATATTATTTTTTCACATAAATTATCTAAATTTGATAAAAATTAATTTGAAATTATGTTCTCAAATTGGGACTAAAATTTCCATTAGAAAAATATTATTTTTCAGAAAACATTTTCTTTTCATTTAAATGATTATAATTTCATATAAAATAAAAAGGTTACCATAATTTAAATAAATTAGTTATTAATATTTGTACCCATAAAATTAAAAGCTACATTACTATATTATGGTTTACTTATAATCAGGATTTTGTGTTACACAAGTTATATAAGAGATTAAATTTAAATGAATAATTCGTGGGTTGTTTAAGTTCTTTATTGTGTGTATCACATACTATAATATAAAATGATATTATTTTCTAATTTTGGTATGTTGCATTAAAACTCGTCCAATTACATATGGTATTACCAAGATTCTCTAAAATAAAACACATAATCCCTAGCCATATACTCCATTATATAGATCATCCACTCTGATTATCTATCTATCTATGAGGTAATTGTTTTCTTAACTTTGGAAGGGATCCCACATCCTTCTATATGCCCTTACAGAATCTTGATGTGATGTTTTCATAATAATATGATGGTATACATAGAGGCACATTGTGAAATTATACTATCACCCTCACATATATCTTTTCCAACTCATTCATAGTCTGAGTCTCTTGAATTTGAAATAAATGTTTGATGTTTATCAACAATTAAACCACCACCCACATTACATAATGAACCAAAGGTTCATGGTTAGTGAAATGATTAAATCCATGGACACTATTTACCAGCTAAATGTCATCTCTAGTAGGAAAACAATTAAACCATCTAGACACTATTGCTCTAAAATTATCCTCTAATAGGTAAGGAAGCGAGTGACCCAACCTATGATATCCTTATACAACCCTTTCCACCAAAAATCATTATTTCATGACCTGACACATCTTAGTTCAAATTATAAGCATCACACAATGTTTGGAATAAGATTTCCTCATCAACTTTTTCAACATCAAATTGGGGACCACTACTTTACCATGGGTGTACAACACTTCATCCCTATCCCGAGTCTATCATGGGACATGATCAACCTCCATAAAGGATTCCTCTATTATGAAGAAATATGAATCATATATAAGATAATATTTTAAATGATCTAATATACAATACATTAGATTCAAGAGATTACAAATTACTACATCTCAATCCTCCAAATTGTCTTACTTCATGTATATGAGTAGGATCATCAGTTTTTATACCTCATTAGAAGTCTGAACTCCAAATTCTTATGCTCTTTTTCTGAGAACATCTAAAATTACATTCCTTTTTCCTTGGGTATATTTTTTCTTGAAGTAAAATTACTGATGATACTTTTCTTAATGTCTCTGTTGTAAATTCAAGTCTCGTTGGGAGAATATATATCTGAAACTCACGTGATCTATATATATATGAAAAATATATCACTGTATATATAATATTGCCAACATTTTAGAGCCTAAACCATAGCTACTAAATCCAAATCATAGTTAGTATGGTTATGCTCATTGGGTCATAGTTGGAAGGCCCATAAGTAAAAACCCAATACCCCTTTATTAGAATAACTACTAGCCCAACACTTGATGCATCATAATAGATCGTATAATTGACCCCATAGTCTATAAGAATCATAAAAAGAGCTAAAATAATCTTATTATTCAATTCCCAGTATTCCCACTCACCCCCACAGGTCTAGTAAAACATGTAACCATTCTTATTTATCATATTAATAAGCTCATCCAAATGATATAATTATATTATCAAAAACCGGTAATTTCCAAATAATCCAAGGAAACTCCAAATCTTGAAAATATTTGTATTCCAATCACAAAAAATAATTATTTATAATTTCTCAAGGTTAGATGAGATCCCTTACTCTGAAATCACATTTCCTAGAATGCGCACAACATGATTTTAAAAGTGATAATTCAAGTGGTTGACCTTAAAATCATAGTCCTAAATTATACTCAATGTAGTCTTAATGTTCTTAGTGTGTAACTCCCGATACTATGAATAAAATCATATTTTGGAAACCCAAGTTACACAAATAATATATTAGTACCATAATTAAATTAATACAACTCACAAAAATTAGCACAACTCAATGACCTAAAAGTTTAGTGCCTCCGAGACTATTTATACAAGCAACATATTTTACAAAAGTTTCTTATACTTCCCCATAATTATGAATCTATATATACTATTATATAAATATCAAATGATATATTGAACTTTATAAACTATGGAATGAAAACATAATAATTTCGTATGAAAAAAATACTCAATTAGGGGAACACATGATATCCAATAATGATCATAATTGACAATCGTAAAACATGACATAACATTAAACATTATTGAATAGAAACATAACTCTAAATAATGGGAAAAAATAATGTATTAGAAGCATAAATGATAAAATAAAATTAAATCACAACCTTATAAAATAGAATATATTTATAACCTATAATATCAAAAACATTTGGCATAGTTTTTAGATAAATAATATTTTAGGAAAAAGGATGCGGTATAAACATAAGAAGAGTAAACTCATAACATTGTGAACCCATATAACAACATCGGGTCCTAAATTAATATTAATGACCTAGATATACCACATCAGGTTCATTATTAATCTCATGAATCTATATAAACCACATTGGGTTCACGCTCAATCTTTTGAACATAGCTAAACTGCATCAGGTTCACACTAAATATTGTATACCTAACTAAATTGAATTATATTCAAGATCAATCTTTTTGACCTTAATAAACAGCATTGGGTTCACACATAATATTTTGAACTAATATACATAGAATCTAGTTCACACTCAATATAATTATGTCATGATATAACCCATAATAATGTTTCCAATTAGAAAGAAGAATACTTCTTGGGAATGAAATTGTTGACAAATATGGGAAACTGTCATTTTAGAGGATAGGAATAATTCTTAACATAGTTTCATTTTCATGATGGAATAATATTCTCCCAAGAGAAATATTTAAGAAAAAGTGATTCCCCAATATATATATACAGGTTATACCATTTTAAATGAAATATGAAACCCAATGGGGAACACTATAACTCAAGAAACCATATTAATTTATGAAATACCATTATATTTTAGGGAATACATATATTATAGCCCAATAAAAGAGTTATATTGAATATAAGTGAAGTATAAATGTTTATAAACAATTTATGATATTATATCAAAGAGTATTATTTAACTAATATAAATGAAGATTGTTTATAATCTCAAAACATGCCTCAATAAAGGGTTATTGAGGTGAAACCCTTACTTATTAAGAAGAAATATATCTAAAATACTCTTAAAGAGAGAGAGATTTAATTTTTAGCTAAAATAACATGAATAAAATAATTTTAAGACATTATATATCCAATTATTATTGTACACACAAATTAAAATAACTCATGTGCATAAAGAAAAAGTATCTCAAATATGGATATTTTGAGATGAAGCACCTACAACTTGAGTATTTTTTGAATCAAAATTAATTGGAATATTAAAAATCATATAGTTCAATAAATACCATGAAATAAATCATATAGTATTCAAAAAAATTGGTTAGTATATACAAAATTTAAATAATAATTTTTTTGTAATGCTAAAACATGTAACAATGAAAAAAATTGTGATAAAAACCCATTACCTTTAGTTTCAGATAACTAGGTTTTCCACTAACATTATATATATTTAAAATAAATAATTAAGAACTTAAATTATAGTTTTATTCAAATTTTCTAGAATTTAAAATATTTATTTATACGCCTTTATTATAAATATATAACATTGTTATAGTTATTTTCACTAACATGTGTTAAAAAGTTTGTTTGTTTATCTCATTTTAATATTATGGAAAAAGAGTAAATAATTACCTTGTAGTTTCGAGTAAATAATAACCCAATTATTAAAGATATAATAGTATTTTTTCGAATTATTTATTAATTCTGATTTTAATTAATTTGAACACATGAATAAGGTTTTTGAAAATGGAAAACATGATAAACTAGTTTTAACATACTTAATGATCAAAAGGTTTTATATTAATAAATATTTAAAATATTAATAATTATTTTATAGAATAATTAATACATCATATATTCATTTTTATTATATAATATTACCATTATATGACATCCCATAATCATTTTTAAATAAACATTACAATATCATTCATATAGGACTTAAAACAGACCAAAATGGTAACTTATTAAAATGTTTTCATGAGTATAGTAATTTCTTTTGATAATTATAATTTGACATATTAATATGTTTATAAATTTCATTATAATCATATATTCCTATAAAATACAATCTTATAACCATCTATGATGGGTGGTGATGGAAAACAAAATTTGTTGTTCGTGCAGGCAATAGTCTGTCAACCACACGATTAAAGATCTTATTTCTCAATAAAAGGGTAAAGAGTTGGTATATGGTAAATGGTAATTTTATAATTTTATTTGTGACATATAATACATATTATTTCATGAAATAAATCCTTCATCCAATACTTTATATGTTGTTGTGAAAAATAAACAATATTGCTTCATGGAGGTGGTAATCTAAACGTATTCATAATCGATGTTATTTGGTTTTCCTAGTGGATTGAAAGTATTGAATAATTATTATAGAATTAAAATAATTAAATGTAATTATAATAATTATAATGATTTAAAATTAATTATAAGTTTATAAATTTTTGGGATAATAACAATTAATAAGGAAACACAAAGATGAAGTGGATACTCTTGTTGGAGACATGAATTTTCACTAGGAATTATCCTTTAAAATAAGGGAAATATGATTAATAATTTTGAACAAAGAATATTTAGAGTGGGATAATAATATTTGGGGATAAATTCAGTATATTTTCAAGGATAAATAATATTTATAGATGTGTCTTTTAGTGGAGTAAGTGTTACCTTTTTATAAGTGAAGAGAATGGAACTTTTGAGAGAACTCTTAGTATGTTCAATAATGTGAAGTTACTATTACAAGATAAACAGATCAAAAGCTAAAAATTACTGAAGGATTAAGTGATTTTTCCTATAAAATTACCATAACCACTAAAATTGGAGATGAATTTTTGTATTTTAATACTTTAATTTTCACTTTAAAGATTTTACCCAATTTTTCTTTTCTTATGGTGACTATATTTTACCTAAGAAATTTTATATTTTACTAAAATAACAAAGTAGACCCTATTAAAATATATGGGTGGTAAATACATAAAATTTACCTCCATTTAATCTATTTATATAAATAAATAGATAATATTAACTTTAAATTTCAATAGGATAATATAGAGAATTTTTTTTACATAGTTTTTTAACAATCAAGTTTTCTTAATTTTAATTGGTGTTTATTTGAAATTGAATGAGTGAAAATATAATTATATATTTGTTTAAAATAAATTTTATATTAATCATTTAAATTATATAAAATTAATTTATTAGATAATAATTATTAAAATTTAATAAAATAATTCATTTAAAAAAACAATTTCACCATTATTGTTGTAATAAACTTTGATCTTATTAATATTTTCATTATACCCAAAAATGAAATTTAAATTTATAAATAATATTGAAATTTTAAAACCAAATATGAAATAAATTTTTTATAATTAATTTTTAAAATTCATAATGTCAAATTTTATATATTATCTTGTAAAAATAGTTTTTAGTGGGAAATATTACTTAAGTGTCATAATGTTAATCATGGATTTTATAAATTCAACATAGTTTTTTTTAAAAATAATTATTATTAATAATTAAATATATATTATATATATTAAAAGTGAATCTTAAACTTTTAAGTAATTTTTTTATAATAAATGTGATGTTTTTTAGAAAAATTGATATTCTTATTATTCACCTAAAAATATATTATTTTAAAACAAAATAAAAAAATTATTCTTATGAAAATATTTTTATTCAAACTATATAAATGATGAAAATATTTTTGAATACAAATTGTAAAATTTATAAATTTTATTTTTGAATAAAACAATAAAATATTTTTTATAAGAAAATGTAATTTTCAAATACTAACTATTATCATTCTTATTTACTATCATTTTCCTACTAAATATTTTTTACCTATTATTAATATCAATATTAATTTTTCTTTATAAACCATACTTTTATTTAAATACAAAGTCATATTTCATAAAAAGTACATGTTTTAAAAAATTAATATCTAAATAAGAAATTATCATAATTTTCCCTTCAGGTAAACTAATTTATTTTAATTCATATGAAATGTAAGAATTATTTTCATTACATAGATATTTCATAAATACCTTACACTTATTAAGTGTTTTCAATTCAATGGATGGGTTTTAATGTCCATTCTTATGTATTTATATTTTATCTAAATATATCAAAGTTTCTCTTTAGATCAGTGTTGTGTTTGGAGAAATATATTGAGAATATTTAATTGATTATAGGGAAAAATATATTAAAATCATAGTTTGTTACATTCTCCCCCCCCCCACCACCATAAATAAATTTCATCCTTTAAATATTAATTATTACCGACTAATGAAAATATCTAAGGGTGTCCTATAGAAATACGAAACTCAATATATAATTTATAAAATGTTATAAAACTTATAAACTTTAGAATCAAATATTTTTCCATATAATATACTTATCCATAATATGGATATTTTTTCCACCGTTTGAACCGATATCATATCAATATTCTATGTAAAGACCCATATTATATATTTTTCTACTGAAGAGTTTTCATAATCATTATTTCACATATATTTTATTACTAGTTAATATTAAATTTTATCTTATTATTCTAATTAATACTCCTCCATGTGGAAAGATACAATCCATTTCTAAAGTCACATTAAATATTTCCAAATTAAAATAATAATATATGGAAATTGTTGACTTGGGATATAATAGTGACACAACTAGACGTTTCCTTATAAATTAGAATCAGTAGGGTGATTATTTAATATTCATATAATATGTCCTTAGAACACTAGACCAAAATCATATAATTCACCCAAAAATTTTGATTAGCTGATAATTGTTCCTTAGTTATAACCATTCACTTTAGTAGTAGTCACCATATAGGCTTCTTTTTACACCCTTGTTCTTGAATTTCCTCAAGTCTTTTATCTTCATTAAGATTTTGTTTTGGACAACAATTTATAGAATTCCCCAAATCCATGAATTTAAATTATTGGATATTCTTCTCTGACATTGTGTTATGTGGACTATATTCCCTATAATTAAAAAACAAGCTTGATAGCCACCCATTCCACACATTAAATATTTATCTGTTCCTCTCTAGTAGTTTCCTAGTTAATTAATTTCACATTTTTAGCACGTGTTTGATTATAATTTCTTTACTGCAAGATATATTTCATTAGATATTCATTCAAATTCCATCTTCCTTCTCTAGTATTTTGAAAAATTAGGGTCCCCATACTTCATTTCCGCCTTAATTTCACATAAAACTACATATTCATAGCTATAATATTCTATAATACCTAATATGTTTTTAAGAATTATTTTAATGTCACTAAAGAAATGTTTGATCATAGACTCTGGGTAGTAATAAAACTAAAGGATTTCCTTAGGAGTATTGAAGAGTTTCTTCCATATGTTCTCATCGATTAATTTTTCTTTTTTTTATCTTAAATAATTATATATCCATTTTTTATGTGAATATTTTGGGAGAAATATTTCATGATGAATTATTTCTTAAACTCCTCCAATTCAATAGAGCCAACATCATTTTTATCTGAAATTTTCAAAATGAGATCCCAATATTTATCATCCCCTCCATCCAACCACCAGACATTCATAACAACCTTATCATGTTCTATGTGCTGGAGAATGGAAAATATTTTTTCCGCCACATTATAAAATTTATTTATATTAAGTGGATTAGTGGAGACACTAAAAGAGATTGTATGTTGTCATGTGAAACACTAAGTATAATATGTCTCCCTTATTGGTGTGTTTGAGATCTCAATATGATTTCCATCATTATTCATATCTTTTCAGAGTTTGGTGAGAATTTCCAAGACGTTTTGTACTCTATCCCCCATTATATTGTCTTTTTCATTGGGGAAATCATCACATTATCCCTTAAACCCACTATTATTTTAGTTTCTCCAGGTAAAAATCATATTTAAAACCAAAAGTGTAAATATCAGTGATAAACATTTAACAATAAAGGGGATTATAATCATAAATAATATAAAAATGGTTTCGGCCTTAAAACCTTAAAACCTTTTAACCTTTTACCTCACCAAGTCAGCAAGTAACTCCATTATTTAAACCTATATCAATGTTATTTTATCCTAGGATGCATTAATTTACATTATCTTATACTTCTCAAATTAGTCTCTCAATGTAACTAGGAAATAAATCAATTATAGTTTTCTATGAAGAGTATATGATTAACCAAATAATATCCCTATATAGTGTTTTGTAAGGTGTGTAGTCTTAGGCCAACTCATTGTGCATCGGAGTGAAATTAAATTAAATGCTCAACTGACCATTTTTTGGGTGATTACCCCTAGGTGCATTTTGTCACAGCTATATGCACTTGTTATTTTCAATATAGGGATCACTTTCTTATAAAACCACTAACTCAATTCTTTACTAAATTTTTAGGTTATCATATTATTATTAAAATCATATATAAGGTTTTCACTAAGGTTCTATAACCTTATTTCCAAATGTAACTAAACTAATCTCAAAAAATAACTAAACCTTCCCTTTGATAGAGACTATGGTGACCCAAGTTAGATATACATAAATAAAACATTGATATCAAGATTTAAGTAATAAACATGAAAAAAAAATCACACAACCTGAGGACTGAAAGGTTTAGTTTCATACTTATTTTCTATAAAATGACATATTTCACATAACATATTGACAATTTTTTCACAATTTTTCTCTTATATATTCTCTTCTATTTATCTCTTAGTTTATAGTAATATCAATTTTAGGGGGAATGGAAACATAAAAAAGGGGTGATCTTATATTCTCATTATGGACTATATAAGTGATATTTTATAATTTCCATAAGTGACCATCATAAAACGGTATTGAGTAATAAAGATCATTTAATAGAAACATAAGAACAATGAAAGGTTTTCAAAACATGGTTCAAAAGAACAAAATACAAATCAAAATAAAAAATTAAATCATAAAATAAGAATGTGGAATATCTTTAGAATAGGTAATATCACAAACAATTGGCATATCTGGGAGATATGAATCAGTCATATGCTTAGTCTTGGGAACCTAGCTAAACCTCATTATATCCATTATCAATATTTTGAAACTATATATAAAAAAATTTAACACATACTCTTGTGAACATAGATAAAATTCATTTGTTTGATTCTAAACATCATTATCTCACGAGAAACCCAATCATTAGGTTTCCAAATAAAAAGGAGAACATTAAAGGGAATGGAAATTATGGACAATGATGGAAAAACATTGTTTTAGATTATGGAAATTATTCATAACACATTATCAATTTTTAGAATGAATAAGACACATTAGATGGAAATTTTGAATCAAAATTAATATCCCAAGAGAGATATGGTTTATACTATATGAAATGAAATATGAAGCTCGGGGACAAACATTATAACTCAATAAAGAATATTGAGTGAGGAAAGACAGTTATATTTCAAGAAAGACGTCAATCAAAGTCCATATAAATGCATGGAATAAATGGAATTGAAGTTTTTAAGTTCAATAATAATTTATGATATTATTATTAAGTGGTAGTAGTTATATAATAAAATGAGGTTTCTTCATAATATCAAAGAATGTTTCAATGAAGGGTGATTGAGATGGAAACCTTAATGACATAAAAAACATTTTAATAAAAATTACTTCAAAGAGAGAGAGATCAAGTATTAAGTTCAAATAGAATGAATAATGTAAATACATGATATTATATATATAATTTTCCTTATACATTTTAATTAAAAGAAATGTGGTCCTTAAGGAAATTGTGACATGTAGAAAGAACTTTGGAGATGAAACCCCTAGAGATTTAGTAATTTTTGAATTAAAATTAATTGGAATTCAGAAATAGAATAATTATATAAATAAAATGAACTAAATATTATATTAAAAATATATATTCTTGAAAATTATACAGAGCATAAAAATAATAAATCAATGGATAACATTAAAACTTTCCTCAATAAAGAGAAATTTGGATGAAAACATATTACCATGAGTTTTTTCTAACATGAACATTCTCTAACCTCCATTATAATGAACATAAATAACTTATGTACATAATTACTTTCATTATTGAAATTTATTAACCTTTATTTACTTTATTTATAATCCTTTATTACAAATATATTACTAATTTATACTTATTTTCACTATCGGGAGTTAGAACTTTCATTTGTTTTTCTCATTCAAATATTATTGTAACTTAGTCGATTATTACTAAGTGGTTTTAAGTTAATAATTACTTGTTTATTCAAAATATTATAATAACTACTCTTTAATTATTCCTTAATATATATTTTCATTAATAGAAATACATTAACTTGGTTTGTGAAATTGGGAAACATGATAATCTAGTTTTGACATGCTTAACGGTCAAAAGGTTTTATATAAATAAATATTTGCAATGTTAATAACACCTTAATAGAAATATTAAGATTTAATAAATTAATTATTATTTCATAGTATTTCCATTATATTATATCCCAAAATCATTAATGACATGAATATTATAACATCATTCACATAGGTTGAAAAACAGACCAAATGGTAACACATTATAATGTTTTCATGACTAATAGAATAAATTTAGATAATAATAATAATATGAAATATTCAAAATCATAACCATGTAATTATTATCATAAATTCTCTTCAAATAAATACATATACCCTTTTGATATAGTTGGTGATATAAAATAATATTCTTTGTTCGTGGAGGTGGTAGTTCACAATACACGTGATTAATGATCCCATTTCATAACGAATAGATAAAATATAGTATTTGGTAAATGATAATTTATGAATTTTATTTTTAAAATATTAAACATATATATTCATTAAATACATCTTTTATACCATCTCTTAAATATGGTGATGAAAATGAAAAACAACACCACATGGAGGCGATAGTCCACAAATATGCACAATCGATTTAATTTTCTTTTTTAGTGTTTGGAAAGGATTAGATAATTTTTGTAAAATTAATATAATGAAATTTAATTATAATTATTAATCTTATTTCATGATATTAAATTTTTTATAAAATGTTAGTCAAATAAAAAATAAGAAGAAAATACTAAGAGGAAGTGGATACTCATGTCGGGGACTTGAATTTTCTCTTTGAATTATCCTTTGAAATGAAGGAATTGTGCTTAATAATATTAAAGAAAGGATTTAAGAAGTATTATAGTGTTATATTAGTAAAAAATATTATATTTTATAAGATAAATTTTTAGAAAACATGATTCTTGAAGTGTAGAAATTGTTACCTTTTTATAAGTGAAGATAATAACACTTTCTGAAGCACCCTTATAATCTTCAATATTGTGATGTTACAATTCCACTGTAAATAGATAAAAATGGAAAAAAGTGGATGAAAAAGTAATTTTGGGATGAAACATACCAAAAACCCCATTTTGGAGACAACTTTTTGTCTTTTAATTTTTTTTATTTTAACTTTTTAGCATTTACCAAATTTAACATTTTTATGGTAATTAATTCTATGTAATTTTGTATTTTATTAACACAAAAAAGGTAAAATTTCTTAAAATATTTGGGAGTGATGAAAAAAATAACCTATTTTAAAAATAATTATATTTTAATGTGATATTAAATTAAATATTTTAATTTATATAGATAATACAGAGAAAAACGTTTTTGTAAAAAAAAGTTCTTTTTAACATTAAATTTTATTGGTATTAAATTTTATTGATTAACCATTAAATGAGTGTTATTAAAATGCTATATCATTTTAAGAATAATTTTTTATTTATCATTTAATTTAGATCAATTTAATTTATTATATAAAATTACACGATATTAATTAAACAATTCATTTTTCAGTCAATTATTTCCATATTATCACAGTAATTAATTTTAATCATACCAATTTTATGTTTATGCCAAAAAAAGAAAATTTAACATGTTAAATCATACTGAAATGTTTAAATCAAATATTAAATACATTTTTTATTTAATTGATCAAAGGGATATAGTATAGTGTTTAATATTTGCGTGTAAAAACTTTTTTTAGTGTAGAATATTGTATGAGTTTCAAAAAAGTTAAGAAAGTGTGTTATAAATTTGAAATAGTATTTTTAAATGACTTATATTACTAATTAAAAATATTTTTTGCCAAAAATATTTCTTTATGTTTTATTAATTTCTGGTATTATTAAAGTGAAAGTTTTTGGCCATCGAATTATTATTACTATTCACCATAAAATATATTATTTATGAATCACAAAAAAAAATGTTGTGCGAATATTGTTATAAAAAAATTATATTTATTTTTCCAAATTCATATTCAAACTTTTTAAATGCATTTTTTTGTGTAAAATCATAAAATATAATGAAAATATATTTTTATTGGAAAGTGAAATTTAAAAATATTAACTGTTATTTTTCTTATTTCTTACTATTTACCAACTAATTTTGTGTTAAAAAAATTAATATCAAACATAATTTATCATCATTAATTATATGTTTCATGATATAAAAAATCATATCACCTAAAAAGAAATTATTTATAAAATAATTTTATAAACATTAAAATATCATATTAGTCATTTTAGGTAAAAGAATTGAATTTAATTCATATTAAAAAGAATTATTTATTTTCTTTCTATAAATATTTCATAAATTGGTTCCTCTTATTCATTAATATTAATTCGATTTCTAGGGTTTAATGTTCACAGTTGAATATTTATATTTTATCTAAATATATCATGATTTAACTTAAGATCAGTATTGAGTTTGAAGAGAGATATCTATAAAATTGACTTAATTAGAGGGAAAATATTTTAAAATCATGGGTTGTTATAAATATTTTATAAATAAACACCATAACAGAGTCTATATAAGGGTTTAAAATCGGGTTCATGAGATCCATGAATACTACTAGCACACTCATAAGACCAAATGAAATAAAAAGATACTCATATAACTTGTATCAACTTCTAAATGATTTCTTTGGTACAACCTTTTCCATGTCTGGTAATTGATGAAAACCCAATCACAAATTGGTCTTGGAAAACCATTAGAAAACCCTCAGATGGTCAATCAAGTTATTAGTCGTCAGTAATGGATATTAGTTCTTCACCATATCATGGATTAACTTTTGATGATCTATGCATAGCCTAAGGGCACTATACACCTTATTTGGGAATAGAACTCGATCACCCCAAAGAAAATTACTCAAGTGGATAAAACCCTTTTCTTAAAGGTCATATAGTTATTTATTCATATCCTTTAGCACTCCAAATTATATATGATAAGGAGGAATTTATAAAGGAGTTACACCTAGAATCAAATCAATTGGAAACTTTATCTCCCTTAGAGTATACAGAATTCATAAATACCATAGAAATATATTTGAGTACAATTCCCCCCTAGAGGAAAACTAGGTTGGACCATCACCTGATTTTCTACAAGAAACATTCCCACCACCAACATTGTAATGGATCCTACCTAACTGAAATTTGGCACAGATCCATCTTCATATATATCCCACTATAACCCCAGAACGTTCTTATCACCTTAATGGGTTCTAAAACATACACACCTTTAGTGGTATTTAGTGAGATCCTCATAGTCTACCAGCCCATCCAACCTGAAAAAAGATAGTAAAATTCATCATATCCAAAATAAGAAAATAATATGAATACTTATATCCCAAAACCACTAAAAAACAAGTGAGGCACATATAAACTCTATCCAACCTCTTCCAAATAGGTTTATCAAATGATAAAAAACAAAAGAAATCCCATTTATTCAACCCCAAACCAAACACAAGTCGGGAAAAATAATGTGACATGAAGACTTGATCTAAAACAACGATATAGAAAGCACCAAGGTAATCAGAACTATACATCAAAAATTCAATGGAACCACATGTCCATCAGAAGGAACCAAGTATAAATCATAAACTCAACCCGCTTGAGATTTACTACCCAGACCCCATGATCCCTAAATCACCAATGGGAATGAACCATGAGGTATTATATACTAAGACTGCTGAGACCCTCATCCAGCTCCCCAGCTCGACCGCCCATATGTCATTATTTTATATATTTAAGTTCAACCTCTCCTAGAACAAGAGGCCTAAATTTTTCAAATTATTCATCCCATACATAAATAGGATACCCTTATATATATATATAACATTCATCCACATGAATTACATGCTCTCTGTTGACAGGAACACATCCTATGGTAATTCTTGGACAACCTGTACTAAAAAAATGGGAGGGTTCCATTTTAGAGTAGGAAGAGACAAACCCATTCCCTTCCCTAACTGAAAAATTTAATCCTATAAAATTACCTTAGACATCCTCTTACATAAATAATAACAAGAACCCAAAATTCCACATAGAAGGATTCCACTCGACCCACTGAATAAGGGAGTAACCCCAACTACATTGACTTCTGATAATCCCTTCTCAACTTTGAGAGTTGTGCAGACTACCCTAGAGTAAGAGGTTAATTAAAATGTATAGACATGGTGATCACCTTTGAATGAGTCCTATATCAATTCTCGAGGACTTATCAGTCTCGACTAATAGTAGATAAAAATTGATTAATTCTCCAAAACGCATCACATAGTTAGCCACAAACATTACCCCTACTAGATCTCTATAAAATAAAAATCTCTATATAGTTTTATATTCTCAAGAAATATTCCCTTGGAAAATTAAATGAAATATTTTGAGGACATACCTATGTACCTTCAATCCAAAATCATCAAACCCCATAAAAGAGTTCCAGGATAAATATAACTTAAAGGACACATTAATTTCTTGATTTAGATAATACAACTCATAAAAATTCACACAAACCAAGGATTAGAAGGATTAAGGTCTTATATCTTTTCTACATAATCATATTATTTTACAAAACTAATAAACATTTCTCCATAATAATTCTCTTCAAAACCCTTTTCAAGATATCTCACAGGTTATAATCATCTTCATAACCTTGGGGATAGAAATATTAGAGATGGGTGAGATCACATACTTAGTTGGAAGAAAAATATCATAATATTTCAGATCACAAGGATAAAATAGAACATAATGAGTGAAAAATATCTTATTAAAATATTATTAGAAATTATATTATACTTTTAATACCACTCAATTTTATGATATATTAATAAAAAAATTTCTTTGATAATATGTTATACAGACAACCTTGTGTATGAATCAAATATAACATAGTATATTGTAATAACCTATCCATTAAATAGTTTGAATACATATAAATAACCAAATTTAAAAAAATGTATAAATTATTTTGATAATGGGAAAATATTTTAGTAAAGTTATTATATTCTTTAAAAATACATTTTTTTTAAAAAATGGTTATTATTATTCTTTGTGACTAAATATTATAATTAATTTATCGAACATTTATAAATGGTATTATGAAATAAAATTATAAAATATTTTAACTCTTTATATCAAATTTACCTTAGGGTGAATTTTTGGGATTCTTTTTGAAAAGATTCATTTTCTAGTGAATAGTGAAAATACTCACTTTTACAAAAAAAAAGTGTGCTTTAATTTCAAGATTTCAAAAAGTTACATTTTATTTTAAAATAATTTAAGAGTAAAATTATTTATCTTATGTTATTAATAATCCAATTATTTACATTATAATATATTTTACAGAATAATTTGTAATAAAAACATTTCTATACTTAAAATGAATTTTTATGATAAACTGTTTTGCATTACATTTTATAGTTTTCTATTAAATTAATTTATTCCAATTATTTGAATTGAATCGTGAAAAATGGATTTCATATTTGAAATCATGATGTTCAAATATGGAAAATATGACTATTTTATTTTTCTTCATCGTGAATAGCAACCTGGTAAATATTTCTCACCTCTAAAGGGGTTAAAATGGGTAAAATAAGGTTAAAAATTTGGGATAAGACTTTAATATTTATCTACAACTTTACCTAATATTATTGTATGAATAAATTTGGGAACTTGTCATCCAATTATCTAATATATATTTACATAGTTCAATTTTTATTTTATCATGACCTTTATATTAATATAATAAAATAACAAATACAAAATGTCTCTCCCTTGACATTAATATCATAAAATTTTTACACAAGGAGATAAGGATCATATGTTTGGTTATAAATTTTTGTTTTATATATGAATTATTTTTTATCAAATTAAAAAAATTAGTTATTGAATAATAAACTTAAATGCTTACTCGAGGCATACATAGTATTGATTAAATAAATATGAAATTAATATTAATTGAATTAAAAATATTAAATGTTAAAAAAATTGGAAAAAATTATAGTGTTCCCAAAATTTTATTGAAAAATATAAAAAAATTATGTATGTTTTGAACTTTTATACTCTAACTCATTTATTTATTTATTTTTCAAAGTCAAATTAAAAGAATATAAAAAAATAGACAATAATGAAATTTTATAATAAATATTGTCTTATTAAATCATATAAAATTAATAAAAATACTATATTCTTTCAAATGAATGTAATCTGGTTTATAATATCAACCATGTTCCATTTAGGGGTTAGATATATTTCAATGGTAACTTTCATGGCACATAAATAGTAAAAAACATTAATATAGTGGTAATTATTAAATGTTGTCAAAGGGGATCAAAATAAAGGGGTAAGGATGAAAACATCACCTAAACCTTTAAAAAAAATTATTAAATTATAATATTATGTCTAATCCTCTCCATAGTTTCTAAATATATCTATTTAGAGTAACTAGATCTTAAAAATTAATTTATGTTAATTTAATGCATTAAGTATTTCCAAGACTGATCCTATCTTCACTTATAAAATGGCACATATTGTCCTCTATTCCTCAAAAAAAATTAGCCTTATAAATTGACCATACATATGAAAATTATCTTCTAAAATTCCCTATAAACTAATTATATGTTCTTGTATTCTTATAATACCAATCAAAATGTTCTTTAAAAGAGATCTAAATGAGGCTTCCCAAAGAAGCGGTAATCGACTTAATGAACCAATTAAAATTTATTTATTCTTTTAAATAATTAAAAATTGTTTTGTCCATTATAAAAGAATTAATTAAATATCCACAATATAATAATTTTTTATTATGATTAATTAACTTACATTATCCACATTCTTCCCATCCATTGGAAAACTATAATGTCGCTCATACGTACGTGTGGAGTACCAACTCTATAAAGTGATGTGATTCACTTTTTAATTCTATTTTACATTGATTGTAATAATAATGGAATAAAATAATATATATGACATATAATATTTAATAATTATTTTATAAAGGTTAATTATCATTAACCGTTATTTTTTCCATCCATCAAAAAGAGAAAATAGTGTCCATCCATACGTATGACCTACCATCTCCATGAACGGTGTAATTCATTTCTCTATCTATAACTGTTATTGTTTCTTCTATTTATAAAATGAATATATATTATATTTATATAACTATTATTATTCTGTATATTATGTAATCTTGATCAAAGTATAAGGACCAGAACTACTGAACCAAAACATGTATGAAAAAAGAAGTAGTTATCACCCGGAACAGTGATATTCATAACAATTTGTCAATAAACAAATGATAAGACAATTTAAGTTAATAATATATGGTAGGTAATATATGAGTATATTTTTTAATAAAATTATGATAAATAAAAATTAATTATACTTGAGGTCTGAACGAGTATGATGAAATTTAATACACGAGGTAAGGGATTTATTTCTCAATCCCATTTTATTCAAAAAAAAATTATCTATGAATTTCTATTAACGAATTTATTTAATCCTTATGTAATAAATACATTTTATTTTTATAGTAAAATTTTTATTTCTATAGAATTTTTTTATTTTAATTTTCTTCCCTTTAATTACTCAAGATACCGAAAGATTGTTTCTAAGAAAATATTCATTTATTTCTCTCTTCGATTGAAAATAATATTTCTTCCATGTCAATTTTTTCCAAAAAAAATCAAAAATGTTTTCACTATTATACAATAATATCTAAAATTCATTTTCACGAGTGATTTAATTTTTAAAAAATGGTTTAAAAGGAATCCTATTTTCATCTAATGCATGAGGTACTGTAGACTTTTTACCAAAATTATTAAAGGAATAATTGTTTTAATATATACAGAATAAATAATATTTCCTATCATAATTACCACTCAATAATTTAAAGTTTCTTATAAAATTTTCTATGATTAATTTAAAATAATTTTTTTTGAAAATAATTTTGAAATTTTATTCTTTAATGAAGTTATTTCAAAATAAATATGGTGTTATCCTTAAGAAATATTTTAGTGATCTTTTAATGGAATATTTATTTATAATTATAACCTTGACGATAATTATGATTTATTGGTGATATGATCCAATGATACCAACAATTTTATTTATATGGATGGTTTATGAGTATGATAATGAGACTATTATTAAACTAGTTTATTTTACAAGCGTATATTCAAAGATAAAATTAAAAAAAAATATGAAACCTATCTTCATTCGCTGCATTATGTTATAATGATATGACAAATGTATGTTGATATTTTGGAACACATATGTATGGTTTTCACTATGTTATGGGTGTTCCTAATATTTTATTCCCCTCTAATTCTATTGGAAATGTCTTATATCTCATGGTATAAATATGGGAAACACGTCTATGTTCTTACAATACCATGGGGAACATGTCAGTGTGCTTGATCTACTATGGGAAACAAGTGTTGATGCTAGATTATATGGGAAAAAGTTTCTAATTCCCAATCCATTGGGATTTGATGGTCTCGGTAGGTAACCTTGACATATTAAATGTTTTTATTCCTGTGATGGTGTTAATATTTGTGAAATTATATTTGAATAAACTTATACTTCATGGTTTATTCTAATATTTTCTTAATCTATAAATCATGTCTTCTAAAATAATATAGTTTTATTCCAAGACTCCTGTTTATGATATATTAAAGATGAGTATGAACTTTATAAGTTATTTTCATGATGTCAAACCCTTATTCTTTCCTTGTTATTTCATATGATCATTGATTGATATATCTATTGTTTACCATTACAAAGAATCTAAGCTCACCCTTCCTTATGCTTTTTCCCTTGGTTATGAAGAAAGGTTTTCAGTAGGGTATGTAAATAATGGTACAAATAGATAATAAAATCATGATATATGTTGAATAACATACCAAAATAATATTTTTTTGTATCTAGTCTCCAAATAAACTAAACCATTATGGTTTCCATGTGGATTGTTATGTTATGTATTAAATACTCATCTCAAAATATATAATATTTTATGTATAAAAATATAGGGATTGTATAGTTAATATCAAAGTGGGTTTTAGTTAATATATGGATATTTGTTTAGAAAACATTGGTGAATTACCTAAGGAATATTCTATCTATGGTATAATGTCAATAACCAAGCCAGGGTGTCATGCAAAACAACACCCGACCTAGTTTTTGTTGTCCTAGAGTGAATTACTGATCCCCACGAGCTGGAAACTAGGACCTGAGTATCTAAAAGAAACATAAGAATTATTTCACCGATGATTATAACAATAAACAACCCATTATATTAAAACATGAAATAATTGATTATCAAAACCAAAATGTGATAGAATAAATTTTATATTCAATGTTTTGAGAATTTAACCAAAACAAAAAAAAGATGCTATAATGGAATGGGAAAAACAAAACCATCCCAAAAACCCCATGCAATAAGAGGTTCATCACCCTCAATCTACCATCACCAATACCTATAATAAGTGGAATACTAACAACTGGATCCACCATCACAACCATGACACATCTTTCATTTACATGGGTCATGTATAAAAAAGTCTACATACAAAAAAAATTGAATGAAGGGTATGATCCAAAGTGTAGTATCAAGCCATCCAAAAGAATGATTCCATTCCATAATATTAGAATAAAAATTAAAAATAACATTTTCATAAAAAATATTGAAACATTTTCATGAAAACACTTTGAAGAAACCATTTTTCAAAAGAAAATTTCTTTGAACTTAGATGTACACAATTTCCACCATATACCGATGGATAACACCACATCACATAAGCATAATTTTATAAAAGATTTCCCCATGGGAAACCCATATAGTTAACTAAAATAAGTGGGTCCCTAGATACCTTGTACCTATGTGATAATCTCCTCCAACAAAGACCAACAGAGTTCTAGTGTATGATCCACTAGAAGGGAACACATCCTAAGATCTAGTGTCCTCAAAATCATAAGCTGATATGAAAAAACATCTCATAAATGATCCAATAGAGGGGAATCCATACCAAGATCTATTATTCTCGGATGATATCACATGTTTCATTAATCTTGTAGTTTCAATCCTACTAGAATAAACCAGACCTCAGACCAGCAAAATCAACTAGTGTACTAGTTCTAGATCACCTTCCTATATACTCAAAATTCCATTTGTACTAAAATTCATTTTCACATGTCACATAAATCATCACATTCAAACACACTTTCGAAAAATCATGAACACATAAAGAAATAAATACTTTCAAAATTCAAATGTATCCAATAATAAAAATTCATATGGAAATAACCATTTTCTATTAACAAAACAATTTCCACTTCCCAGACACACCTAATCCATTTAAAAGCACATTTTGAACAATTTCCACAGTTCTTAAATCCCATTTGAAACATTTTAAGAAAATAAAAAGCAGAATCCAACCATTTCTTTGGGAAAATTCCTTCGCAAATTTATACACACATGAAATCCATTTTATAACATGATTCACATATTTTTTACAATTCCAAAACCACATTTAATGTTTAAAAAAAGAATCCAACATGGTAAAAATCCATTTTTCTTGGAAAACCAACATCCATGACATTCACACCTCCAATTCCATTTAAAAATATCTTTCACACCTTTTACACAAGGAATAAAATACATTTAATAAGTACCACAATACAGCACACAAGAAACATAAAAACTTCCTTTTGAAAATCAACTTTCATCACATATTCATATCAAAAACATTTCAAAAATATATTTCACACCACAAACACAATTTGTAGAACACATTTCTACAACCAAGAAAGAAATCCAAAATCATCAAGTAATGTAAAATCAAGGAACTGCATATCTAAACATTGGAAACATCAAGCAACTTGTAGAAAAACACAACCATATCATCAAGAGACCCTATAAGGGAATTATTGAACCAAAAATAACATGATTTCACCCAACAACTCGAGATTTAACCCATATTAGGTCAATCAATTCCATAGAAAGAAATAACCCAGATAATGAGGTAGAGAAACCCTAAAACAAGGAAGAAACCATGAGAAAAGAGACTTGAATATTGATTAATTAGATTTATAGGACTAAAACCACACAAATATTGTAGTTCAAGGGATTTAAGAGGGAGTGGAAGAATCTAATGGGGATAAAATCCCATATGGTTCGGATTAGGTTGATTTGGTGTTAAAATAGAAGAGGGGAGAAGAGTAAATTTGAACTTTATATGACCTATACCAGTTTCACAATTAGCTTACATGGTTTTCCAAAATGTGTGGTAATTGTGTGTCCCTCTCCATATAATAGGAATGATGTGGCATGATTTCCTGGGGGAGGTAGCATGCATGTGATTATAGTCATGCAACCTGAAAAAATCCACTATTTTAGGTGCATAGTTTCCTTTGGGTTGGAACATGGTTTCCCTTAACCATTTTCCAGCCATGCGCTACCTTTTATCGATCCCAAAAACCCCATTTCTTTCTCCAATAATCTTGGGAAAACCATGGGACCAAGACAAGACCAAAAATTTACAAAATATTACCTCAAAATAAAATCATGGATGTGACAATTATCCCCACCATGAAAACGTTTTTACCTAAGAAATTCACTCTAAAGTCTAGTCATAGAACAAAAACCGACACACCTTCTCAACCCAATACTTCCGCTCCCATGTGTCATGTTCATCACTACCATGCTTCCAAATAACATGGACCAATGGTATGGAATTACAATGAATCTTTTTATTATGAGAATCGAAAATCTACATTGGCTGCTCAAATAGAGGTATATCAATTTAGAACTCCAACTCCACCCAATTCATTACATGGGATATATCCAAATTTTACTTTTCCAATTGAAATACATGGAACACATCAAAAATTTATGTCAAATGGTAAGGAATATATAACCTATATTCCAGATTACCAATCTTCTCAGTGATCACAAAAGTTCCCACAAACCCTGGTTTTATCCTCCCTTGCTTACCCAAATGGCAATGACCCATGAATGGTTATACATTAATAAACACATGACCACCCATATAAAATAAAAATCTCAGTTCCACTAATTATATTAATAATTTTGAAGAATCTATGCCATCGTAAAACATTTCATAATCAACTTAACATTATCAAAAGTCTCTTGAACAATCCTTGGTCCCAATAATAAGGTCTCACCCACCTCAACCCAGTACAAAGGAGACCGACATGGATGACCATAAAGTGCCTCAAATGGATCCATTAAATTCAAGGATTGGTAACCATTGTTATTTGAAAAATCAACCAATCCCAAATGGCTATACCACGAGCCTATAAAATCCAACTCACATTCATCAAGTGTTTCTTCTAATATCAGATTCACCCACTCTATTAGACCACCCATTTGAGGGTGGTATGTCATACTCAACTTGACTTGTGACCCCATTACTTTCTAAAGATCTTCCCAATAACTTGAGGTAAAATGAGGTTCCTTTTATATAACTATTACTGATAGCACACCATAAATCCTTACTACCTCCTTTATATACAACTGACCCAGCTTTTCCAGTTTGGTAAATCCCTAATTGGAATGAAGTGGGATGATTTATTGAGACGATTGATTAGTTACTAAATCTAATTATTTCACTATAATGCATGATACTAGCCATCAATAATGTCCATAGTGATCTCATCCCACTTTTAGGTAGGAATGGGTAGCCACTCAAGTAACCCTTAGGGAATTTGGTGATCTTCTTTAATCTTCTGACATGTACGACACCATGATACAAAGTTAACTCCATCCCTCCTCATAACTAGCCACCAGAACTTCCCCATACATCATAAATGATATTAGTGGAATCATGATAAATGGACCACTAAGATTATTTTCTATCCTATATCCCAGCTTCCAAAACAAAAATGACACCTAGAAGTAGCCTCTAAAGTACAAATTTTACTCAAGATACAATGATCATTCAAAAGGAATGATTCAACCATTTAGGAAATATATAGAATTCTAGAACAGCTCATCACTTGGATATTCTTGATGAATCAACCCCATAATAAATGGTTTGAGTTGAAAACTATCCAAAATTACACCTCCACTCTGCTCTTTGGTCTTGAGATAATGTTGGAAAAAATACTATTAAAATTCAACTCATCCTTATACTCTTTCAATGCTTACACTAGGAATTTCCTACTCAAAGAATATACAACCACATTTTCTCCTCATGGGATATAGACAATATTGAAATCAAACCCCTGAAGGTACTCAACCCAATGATTCTGACTCAAAAATAGAACTATCTCAGATAAAATGTATGCCAACATCTTATGATTAAAATAAACAAAAAAATTCTCCCCAAAGAGATAGCAAGGTCATGTCTTATAGCCATGAATCACCGCTACTAAATCCATATCATCGGTTGGGTAATTCATTTCATGCAGTTATACATAGAGAGAACCATATTCCCCTGCATGGTCATCCTTCATTATCAAAAAACACAAAAACCATATCAGAAGCATCATAATGGACTAAAAATTCCTTTCCAGACTCCAAAAATATCAAAATATCAACTGTGGATAACAACCTATTATGCTCACCAAAGGATTATTAACACTCTAGGTTCCATTTGAACTTTACACCCTTCTAGGTAAGAATTGTCTTGGATGAATCAATCTACAAGAAATATTTAAATAGTTGCCTATAATACCATGTTAGGCCCAAAACACTGCGGATTTTAGAAACATTCTTCAGCTTATCCCATGAAATCACAACACATGTCTTCTTAGGGTCAACCAAAACCCCTCATTCCAAGAACACATAACCTAGAAACATCACTACCCTAATCTTGAAAATTTACTAAGAATAATTCTCATAGATATGATGATCATGAAGGTTCCTAGCACAATAATAAAATGTTGACCTTCCTCCTCCTCGGTCTCGGAATAGACCCTGATGTCACCCAGAAATACCACGACAAAGGAATAAAGATATTAGTGTAACACCCTATTCATGACAACCATAATGACTGTCAGAGAATTTTCTAACTTGAAATGCATGACTAAATACTCAAAATGGTTTTATGTGCTTCAAAAGGATGTTTTCAGAACATCCACCTCTCTAAATCTGACCTGGTGATACCTAGAATGTAAGTCAATCATAGAGACCCACCTAACCCTTTCAGCTGGTCCAAATTTTCATCAATATAGGGAAAGAGGTACTTTTTCTTGGTCATAACTATATTTACCTTCCGATAATCGATAAAAAACTTGAGAGATCTATGGGCCTTCACTAGAAAAAAATTGGGGTGGTCTATGGTGTGATGCTCGGTCAAATGGATCCTTTGGATTCTAAATTTCCTAGATGTAACTTTAATTCCCCCAACATGATGGGGTCTATACAGTATGAGGGAATAAATATAGGTTTTGTTCATGATGATCAATCAATGGAGAACTCCACAAATCACACTGGAGGAAAACCAAAAAATCCTTCAGAAAAACCTTAGGGAACTCATCCACCATGGGAGGTAATCAACCCTTAATAGAACCAACGTCATCCTCCAATGAGAGTGATGATATTTGAAAATTGAGGTTTCCTAATTCTAAATGTGGCTGTCCAACATATCCAAACTATGGATCCCACTCACCTTGATAGACATGGGTACTACCATCTGGTTCCAAAAAACATACTCACCACCGATAGAAATAAATGGGTGACTCAAGACACACCATTTAATCAATACCAAGTATTATGTCAAAGAGTTCCATATACAAAACTAGGAAATCCCATTACAAAGCGACCCCTGACACTGTGAGTGCACAAGATGGAAACCTAAAACCATGCTCTCACTTCTAACTACACGATGTTTCCAACTTCATCGCATAAGGCATAAACTCGGTCGACAACACTAACACATCCATGAGACATGCAGAAATAAATGAAACAGGGACACTAGTATCCAACAAAACAGTAGTTGAAGATAATGTTATAAGAACGATACATCGAACTATTGGAGGACCTACAACTAATTACATTAGTGCTTCATCCACCGAATTAAGTTACCCCATCTATACTTGAGCCTGAGAATGAATAATGGCCTATGGATCTACCCTAAAATGAATCTGTCTAGAAGATAATAAATCTCAGTTACAATGATCTCCAAATTGAGATCCCACAGTCATGGACGGTTCTGACTGGGCTGAAACCCCTCTAGAATCCATAGATCTCGTACCGCTCTGATATGGGTGGAACACTTTACAAAATTACTATAATTTCCCGATGCTCGCACATTAACGGAAAGGCCTAGGTGGATATGCACTCATAGACCACATGTTCCTTTCCTTCCCACACTTATGAAAAATGACTAAACCAGCACCTAAAGTAGCATACGATGATAGCTGGGAAGGATTTCCTAAACTACCACCTCCTCTTTTCTCCCGCTCACCCCCACTTACTCTTCTTATCAAAAACTACCACTTCCCACAACAAGAATTTCTCATAATAAACCATTATTTCTTCAATGATCAATTTCTCTCATCATAGAATGATCAACCACCTCAACATATATCTTTAACTTGAACAAGAAGATAAATGATCAGATTTTTTGTCGCATACCCATCCTTAACTTTTGAGCCTTCAACTGCTTATTTGAAACGACCTCAACTGCGAACTGAACTAACTCAATAATGTGGTTAGAGTAATCAATAAAGATTATGTCTCCTTATCTAAGATCCAAAAACTATCAATCCTACATAACTCCAAAGTATGTGGAAAATAATGCAATTTAAATATGACCCTAAAATACTTACAACCCATATACTCATGCCCTCCAGATTTCCCCACTAAGCACCACCACTTCCGACTAAAACCTTCCAACATGAATAAAGGAAACTTCGTCTTGACTTCCACAAGAGTATCAGGAAACTATGACATCCTCTCTATCTTCTTAGATCACTCCTTTGTTTCTTGAGGATCTGGGCTACCTCAGAAAAAAGTAGGCATGTTCTTTGGGAACTACTGAGCTTTGTCCCTTCCAGGACCTAGTTCGGCTTCTCTAACTAGAGTAAGAACATAACCTAGTCCATGAACCAAAAACTGGATGTTTTGAAACACTACATCCACTAATCTATGAACTATTAGTAAAAGAGGACTCTCTCCGTCCTCTTTCTATGGTTTCAAGGGATTTATCCGAGGAGGCATATTACGAAAAATAAGGAACAACAACAAGTAAAACCCATTAATGAACTTTCTGAAAATTTTAACAATTACGACACTTCCCAAACACTTCAATAAATAAAAAAACCATATCCAACACAATAAAAATCCAAACCAAACAAATCCACCGCCACCCAGTGTCGATATATAGTCTGCAGCCTGTATGGTTCACTTGGAAGGGAATCCAAACCAAATATCTCAACATCCCATGGTAACCAAAGTTCTATCAACAGTTGTGTGGTCCAAACACCCCCACTCAACAATAAAACATCATTCCCCATTACTCCATAAATTGGTCAATCTAGACTCTTCCCAAATAACATGGCCAAAAAATATTGAAACCTTTTTTAATTCCATTTTGTCACGAACCAAACTAAGGTGTCATCCATAATGACACCCAACCAGGCTTGTGGTATGGCCTAAATGGTTTTCTTGATCCCCAAGAGGTGTAAACCAGTCCTTGGGAATCAACAATATACTTGGGATTGATTTCGCTGATGAATGTAACAATAAGAAACCCACAAGAATAAAATATCACATAATTGATAATCATAACCAAAAGGGGATATAAAAAAATTCATATTCAATGTTTTTCAAATATTAACATAACTAAAGAAACATAATACAACGAAATGGGAGAAAAAATTCAAAAAAAATCAATGTAGTAAGAGGATCATCCCCCTCAAGCTATAACCACAAACACCTGCAAGAAGTGGAACACTAGCAATGGAATCCATCATCACCACCATGACACATCCTTCATTTACCTCGTTCATACAAAACAATGTCTAAATATACCCAAATGTGTATTTAGGGTGTGATCCAAATAATATTAGTATTACATTCAAAATAATAATTCCATGCTATAACATTAGAAGAGAAATTAACATGCACATTTTCATAAAAAATTAAACATTTTCATGAAAATACTTTGAAGAAATCATTTTTTTTCAAAATATAATTTCTTTAAAAATAATGGTATATAAGGTCCACTATATACTAATGGCTAGAACCAAATCATAAAATCTTCATGACCCATAATATATCATAATGGTAAATCCTTATAGGTAACTAACATAAGTGGGACCCTAAAAACATCATACCCTAGTGATAATATCCTCCACCGAATACCAATAATGTTCTCATGCATGTGCCACTAAAGGGGAATTCATCCCAAGGTATATTAGTATCAAAATCATAATCCAATACCAACATTGTTCCTGTGAATGATCCACTATAGAGGATACCATCCCAAGGTCTAGTGGTATCCTATCATATTACATGTTTAGTCATTGTTGTAGCATAAACACTTATTGAAGAAACCATACCTCTTCCCCACTGAATCAACTAGAATAATATTTCTAGTTCACCGTCCTAGATACTTGGGATTTTGTTTGTTCTCAAATTAGAGTTAAAATTTCACATAAATCATCACATTCACACACACATTCAAATCATCATAAACACATAAGGAAATCATCACATTCATAATTCACATTGATCCCACAATCAATGATAACATGGAAGCCATCATTTTCCATAAACCAAACCATTTCCACTTCCCTTTCACACCAAAACCATTTGAAAATAAATTCCTTACCATTTTTATATTTTATAAATCTTATTTGAAGAACTACAAGAAAAAAACACATGAAGTCCAGCCATTTCCATTACTAAATCCCTTTCCAAATTCATAAAAACATTAAATATATTTTATAACATGATTCAAATCACTTTCACAAATAAAAACCCACATTTTATGTGCACAAAAAAGAATCAAACATGCTGCAAAAATCATTTTTTTAAAACAAACTTTCAACACATTTTCCCCTCACGTGCCTTTTGGAAACATATTTCGCACATTCACACAAGGTATAAAACACATTTAAGAAGAACCAAAATTAAGAACACATGAAACATAAAAACTTTATTTTATAAAACCAAATTTCATCACATATTCATCTCAAAACCTTTTAAAAACATATTTCTAACCACACAAACAATCCATAGAACTCATTCCTAACACTAAAAAAACAATCCAAAATCGTATTGTAATGTAAAATCATGGAGCACCTACCTCAATCATTGGAACTTTTGGAAACCAGTAGAAAACCAAAACTACACCACTAAGAGACACTATAAAGGATATATAACCACAAACATCATTATTTCACCCAAAAACATTATATTGATCCCTTATTAGGTCCGTAAACCTACTAGAAAGGATGAACCCAAAAAGGGAGGGATAGAATTAGTAAATTAATGAAGAATACATGATCATTACATGAAGTTACAGGTACAAAAACACCCAAAGATTAGAGTTAATATGGTTCAAGAGGGAGTAGAGGAAGCTTTAAGGGGTAGAAACCCCATATAGTTCAAATTAGTGATGATTTGGTCTTAAAAATGGGGGAGGGTAGAAGAGTAAATTCAAAAAAAAATTGACATATAAAAGTCACGGTGTTATCCCACATAGTTTCCCAAATTGTGTAGAAAATGTGCATCCCTATTTTTCTAAAATGAATGAGTTTTCATAGTTTCCAGGGGAGTGAATGTTTGTGAACCTAGCAATGTAACCTAGATAGTTCCATTATACCATAAACATAGTTTCATTTGGGAAAGCATGTGGTTTCCCTTAAAAGTGCACCACCTTCTGTCAATCCCTAAAACCCCATTTTTCTCCAAAAATATTTGAAAAATCAAGGGGCTAATATGAGTCGGAAAATCAACAAAGGATTGCCTCAAAAAAATCATGGACGTGACAGATAATATCCAAATGTTTAGGAAATGACTATTGGAAATCCATGTTAAACATAAGGTTATATAGATTGAGAAAAATATATCATGATTTAAACATAGTATGAACGATGTTTCAGGATTATATGATTGATCACTCCAGTTAATGATGTTTTATGGTCACACAAACCATTTTGGTTTTAGTGTGGGATTTAAGATAAAATGATGAAGTTAAAGTGGTAATGGGTATGCTCAAATATTAAAGTTTCCAATTTGAGTATAGTTATATGAATTACTATGTATCAGAAAAAATACCAAGAAATGTCAACTCATACCCTCAACTATTAGATGTTGAATTATTTTTTAAAAATTTAATTGGTATGATGGTTTCATATCAGGTTTGTAGTTCATCTACAATTTAATTTTGTGGGTATATGATTCCTATAAATCATGTGATTCAACCATTTGTTGAAATTAATGAGATTCTAGGCATGGATTTTTCTTCTTAATATAGATCCCATATAAATTGATAATAAGGGGAATTGAAAATTCATATTTTCAATGAATGTATGATTTTTTATTATCACGAATGTGAATATGAACAGAAAATGGAAATTACTAATATATTTTGGGTTTCAATTGCTATACATGAAGGGTATATATCTCAAATGCTTTGGGATAACTAAATACTAAATGTATGCATGTTGTATGGGAGTTTTTTGATTAACTTCCTAGTCTTCCAACAAATCACGAAGTTGAGTTTTTAGTTGAAATCCTACATGGGGCTACACCAATTTCAAATACTCCTCACAGTGTGGCCTGAATTTAGTTACTATAATTAAAGAATCAAATCCATGAGAATATTAATAATGGATTCATACACCCTAGTACATCAATATTGGGTGTACTTGTTCTTTTTATCTGGAAGAATGATGGGTCAATACATATTTGAATTTATTATCAGGAACTTAACAAGATCATTATCAAGAACCAGTATCCACTAATGCACATCGATGATTTTATAGATCAATTATAAGGTTCCAATATTTTTCTAAGATTTAACTTCATTATGGATATCATCAATTTGGGGTTAATAATTTGGATATACTCAATAAACCCTTCTGTGTGAGGTCTGTGCATTTTTAATTTATAGTGATGACATTTAGACTTACTAATTCCATTTCAATCATAACATTTTTAATTATTTTATTAATTATAGATTAAATTGATCTGTTAGGGATAATATTTATAGATGATATTATTAGGTATTCAAAGATGAAGGATGATAATTAATACCATTTGAAAATTTTATTGATGTATGATAGGAAGGATTGGTAGTTTGAAAATTTTACCAATAATGAATTTTGGCTTCAAAAAGTCTCATTATTAAGTCATCTAATATAATTTGAGGGTATATTAGTATATCTTTCAAAGATTTAATTTATTCAAAAATGTCCTAGACTAACAATGGAAACTGAAATCAATATTTTTATTAGGTTGGATGGATATTAAAAATTATTTGTGAGAGAATTCCCATGAATATCTAAACTACTCAGTAATTTGACTTACAAGGGTGTTAATTTCTTGTGGACAGCTGAACTTCAATAGAATTTCAAGGGTTTAAACATAAACCAGGTAAGTTAACTTTTGATCCCACTACCTAGTAGTTGAAAAGGGTTTGTGATTTACAGTGATGCATCAAAGAAGGTACAATGATTTTTCCACATTGATAATGATATGGTAATAGCATATACATCAAGATAATTGAAAATACATGAGGAGAGTTATCTAGATCATGATTTGGATCTAGAAGTGTGAATTTTTTTGTTGAAGTTATAGATAAATTATCATTATGGATAAAGGAATGAAATTTATAATGATCGTAATAGTTTAAAGTATATATTCACTCACAAGGAGTTGTATATGCTCTCGAGAATATGGTTTTATTTTATTGAAGATTATTATTGATCAGCACATTACCACCCTGGAAAGAAGAACAAGGTTATTGATGCTTTCAGTCAAAAGGAAAATTCCAATTTTTTAATCATGAGGATTGAATGACATCCAATACTTATGGAATCACAAAAGAGAGAAAGTGAAATCCTAAATGGGATAGATATAATCTTCCTTAATTAAATATTCAATTATCCATCCATTAGAAGATTTGATAGAGGCCAAGGGAATATGTTGAACTACATAAGAAAGTAAGAAATTTTATTTAGTTTAACCTTCATTATAATGGAATGATAGAGTCTAATAACTATGTATGTGTTCCGTCTATACCATACTCTAAGAAAGATTTGTTGAATAATGCTCATATTTCATCATTCTATATTTATCACTGATTTATAAAGATATATAATGATATAAAATAGTATTTTTTGTGGGAATACATAAAAAGGGTTATTACATAATATGTATCATGATGTCTAGTATGTTAGAAAGTTAAGGTTAAGAGACAAAACTATAAGGGGATGTTATAACTATAACCCTTACCTAAATGGATACAGGAAAACATTACCATGTATTTCATTATTGTACTCCACAAAAAATCAAAAGGGAAAATTCTATTTTTGATATAGTTTATCGACTTATAAATTTAGAACCCTTCATTACCATCATAGAAGATATATCTCTGGATTAACTTTCTAGGATATATATTAAATAAGTTGTTAGATGGCATGAAGTAACATGTTTTATTATATCTAATTGGGATCTGAGGTTTACCTTGATGTTTTGTAAAAATATTAAGCATGCTCTAGATATGGAAGGAATTATAGGACTCCAACATATTGGGAGTAAGTAGGAGAATTAATTTTTTGGGACTTTTGGACTATGAGGATATGGAAAAAAAGATAGATCAATTCAATATTTTTTAACGGAAGCTCAGAGTCGAAAAATATTTATGCTAACAATAGTTTGTGATATATAGAATTAAATGTTGCTGAAAAGGTATTCCTATGAATATTTCTACGAAATTTGGTTATGATATTTAGTAATAAAAGAAATTGGAGACATATATATATCATTCCCTTTTAAAATCTTGAATCCATTAGGATGATATCTTATTATTTGAAACTTACATTTAATCTCTCACAATTTCATGACTTGTTTCATGTATCTCTCTTGAGGAAGTACACACCTGATCCTTTACATATAAAAAACTCAGATGATTTACCGATGGAATATATATTTCCTATGAAGAAAAATTGCAGGAGATTATGAATCAATGAGAGAAATTGATAAAAAACAAGACAACTCACCTGGTCAATATTTTATGATGAAACCATAAATTAGAGGAAGATATGTTGGAACCGAAATATTTGATAATACAAAACTATCCTAAAATTTTTATATTAGAGCATCCAAATTTTTGGGTGTGAAATTATTATAAGGTGGAAATAATGTAGAAACCTAAGATTTTATAATATATTAATATATTTGATTTCTTTGATATATTGTGATACATACAACCCCCTGTATGAAGGAATTTCAATAGAGTATACCATTATAAATCGATCATTTATTTTTCATAATTAATAAGAATAAATAAATTTTAAAAGAAATATATGTATAAATGTTTTAAATAAGTAAAATGTATTTTTATTGAGGTAATTATATGCTTTGGATATAAAGTTTACCTTAAAAATAGTTTATATTATTTTTATGGAAAAGATTTATAGTTAATATACATAACTTTTAGAAATATAATTTTATAAAGAGGTTATAATTTTTTAAATCATCATATCAAATTTATCTTTGAGTGAATTTTCGGTATTTCTTTGAAAATATTGATATTTTAGTGAATAATGAAAAATACTGGCCTATATTGAAAACTGTACATTCATTTTAAGAATTTAAAAAGAAATATTTTATTCAGGAGGTTTAAAAATAAAATTAGTTTAATTATTTTATTAATAATACAATTAATTTCATTTGAATTTTCTTTATTGTTTAATTTGGTATAAACCGTTTTTATACTTGAAAAGTACATTTTCTTGGGAAAACGGTTTTTTATTTTCATTTTTTTGGTTTTCTACTAAAATAATTTACAACACTTATATGAATATAAATAATAAAAATTTGTTCCAAATTTGGTATTTGGATTTTAATTTTTTTTAAATAATCATTTTTTTTCATTATAAATAATAACCTTGGTTAATGTTTGTCAACTCAGTGATGGTAAATATGGTAAAATATAGATAAAACATTAGGATAAGGCTTTAAATTTTCTGTAAAGTTTTTCTTTATAATTTTAATGAGTTTATCTAAACCATTTTCTTCCAAATACAGAATATATGTCATCAAGGTACCATTTATCTTTGATTATGACCTTTATAATAATTTACTAAAATTATAAATACAATATGTCACTCTCTTGAGTTAACTATCTCTAAAAAATTAACATAAGGATAATAATAGGATATGGTTAATTATAAATTTATATTTGGGATATGGGTTAATTATTTTTATCATAGCAATTTTTGAAAAATTTTAATGATTCAATAATTACCTTAATTAGTTTTGCAACGCAGACATAGAAATATATTCAATTAATAAGAAAACAAAATATTGGATTTTAAAAATATTTAATGTAACCAATTATTGATTAGTTATGGTGTTCCATGAATTTTAGAGATAAATATATATTTTATAGATGTTTTAATGGTTTTAATTTTAATTCCTTTTATGTCATGTTGTTTTCAAAGTCCAATTAGATATATAGTTTTAAAAATAATATTAATGATATTTTATAACAAATAATGAATTATTAAATGCTTAAAAATTCATAAAAGATTAATATTTGGAAACTTTTATGGTATATGGTTTTAAATATAAACCATGGTATATTTAATAGTTACATTTATTTTAATGGTAAAATTTGTGAACCCTATTGAGTAAAAAACATTGATATTTTTGTAATTGTCAATATGGGTATTTGAGGTAAAAATGAAGAGATAAGGGTGAAAAAATAAGATAAAACTATAAAAATATTATTTTATGAGAATATCTAGACTCATACTTACCATATATTTTAAAAATATCAATTTTTATCTTGATAAATATGAAAAATAAAATTATATTAATTTCATACATCAATTCATTCAAAGAGTGGCCCTCACCTCACTTATAAAAGGGTGCATCTTATCCTCTATTCCTTTCATGTTTTGATCCTAATATGTTTTAAATTTCTAAAACATTTATATAATAATCTTAAATATACATAAATTATAAGTTCTCGACTTCTTAAAATACCAAACAATGGTTAATTATAAGGGATCTAAAGAATGACTACTGAAAACAAGGTAATCGTATCCAACCTATTTCAATTTATTTATTATTATACCTTATCTAAATATATGGTATAAACTCTAAAATGATTAATTAAGTATCTTAAATATATTTAATTTTTATTATTGTGAAGGATCATCCATTTCTCACTTTATTTCCATCCATTAGAAAATGATAACGTTGATTGTCTGTATGTGTGGGTAAACAACTCCACGGATTGATGAAAATCATTATTCACTTTTATTTTAAAAGGATTTTAATTGGAATATAATTAATGAAAATATATGATATATATGATATCATAATTATTCTATGAATTTCAATTACTATTTACCTTTACTTTTTCAATTCATTGTAAAGTTAAAATAGCATTCATACGTACGTACGACCTACCGTCTCAACGAATGATGCTATTAATTTTACTATCTAAACATTTTAAAATGAATATATATATATATATTTAATAATAAATATTATATTTATATCATGATTACAATTCTAGGTAATATGTAACCATTTTCAAATTATAAGGATCGGGACTGCCGGACAAAAACAACAACGAGAAACTAAGTAGTTATCAACTAGAAGAGTGATTTTAATATAAAAATTGTTAACATATAGGTGATAAGATAGTATAAGTAAATAATTTATGGTTTGATATGTATCATTTCAATTATTTAATACATTTAAAATAAATTTTTATTTATTATACATGATTTTCTGAGGCATATGATGAAATACAAGACTTGAGGTAAGAGATTTACATTTCAGTGAAATTTTTTCAAGATTTTTTATATATTAATTTTTATTGAAGAAATTAAATGATAATTATATGATAAATCATCTTAATATTTATTATAATATGGTTATTTTTGTAGAATATGTTTTCTCCTTCCATTTTTTCTCTCTTTAATTACTCAAGAGACCGAGAGAATTTTTTTAAAAAAATTTGACTTTATTTCTCTTTGATCGAAAACCTTTTTTTCACCATGTCCATGTTTTCTAAAAATGTTTTCAAGAATATTTTTTAATATTCAAAATTGATTGTATAAATCCATTTTCACCATTTTTTAATTTTGAAAATAATGCTACTACTAGGATTTTTTTATTAATAATTCAACTTATATTCATCATGGTGTGAATTTTATGTTCTTCAAAAACATAACAGGTATAAATGAGTGGGTTAAATAATACACAAATATATCACTCACAGTTCTTGAGTGGATGGATACTATTACTCAATTGATATTATTTTTAGAAATATTGTTCCATAGTTTTGGTTTCATTGGATTTCTATTATTCCCTTTTTCTTGGTAATTTCCAAAATCTATAATCCATGTTAGCCATTGGATTAGAAAATTGAAAATGATATTTCCCAAGCTTTCCACATTTAATATAGTTAATTATATATTTTACTTTAGGAATAAATCTTTTTCTATTATCTATGTCTAATGGTTTTATCATTTTTACATGGAAATTCCTTTCTGTATTACCACCTTTACCATATATAAAAATCTTCCAGTTTTTTTGAGCCATTCCCTCGGGTTTCTCTTCCAAAAAAATTGATATGAAAGAAATTGATTATTATTTTCATTTTTATATTTATCACCTAAACATTCATGAGAACCAATCCTTCTATTATTTAGTTTAATTTATAATTAAATTATATTTACGTAGCTGGTTTGATACAATATTAAGGTTTATAACTCCAACATTTATCCCATTACGTTTATTATTGGAAAAAACATGGCATTTTCTATGGAACTCATCATTAACCTGATTACTTCAGGATTCATTAATTTCTAAAAAAAATTGATCAAAATGAGTGATATATAATTAATACCATTATATTACTATCATAAATGGTATTTTGAAAACTCAAACTTGTAATGTTTTACTCCTGAAACCCATCAAAGTGTAAATCAGTTCAACCTAAATTATTCTCAGTTCAATCTAGGTTTCTTTAGTTTGGGTTCTCTCACACAGCTTATCCCAATTCATTAAAACTATAAAAATTTATAATAGATTGTAAACACAATTTTTTTACAAAAATAATATTCCTATAAATTTTCAATTTAGGTGTGTTGTCTTAGGCCAACACATCATGCACCATAAAAAGGTTGATTTTATAGTCAATGATCCTTTTTTGGTGATTACCCCAATGTTCATATATTCCAAAGTCACATATACTTTCTAGTTTCTATATTAGGATTTTATTTCTATTAGTAACACAAAATATTAAATTTTACTAATATTTAAGATGTTATCTTATACCAAGTATTTTACCATAGATATTTACCTCGGGATTTTACTAAATTTATCTTATCCTAATCCCTAAAATAACTAATCTAATCTGAAAAAGAAACCCCCCCCCCCACACACACTTATACTAACTGAAGAAACCATATAAAAACATAACATAAATAAAATATTAATTTTATGATTTAGATAATACATATCAAAAATAGGTGTACAACTAGAAGACCAAAGGTTATAGTATCTTGGATATTTTCTATATAAACAACTTATTTTACAACACTTATAGACACTAATCCATAATCATACTCAAGTATACCCTTTTCTAGAATTATTATATGATATTACCATTTTAATACCCTTTGGGATAGAAACATGAGAAAGGAGTGATCTCGGATGATTTGTAAGGGAAAAATATCATAATTTATATGATCATAAACATGAAGGTGAACACGATAAAGGGAAAATAAGTTATTAAAATATTCTGAGACCATATATTATGATAATAAAACATGGAATAGAAACATAAGATCATAAAAATATAATTATGGAACCTTAAAAGTAACTGAATATCTCAAAATACTATCGAATAATTATAAAACATGAGAACAAGCTATAAAATTGCAGAATATTTTAATAATAAGGTGTAAAATAAAAAATGGAATATCATGAAAATAAAAAGCATACTGTAAATATATAATTACATTATAAACATATTGAAAATGTTTCAAAACCATGATTATATTAGAACATTTGTGATAAAAATAATTATACCCATGCTTATGGGAAGAAACACATTATATACACACCTAAAAATGTGATCATACACATTATTCCCATGCATCTATAACCAAACATATTATTATCATGGATTATTATCTAATGAGATATAAACATAAAAAATTATTTTTAGGGTGATATATGACCCTTCCCATAATCATCCATATATGTGTGCCACTTAAAACCAATCATCACCAAATCATAAAGAACCCATGAAAAAAGAATGGGTTTCTTGAACTTTTCAAAAACTTCACATGACATGAACATAAAAAATAAAACGACATAAAAAATATCATTTTAAAAAATGAATTATATGATAATGAAATATCGAGGGTGGCCAAAACATCTGAAAATGAGAGATAAACCTAGGAGGAAAAATATAAGTGAAAATACAAAAGTTTTCAAAAAAACTATTAAACCATGTCATAAAAGACGAAGTGAAAAATACATTCAAATAAATTTTAATAAAGTGAAATATAAAACTTTTTAAAACCTTATTATCAATAGTTATATATAAAAAACTTCTAAAAGAAATAAAAATTAAGATAATAAATATTCAGTGGTAAATAATGAAAATAGATTATTTTATTATGCAATTGAGGTAGTTTTCAGAAAAAACATTAGAAAAAAAATTGAAACAATTTCAACAAATAAAATATTTAAATTAAAATATAAATAATATAAAAGGAAAATCATAATTTTATTTCTTTAAATAAAATTATTTTTATAGGAAAAAAATGGCCATATAATAGAAGATTCATTAGTAAGAATGGGGCTCATTATTTCCAATGTTATAATTTTATTAGGATTTTTTTAAAAAAGTGGTTATTGATGATGAGAATTAATTTTCCAAAATAACAAATGGAAATAAAAATTATAGTAATTTAATTTTAGTATTTAATAAATCATGAAATGTAAATTCATGAGACAAATACTGTGACCCAATGAATCATAAATTCACTCGATGAAACCCTCATGGTATTGGTAATGTAAGAATAAAAGGAGATTTAGAATAAGAAAATGAAATGGAAATTAAAGTCTCATGAAATGAAAATTATTTTCATAAGTTATGTAAATAGTTAAGTGAATAAACCATATAAAATAATTTTTGGCGAACAATATCAATCATGTCACAAGGAGGTTAAAATGAGATAAAGAAACTCTTACAACATTATTAGGTTTTGAGTCAAAGCCCCATGACATAGGGAACCTATAATAGAAGATTTAAAATCATGAAATTTAAGGAAATAATGTAATAAAACACTAAATGGTATGTAGTCACATAATTCTAAACAAAACATGGTGTATAATAAGAAATATGTCTCAATGGGTGAAATTTGAGACAATAAAAACCTACCTTATTTTCAATTCATTCTATAAACATTCATAAATTACTAAATAATAAAATAAAGTTTATTATATATCTTTTTTGGAAACTTATTCTTCAATATTTTGTTTAATTTGAAACATTTTTATTCATATTCTATTTATTTTTCATAACTTTTCTTGAAATTTAAATTATTGTTAGCTTATTTTGGTAATTTTAGAAATACATAATGATATTTTAAAAATAATTAAAATAATTAAAATACATGTAAAAAAATAAAAAATAATAATTTTATTATCAAAATAAAATTATTTTATTATTTAATTTCCCATTTTCATCCCTGGTATATTTTTATAAGATTTTTCATGTATGTGGTTATACCGGCACCAAAAATGACCACAATATATCTCGATGGGTGAGTATGGTCAAGAAAGTATATAATATAATTAAAGTATAATAATAATGATATTATTTAGATGTTTTATGTCAGTAACCACATTTTATGTGGTTTTATAATGATTTAAAATCAATATGAATAATGAAAATAGTTACTTTGTGGAGACGATGGCCCGCGCATGACACAATTAACATACTTTTTTCTCAAAGTAGATGGAAAGTAACACAGAGGCTATGTAAAATTAATATAATAATAATAAATTATATTAATGATACATATTTAATTATATTAACATTATTTGGGATGTTTTTTAAAAGAAATATTAAGAATAAATAATTAAATATTATGTAATACTCACTTTGGGACATTAAACATTCTCTTGGAGGTCTCCTTATAAATGAAGGGCATAGAAAAACTAATTGAGACTATAGAAATTTAAAAATAATATAGGATTATATTAGTAGAAAATTTAACAATTTCAAGAAGAATTTCAAAGTAATGGGTTTGGAATGAAAAGGTGTAAATTTCACCTTTAAAAGTGAATAAAATGGAACTTTTGTGAATTTCCTTTACTTTTCATTGATATCGTTACACTATTCAAGGTTTTTGAGTTCAAAAAGTGATAAATAATGTATTTTGGTTTGATATAAGTTTTATAAATACATATCTATAAATTTCAACAAATTTTATAAACATGGTCGAAGTCAATTAGCATTACGTTTTTATATTTTACCATATTTGTTTTTACCACGGAAACTAGTTTTTAAAAGAATAATGTATACTTTTAAAAAATAAAAGGAAAAACATATTACAAAATTTTGTATTGATGAACCTAAATTTAATCCCTATTTAATATAATACATAATAATATTAAATTAACGTAGCCATTAAAATCTGTCGAAGTCGTCAGGCCGACATTTTGGGAAAACTGAAGGAAGATTTTTCCTGAGAAAACTAATTTGGGGATGGAAGAAAGGATACATTTTAAATTGAAGAAGTGCTCATAAAACCACCCCAATGGAACGATAATTCATGCACCTAGGATATTTTAAGAATGTCGTGTAGAAAGGTCCATTTGGCCAACTGATGCGTCAGGTTTTCCATGCAAGCCAAATTCTGTGCGCCCCCCATAGTTCCTGATCGCCTATAAATTGAAGGACACCCCCCCCCCCTCACTTCTAGGCTGAATAATTCAAACCTTCTTCCCATTGTGTAAAACAATATTCTGCACGCAAAAGATGGCTTTCTGGTATAGGGTTTTCTGCAACAGGTCTCCCAGGGTTCCGCCTTCACACGAAACCCCTAGTGGTTGACCCTCACTCAGTCCCTTTACTAATTGGCATGTTTCATAAAAATCCCCTAACCTGCGTGCAAACCTTGTCCTCTTGGGCACAAAGCTCCTCCACTTTTTCACACGGATCCTTAACCACGCAAACCATCTTATTACATGCAACAGTTCCCATTTGTGTGCATATTGCACGCAAACCACTTCTTTTGCGCACAATCCATCCTCCTTGTGTGCTCTATGTGTCGTCCTTACCCTAAGGAACCATGTATGAGACCCTATTATGTGTAACACTATTTTCGTGCGTAAACATATCACGTACGACCCTCTAGGTTTGTACGAAGGGATTTCAAGGTCCCTTCGGCAGTGCTTCACGTTACGTTGCTTAGCCTTAGGCTTCTTCTCATTAGCTTGTTAATGGTTATTGCTTCTTCACATAGTCATGCTAATGTAGGCCCCTTAGTTGATCACTCCCAAACACCCCCTCACTAGGGAATTTATGGTGACATCCCTTCAACAAGGGTTAAATCATGCCGGTTATGTAATTCCAATGGATACGGAGTGAACCTTCCTCATTCGAGCTGTAGGACATAAAACCATAAAGCACTATCATCCTCAGCACATGACGTTAAATTATTTCATCTCCCCATGCGACACATGTGGGGTGCCCTGTATCAGACATTATCTATTCCCCCTCATCTCCACAAAAGTGAGATCTTCATCACATGGAATGAGATCCTATCTACTGGAGTGGTGTTGTCTGCTAAGAAGGTCAACCATATCGGTGTAAGCCCCTAGCCTTTCTTGCAGGAGGCATCACCCCTGCCCCTCCATTCTTCTTCAATGCCAAATAGTAGAGGTGAGAGGGGCATAGGGAACTTCATTACCTCATCCCTCTCCCTCTGGTATTTGGCTCCATCAAGCCTCCACCCTGGAGTAAGTCCCAATCTCTATATCCCTGGGCCACTAACCACATGTAATACCCTATTTCCTATTTAGGCTACTAACCATGTGTAAGCCTCATTCCACTTCCAATGGATGCACATTTTATGATGTGGTCATTAGGTTATTTCTTCCTCTTGTTTCTCACACTGATCATGACTCACGTGAGCTTAGAGTAAGCATTGAAGATGGAATCCTCTGTGGTCCTCCTTAGTGTGTAAGCTACAAACCATCCCTAACTACATGGACATTGATTCGTATGTCCTAGGCAAGGTATGTAGGAAACCTCACTAAGGATCAATCCCAACACAAACTTTTCCAGACCCCTTCACATCAGTTCACCTTTTTCCCGCATGACATTAAATAGCATCCACCGTCCCGAACTATGTGGACTTTTATCCTTGTCTCCTAGGCATGGTACAAAGGAAGCCTCCATGAGGTTCAATCCCAAAACTTTTTTGTCCCGACACATCCACGTCGATTCACCTTCGCCCTGCATGACATCAAAATGTACACCCCTTTTCATCCCACAAAACATTAAAATGTACCCACTCTAACTACGTGGGCTTTGATCCTTGTCTCCTAGAAAAGTTATGTAGGAAGCCTCTCTGATTTCCAACCCCCTTCGACAGTAAGCTGTTGTGTTCCACAATCAACGGTATGTCATTGGGTTCCCAAAATCGACGGTAAGCCGTTGTTTTCCCCAATCTATGGTAAGACACTTCGTTCCCCAATCAAATGTAAGTTGTTGGGTTCCCCCAATAAATGGTAAGCCATTGTGTTCCCTAGTCGATGGTAATTCTTTGTGTTCCCCAAACGATGGTAAGTCGTTGTGTTCCCCAATCGATGGTAAGCCATTGTAAGATGAACTACATCGGTTCAGTCCCTATCACCTAGACAAGGTATGTAAGAAGCCTCCCTGAGGTTCAACCTGAAACACTTGTAATATTTAGTGTCTCTCTTGTGGGGACCCACCTCTCTGGTTTTCCCCTGGGCGTCAGACCAACCAGGGCAGTTAACAAAGTGTAAGCCCAAGTATACCGTTAGTTCGTTGTCCTATGCATAAAACCCAATTCTATACCCCCATCCTGAACTACATGGACTTTGATTTTCTTCCAAAGGGATATTTAAGAATCCTATTTAAGGTTTAATCCCATAACCCATGTCCCATCATGGCCCCTCTCCATCGAGCCTATGTGTTTTGGGAAGGTCATGACCTAACCTAGAGGATTTACTTCAACCAGGTCTTATCCATACATCCATTCTTATGGGTCACCTCCTCAGGTCCCCCATTGTCTCCCCGAACTACGTAGACTTTTATTACCTACCATGGGGATACATAGGAAGTCTCTTTGAGGCTCAATCCCAATAGAATTTTCGTTCTCACGTATAAGGCCCCAGCCTTAAACCTTACTTAATCTTGAGTTATTACAAGATTACACATTGAGGATCTTTTCGGGTTTAGAGTTTTAGAGAATTAGATCATAAAACTTGCATTACATTCCACATATAAACAAAGTGGTTACATAAAGATAGTATTCTTCATTCCCATCAATGGAAAAACATTTAAAATAAAACATGGATTATTTCTTGACACTTCCTTGACACTATCGTCATATCATGTACCTTTCCCTTGACATGTGAAAAACATTTCAAAAAAACTTGGGATTAGCATAAAAAGATCAGTATGGGTTATAAAAACATGGAAAGGAAACATGAGTTCATATATACATAAGAATGAAATCATACTTTACCCATAAAACATAGGCACTTTAACATACCTCGTAAAATCATGAATAAATCATAGAAATCATAAGACATAAAGGTAACTTGAGGCATTCATAAAATTCTTACGTAGGGAGTAACCCTCTTGGTTACGTTTGGAATACCCATCACAGTATATTCCCTAAATCTCTTCGGAGAAACCTTAACGTTTCACTCCTTCGTGTTACCCAATGCATTGGAGAGCTATATCGGGCTCACCCGCCCTTAGTTTATCACGAAACCACCCGTCTTCATAATAATGCCCAAGAACCTCAACATAATCGTATCACATAAAACATGCATAAAGGAAACATAACATTTCTACATTTCAATCACAAGATATAAATACAAAACATTGATATAAAAACATTATGAAAACCATTTTCAATACCAAAACAAAAGAAAAGTAAAACATGGTATTTATTTTTCTTTTAAAAAAAGGTACGGCTTGTAGAGGAAGCCAAAACTCAAACAATGGTCACGGCGGCAGAGAAGTCGTTGTCGCCGCATACGTACGACAAAAACATTCCCTTTTGTCGTTTAGTAAACACTTCGTATAAAAAAGATTCCTTTTGGATAAACGTAAAATTCAAAGGGGTTTATACACCGTATAATATAAGGTTGTGTATAAAACAAAATATGCCTCAATGAAAGGAGATTGAGACGAAGTCCCATACCTCGTATTCGACTTGACCCGGCCATTCTTTAATCTCCTAAATAATAAACTTGAGTTAATCTCTACTTGCTTATGAACCTTTTTCAAGTTCATTATTCCTTTTATACCATGTTATTAATATCATGTAATCATTTAAGTTAATAATGTTCATTTTGTCGGTATTTGGTTCTTAAGTCAAAAATAGACTTCTTACACTTACATGTTGTTAATTTGGTCAAAGGTTCATTATATCCAGAATGATATTAATTATTTGGATAACATATATATCATATATATTCATCATATACATGTATTTATAATATTACATCACATTCAGAGGTAAGAAATGAAATGCACCGTTCATGGAGACGGTAAGCCGTACGTATGCATGAACGCTACTTCCATTTCTATTTCGTATTTTCTGGAATGGAATCATAATGACATAAGAGTATATTATAATTCCATTATAATAACATATATAATATCATTAACTTTATCCTTTACACATCCCATATATGGTATTAACGAATCAAATCACTTTCAGGGGCGGTAGTCCGCACTTCCTAAAATGAAGATATCATGTTTACCCATAATGGAAACCATAAAGGTATGCCCAAAATGAAAAAAAAAGAAGCTTAAGGAAAACATAAACATATTATATATCATATATAAAAATAGTGACATCATAATGGCCACCTTTGAAGGTTTTAAATGAGTATTGAACAATCATCGTTTCGGGAGGCAGAATTTCGCCATCCACGGAAACCGTATGTTCTTTAACCATTTTATGTAGTTGTGTGAGAGTGTAGCTCAAATAAATCTTATAACAACATCCTAGTATATTGAATATACTGGTGTTGTTACAAAAGAAGTAAATAAAAAGAGTTTAGGGGGTTGGAGAAACAAAATAAAACGAATGAACATGAGAGGATGAATTACCTTTAAAAGTGTAACTCCTTTTGATTTGAGCCTAAAGGCTTTCTTCGGAAGGATTATTCCCAAAGGGAATCCTCTAGGATTAGGAGAGAGATGTGGAGAGAGTAAATGGGAAGGGTTTTTCCGAGCCAAAGGCTTTGGGAGTGTGGGTAAGGAGGTAGAGGTGGGGGCCTTTTATAAGAGGAGAGGAGGGGCACTCTTGGAAAATAAAGATAAGTTACTTTATTTTAAAATGAGTTTCGGATTCAAAAGGTCACACATTGATATAATTCGAGGATAAGGTGATAAGGATTCTAAATCCACTCATCCAATTGGTTTTGGCCATGTGTAGGGTTTAGATTTTACATTATCTTCCCATTTTATTTAAATCGTTAAATAATGAGGTCATCGCTCCATCATCATGATGTCATAAATAATTTAATTTATTTAAAGTCTAAAAATTATAAAAAAATACTATGATGTAGGAAATCTTTTTAAATTTCTAATGAATATTTATAGTCAAAAATCTGACTTGTATAACCCCATGTAAAAATTGTTTTCGTAAAACATATTATGTTTGTGTCATTTTTTACTTTTACATTAAATAAAAATTTATTTATGTCATTTCCCAACCAAAGTGGATCCATGGGGTCCCCAAGTTGACCCATGGCTTGTCTTGGTCTTCCATGACACAACCAATGAGGGTAGGACATGTGTCAAGCTCATCTTATTTTATTAAAGCATTATTTTTACCTTAAACTACACTAATTACCACTAATCGCGATTAAGAACTTAATAAGTTACTATTCACCAAAAAATTATTATAATCTCATTGAACCACATTTTACTTCTTAATGACAACCATGTATGTCAGATTTTTGAAATTCAAAACACAATGATGGCAAATTTTCATTTAAAAGGAAAATCGGTCTTTATAAGTACCACTTAGTGGTTTCACTATTCATCAAAAATTGAAGTTTTTCAGAAAATTACCAAAAATTCACCCTAAGCTATATTTGATATTACGAATTCAAAAATTAAGTCTATTTTACAAAATTCAAAACATATAAGTCACATTAATTAATTTAATAATTAATTCCCGCTGTCAGAGAAAATAGCGTGTTTTTATGAAACAATAAGTATCAAAAGATTGACACTAGTTTAAGTCCAATTTCAAAGTGAAATTGATTCCAATGACCACCATTGGATTAAATGATAAAAATATATTCATATTACACATTAAGACCAATTCAAAAGATAATCTAATCATATAAATAAATTAGATTAAAAAACAGTTTTGATATAAAATGCAGTATTTTTCACTATTCATTAAAAAATGAACATTGTCAGAAAAATACCAAAAATTCACACAAAGTAAATTTTGATGTCCCAATCATAAAGAATAAGTTTATTTTGACAAACATAGTTTATAAAGTTTTCAAACGATATATTTAAAAAGGGTTTTCCATCATTAGGTAGTAAAACAATCTTTTAAGAATATTAGTGTATTCCATGCTTAAGATTGGATTTATTTTTAAGCCTCTAAAACACTATATTAATCATTAATAGACATAGATAAAAATATCTATTATTCATTACTTACTTGGGATGTTACATCCTTCCCCCCTTTAGAAAATTGCGTCCCCGCAATTTATTTACTTATCGAATAAATGGGGGTACTTATCCCTCATTGCATTTTCAGATTCCCATGTTGCATCTTCAATCATGTGGTTTTTCCACAAAACCTTTACCTGGTGAATCACCTTATTCCGTAACACAAGCTCCCTGTGGTCAAGAATCTGGACCGGTTGTTCCTCATAAGATAAGTTCTCTTCCAGCTGAACTACCTCTGGACTCAAAACATGAGATGGATCTGGCATATACTTTCTCAACATCGAAACGTGAAAAACATTGTGTACATGAGATAAACTCGGAGGTAAAGCCACTCGGTATGCAACTGATCCAACATTCTCCAGAATTTCGTATGGTCCAACGAACCTTGGACTCAACTTTCCTTTCTTACCAAATCTCATCACACTTTTCCAAGGAGAAACCTTGAGAAAAACATGATCACCTACCTCGAAAGATAGATCCTTCCTCCTGTTATCTGCATAACTCTTCTGCCTTCTCTGAGCTGTTCTCATGTGTTTCTGAATCAGCTGAACTTTTTCTGCCATCTCTTCTACCATTTATGGTCCCATCAACTTCCTTTCACCCACTTCATCCCAGAAAGCTGGAGTCCGACACCGCTTCCCATATAATGCCTGAAATGGTTCCATCTGTATACTGGAATGAAAACTGTTATTATATGAAAATTCAACCAAAGAAAGATGTTGGTCCCAACTTCCCTGATAATCCATAGAACAAGCTCGTATAATATCCTCCAATGTTTGAATTGTTCGTTCTAACTTCCCATCTGATTGAGGATGAAAAGCTGTACTAAAATTTAATTCAGTACCCAACGACTTCTGAAGGCCTTTCCAAAAGTTAGAAGTGAACCTGGGGTCACGATCAGATACAATGGAGAGGGGAAATCCATGCAACCTGACTATCTCTTTAAGATACAAACGGGAAAGTTGATCTAGGGAAAAAGTATCTCATATAGCAAGGAAATGAGAAGATTTAATCAAGCGATCAATAATAACCCAGATTGCATTATTACCCCGAGATGTCTCCGGTAATCCCACAACAAAGTCCATGGATATATTCTCCCATTTCAACTCTGGCACTGGTAAAGGCTGAAGCATCCCTTTCGGTAATTGTCTCTCTTCTTTAACCTGCTGACATGTCAAACACTTCACAGTAAAATCAGCAATATCTCTTTTCATTCCATCCCACCAGTAATACTCCCGCAGATCTCTATACATCTTAGTACTTCCAGGATAAACTGAAAACGGAGAACTATGAGCTTCACATAACAACTCTCTCTTCAACTGTGAATCACAAAGCACACACAATCTCTTCCCAAATCTCAAAATGCAATCATTATCAATGTTGAATTCAGGCAACATACCTTTCTGAACCAGCTCTACCTTTTTCTGCAACTCACTGTCTTGCTTCTGTGCTTGCTTGATTCTATCTGATAGAGATGATCCCACTGATACCTGAAACAAAACAGAAGGACTTCCGGCACCAACAACTTCTATGCCAAAGTTCATCAAATCCTTAACCAAAGGATCACGTTCCAAACGCAACATTTTTAATGAAGCATTACTTTTTCGACTCAAAGCATCAGCCACGTTATTTTCTTTTCCCGGATGGTAATGAATTGTACAATCATAATCCTTGATTAATTCTAGCCATCTCCTCTGTATCATGTTTAACTCTTTCTGAGTGAATATATACTTTAAACTTTTGTGATCGGTATATATTTCACACTTTACTCCATACAAATGATGCCTCCAAATTTTTAAAGCAAAAACAACAGCAGCTAATTCCAAATCATGTGTAGGGTAATTTACCTCATGAGTTTTCAACTGTCGTGAAGCATAATCAATTACCTGATCATTCTGTATTAGGACGCAACCAAGTCCTTTCAATGAAGCATCACTGTATATAACAAACTCACCATTCCTGGAAGGTAGTGCCAAAACTAGAGCATTCACCAATCTTCTTTTCAATTCCTGAAAACAATCATCACATTCTTTTGTCCAGATAAACTTAACACCCTTCCGAGTTAGCTTAGTCATTGGAATAGATAACCGTGAAAAATTTATAACAAACCTTCGGTAATAGCCCGCCAAACAAAGGAAGCTATGAATCTCGGTTACATTTGTGGGTCTTGGCCATTCTTCCACAACTTTTGTTTTTGCAGGATCAACAGTTATTCCATCTTTAGAAACAATGTGACCAAGGAATGAAATATGTTGCAACCAAAACTCACACTTGCTGAGTTTCCCATACAGTTTCTTTTCTTTTAAGGTTTGCAAGATAACCCTTAAATGTCTTTCATGCTCCTATTTACTTTTATAAAACACCAAAATATCATCAATGAAAACCACCACAAACTTATCCAAGAACTCATGGAAAATTCTATTCATTATGTCCATGAATACTGCAGGTGAATTGGTTAGCCCAAAAGGCATTACTACAAATTCATAATGGCCATATCTCGTACGGAACGCGGTCTTCGGAATATCTGCCTCCTTTACCTTCAGCTGATGTTACCCCGATCTCAGGTCAATCTTTGAAAAAAACTGAGCTCCCTGGAGCTGATCAAACAAATCATCGATATGAGGCAAAGGATATTTGTTCTTAACAGTGATATTATTCAAGGATCTATAATCAATGAAAAGTCTCATAGAACCATCTTTCTTTTTATCAAATAAAACAGGATCACCCCATGGTGATGTGCTAGGTCTAATGAAACCTTTCTCTAATAAATCTTGCAATTGCTCTTTCAACTCTAAAAGTTCAATTTGTGCCATTCGATAAGGGGGTTTTGAAATTGGATTAGCATCAGGAACTAAGTCAACAGTAAACTCAACTTTTCGATCTGGTATTATTCCAGGTAACTCATCAGGAAAAACATCTGGATACTCATTTACCACTGGCACATCATTAATCTGAACAGTTCCTTTATTTTCAATGATGTGTGCAAGGTAACATTCATTTCAATATTTTACAAGTTTCTTGGCCTCTTGATAAGTTATCAACAGTAAGGGTTCATTCTTGTACACAAACTTAAAGTCTTTCTGAAAAGAAACTTCTTTAGCTCTACAGTCAATCTTAGCATGGTAAATAGAGAGCCAATCCATACCCAGGATAACGTCAAACTCTACTAGAGGTAGAACAATAAGGTTTGCAAGTATGTTCTTTCCACAGATAAGGATAGGAAGATTCTTATAAATTCTTTTTGCCTCAACATTTCCCCCAGGTGTTTTTACCAAAAGTTCAGGAGTCATTTCTTGAGATGGTATTCCCATTTTACTAGAAAAGGTTTCAGAGATGAAAGAATGTGTAGACCTCGAATCAAACAACACACTGGAATATTCTGAAAAAACAAACAAAGTACCTGATACAACACCATTTGATGGCCCGACATCTGCGGATGTAGTTGCAAAGGATTTCACCACCCCTTTCTGCTTGTAGTCTAACTGCTTCCCATCACTCAAGCTCTTTGTCGGACACTCGTTTGCATAGTGACCCATCTCGTTGTACTTATAACATTTCACTAACTGTAAATCAAATTTGTTCTTACCTTCACCTTGATCCTTTTCAGTGCAATCACGAGCCTTATGTCCCATCTTACCACATCGGTAGCACTTTCCAGAATTCAGAAGACATTCCCCAGCATGCCTTTTGCCACATTTATCACAAACTGGAAACTTAGTTCTCTTACCATCAGACTTTTTTGAAGAATTCTTACCTTTATCCTGCCACCTCGGTCTCTTCTTCTGCTGGTTTTTATAGAACACTTGGTCATCGGCAAACTCCATTTCCACCTTCTCAGCACATAGAACAAGCTTTTCATAACTTTTTAACTCACGAGAAGATAATGCCCTTCGATATTTTGGATTTAATCCGGAGTAAAAACGATTGATTTTACTATCAAGGTCTCGGATAAAATTTGGATCATATCTTGCCAATTGAGTGAACCTTTCTTCATAGGCAGCCACTGAGTCTTCCTCTTGCCTCAATTCCAAGAATTGTTTTTCCATCCTAAGTCGAACAACCTTATGAAAATACTTCTCAAGAAACATACCTTTGAATTCATCCCAGTCAAGAGCATCAATCTCATCGGCGTCCCTGATATTTTTAACAATAGACCACCACTGATCTGCTTCACCCTCCAAACGGTAAATAGCAAGACTAACCTTTTGATTGTATGAACACCCCATGACATCAAAAATCTTCTCCAGTGCTTTAATCCACCCTTCAGCTAGCACAGGGTCAGATGATCCTCCGTATGATGGTGGATATTGCCTCATGAAATGTTCCACCACTGACATGTTCCTCTGCGGTTGATCTGGCTGATCTCGTGCATGGATACCACCACCATTTATCGCTTGAGTCAACTGTGCCATTACTGCAACAAACTGTTCAGTTCCAATTCCGACCATTTCTGGATGCTGATTCGGAAGGTTATTTCCTTCTGTATGCCTTCCTAGCACTGCTTCCCTGTTTCCTCTGCCGAAAACCATTCTGAACAAACATGTCTTAGATGAAGCAACATGGTAATCTTCAAATGCTATATCATTTCAAAAAAAAATTGGATAATCATTTAATGGAATTCTAACTCCTAAAGTTATCTAAAATGACCTTTGATACCAACTATAAGGCCCCAACCTTAAACCTTACTTAATCTTGAGTTATTATAAGATTACACATTGAGGATCTTTTTGGGTTTAGAGTTTTAGAGAATTAGATCATAAAACGTGCATTACATTCCACATATAAACAAAGTGGTTACATAAAGATAGTATTCTTCATTACCATCAATGGAAACACATTTAAAATAAAACATGGATTATTTCTTGACACTTCCTTGACACTATCATCATATCATGTACCTTTCCCTTGACCTGTGAAAAACATTTCAAAAAAACTTGGGATGAGCATAAAAAGGTCAGTATGGGTTATAAAAATATGGAAAGGAAACATGAGTTCATATATACATAAGAATGAAATCATACTTTACCCATAAAACATAGGCACTTTAACATACCTCATAAAATCATGAATAAATCATAGAAATCATAAGACATAAACGTAACTTGAGGCATTCATAACATTCTTACGTAGGGAGTAACCCTCTTGGTTACGTTTGGAATACCCATCACAGTATATTCCCTAAATCTCTTCGGAGAAACCTTAACGTTTCACTCCTTCGCGTTACCCAATGCATTGGAGAGCTATATCGGGCTCACCTGCCCTTAGTTTATCACGGAACCACCCGTCTTCATAATAATTCCCAAGAACCTCAACCTAATCGTATCACATAAAACATGCATAAAGGAAACATAACATTTCCACATTTCAATCACAAGATATAAATACAAAACATTGATATAAAAACATTATGAAAACCATTTTCAATACCAAAACAAAAGAAAAGTAAAACATGGTATTTATTTTTCTTTTAAAAAAAAGGTACGGCTTGTAGAGGAAGCTGAAACTCAAACAATGGTCACGGCGGCAAAGAAGTCATTGTCGCCGCATACGTACGACAAAAACATTCCCTTTTTTCGTTTAGTAAACGCTTCGTATAAAAAATATTCCTTTTGGATAAACGTAAAATCCAAAGGGGTTTATACACCATATAATATAAGGTTGTGTATAAAACAAAATATGCCTCAATGAAAGGAGATTGAGATGAAGTCCCATACCTCGTATCCGACTTGACCCGACCATTCTTTAATCTCCTAAATAATAAACTTGAGTTAATCTATACTTGCTTATGAACCTTTTTCAAGTTCATTATTCATTTTATACCATGTTATGAACATCATGTAATCATTTAAGTTAATAATGTTCATTTTGTCGGTATTTGGTTCTTAAGTCAAAAATTGACTTCTTACACTTACATGTTGTTAATTTGGTCAAAGGTTCATTATATACAGAATGATATTAATTATTTGGATAACATATATATCATATATATTCATCATATACATGTATTTATAATATTACATCACATTCAGAGGTAAGAACTGAAATGCACTGTTCATGGAGACGGTAAGCCGTACGTATGCATGAACGCTACTTCCATTTCTATTTCGTATTTTCTGGAATGGAATCATAATGATATAAGAGTATATTATAATTCCAGTATAATAACATATATAATATCATTAACTTTATCCTTTACACATCCCACATATGGTATTAATGAATCAAATCACTTTCAGGGGGCGGTAGTCCGCACTTCCTAAAATGAAGATATCGTGTTTACCCATAATGGAAACCATAAAGGTATGCCCAAAATGAAAAAAAACAGAATATTAAGGATAAAATAAACATATTATATATCATATATAAAAATAGTGACATCATAATGGCCACCGTTGAAGGTGTTAAATGAGTATTGAACAATCATCGTTTCGGGAGGCAGAATTTCGCCATCCACGAAATCCGTATGTTCTTTAACCATTTGATGTAGTTGTGTGAGAGTGTAGCTCAAATAAATCTTATAAAAACATCCTATTATATTGAAGATACTGGTGTTGTTACAAAAGAAGTAAATAAAAAGAGTTTAGGGGGTTGGAGAAACAAAATAAAACGAATGAACATGAGAGGATGAATTACCTTTAAAAGTGTAACTCCTTTTGATTTGAGCCTAAAGGCTTCCTTTGAAAGGATTCTGCCCAAAGGGACTCCTCTAGGATGAGGAGAGGGATGTGGAGAGAGTAAATGGGAAGGGGTTGGCCGAGCCAAAGGCTTTGGGAGTGTGGGTAAGGAGGTAGAGGTGGGGGCCTTTTATAAGAGAAGAGGAGGGGCACTCTTGGAAAATAAAGATAAGTTACTTTATTTTAAAATGAGTTTCGGATTCAAAAGGTCACACATTGATATAATTCGAGGATACGGTGATAAGGATTAGAAATACACTCATCCAATTGGTTTTGGCCAGGTGTAGGGTTTAGATTTTACATTATCTTTCCATTTTATTTAAATCGTTAAATAATGAGGTCATCGCTGCATCATCATGATGTCATAAATAATTTAAATTATTTAAAGTCTAAAAATTATAAAAAAAATACTATGATGTAGGAAATATTTTTAGATTTCTAATGAATATTTATAGTCAAAAATATGACTTGTATAACGCCATGTAAAAATTGTTTTCGTAAAACATATTATGTTTGTGTCATTTTTACTTTTACATTAAATAAAAAGTTATTTATGTCATTTCCCAACCAAAGTGGATCCATGGGGTCCCCAAGTTGACTCATGGCTTGTCTTGGTCGGCCATGACACAACCAATGAGGGTAGGACATGTGTCAAGCTCATCTTATTTTATTAAAGCATTATTTTTACCTTAAACTACACTAATTACCACTAATCGCGATTAAGAACTTAATAAGTTACTATTCACCAAAAAATTATTATAATCTCATTGAACCACATTTTACTTCTTAATGACAACCATGTATGTCGGATTTTTGGAATTCAAAACACAATGATGGCAAATTTTCATTTAAACGGAAAATCAGTCTTTATAAGTACCACTTAGTAGTTTCACTATTCATCAAAAATTGAAGTTTTTCGGAAAATTACCAAAAATTCACCCTAAGCTATATTTGATATTACGAATTCAAAAATGAAGTCTATTTTCCCAAATTAAAAACATATAAGTCACATTAATTAATTTAATAATTAATTCCCGCTGTCAGAGCAAATAGCGTGTTTTTATGAAACAATAAGTATCAAAAGATTGACACTAGTTTAAGTCCAATTTCAAAGTGAAATTGATTCCAATGACCACCATTGGATTAAATGGTAAAAATATTTTCATATTACACATTAAGACCAATTCAAAAGATAATATAATCATATAAATAAATTAGATTAAAAAGCAGTTTTGATGTAAAATGCAGTATTTTTCACTATTCATTAAAAAATGAACATTGTCAGAAAAATACCAAAAATTCACACAAAGTAAATTTTGATGTCCCAATCATATAGAATAAGTTTATTTTGACAAACATAGTTTAAAAAATTGTCAAAAGATAGATTTAAAAAGGGTTTTCCATCATAAGGCAGTAAAACAATCTTTTAAGAATATTAGTGTATTCCATGCTTAAGATTGGATTTATTTTTAAGCCTCTAAAGCACTATCTTAATCATTAATAGACATAGATAAAAATATCTATTATTAATTACTTACTTGGGATGTTACATAACATCACTCCAATCACATTATCCATTCACTTCACTCAACCATCCTTATCCATCTTGATTTTTACTCTGGCCGCCACATCCTGGTGAGATCATGTCACCCACCTTCTCGCTAGTCCTAAAAGTAATCGGGTAACTAACCATGCGTTAGTCCCAGCATCAGAAATCACACTTTGGTTTGCACCGATCTAATCCACTCCCATCAGTGATCTGATTGGTCTGATCTGTCTCCACTAGACGTTAAACTTGAGGAATATCACATGTTAAACATGGGAATCTGAGGAAAACCTCAGAGACATGCCTATGTCATATAATTCCTCGCATTCGACATGGGATGCCTCAGGTTTTTTCACCCTTGAGAAGCCCAGTCATAATTTGATGAAACTCAGACGCATCAGTGTTCCAGCATCCAGACACTCCAGTGCTGTCCAACATGACTACTCCCTCAGCCAAAGGTTTCTACCCTGACTGGTCCCCTTGGAATGTCCTGACTAGAGCATCATAATTAAATAGCGTCCATGAATACATGGCACTGGGAAGAGTTTCATGGATAATTTCTTAAGTCTATGAGGGTGACCTAGACTAGGAAATGAGTTCCAAGGAGTAATCCAAAGAAAGGGGAATCGATATCCTATCACCCCATTTCGATCAAGGAACAAACATCCTTGTATAAGTGATGGATATCGCCCGCCTTTAGAAATCAGGAATGTAGGGCAATAGTTGTGATTCCTCCTCCAACTAATGGATGTGCGCCCCTGGGAAAGCATCAGAAATAGAAATGGTGAACTTGACATGAAATTCTTCTCCTCAATTTGGAGATTAGTAGAACTCGATAAATTATTGTATTAGCACCTAAAGGGATCTAGTTATCCAGCGCTAGGTCCTGCCAACAAAATAGTGGGCCTGGCATAAAACTCGCAAGAAATTGGGGCAGTTGAACATTGGACATCCTGGTCTGTGACACTGTCAACATGGATCCTTATTACAAACCATGGAAGACGGAATTGTTCTATGGAACTGGACGTCGATTTCCTTATTTCCTCATTAATGGTTAAATCTCCCAACTTTTCAGGACCAAAGATGTCAGGATAAGAAAGCAATCACTGCCCACCCACTAAAGTAGGGGCAGTGGCAATGTCAACACAGAAATACCATGTGGCCTCATCTCCCCCGTGACAGCCTCTACGTCCATGACATTTGGGCGCCCATGCCCGTTCTCCCCATATTAATTCATTCGGAGAAGGGTGATTAATGACCTTGTTCACCAATATGAAGAATATGGGATTATCCCAACCTGTGATATGGAATTTCAAGACTTAGAGGCTTCTGCGCCTCATCACCACCACATCCACCAAGGGCCACGTAGGGAGACACTTCTCCTCACTCTGAAGTATAATTGTTTTTAGAGCCTCTCCCTGGAACCCTTCTATTACTCGATTCTCTATGCTAGTGAGGTGAGGGATGCTCGGGCCATCCCAATTGGAATATCCTTACAGTGGCTCCCAAAGAGGTCTCATACCATGCCACGTTAGCGCCACCACCCAACTCCATGGGATGAGGAGTAGGTCAGCTATGTGCCTACACTATTGTCCCCAGTTCGGTTAACCCGACGAGAGCGTCGGGTGCAGGCTGAGGAGGATGCCCACTGAGGGGCATCAACATCAATAGATATTGTGGCCCATGCCAACACTGATGCCCACTATCAGTCCACTGTTTAAGCTAAGTAGGGGAACTCATACGCCTAGCCTAGATTGAGGCCCCAACTACCCCACTGGTAGGCTAGGACGACTCTCATGGTCACCAACATAGGTGGTGCTCGTCATGGGCTGACTCACGGTATTGACATCTAGAATGGAGGTCCTCCATGTACCACCACCAATGAGAGTGTGGGTCTTCCCCACTCCTAATATCAACATGGAGGACCTCCCAATGTTGCCTTCAATCCAAATGAAGGTCCTCCCCACTACATTGGCACTCAATATGGAAGCCTCTTCCACACCCATGACCTTAGGTATGGATCCATTACTTCTGTCACAAGTCGCCGATGTGACGCTGCTACCTTTCCGGTCAACCGTCTGCATGGGGGTCTTCCCCATGTCCTTACAGCTACCGAAAAAAGTCCTCCTCATCCCAGTAATCAAATAAGCAGAGGTTTCCTCGCATCATGGGCACCTAACACGGAGGTCATACCCATGTTCGGATCAACCAGTACAAGGACCCTCTTCGCACCGATGCTGCCAAAGAAAATAAACATGGAGTCCCACCCATGCTCACACCATCTCCAGTGGAGGTCGTACCCACTCCAGAATGTTTCGCAAAGATCCCCTCCACACGTCATCCAATGGAAATGATGGTCCTACTCATGTTCCCTTTGACATATTTCTAGGTTCTACTCACAACCCAGCACACCCAGGAGGAAGTCCTCTCCACCCCAGCATCAATTTGGTCAAAGGTCCACCTCGACCCAAAAATCTACCATGTCCTGAAGAGTTGTCCCGGGGTAGGAGGGAGGTTCACTGATTCCATAAAAAGAGAGTCAAGAAGATTCATACTGCAATTAATCCAATCTTCTTCTTGGATTCCGAGGGGGAATGCAATTTGGCAATGGAACCCTCATCTCGATCCTATATGTCAAGGGTCGACGAAGGAACAAGGAGTATCAGTCTCTTCCTTCCGGAATGTGAGGTCTACCGAATTCCCACCTCCATCTATAGATGCATCTAGAAGGAGGAAGATATGGCTTCTTTCTAGGTCTTGGCCACACAATCTTCCCTATCATCAATAGGGTCACTCTCTACATCAACAAGAGATCATGCAGAGTTATTATGGGGACTGATAAATGATGGAAAACAACATAAAACACCATCAATGGCTGAATACCCTGTTTCTAAATCCATGATCGTCACCCCGTCGCACCAAGATGTGGTGAAATAGTTGTCAGATTCCTCATAGGGAATCCCGAGATGTGGCCGCTGGTCATCCCATTCACTGTATTCTCCATCGGCCAGTCTATCATCTCAGTGATCTGCTTTAGTGTCGCTACTGGCCCTACGGCCTCCCCCAATTGATGAGTGGGTAAATCAAGGGGCAGATCTCGAGTCTCATCGAACGATCCATTGGTAAATTCTTGCAGCGGATCATTTCCCAGAGATGTTCTGGCCAATTGCGACAACCAACTTCAGTGCAACAGAATTGCTTACCCAAGAGGATGTCACATGCTTTCTCCAAACCCTCTGGGTGATGCACTTCCATATCCTTTATCAGCGAGTTTCCTACCAAAAGAGTCAGTCACACTTCAAGGAAATTATCAAGCGATGCCATATGGTTGACTTGGCCATGATCCTGATGGAACAGCACCCTGAGTCTCCTGATCTCCACCGAACCCTCCAACAATGATGTGTTCAGAGCATTAAAGTGATTCACAAAATTATCAAGGAGGCTTCCCCCCATATTCAGGTATGTGGTGAGGGGTAGTATGTTTCCCTCTATTTTAGTTCTATCTGGTACCATGCCAACTTCCCAGGCTATATTGAGGATATTCTTCCAGGTAGAGTCTCGGTCAACATGGCCGATCTATCGGAGGGGGAGAATGAGTTGGAGCTCCTTGATGAGAACTTACCTTCAAGAAGAGTTCCAAAACTATTGGATCCATTAGGAATGGTTACTCTCTATCAGATACATCTATTGGGTCTTCTCATGACCACTGAGGCATTAGTACTTAGCCGGAATCCCAATAAGGGAAAAGTGCACCTCAGAGCCATTAAAAACTCTGACCCATCTGTCTTAGTGTAAAAGACAAGGGGTGATCCCAAAAAATCTGTGTTGCATCAAAAGCATGCAGAGCACAAGAAGATGGTCGATGACCTAATTGTTGAACACGTCGTGGAGCGGTAACTAGAGTAGGGTGATCCCCGTCCAAGGCAGTCGGGGTAGGTACAACTTCTCCCTAGCAAGTTTCCCCTAGGTGACACTGACCATCCTGCCCATGTCGATTGGATAGAGGCTAGAACTTATGGTAAGAGAGAGCATTATGTGTTACCAATTCCACCTGAGTGGCGTGATAATCCCTGTGACCCTGCTCAGGTTCACCCAGCCACTCCACACATTATCCCACCAACCGCTCCACTAGCCGCCAGGCCTACTTATCATGTTAATGAGCCTTCCAATGCAATAGTGGTTTGGGACCCTCTCCAAGACAAGAATCCCCACCCAGATGATCCGATGGAGGCACTTATTTCTTTCCTTGAGGAGTTAGAAACTCTATAGGTGGAAATCCCACCTGATGTCAAGCCATATCCGGCGTGGGTTGATGATATTCTAGCACCCTCGAGTTTTTTAAATCCCACATTCTCCACCTTTAATGGGACGGGAGACCTGCTAAAACATCTGGCCCACTTCATCTCAAGGTGAGGACCCATTCTAGTAACTCTGGCGCAACAAGAAGCTTCCAAGCTCTGGTGTTTCATATAGAAATTGGAAGGGCATGTGTTTTTCTAGTACAACCACCTACCAATTAGGTCATTCTCCATCTACGAAGATCTCTATAGACAATTTCTTTAGCGGTTCAACTCTACCACTCTGAAGATGAGTATTTCAGACCTCTTTAAGTGAAAATAGAGGCCTGATGAGTGTGTTGTAGACTTTGTCGTCTGGTGGAAATGCCTCACCTACTTCTAGGATATGTTGCTGACTGTGGAATAACTACTGAAAATTTGTGTGGAGAATGTAAAAACAGAACTAGTCCCCTCTTTCAGTACTCAGAATTACCCTAGGGGATTCCAAGACTTCTATAATAGATTCTAGAGGAGGCCTTGAAGTATGCCAAGAAGGAACGTCTTTTGCCTACTGTAATACCCTCAAGAAGGGAAACAAAGGTCGAGCCTGCTAAGCTGGCCTAAATAAAGGCCTCCAAGCAACTAGATTTATTACCAATGGATCCACCTCCACAACCCCACAGGATCCCTCCACCTCAGGCATAGCCTCCGGCCCAGCATCACCTACCTCAGAATCAGTAGGCTCCCCAACGTAACACGCCGCCACCACCCAGGAGAGATAACCAGGTTCCACCCCCTCAACAAGCTTCTTTATCCCCTCATCAGGGCTAGGCTCCCACATCCCCCTTTCTAGATAGAAGAAACTAGTCCTAATTATTCAATGAGTCTCAGGTCCTTGATCATTTCAGAATCGACTAGGAACATGTACTTCTACGTTTTATTGAATGGAGAAGGCCCAAAGAAGCTGATCTCACCGATCACCCCAATTACTGCCCCTATCACTGGATCCTGGGGAACACCCTCAAACAGTGAAATTTTTTTATAATATTTTCTTCAATACCTAGTTAATAATAACATAGTCAGGTTAGGACTTTCTCTGACACAAGTGGAATGTGTATTCATGAATCCAGACAGTGGCAGTGAAAATGAAGGTGAGTGGCATCAGGTTCCTAACCATGGGTCCCATAAGTATGATGACTGGATGGCTCGTAAGGTAGTCACCTTTACCCATGGTATTATCCATGCATGTTTGAATCGACCTGAGTGCTCAAAATACACCACGTCACCCACAACTAGTATTTCTGTATCAACGGCCCATCCTTCCTCTTCCTAGATAAGCAGGCATCAACAACTCAATGGAAAAAAAATTCCCCCACCGATTTCATCGTCATCCCATACTCTATGAAGCTTCATGCCCCTAGATATGTCAATTCCCCCCAGAATTCATCCAGTGGTGGAGGGTTATTCAGGTGAAAATCAAGGGTACATCTCGGTTAACACCATGGAGCTGCTAAACCCCTACATGATTCATGACAAGGAGGAGTTCCAGATGGATCCTCCCAATGTCCACAGCCATTTCTAGCTTCGACAGAGCCGTCACTATATGGGACATCAGAGTGCCTCGTTCAGTACTTCTATCTAGGCTATGCATGCCCCTAAAACCAGACAGTAGGCCCAGCGTAGAGCTCAACAAACGAAACCTTATCATCTAGTGTCATTAGGTCCTCCTTTGTCGTTCTTTCTGTTACTTGATCAGAAAGAGCCACCCAGACCACACCATGATCATCCACGATCTATTATAGACCAGCCTCAGTCATCAAACCCACATCTGGTAGTCTCTCCACGAGCTTCGACCAGCAAGCAAGAGGGACATTCCCAACACCATCCAACCATTGATTCATCAAGAAAGGCACGTCAATCCCCATGTCGTATAATAACTTCCTATAAGGATAAGTTCCCACTTATAATGGATGTATGATATCCTTAATAATCTCTCTAGCATTCCTGTGAGGCTCCCCATCCTTGAGTCGCTTCTCCTGTTAGCAGATATGCATGAAGCCAATGCCAAATCTTTAAGAATCCCCATCCAGTTTGAGATAGAGGTAGCATCTGCATAAGTATTCCATGCTGAGTTAGTTGAGCATGATTAATTTTTGGCCATTATCTTTTTCTCTGGAGAAGATAAAGGATCTTATATATAGTGGCACATCCACCCACAATATATCCTCGGTCACATCAATGACATGGAGGTTCGTTGTTGTCTTGTCGACACAGGATATGGGATCAACCTAATCCTAACCTGGACACTTCAAAAGATAGGGATATCAGAGGACGATATGTGTCCCTCTGACCAGAAAATCCAAGGTTAAGATAGGATGGAATAGACCTCGGTCAACAAGATCTTCCTAAACACCTAGTTCAGTTTCCTAGTTTCCAGCACCAAGTTCATGGTTGTCTCCCAGGACACCACCTACAATGTGCTAATGGGAAGACCATGGCTTCACCTACATGTGTAGGTTTCTTCATCATATCACCAATGTCATAAATACTACCTTAATGGTTGAGTGGGCATACTCTAAGGTGAATCATCTCCCTTTTCCTCTTGTAAAGCCTCCTATCTAGATGCCTACTACTATAAGAGTAAGGACAATAAAATTCAGGTTGATGAGGTTGAACATACTACAGCTGCGACTGACCCATGAAAAGACTAGGAAGATGCCTAAATTTTTCTGATCCACCGATTGGAGGCTAAGTCCCTGAATATATGACATTGCTTTGTTGTTTTGGGAATGAGGGGGAAGCACATTCCCAAGTCTAAGCAACGTCAGAATATCACCTCGTATTCCTACACAAATTAGGCTAGGGTGATCTTAGAGCCCCCTACTCCCGTATTGTATCGGGATGTCTACCCCATGGAAATGGAAATGCGCCATAATTTCTTGTTTTACCGGGCTGGGATAAACCAGATCAGGCCAATATAGGACTATTTTTTCTATATCATCAAGTGTGGCACCTTGGACCGAAGACTAGATGGGATTGAATAGACAGCTTTCATCGTTACGATTTCAATAGTACAGGAGTCCCCCGATGTAGTGTCTACCACCGCTCAGGCAACCTCCAGCTTCCCATCGGGATCTATTGACTCTAAGGAATCTCCTCCCACTGAGGATCCCTCCTCCATAAGTGAAGAAGAGGATCTAGAGGATGCACCTCATATATTAGAAGAGGGTTTCTCCACCACAGTCGATGAATTGGTATAGGTTAACCTCAGTAGTGAGATGGATCTGAAACCCACATTGATCAGTACTGCTATGTCTGTTGAAGAGAAACATTAGTACGTGGACTTCATGAAGTAACATCACGATGTATTTTCTTGTAGGTATGAAAAGATTCCAGGAATAGATCCATAGGTCGCCATCCATCGCCTCGGCCTTCCAGTAAATCATTGGGGGTTCAAAAAGCCTGCCAGAAAGATGCACCATTCTCACGGTTTCATGGTCAAGGACAAAGTTGATAAGCTCATCAAAGAAAATTTCTTCCAGGAGGTCCAGTACCCCAGATGGTTAGCCAACATTGTGCCCATCAGGAAAAAGAGCAGACAGATCAGATTCTGGATCAACTTTTAGGATCTCAACTATCATTGTCTGAAAGATGATTTTCCTCTTCCTCTAAAATAACTTTTGGTCGATGCTTCAGTTGGGTTCCAATCCCTCTCATTCAAGGATGGGTATTATAGGTATAACAATATCCAAATGGCCCCTGGGGATGAAGATTCTATAGCCTTCATGGCACCACAAGGTACTATCTGCTACTAGGTAATGCCCTTTAGTCTAAATACTGTAGGTACCACATATCAGTATGCCATGCACTGCATGTTTAAGAAAATCCTTGGGATATTAGTGGAATGCTATGTGGAAGATCTGGTGGTCAAATCTCTCTGGTGTCAGAACCATCTCAAAGACCTTGAGAAAGTGTTTTTCTTCCTCCGTTATCTCCATCTGAAGATGAACCCATTGAAGTTTACTTTCGAGGTCACCATCAGAAAGTTTCTCTACTTCATTGTCATGTATTGGGGAATCCATATTGATCCAGAGAAGATTAAGGCCATCAGTCAGATGTCTCCTCTAAGAAAAATTTAGGATCTTTGAGGCTTTCAAGTCTAGCTGGCCTACATATTCCTATTCATCGTGAATTTGTCCAGAAAGTGTAAACCCTTTTCTCAGATTATAAAGAAAGACACTATCTATTATTGGGATGAGAATTATTGGACTTATTTCAAGGAAATAAAGAAATACCTATTATAGCCTCTGGTTCAAATTCCACCTATTTCCGGAAAGCCACTGGTCATTTATGTGACCACCCTGGAAAAATCTCACAGCTCCCCTCTATCCCATTAGAACAACTAGGGGGCAGAGAACAGTCTCTATTATCTCAGTTTCATGGTCCTCGATACGGAGACCAGATACTCCCCCATTGAGAAGAGCTACCTTGTGCTGGTATTTGCAGTGCAGAAATTGCGACATTACTTGTAGCACCACAAGGTAAAGCTAGTGTCTCAAGTGGATCTGCTAAAGTACATCCTGAACCACCCCATGTTGAATGGCCATCTAGGTCGGTGGGAAGTGATCCTCCTGAATTTCAACATTAGGTTTGTCCCTCAGAAGGCTATTAAGGGGAAATCATTAGTAGAATTCATTTCCACCCATCTATCTCATTTGAACCAACCTCTGGACATTGATTTTATTGAGGAGTCAATCCTCTCAGTAGGAAAATCCATTCAGTGTTTGTAAATTCACTTTAATGGTTCTTCCCAAAGTCCTGCTGGCAGAAGACTCAACGATCCTATACTCAACAGAGTTGTCCTGGGTATCATCTTCATTACTCTATCATAATCTGTTCTTCCATATTCATTCATGTTTTCTAAAAGCTATACCAGTAATGAGGTAGAGTATCAGGATCTTATTACTAGACTGAAGTTGTCCCTCGATATTGATGTACCCCACTTTCATGTGAAAGGGGACACCAAAATAGTCATCAAGAAAATCAACAGTGACTATGTCATCAGAAAGCTAGATCTCGTGCCACTGTTGGAACGTACCCTCCAGTTGAGGGCCTAGTTCCAATCTCAGCCAGAAGTTACACATGTCCCTCGATCACCGAATGAGAGAGCCGATACCTTGGACAGCCTAGCTACATCTCTTTCGGATCCTGATCAGGATTATTTGATTATTCAAGTGGCACATAGGAGGGTTATCGCCCTTTTCACTCCAGAAGATGATGATAGCCCACAGGTAATCCACCTTACCGCTAGTGCCTCTATGTCAAGACCCCCAGGTCCCCCTGATGTAGTGCTGGATGTGACTCCTAACTGGAGAACCTCCTTTATCGAGTACCTCCAACGCAGTAATATCCTGATAGATTTAGCCAAGAAGGAACGAATATGGCTTTGTGCATTATAGTTTACCCTCCTGAGTGGTCCTGGTCTTGAGCATATCCTCTATAAGCATGGATTTGATGGGTTTACCCTCCATTTCATTCAAGAAGGAGAGATTTCTCAGGTCATGCAAGAAGTTCATGCCAGTTCCTGCAGGGCTCATCAGACCGGGCCGAAATTATCTCACCAGATTCAAAGACTGGTTTATTTTTGGCTCTCCATGATCCATGATTGTATTAAATTTTCCAATAGGTTTCATGCTTGCCAAATTCTTGCTAACTTTTTTCATCGTCTTCCAGAGACTCTCTACACCACCAAGTACTCTTGGCCCTTTGTGGTTTGGGGACTCGACGTCATGGGACCATATCCACCGGTGACAGCTCACCAGTGTACGTTCATCCTGAGCATTATGGCTTTATTTTCTATGTGGGAAAAATTAGTTCTACTCAAGGATTTCCAGGCCCATTCTATCATTGAATTTGTGGGCTCCAAAACCTTCTACCGATTTGGAGTCCCTCATTCCATCCTCACTGATAACGGAACCAACTTCTGGGAAGATGAGTCGATTAAATTGTACACCAAGTACAACACCCGTTCCAACCATACCTCCCACTATAACGCACAATAAAATGGGATGATAGAGGCGTTCAAAAAAATATCTCTAAAATCATGAAAAAATTGGTTGGTTAGAACAAGAAGAGTTGGCCGGAAAAACTCCCCAACACCCTCTGGGCCTATCGGACAACAACACGCAATTCCACAAAGGTGACCCCATATTCTCTGGTATACGAAACGGAGGTAATCCTGGCCATCGAGATTCAATTTCCCTCATTACACATAGTTGTATATGATCATAAATAACCAGACAAGGTAGTTGAAATCCATCTAGACAAATTGGAAGCACTCGATGAGAACAAGCTTCGTGCCCTGCTCAATATGGAAAGGCACAGAATAAGATAGCAAGAGATTTCAACAAGAAAGTTCACCTACTCTTTTTCTTGCAAGGTGACCTGGTGTTGTCCCTGATAACAACAATGATACCTAGTAGGAAACCACCCAAGCTAGATCTCAAATGGGAAGGACACTAAATCTTTCATAAGGTTTACCTCAATGGACTGTACTCCCAGGCTACCATGGATGGAGAGCGTATAACTCCTCCCATCAATGCCAAATTCCTCAAGAAATACTTTTCATAAGTATGTTCGGTTCTACATGACCTTAAACTGTTATTTCATGCATAATATTAAACTTTTTTTCCATCCCAAAAGACGATAAACTCAAAAATAGTTCGAGCTATATAACAATAAACTAAGATTTTTATAGTTTTGCATGACCTTAAACTGTACCATATTCTCCACTTGGCATTAAAATGTATGATTCATCATAACTGAAGGATGTAAAACTAATCAGAATTCATCATCACTACATGATGTTAAACTTCATGGAACCTTCTATAACTATGTATGTCTTGATTCCCATCCTCATGGGATATGTAGGAATTCTCAGACGCCTTGTCTTGACTCCAACCCCCAGACTCTTCTCTTTGACTATCCCCCTAGGTGTAGTTTCCTTGGAGGATCCCACATTCTTTAGTGTATGATTGTTTGGACCCACCCATGTCAAGATTATGATAATCACACCATGTCCCCCCCCCCTCATTCTTTTATCCTCCCACATCCTCACCACACGATGTTAAACTGTATGGCCCTTTCAGAACTATGTATGGCTTGATTCTTATCCTAATGTGATACATAGAAATTCCCGAACATTTCTTCTGTAGGCCCATCCCCCAACTTCAACATCTCCCCTTGGGTCAAAAAACATGGTGTGGTGAATGATATTTCCCTCATTAATGTCATGTTCATCATGACCGCACCATGTATCCCTCTCTCTAGAGATCTCCACCTCTTTCGTCATCTCGCATGATGTCAAACTGCACAAGCATATTCTTGCTTCACACATCCCATTTATTAAGGTCTTCAACATATTTCACATCAAAAAGGACCCCCAAACAGGATGGATGTGAGGATCTAGGTCTCTCCTACTATTTCATGCAGACATCCTCAGGGTTCTCAAACGACAAATTGATACATGTCCTACGTTGCGAATATGGTCAGTGGTCGACGCTAATTTGTTTCCCCCATTCCAGGTCAAATGATGTGAATGTTGTGTTTTAAAAGTGGCCAACAGCCATCCTTTTTCATTCTCACCGCCCCCAGATGTCCCAAATATTGGGTGCAATGATTCATTTTTTCCTTTTATCCCTTGAAACATTAGTCTTCCTCGAGCGGGAGTGTTAGTCTGGTCAAGGATGACCCTGCCTAATCTCTTTCCCTCTTCATCATATACTTATATGTTGGGGAGATCTTGATCCTATTCCTTTTTCCCACACTGAGGATTGCTCATGTGGTTTTAGGAGCATCGGTAAGGCAATACCCACATAAAGGGTCATATATCTATGGTCTGAGACCTATGACCCTAAACTAAGATCACAATCATCCTCACCGCAAGATGTTAAACTGTGAACTGGCTTGGAATTTTCATACTATATCCATAAACATTTTCGCCCCGCTGGCCCAATTTCTCTTTTAGGATTGTACGATGTGGTATGGTCTTATTTCCTCATTCTCATCGGGTTACTCATTGTGTCATGCACATCCCTCATTGAGATACATTTCCCCTATTTGCATCCTTTCCACATGATGTAAAACTATATAGCATCCTTTTAGAACTACATGTGTCTTGATTCCCATCCGTATGGGACGTGTATGAGTGCCTAAACGTTTAGCCTTCAGGTCCATCCCCATTTCATAGAAACCTCTTTATTTTCTTGGACCCCTGGCCTATGTTCTTCCAGGATGGGGGAATGTGGTGTGGTATGGGATTATGTCCTCATTAACATTGGGTTTGTAACAACCATGCCATGTACCTCTTTCTCTTGAGAGATCTTTATCCCCCTATTCTACACTAATTTTTTCGAGTAACCTACTCTTGAAATGGGCCCCTAGGCCCTTTTTGGTAGTTCACCAATGTGCCCAGGAGCACTCTGGTCCATCACCTAGAGTGTTGGATTCTATATAAACATTTTACCACCAATCCTCAGGCTTCACGTTCCCCTTCATTTCGGTTTTCATCATCTTTCACTTTTGAAAGGACCCCCGAACGATATGGATGGTCGGCCCCATCCCACTTCTACCATCGTGGGCTAATGTTATAGAGAATTTAGAATGAAAAATGGATACAAGTCTCTTGTTTTGAATATGGTCAGTGGTCGACACTCATTTTTTGTTACCATTTCAGGTCACACGATATGGACATCGTGTTTCGAATACGGTCAACAGTTAACCTCCGTCATCACACCAACCCCATCAAGCCCTAAATGTTGGTTGCATGATTTACATCATCTTCCACTCCATCATGTCCAAGTGAAATTTCAACACACTTTTTACTATCTATCTATGTGCATTTGTGCGTTAGGAGGACAAAACCATGGTGAGGCATCATTCAGGACTTCACACCAATTTTCCCATTGTGTGTATTCCATGTGTTTCAAATACATTCTTTGCCCTTGATTCCCTCATTGAGAGTAGCTAATGTGATCTTAGAGATTTGGTCGAGGTTTAAACTCGTTTGGAAGAGTCTCTCTTCTCCATGGTTCAATATCTAAGACCTTAAACTAGGATCTTCCTATGTCTTTTCAGAAAGGTGTAAGAACCACACCTCCTAGAACTACATTTATATTGATTCCCATCCTCATGGGATACATATAAATGATCGGTCATTTTTCATCAGGTCCAGCTCATGTTTCCCCGGATTATCTTTGTCCTTCGTCATTTTGGGCATAAATTTCATTGGATTGGGTGATGTGGTGTGGGTTTACACCCTCTTTCATTCCAAGTTTCCAATAGTCTCACCAAGGTCTCCCCTTATAGGATCTAGTCTCTCCTGCCTCTAATCCCGCATGACGTTAAACTGCACTACGAGAACTACATACGGAGTGATTCCCATATTCATGGGATATGAGGGAACACCAAGGAATTTTTCCCATGGGTCTATCCCCATATTTTATAAACTTTTATAGCCCCTCGGCCTGAGGTTTCTTCCCCAGTATTGTGCATGGTGTGGTGTGGGCTTACATCCTCATTCACATCGGGCATGCTTTATCATGCTATGCACATTCCACCCTAAAACCTCATCTCTTCTATATGTGACCAAGACATATGACTTTAAACTATTTTTCCCAGTCCCACATGACTTTAAACTATTACATATTTACTACAAGTTGATAAAATGAAGGGGTTGGTCCTATCATACGACCTTAAACTGTGACATTATCATCCTAGACACCCGACAAAAAACGGAACTGCTTTCTGATGTCCACACTCGATGGGAAATCATGTCTGGTATTTCTTATCCACCATACCATTTTCAATGTCTTAATATGCCTTGATTACTGTATAAATTCCTGTATTTTCCATCCTAGGTTTATCACTTCACAAAAAAAACACACATCCATCCAAAAGAACAAACAAGATCTATCAAATTCCACTTCTTTTGGTTCGTGTGCAAGACCCAAGAGACGGTATTGTCCCTAGAATTGGTATCCTGCCATGATTCTTCTAGAACTATGAATGGATTCATTCCCATCATAATGGGGTATGTAAGAATGCCTGATCACTTTTCCTCAGGCCCAACCTAACCTTCATTTTTGGTCTCTCGACCTAAAACCTCCTTAGGGAGAACATGGTTTGATATGGACTCCTACCATTATTATTCATGTCAGGTTTTTCAATTACCACACCACATGTCTCTATCTGTCGATTCTATATATGGTATGAGATCCAAGAGCTTTAAATTAAGATCATACCACCCTTATCACATGACACCAAAATGCATGGAACCTTCATGAACTACGTGTGGCTTGATTCGCATCTTCATGGAATACCCTGGGACACCCAAACATTCTGTCTGCAGGACTAGCCCCATGAATCTTTAATCTTGCCCCTTTTTCAACCCCATTCCCCATGCTCCTTGGGAATTGTGTGGTGTGGAGAGAACCTCTTGGGTCCTCATTCACGTCTGGTTTTTTGACAACCGCACCATGTTTCTTCCTTATCTCTTCCCAGCTTGGTCCAAATTCTATGACCCAAAACTAAGATCTCCCTATGGGAACTACGCATCAGGTTCGACTACTTCACCATCCTGGGATCATTTCATTAAATCAGGTCTCCTCTTAATGGTCCACCCTATGACCTTATGTTAAGTGCATGCGACCCAAGGACCCTTGTCCTTGGAAGGGGATTAGACTCCCTCTATCTGATGCATCTTATTGTCATACTCAAATGTGTCTTGAAAAAGATCCAAAAGTGTGGAATTATCACATTTACATTTCAATGTTTCATGTCAAAATTTAATTTTCCCTTTATTTGGATCCTCATCCTCTTCCATGTCTGAAGGGACCCCCTTTTATGGCCTGGTCTCATGCCACATTGGCTCACCTACCATCTTGGGACAATTCCCCTAAAGACTTATGACATCATTTGCGACAGGTCCCATGTTTTGAACATGGTCATTGTTCAACCCTCATTTGTATTTACCCATTCTAGGCTAACACAAAGCATATACTGTGTTTCGAACACAGTCAGCAATTATCCTCTATCGTCACACCGCTATCATTATGACCCAGATCTTAGGAATCATGATTCACATCTTCCCACCCCATTATGTTCAAGTGGAATACCAACACACTAATTTATATTCCCTCCACGCATGTAGGTTCATTAAGAATGAGGGTCAGTAATAGCGGAACATCACTCATCTAGTGGCCCATCGCTCTTAATGTGTGCCTCCATGCATCAGATAAATCCCACCACTACTCCTTATTTCCCACATTGAGCACGAATCACCTTGGATTAGTAGTTTTTGTCGGGTGTGTACTTGAGTATTCATGCCATGCAAGCCTTTCATCATGTGTGACGTTGAACTATGATTCTAGAAATCCATTCATCTTGATTCTTATCCTAATGGGGTACTTAGGAATGCCTGGGCACTTTGCCTTAGGCCCAGCCAAACTTTCACTTTCGTTCCCTTGGCTTAAGAAACTTCCTCTGGAGATACGGGGTGTGTTGCAGACTCCGTATGACCTTATTCATGTCGGTTTTATAGCTACCACATCACGTACTCCCCTTTTGGGATCTCCCCCTTCACTTCTCGTCCTATCATGTGACGTTAAACTACATGAGACCTTATGTCCTCAGTCCATGACACTAAAATGTGGTTCTACCTTGAACAAGTTTAGGATGTCGCATGTTAATTATGGGATGCGTTATCTTCCTTGATAGAAAGGATTCCCCCTACCATCATTGGTCTCTAACCACGACATGCTTTAAGTACTATGTTTTCCTTGATTCTCGTCTATGTGGGATACGTATCGACATTCGGGCCTTTCACCTCGGGGCCAGCCCCAGGGTCATTAACCCTTCTGGCACATCAGCCTCGATCTTGGTCCAGGTTGTATGACCTCAAAACTATATGCACCGTACTCACTATGAGACATTTAAACTACCTATTTATCATCCTTATTGGTATGACATAAAACTACAAGGTACTCCAGGTCCTTATCAGAAAGGTCGTGTTTGGAAGTAAGTTTGTTCCCTAAACAGATCGATGTGCCCACCTAATGTGTTTCCACCATAGTGGCGTAATTTCAACAGTGTTGGACTCTATTCGAACTGCCCATCACACCACCCTCGATGCTTTTTGTGTCATTTATTCAGAATCTAGTCCAATTTCATGTCTAAAGGAACCCCCTAACAGTATGGACATTCGGCCTATGGCTTTCCTTCTATCCTGGTCTAACATTCCGGAAGACTAAAAGATGACATTTTGAGTTAGGCCCCATGTTTCCAACATTGTCAGCAGTCAGCCCTCATTTTTCATCCTCATTTCGGGAGAATGCAATAGGGATACTGAGTTTTGAACACAGTTAGTAGTTATACAAATTGTCCCGCCACCCCTATATTATTCTTAATTTTGGGTATCATGATTCAAACTTTCCACTCCCCTTTGCTCGGATTTATTGCAATGACCCTAGCATTACTCCACTGGTGCACTAGATCACATTGGAAAAATAGAAACTTGACAGTTATGAGAACATAATTATCTATTCAAGAATCCCTCTTGCTTTCTAGAATCCCAGATTGGTCATTTATACCCTGGATTCCTGAAGATTGGTTGACACTCTCATGATCAGAAGAAGTAACGATGTGAACATCCCTTGCTTTTCACATTGGGCATGACCGATGCGAGTATTGGGATTGATTGCTAGTTACTCCAGATTTTTGATTGAGATGTGATAATAAAAATAGACAAGAAAGCTGATGATAAGTCTATGCATGTAGTTCGTAATAAGTAAACAAGGATAGAAATGTTTATAGGTTTGGCCAAAACATAACCCTTATGGATCATCCCCTTTGATGGATTGATCCAGTGCTACCAACCTCTGGCTTGTAGCCTTTAGGACTACTTCCCACTACATCATCTCCCACTCTTCATTAGAATCTATGGACAATATCTCACTAACTCTGATTTGCATTTTCTTCTGCTCATCTTGAAACCCAGCCATTTAATGGTGTTCTTGTGCTGCTTGCTCTTGGGCTTTGGCAAGTTGGGGCTTCAACCACTAGATAATCTTGGATTGGTCTGCAACAAATATGGCTCGCTCATTCTCTTGTTCTCAAGGCACTGAACTTCTCGCTCAACCTTGAGGAATATATGTATCCTTATATATCTATTTTATAACTAGTCGATGGTGAGACATTGGCTGCTCTCCCACACATTATATGCTATTTAATACCGGGTTATTGCATGAAGGTGATGACAATCTACCCCTCTGGTGCAGAGAAGGCACCACCAGGTGAAAATTCAACCTATTCAGGGCACCCATTCAGCTATTGGATGTTTCAGGAACTTCCCAAAAGACTTCCACCCCTTGCGTCGTGTCATGTGTATTTACTTTACTACCTCTGGATCAGAATCATCCATCTCCTCAATGTTTGTAGGCCGATATTCAGGGAAAGCATCCATAAGATCAGCGATAGGGTCTCTCTCTAGCATTTCTCTTGAGGGGTTAGGCTATTCAATATGTGGGATACCTTCCTCACTCAATTTTATTGCAGAAAATTTTTCCCCTACTGACTTCGGACCCCATCCCGACAATGACATCACTGATGTTTATAACCCCTTGCTCGGCAGGTGCTGGGACTAGCTCTGTTTGAGAAGTGGGTTCTGATTGGGTCGGTTCGATCCCCATCGGATCCTGTGAAGACGGTATAGATTCAACAGCTTACTGAACCTCTATTGTCCCGACCCATCCCCCAGGGGCCGTATTGTGACAACCCCAAGCCCGCCTTCCATAGGCTAGGGGCTGGAAACTAGCACCAATGGTGTATATCCCTAAACTGGGAAGGCATTGCATTTTTAAACTGAAACACACACAACAGAGTACGTGATGGAAGTAAAACACTAAACAAAGCTGTATACAAAAGAGTGCTGAAAAGTAAAGGGTCTGGAAATACAATCCCAATTGGAAAGTACAAGTACTACTGAAATGAAAGTACAACTAAAGAAAAGTAAAATAGCTACTGGTTAATCCTCTAGGGTTCCTACCTGAAGGGTAAGAACATATGGCCTCATCAGTACTCCACGTACGTCTGTCCACTCTGTGTACCATCATGTCGAGTGGTCCACCTCTCGGTACCATCCAGTCCTGCTACTCTCTACCTCAGTCAGCGTTGTTCGTCGTATGCAACCAACACAACGAGATGTAGGCATAGCCTGTGAAGGGGTGATTATAACGATACTCAGTAGGGACCCCGAGACCCACAAGGTCTCACCAAATGCATCAAGGATAAACCACAAATTATAAAATCAATGGATAACCATTAATTTGATATATGCCCACACATATACCTACGTTACCTAGTAACACATCTCAGTCAAGAAGAAAACACAAAATTCATTGTCTCAACTAAAAATAGCATTTTATTCTAGGGGTTAGTATCAAGTAAAACCCCAGTCACGTTTTTGGAACCTCGGATGATGGTGTACTCCTCCTCTATCGAGTACAGTGGGTCTGTCGCATCACACAGAGGTGCTTCCAACTATCCTTGGAATACTAAGGTACTCCTTCATTCGAGTGTCGTGGGTCGGCTGCATCACATAGAGGCGCTCTCCCTTATGGTTCTTTCACACTCACACAGAGGAGATCCCCACCATGGGTGTGCCGCGTCACACAGAGGCGCTCCTCACTGGGTCGGTCGAGTCACTCTGAGTCAAATCGGTGAAGCAGTCGTCAGGTCTCAGCCAACTACTAGGTCTCTGTACTATGTCTGCTTGCCTCTGGAAGGATCCTCTCCACAAGCTACTAGTCGATACTCCAACTATCACGAAATCCCATGTAGAAGTATTTCAAAGGTCTGCCTCGTCATAGGGGTCTCGACGCAACAGATGGCGCGTCAATCGGACGCCCGAACTGTGAGTTATTGGCATTTCTATCCCGAAGGCCTGGTTGGATTTTAGGTTCAAACCAACCAATCGTACCCCAACTATGTCCAAAACTCAAGTGGGGTATTCCAAAAGATATGTCTCTCTCTAATATTTCCGTCTCTGAAGTCGGTTCGTCGATCGGACACACGTAACCCAAGTTATGGGCGAAAAGGTGTATTCGGGAAAATGGGTCTGGACTGGGGTTCGACCCGGTCCGCAAGTCCGACCCGGCCCGAGGGGGTGGCCCGGCCCGAGGGTACGGCCTGGCCTATGGGGAGGCCTGAACCGCGCTGGGCATCCCGGCATGTGCTGGGCGGACCGTCTCGTGCGGTGCTCGACCCTACGGCCCAACGGGCCGTCGGCCCCCGGGGGGTCTGCCTCATCCTCATCCAGGTAGGAAACCAATGTGCCCCTGGCTCCCAAAAGGCAAGGCCATTTGGGTGGAGACCCAACCAGCGCCAGGTAGTGCCGGTCCAGCGCACACGGGACCCAGCGGTGTCCCGCCCTTCCCTGCTGGCCGAGAGGCCAGCCAATCCGCACCACCAGCAGCCGGCCCAACGCCGACCGTCTCTTCCCCTCTACCGCGACCCGTCCTGGGCGTGGCTCTTCTTCTCCGTGAGGCACGAAGGCGTCGCGCCCCTCCGCCGTGGCCCGCCCTAGCCGCGGCCCCCTTCTCCTCCATGCGGTGTTGTGGCGTTGCATCCTTCTTCCATGGCCCGGCCTCGCAGCAACCCTTTATTTCGCGCGGCACGACAGTGCCGCGCCCTTCGGGCGACCCAACGGCCTTGCACCGCTGGTTTCTTCACGGCCGGCCTGTCACCAGCCATGGATGCTCCTCCGCGGTCCAATATTTTGGCGGTGCCATTGTTCCACCACCATCGTCGACAACGAGGTAGAACGAAGGGGGAGGGTCGGGCCGTGTTCGTTCGGTCTGAGCCCTCCTCATTATGGTGATATCAATCGGCAATTCACATTCCATAAGTTGAACGATGTAGAATGGGAATGGAATCAAATCAAATCCCCTACCTCGGGTTCATTATTCGTTGACGATGTCGCGAAAAGGCAGACATCGTCGACATTCTTCAAGTTAAACACTTTCCCTTCTTGTCCCGGTTGAAAAAGGAAGAGACGTCCATCATTCTTCATTGGAAGTTAATTCTACAAGGGTTCTCCCAAGCCTCCTCTCCTCTACCAATCCTCTTCCCGCGAGGTTTGCAGTACCAAATGAATATAATTGAGTTTATTAACTAAACACATAAAGTTGGTACATTAATTAGGTTGGAGTTGGCACAATTAATTATGCTGGATTTGGAACAATTAATTTGGGAGGAGAGAAACCAAGGGTCATCTCACATTCAGGAGGGAGCTCAAGGTTTTAGAAGTCGGGTGGTCCCCACCTCATTAATTGACAAGAGTTGTTTAAACCTCAGGTGGGACCCACCAAAATAACCTCTCATGGGAGGTTATGGTGTGGTGGCCCCCACCTCTAACCCACTCTTGGAGGTTTTATCCACCACAAATAAAAATAAGCTAACATTTTTATTTTTATTTTATTAAAAACCCAAAAACTAACTTCTATTCTCGACCAACTACCATCAAGGTTAAAGTCTTATTTATCGAATACCGGAACTGCGAGTTCAACGGTGCCCTCGGATTTCAATTCTGAGAAATGCTTCAAAAGATATAAAATCTCGCTCGTACGTTTACTGAACGTACCCGAACAAAACATCAGAAATTGATTCCGAGCACACCCGGTCTCGGAATCAAGCGCTGTAAATTTTCACGGACTCGTAAAAATCCCATGACTTTAAGAAAAAAACTTCCACATAATTTTTGGGTATTTAAATTCTCCCCACCTCAGGTCTTTATGTCACAGTAATCTAGAACTCAAACTAAGGGAACAAATGGGGGTAATGAGCACACATTTAAGCCTCCTGCTCCCAAGAGCTCTCCTAGAGGTTCTTGTGCTGTCAGTGAACGTGCACAAGAGGTATCGACCATCCACATAGGACCCACTCCTGTAGATCCTCAATCTCCACTGGGACCTCCGTGAAAGTTTCCCCATCATCGATGTCTAGATCTCCATGGTTGATGATGTGGAAAGGGTCGTGAACGTATCTCCTCAGCTTGGATACGTGGAAGACGTCGTGCACCTGACACAAATGAGGTGGAAGATCTAAGTAGTAAGCCACCTCTCCTACTCTGTTGAGAACCTGGAAAGGTATGATGAATCGCGGAGATAACTTGCCGCCTCAGACAAATCTCCATAGACCTCATCGAGGTAAGACCCGTATAAAGACGTGGTCGCCATCCTCGAACTCCAGAGGTCTTCGTCTCCTGTTAGTATATGACTTATGTCTCCTCTATGCAGTCTTCATCCACTCCTGAATGATCTGCACCTTCTATGTGGTAGCCCATACCATCTCTGGTCCCACTAGTGCTGACTTCCTTGGATTTTTCCCACACAGTGGCGATCTGCATGGTCGACCATACAAGGCCTCAAAATGTGCAATACCGATGGTGGAGTGATACCTGTTGTTGTAGGAAAACTATACCAATGGTAAGTGATCCTCCTATCTGCGACCAAAGTCGAGGACACAGGCTCAGAGCATGTCCTTGAGGGTCTTAATGGTCTGCTCAGTCTGACCATCTGTCTGAGGATGGAAGGCAGTGCTCAAGCGAAGCTGTGTCCCGAAAGCCTCCTGTTACCCCTTTCATAGCTGGGAATTAAACCGTGTGTCACATTCGAAGACAATAGAAGAATTTAATCCATGTAAACACACAATCTCCTACACATAGAGGCGTCCCAATCTCTAAACGGATCCCTGCTCTCTGATCGGTAGGAAGTTGGATGACTTGGTGAGTCGGTCAACAATCACCAAAATCTAGTCATGAATCCTGGATGTACATGGAAGAACCGTCACTAAATCCATGGATATCCCATCCCACTTCCACTCTGGGAACTCTAAAGGTTGAACCAAGCCTGCTGGTACCCGGTTCTCTACCTTCACTTGCTAACAAGTGAGGCACTTTGAGACAAACTCTGATAATGCTTTCTTCATACCACGCCACTAGTGTTGTCGTAGAAGGTCCCAGTACATCTTCGCCACTCCTGGATGTACCGCTAGATGGGATGTGTGGAACTCCCTCAACACTTTCTCTTGAAGTTCCACTGGTACCGTGTTATGTCCTCTAAAAAGAATGACGTGCTCCCCACCTTCTGAAAATCCATCAAGTGCCAGCCATCTAGATATCTGAGCACATCGTGTCTCACAGTCAGCGTCTCCACGTTGTGCCTCCCTGACTAACTGAAGAAGTAGAGAAGTGACTATAAGAGACTGAAGGAAAGCTTCTCCATCTCAGTCCACATAATAAATCTATAAAGTAGACAGCTCCTCTATCAGTTCTCCTAGCAGCTATATACCAGATCTCCTACTAAGAGCATCCGCAATAAAGTTCCCCTTCCCAGGAGTATATACTATCTCAAAGTCATAGTCTTGGAGGAACTCAAGCCAACGTTGTTGTGTCAGGTTCAGGTCCTTCTGAGAGAATATATACCTGAGACTCTTGTGAAAAAAGTACACAGTAAAATTTTTTCCCATAAGATAGTGTCGCCACATATTCAAGGCAAAGACCACTACTGATAACTCATGGTTATGGGTAGCGTAGTTCTGATCATGTTGTCTCAGCTGCCGAGAACCATATGTGATCACTGCTCGCTCTTACATTAGGACACATCCAAGTATGGTCTCTGATGCGTCGCAGTAAACTACATAACCTACGCCCTCCTCTGGAAGCCTCAAGATGGGGGCCACCAGTCAGCCTCTGCCTCATCTCCTAAAAGCTCTGTTGGCACCTCTATGACCACACGAAGGGATTCCCCTTCTTCTTTAAGACTGATAGTGGTTCTGCAACTCTAGATAAGTCTGGAACGAACCTCTGATGGTATCCATCCAAGCCCAAGAAACTTCGTACCTCCGTCACACTCTTGTGTGGCTCCCAAGCAAGTACTGCCTCAATCTTCACTGGATCTACTTCAACTCCAGCCTCCGAGATTACATGTCCCAAGAAGTAAACCTCTCAAATCAAAAACTTTCACTTCGAGAGATTACCATAAAGATGGTGCTCTTGGAGTGTGTCCAGTGCCACCTACAAATGGTAGACATGCTCCTCCTCAGTAGTCTAGAAGATCGGAATGTCATCGATGAAGACCATGACAAAGAGATCGAGGTAAGGCTGGAATATCCTGTTCATCAGACTCATGAACACTTCTAGAGAATTGGTTATGCCGAAGGGCATAACCAATAAATCATAGTGGTCGTACCGACACTTGATGGTTGTCTTATGCACATCCTTGTCTCTAACTCTGAGATGGTGATAGCCTGATCTATGGTCTATTTTTGAGAACCACCATGCTCCCTTGAGCTGATCAAAGAGGTCATCAATCATCGAGAGTGGGTACTTGTTCTTCACAGTCACCTATTTTAGGTGAAGGTAGTCAAAACAGAGCCACAAGCTCCCATTTTCCTTCTTGAAGAATAAAATTAGGGCTGCCCAGGGAGAAACATTGGGTCAAATGAATCCCTTTCCTTGTAAGTCCTCTAGATGTACCCGTAGCTCGCAAAGCTCAGTGGGAGCCATACTATATGCTAGTGTAGATATAGGTGTCATCCCTGGGTATAGTTCAATATATAAGTCCACCTCTCTACAAGGAGGTAATCCTGTAACATCATCAGGGAAAACATCCGTGTACTGGTCCACCACTATAGGGTATCTCGAACTCTCCACATCAACTGCTCTGAGGGTGAGGCAAGCAAACTGGTGAGTGATCAGTTGCACCCTCCTCCGAGTAAGTCTGTCCTATGCTGCAAAGGTTCCCTTATTGCCGATGAAGGTAAAACTGGTCCCATCCGTGCGGACACACTCCACTTTTCTCCTAATACAGTGAATCTGAGCATGAACTGTAGATAACTGTACATACTCAAGATGATGTCATAAGGCATCGACGCCTCTACGAGGAGATCCCATCCAAATCTCTAGTCTCCTAGAGTAAACTCACACTACCGGAACTAGTGCGTAATCATTGATTCTTCTCCCATAGGAGTCTCTAGCCATAAGGATCGAGCCAATGGCTCCGTCGGAATCTCCGACCTCCGAACGAGGGCAGTGGATATGAAAGAATGAATGGAACCTGTGTCTATAAGAACTGCACCTAAGGTGGAGTAGACATAGATCATACCTCGAATCATCTCTGGAGTTCCATGGTCGTATGCCTCAACTTCATGAAGCTGATCTCTCCCATGTCCACCTGGTCCCTGTGGTCGGGGTGGTCCCCCTGTTGGTGGTGGCGGAAGCACCTTGTAACATCATCCACAGCCATCTTCTCGACCAGCTCCTCTGCCACGTCCACCTGTGTCCTACGGACCACCTTGATCAAACCTCTGTCTCTGCCTGGGAGGTCCCTCAACTGACAACTGGTCATTTGAATGGCGGGTCGGAAAGTCACGAGCCATGTGACCCTTCCTGCTGCAAGAGTAACACTGTCTACTCCTAGCTAGCATGTCACAGCCTCGGGTGCCCCAAAAAATAGCTCCTGAGTCTTGCGGTCACCCACCCATTGGTCTGGTCCTCTTGGACCTCTACATCAACTGTCTACTGCCAAATTCAAGAGACTCCACTGCATGTCGACTAGTAGTGGGTCTCAATGCTGGTGACTACTTAGCAAGGAAACTCTCCACTAGGAGGGCTCCCTTTAACACCCCTTCCTATTTCAGGATGCTGAGGGAGATCATCGATTCCCTAATCTCTTTCCTGTTATCCTGCTCGAAGGTCTGGGCCCTGAAGAATGGGTCTCATACCATATATGTGGAGTAATACGAATGGTCAGTTAACCACGCTGAGTACTGCGCCACCGTCATGTTGCCCTGTGGCAGATGAAATAGCTCATGTATATGTACCGCTCGTAGGGTCCCTGGAAAAAAATCTGCCCAGAAAAGGCCCTCGAAGTCTTCCTAGAGAAGTGTCGCCTCATCGTGGACCTGGAGAATTAGACTCCACCATCTTCTTGTTTCTGTATAAAGGAGGCTGGCAGTAAGGATCACCATGAAGTTTGCTGGTGTCCCTACTAGCTTGAAGAGTCTCACCACAGCCTCCATCAAATCCTCAACCGCCTGTGGGTCTGTCTCTCCACAAAACATGGGTGGCCTCTGGCACTGGAACTCATGCAATGCGCTCAAGCGGTGTGCATCGTCTGCTGCTAGGGCTGGTGGCATCGGTGGCCCAACGGGAAGTAGTACCACTGGTGCCTCCGCTGGTGTCTCAACTGAAAAAGGGCCCTGCACTGAGGTCTCATCGCTCGGTGGGCTGTCAGAGCGTATGACTCTTGGGGCTCTGCGGGGAGGCATCCTGAAAGAAAAAGACATGACACGGTCAAAAGATTATACCTGATGAGATGACCTGGTTGACATGACTTAAGAAAAAATTTAAACACTCTCACACAATCAGTGTTTTTGTGCACTAAGTCAGAAATCAGTAGTCAGGGTCATGGTGTATGGATACGTCAGCCGCCCACACAAACACTGGACTCCCTGAACTGAAAACCACACATAGTATGTTTAACAATATTTCTTCATAGAAAAGAATGATTAGAGTCCTAAGTTTTTCGATAGAACTGACTCCTCTAATACCAATCTGTCACGACCCGTCCCCCAGGGCTTGTATCTTGACTACCCCAAGCCCGCCTTCCATAGTCCAGGGGATGAAGACTAGCACCAAAGGAATATATCCCTAAACTGAGAAGGAATTGCCTTTATAGACTGAAACACACACAACAGAGTACGTGCTGGAAGTAAAACACTAAAAAAACTGTATTAAAAAGATTGCTGAAAAGTAAAGGGGCCGGAAATACAAGCCTAACAGGAAAGTACAAGTACAAATGAAATGCAAGTACAACTGAAGAAAAGTAAAACAGCTACTGGGTCGTCCTCCGGGGTTCCTACCTGAGAGGTAAGAACAGATGGCCTCCCCAACACTCCAAATCCATCCTTCCGCTCCATGTACAGTCACACCGAGTGGTCCATCGCCGGGTACCATCCAGTCCTGCAACTCTCTACCTCAGTCAGTGTTGTCCGTCATCTGCAACCAACACAACAAGGTGGTGGCATAGCCTGTGTAGGGGTGAGTATAACAATACTCAGTAGGGGCCCCAAGACCCTCAAGGTCTCACAAAATCCAACAAGGATAAACCAAAAATTATGAAATCAATGGACAACCATTACTTAGGTATATGCCCATACATATACCTAAGTTACCTAGTTACCCATCTCAATCAAGAGGAAAACAAAAAAGTCATTGACTAACCTCGGCTGATGGTGTACTCCTCCTCTATCGAGTACAGTGGGCATGCCACATCACACAGAGGTGCTTCCCACTATCCTTGGACTACAGAGGTACTCCTTATGTCGAGTACCGTGGGTCTGCTGCGTCACATAGAGGCGCTCCCCACTACGGGTCTGCCGTGCTCACACAGAGGAAATCCCCCTCAAAGCCTAATAAGGTATTCCTATTGTTAAGTACCATGGGTGTGCTACGTTCACACAGAGGTGCTCCCCACTGTGGGTCTGCCACGTCACATAGAGGTACTCCCCACTAAGCTGATCGAGTCACTCTGAGTCGAATTGGTCAATCGGTCGTCAGGTCTCATCCAGCTACTAGGTCTCTGTACTCTATCCACTCGGCTCTGGAAGGATCTGCTCCACAAGCTACTGGTCGATACTCCAACTGTCATGAAGTCCCATTTAGAAGTTCCTCAAAGGTCTGCCTCGTCATAGGGGTATCAACGCAACAGACGGTGCGTCAATCGGATGACCGGTCTGTGAGTTATTGGAATTTCTATTCCGGGGGCATGGTTGGATTTTAGGTTCAAACCAACCTGACCGTACCCCAATTGTGTCCAAACATCAACTGGGGTATGACAAAAGAATCGTATTGCTCTAATCCTTCTGTCGCCATTTTCGGTTCGTCGATCGGACACTCGTAGCCCAAGTTATGGTTGAAAAGATGTATTCAGGAAAATGACTCTAGACTGGGGTCTAACCCGGTCCATGGGTCCGACCCGATCCATAGGTCCGACCCAGCCCATACTAGGTGGCCCGGCCCGCGCTAGGCCCAGCTCGGTAGCTGACAAGGGGTCTTCCTCAGCCGCGTCTAGGGGGAAAACTGCGTCCACCCTGGCTCCCGAACGGTAGAGTCGTTCGAGTTGAGACCCAATCGGCGTCAGGTGGCGTCGGTCCTACTCACGTGGGACCCAGCAGGGTCCCACTCTTCCTGGATGGCCGAGCATCCAGCTTCTCCACACCACCGGTGGCTGACCCAACTCAGGCCGCCTCTGCCCCTCCGTCGCGGCTCTGCTCCTCCGCACGGCTCAATGGCGCTACACCCCTCCATCATGGCCCGCCCTGGCGGCGACCCCCTTCTCCTCCACGCGGCGCGACGGAGTTGTATCCTTCTGTCGTGGCCCGGCCTGGCCGCAGCCCTTTCTTCCACATGGCACGACAGTGTCTCTCCCTTCCGGTGAACGGGCGGCCTTACGCCGCTGGTTTCTTCACGGCCAGCCCGTCGTTGGACGCAATTGCTCCGCTGCGGTCCACTCTTCTGGTAGCACCGTTTGATGCACGCCTGTCATGTGGCATGTCAAAACAATATTTTATTTACCTAAGTATAGTATATCAGATGATCATATGTAGTCTCCCAAAGAGGAGTTCACACAAAACAAGGTTGTCACTTTTTTTGTATTTTTTTTTGAAAAAAGATTTGTTTTAATTAAATTGAATGACAATGAGAGAAACAAACATATTTAATTTATTGGTTTTATTAATTGATAAAGATGATGATCGGATTGGGTTCGGCTAGAACTAGTGTTGTGCCATCATGGTTTACAAATTTACCTCTTCTTCTTCCTTAAAAACTGGTAAGAGATAGATTTATCTACTGAGCCCTCTCTCTCCCTTGGTCAGATAGATGTGAAAAAAAAAATTTCCTTTCTAAAACCTTAGATTGGTCTATCCTCCTTCCAATGTGGTTAGGGTTGTAGAAGGTCTCTTGATTAATTAGAGCAATCCCATACCTGGAATAATTGTTCCCTAATAAACCATGATTCCGACATATAGTCCTACACATGTACATGACAGCCGCCGAGCAATCACCACCCAACCCTAATCTTGTTCCACCGTATATAGATTAGAATTGGGTGGAGGGATATATGATCATCGACCAAAGAAATTTATAATTTCAGAATCAAATCTGAACACTACCACATTTGGAATTTAATACTGAATTAAAAATTGAAAGTAGAATAAGAAAGAAGAATAAATTTGATTCATTTTAAGCAAAAGAACTCAAACACAACACATAGGTCCATCCTTCCCTCTTTCCAATCACTCAAATGAAACTACCCCTCCATGGATGGGGTAAGTGAGATGATACAGGAGAGGAGAGGCATTTTTATGTAATGAAAAATAAAAGAAAGAAACAAAATGATACTGAAGGATAATTTCCCCGAGTGTCCCTTGGCTTCCTCCCATATCTGATTGTGTTGTAGAACTCCTATCCTCATCATGGGTGAACTCTTTTTTATATAGTCCACAGGGGTTCCATCCTCCAGTCTTTAAATTGAAGATATTTATAATTCTTGTTCCAGCATATTCTATCCACCGAATGTTTTACCATGTTTGGCTAATTTAATGGCCGAAATTTGGGATGTTTTATTTTTTAAATATCTTCCAAAATATCTTGGACGTTTTATTCCAAAATTTCATATTCATACTCCCTGTATAGCATGAGATATGGCCAATTTAATTTTAGTATTTATTCTCAATGAATGTTTCTTTTTTTCCTTCCCCACAATTTCAGCATTCATGGTCCGCCTTAATGAAGTTCAATATTTATGATATTCAACAGCCGAACTCCACAATTAATTCTCATTCCAATACAATTATAATTACATATATTGGATGTATGTAGACCGATTTATGATCTATTTATGGAGGTCGGGTCCATGCGGTCTTCCATAATAATTTTCCACATTGATTGAATTTTTCGGACCCATGGATGGTCAAATTAAATCCTAGTTTAAAAACAAAATATGAAGACAATGAATTTATAAACCCAATAAAAAAGGACTCACATAAATTGGATTTATATATTAAAAGATATGTGCGAATTACCAAAATGATTAAAATCTGTGAATATTTTTAAATTAAGCAGTCTTCCCATTTTAGCCCAAAACACATCACTAATCCAAAATTGATATAAATAACTCAACTTTTTCAATTTTATTTGGATTAAATCATTGAATTAAATATAAAAAATGATGAAAATATTATCTCTGTTAATTCCCTCGCACTTAAAATATGCTTTTCCTCAAGCATAAAATCTCAACATGGAATTCAAAGGGCACCAATGTTACCAATATTTAAATTTAAATGAAATAAAATAAAACAATTATCAATGAACAATCAAATTTTCATGTTTGACGAAAAATATAAAATTAATTTCTCATTTTTCAAAGAAAAAATCAATTCATGCATTTTACTTTTCCCCTTTGAAAAAAATGATGGAGCTTCTCATTTCATTCACTCAAGCTTCTGAATTTATTATTATTAAACATGCCAAATCATGATCTACCTCTCTTTTGAATCTTTTCTCTCATCAGTCATGATACAATTAATAGTGGAGTTATTATCATATCATGATAACATGATCCTTATCCATAGTCTTGTAAAGGAACTACTTTCTCCACATTGTAAAGAAAAAATGCACTTAAAATTACGAGGACTTGAAATAATGGTTCAAATGACTCGGTGGATTTTGGTTAGTGGGTAAATAATTGAAATAATTTAAGGCCAAAAGTAGGAGGTTTTAATCTTAAGTATAATTCATGATTAATCAAGTGAAAACATAGGATGAACCTCACTCAAATCCCTTTTGATAATGTGAAATACAGCACCACCCCCTTTTAATGACATGGGGCATGAGTCAATAAATGATTACAAAGAATGATAACATCCAAGTTCTCCTCATATTTTTATTATTTTTTTTGTAAAGCTCCAGAAATCCACATCTTTATTTTTCTCTTTTTTTAATTCTCCAGAAATGCATAGCTTTATTTTCTCATTTTTTAAGGAGAACCGTATGAAATGAAATAAGTATAATGAAATGATGAAAAATGCCCAATTTTATAATAATAAGTTTCCCAAAATGATGAATCACACCTTAAAATACCCAAAAATGATACATATCCCAATAAACGCACACGAATGGCCCTTCCCTCACACTCAAACTTGAAATGTCCATGCAGAAATACTAAAAGTGTAGGTATTTAAGGAAATATTATCTTGTAGTGTGGCTTAAACATATAAGGAAATTCATGGCTTCTATGAGCTAACGAAGGATAAATGTAAGTGTGGGTCTTAGGTAAATATGTGGCTATCCAATTTAGTGCCTCAATCATTTTAAATGTTTTTTGTACAGTCATAGATTTGACAAGTTTCAATACAATTTATGGTAGGTGGAATGTCCCAAGATCACTCAAAAAATATGCCCAAGATAAAATAGGAAATATTTGGTCTAGAAATCCTCTCATGAATGGGAATATTATATTGGAAAATCACTCATGGCATGACTAATAATAACAAATCAATTCACATGAACTTCTAAAATTCAAAGCATAAAAGATGGTAGGGAAATTTCATTTACATGAATCAGTTAATTCCTTCAAATCATGAGTCATTATTTCAATATCCATTCTTCACTTTAATCATCCAATTATCCATTTTACTCATTCAATCTTATTAATGTTAAAATTTCAAACATGGAATTATTGGAATCCTATGAAACTCATGTCTCCTAGATAAGTCACGTAAAACATGAATTCAAGCATGGGAATGCATTTTTTATTTAACTCTTTAAAAGACTAAAATGTAGGGAATAAAGTTGGATAATATAGAATTTAAACTCTTACTCCATTTTCAAATGGAATCTTTTTTTCACGACGTGTAATCCCACATCAGCCTCTTCATTAATAGACCTAAAATATAAGAATTAAAAAAATTGATAGTGCAGGCCTATTCAATCATGATGGTAAATGACTAAGAGGACAAGTGGACAATGGGGGAAAATACGGGTTGCCTCTCGGTAGCGCCTTTGTTTAATGTCATTGGCTAGACTAAAAAAATTTTAAATTTTTTGAAAAATCCTAGACTACAAGATTCCCTCCCTCACAATTAATTGCGGCAGTGTGCTCAATGCATAAAAATGGAATTTTTTATATATGTTTCAAAAATATGGATTTGGTGTATTTAATCAAGTGTAATGAAATGATGAAACCTGGTAGGTATTCATTTGTATTCAGGGTGAAGGAGTGTCATCTCCTCCACTAGTTCTTGAGGTACGGTCCCATGGAACTTCTTTAGTCTCTGCCCATTTACAGTGAATGGGTTTCCTCCACCTTCCTTTTGAATGTGAACAACACCGAAGGGGAATACATGAATAAAAGTAAAGGGGCCTTCCCATCTGGAACAAAGTTTACAATGCATAAGCTTAAGTCTGGATTTGAAGAGTAATACTTGATCTCTAGGGTTGAAGGTTCTTGGTTGAATTATCTTATTATGGGACATCCTTGTTCTCTCTTTATAGATCATTGAGTTTTCAAAATATTCTCTTCAAATTTCCTCTTACTCCTAAAACTGCAATCTTCATTCATTCTCAGCTTTCTCAAGGTCCATATTCATCTCTCTGACCGCCCAGTAGGCTCTATGATCCAAATCCACAGGAAGGTGGAAACTCTTTCCATAGATCTATCTATAAGGACTCATCCCTATCATTGTTTTGTAGGCCATTCTGTATGACCATAATGTATCATTTAACTTTTGGCTCCAGTCCTTCCGGTTGGGTTTAACAGTCTTCTCTAAAATGGCCTTGATTTCTCTATTGGCGACTTCTGCTTGGACATTTGTTTGGGGTTCTTATGGGGTAGATGTTCTATGATGCACCCCATAGTTCTTCAACAATGCTTCTATTTTCCTGTTGCAGAAATGAGTTCCCTGATCACTGATAATTTCTTGTGGCATGCCAAACCTACAGAAAATGTTAGCCCTGACAAAATCACAAACAATTTTAGCATCATCAGTTCCGGTTGATTTTTCTTCCACCCATTTTGAAACATATTCTACATCTAAAAGAATATATGAATTTCTAAAAGACATTGGGAATGGTCTCATGAAATCTATGCCCCAAACTTCAAAAATTTCAAAAAAGGTTATTGTTTTTTGTGGAATTTCATGTCGTTTGGATATGTTACCAAAAAATTGGAATTTTTCACATCTTTTACAATATTCATATGCATCCTTGAATAAGGTGGGCCAGTAGAGTCCAGATTATAAAACTTTTCGGGTAGTCCTAGGAGGTCTAAAGTTGCCTCCATAAAATAATTTATGAAAAAATTCAAACACGGATTCAATTTCACTTCTTGGAAAGCATCTTCTTATGATTTGATCATTATAAATTTTCCACTAAAACAGATCTTACCAAATGTAAAATCTTGATTCTGATTTAATCTTATGTTGTTGATGAGTGCTTAGACGAGGGGGTACCTGAGATGTAACCAAATAGTTGACAATGTCGGCATACCATGGTACTTCACTGTTGACGATGTAGAGTTGTTTTCTAGGAAGCTCATCATTAAGTGGGTTCTACTTTGGGATTTCTACTTCAGCGGTGTGGGGTAGTCAACTCAGATGATCAGCCACTTTATTTTCAGTCCCCTTGTTATCTTTTATTTGCAAATTTAAATCTTGTAAGATTAGCATCCATCTCATCAACCATGGTTTAGAATCTGCCGTTTTATTAAGTACCTAAGTGTTGCATGATCAGAAAAAACAAAAGCTTTAGTGCCAATAAGATATGATCGGAATTTATCTAGTGTAAAAATGACTACAAGGAACTTTTTATCAGTGGTTGTGTAATTTATTTTTGTTCCATCCAAGGTCCTTGATGCGTAGGATATGACTTGAGACTTTCTATCAATTATCTATGATATATTGGCTCCCACCGCTTCGTTGGATGCATCAAATAGTAGCTCGAAAGGGTAATCCCAATTAGGTTGCTGCATTATTGGTGGTGTTATCAGCCTTTAATTTAATTCATCAAATGATTCCTTGCATGAACAATCAAATTTAAAGTCATCATCCATTAAAAGTAATCTTGAGAGAGGGAGTAAAATCTTACTAAAATCTTTGATTAATCTTCTGTAAAATCTTGCATGCCCTAAAAAGGATCTAATATGTTTGAAATAAGTTGGATATGGCAAAGAATTTATTACATCAACTTCCAATATATCAACCTTAATCCCATTTTTTGAAATTATGTGCCCCAACAATATCCCTTTTTTAAATAAGAAATGCCATTTTTCGAAATTTAAGACAAGGTTCTTTTCAATGCATGTTTTCAAAACTTTTTCCAAATTTCCCAAGAAATGATCAAATTCATTTCCAAAAACTATGTAATCATCAAGAAACACCTCCAAGCAGTCCTTAATGTGGTCTGAGAACATACTCACCATACACCGTTGAAATGTACCTGGGGCATTGCATAGCCCGAAAGGCATCCTTTTATAGGCAAATGTTCCAAAAGGGCAGGTGAAGGTTGTCTTCTCCTGGTCTTCTGGTGCAATTGGTACCTAAAAATATCCTGAGAATCAATCTAAAAAATAGTAATGAGTTTTTCTAGCTAACCATTCATGCATCTGATCAATGAACAGAATAGGAAAGTGATCTTTTCTGGTAACTTGATTTTGCTTCCTGTAATCTATACACACTCTCCAGCTATTTTTTACCCTCATGGGGATCAGTTCATTTTTTTCATTTTTAACAGTGGTCAAGCCGGTTTTCTTGGGGACTACATGAATTGGACTGACCCATTGAGAATCAGATATTGGGTAAATAATATCAGCTGCTAACAATTTCTCCATCTCTTTCTTAATGACCTCCATGATTGTGGGATTGAGTCTTCTTTGAGGTTTTCTAACTGGTAGGAAATCACTTTCTAAAAATATCCTGTGAGAGCATACCTTAGGGTTGATTCCAAGAATATCACTTAAACTCTATCCTACATCCTTGACATTCCTTTTGAGAAGGTCAATCAATGTTTGTTCTTGTGAATGGAATAGGTTATTGGCAATGATTAATGGAAATTTATCTCCTTCCATTAGATAAGCATACATCAAGTCACATGGAAAAGGATTCATCTCTAAACATGGGGGTTGTTCAGGGGATGATATGGCATTTAGGTTTCCTACTTCTAAGGTTGGATTCTCTAGTATAATCTCACTTCCTTTTAACAAATCATCGAAAAAATCAGATTTTACCTCATCCTTCAACATGATATCAGAATTTTCAGGTTCATGGGAATTATAATATTCAAATGAAAGGTGTTATCCCACTGATAAAAAGTCATGAAGCATAACTGTGTCTTCAATTGGTTCCATGCCATCATCATGTGAGATCACATAAAGTGAGTGATTGCTGGATGGGTGTTTCATCGTATCAAGAATTTTGAAGTGTACCATAATTTCTCTGAGCTCCATGGTGAGTGTTCCTTCATGAACGTTGATGATTTTCCTTTCTGTTTTCAGGAATGGTCACCCTAAGATGATGGGATATTGGGATGGTGCTCGGTCTTCCTCCATGGCAAGGACATAAAATTTTGTTGGAAAGATTAATCCTCTCACTCCTACAAGTACATCTTCAACGACTCCAGCTGGGAAAACGGTGGATCTGTTTGCTAATTATACCACCACTCAAGTTGGTTTTAGTTCACTGATCTGCAAAGATGAAAACACTGAGTGAGGCATCATATTTATTGAAACTCAAAGATCACATAGTGCATCAATAAAATTTAAAGAACTGGTAGTGTAGGAAATATAGAAATTCCATGGATGTTGACATTTTTGCGATATCAGTGGTGGGATCAATGATGAGATGCTTCTTCCGAAGTTGATTCTTTCATTTCCATCCAGCCATCTTCTTTTAGTACACATCTCCTTCAAAAATCATTCAAATTTAGGGATTTTTCTGATTGCATCTAGTAGTGGGATGTAAATCTCAACTTTAGGAATGTTTCCTAAATTTCCAATTGAAGTCGTTCTTCTTCACCCTTCTTTGACTCAACCAATGCTGATGGGAATGGTGTTGGGATATCCTTTTTCTCCCTTTGTTTTTTTAAAAGGTTTTTATGTTCTTTCCTTCTGAAACCTTGTTCTTTCTCCATTGTTGTTGACTCTATATTTTGGTTGGACAGGACGAGCTTTAGAAGATTCCCTAGAATCATCCTCCTCACATTGTTCTGGTGGTGTGAGCTCCTTTCTGCTTTGGTTTGTGATTGCACTAACATTCTCCTTTGGATTGGGAATTGTTTGTGAGGGAATATTACCTTGGTTCTTGGTGAGAGAATCCATAATTCTTGTAAATTGATCAGCTAGCTTGTCCATTTTATCTTCTAATCCCGAAACTCTTATCTTCAGTTGTTGTTCTTCAGTTGTCAGTGCTCTTGTGGAAAGTTTCTCATAATTCTTCCACTAAAAAGGTGGTGGTTGGGAAGTTTTTTGTTGTTGTAAGGGCTGCTTATAAGGTTGTTGGAATGCTATAGGGTTATGATATTGCTACTGAAAAGGTTCTCTAGCTTTGTTCTATTGAAACCCATAGCCTAGTTGGGTTTGTGGTTGGTATTTCCTTTGTTGATAGGCTTCAACACAACTTTCTATCCCATGCACTTCTAGAAATTGATCAGTGTAATGAGAATTAGAAGATAATAAACCGCATACCTGATTCGGGCCTTGTTGTTCCTTCACATGGTTCACAGCTATTTGTCGCACTAACCTGGTGAGTTCGCCCATTTTGTTTATAATTAAATGTACTAAATCACATGCTCTTACCTCATGAATAGCTCTGGTGATTGTACCTCTGGTGCCAAACTGCTGTGAATTTTGTGCAATCGTTTCAATAAGAACTCGGATCTATGTAGGTGATTTGTCAATGAGGGCTCCCCCCGATGATGCATCTAGTAGATTCCTATCATTGATAAGAAATCCGTGGTAGAAGCACACAACGAATTGGTCCTCTTATATTTCTTGGTGTGGGAAACTTACACAAAGCTTCTTGAAATGTTCCCAGTATTCGTAGAGTGTTTCTCCAGTTGATTGATGGATAACATAAATCTAATTTTTTATTTCAGTGCTCCTGGATGTTGGGAAAAATATTTGTAAGATTAATTTTTTTATATCTTCCTAGTCACTGATCTCCCCTGTTTATTGATTGTACAACCATTCTTTCGCTTCTCCTTCTAGTGAGAAGGGGAATTCCCTCCACTTCACATGCTCTTTCGCGATTGCTCGAGGTTTGAAGCTCGAGCAGACATAGCTGAATTTTTGAATATGTTGATTCGAGTCTTCACTTGCAAGACCATGAAATTTAGGAAACACTTGGATCATGTTAATTCGCAATTCAAAATCATTTTATAAGGTAGGAATTTCATGTTGATAATTTTGATTAACAAATTGAGGTTCACAGATGTCGCGAAGGGTTCGGTTGGGATTTAGAGCCATTATTACAGGTTCAAAGTCCTCTCTCATGGTATCACTTGAATCGGTGAGATTTATTTCTTTGAAATCTTTTGGAATATTTTGATTTCTCAATTTGGTTATTTTTTTCTCATTTTCTAGATCGAATTCCAATAAATTCCTATTTGAACTACGGGTCATTCAAAAGAGATTTTTTTTAAAAAAAGTTTTGAAGCACTGCCTCCCCAGCAATGGAACCATGTTTACTGCACGCCTATCATGGGTTGTGACAAAACAATATTTTATTTACCTAAGTATAGTATAGAAATTGATCCTACGTAGTCTCCCAAAGAGGAGTGCACACAAAACAAGGTTTTCACTTTTTTTTAGTTTTTTTTTGAAAAAAGATTTGTTTTAATTATATTTAATGACTATTAAATAAACAAACAGCTTTAATTGATTTGTTTTAACAATTGATAAAGATGGTGATCAGATTAGGTTCGGCTAGACCTAGTTTTGTGCCATCACGGTTTCCAAATTTACCTCTTCTTCTTCCTTAAACTCGTAAGAGAGAGATTTATCAAATGAGTCCTCTGAAACGCACGGCCGATTGTCGCCTATCGACCGGTCAAAATTCCGGTGCTCTACTAATGTGTATAGCTGCACTCGGGTGGAATCCTCGGCGATGACACTTTGTAATAGTCGTTTGTTTTTAGTTGATTGTATTTTGATTAGGGGGTTTGTTTGCAGAGATTAATTGAAATGATTTATGGATGATGTTTGATTTACCAAATTGATAATGATTGGGGTGAGTTCATTATTGGGGAGTTAAGCATGTGATATCCTTGAGCTTTTCTTTGTATTGCATTAAATTAACACCCATGTCATAAGTTGACGTTGATTGGAATTCCTAAGTGTGAAGGCTTTAATCCAAGCCTTAACTTAACTTAGGGTTCTAATCTCAATCAAAACTTATTTATGGTAGTGTATTTATGGTTCCAATAATCCATGGAAACCACTCGTTAAACAAAACATATCATTAATCCATGACATATTAAGTTTAACATACACAATATTAATTTAAAGAATACTCATCGAGCAAAACTCTCAATCACTTAACATCCCCGAATTATAACTCACCCCAATGAGAGATTTACTCAGCCATTTGGATGTTTAATATTCTGGTTAAAATAATTATGATGATAAATTAAGAATAGAAGAAAAAGAAAGGGATTAGAAAAGAGTGGTACGTTGACACACACACACGAACGATGATGATAATTAAAAACAGATTTTCGATTGAATGAGGAAGCAAAAGAAGGGAAGAGGATTCAAATAAATTTAAATTATTTTAGGAACATAAATATTAAACTACAGAAGGTGGATGATAATAAGAGATATTAAAGAAGTAACTTACATTTAAAAAGAATTACAAAGAAAGAGAATTACAAGATTACAAAAATGAAGAACACAAAAGTAAGTGAAAACAAAGAGAGGAGGAAAGGTCTCTCAAGTGAAAAATTGAGTATGGAAGGTCCTTCCAAGCCTTTGGAAAGGCTTTGGTCGTGCCAATATGATATCCTCTCTTCTGAAATTCCAACCCCTCACAAGGAGAGAAGGGGAGAGTATTTATAGCCCAAGGAGTGGACTGTTTTCATTCCCAAACTGCCCCTCAAGTTGGCCCGCCAATATGACCTTTCATACAGCTGAATCTCGAGATATATCCTTCTTCAATATTGTAGATATGGATGTGCAATAGTCACCCTAAACATTTCGCTGTCATTGGACTTTTGTGGTCAATTTTATGTCCGGATTACTATAAACCTTTCTACTGTCCAATTTTATCCAGAAAGTTTCCATGGCCTAACTGTGAATGCATTTATGGATATGTAGATGCTTTCAAATACGAACCATTTCTTCTGGAAAGTTGATCCTACATATCTTATAGTTCACACCACAAAATATGAGCTTTTTTGGACAAGTGGATAAGTTGAAAAGTCAAGAATGGTGGTCTGATTTAAAATCTCGGACAGAATGGTGGGCTTGATTTCAATGGATCCATTGGGCCCCAAAATGGTAGAGTTGGGCCTTACAATTTTTATCCATGACTCATTAGGAAATTCCAGAGCTTGAAAAATAATATCCACGCATTTGGGATGGGATATTTATCCCAGTAATGAAATCATCAAGGCTGGTCCAGAAATTAGGCAGATCCGGTGGGTCATCTTGTGTGGTCCATATGGCCCTTCAAATGGCTGAATTAGCCAATGCTATAGTTGCGTGATTTGTAGGAAATTGAATTTATAACCCTACAGGACAAGAATCACACAATTTGGATTAGTAGGGTGAGAGTTATATTTAAAATACTAAACAGACATGAATCTGTATTATTCGAAACAATACTCCAAAATAATATTTAATATTAAAGCATGAGTATTTCACATAAGTTATGTACATTTAATTGAAAATCAGTAGATGGAGTATATAAAATGATATTAATAAATTAATAACATCAACTCCCCCACACTTAATATTGTGCATGTCCTCATGTACAACAGACACAAAAGAAAATCAAAACAAAACCATATTCATTTACCAACAAATATTAAAATTTTGTTTTCACCAATCAGGGGAGGTTTAGACTATTTAACTCATCCATATTGAATTCCATCACAAATTTGGTTCACAATAATTCATCAGAAACTATTCATTTTCTCATGTTCAAGGTTTGAATTGGAAAATGTAGACACTCAAAACTTACTCCTCTCAAGATGATAAAAATGTATTTTAGGAGGTTCAGTCATTCACCAACAAAAAGTGAAAATCAAGAGTTTGTAAGAGCTCTCAGCTTCCATTCCCAAATCTAATGTGTACAAGAATCAAGAGTTCTTTTAATGGGTTTTTCAGTGGCTATGGGACGGTAGGTATATAATGTCCAAAGGAAAAGAGGGGTTAAAAACACCAACATGGAAAAATCAATGCACATTTTTTTTGAAATTTGATTTGAAAGGAAATAGAAACACATATTTACAAGGGCATGAATGTTTGATGAATGAAAAGTGAGGGAGATAGAAAATGGAATAGGGTGAGATGATGGAATATGTACAACATCGAAGAATTCCAATAATGACACAATACAAGATGACTTAAGTGTTCTTTTTTTTCTCTTTTTGCTTTTTTTTCGAAAGTTGCGCTTGGAACAAGTCTCAGAGTCATCTCCCAACCCATGCTTGATCTCCTCATGGAACTAATTTTAGTAGTTATAACAAGATCAAAGGTTGATGATGAATGATTTTTGACCCACCCAAGACACAACCCATTCCTTTTTTTAATTTTTTTTATTTTTTTCATTTTTTTTAATATAATTTTTTTTATTTTTTTTTAACACTTTTCAATGACTTTTGTACAAAAGACAATTACACATATACACCCCAAAGATAACATAATTACAACCTCTCCCCCACACTTGAATGGATGCTTGCCCTCAAGCATATGATGACACATTGGAAATCAATGAAAATACGCCCAAAAATGAATTCCATTCCCCCCACACTTAAATTTCAATAAATTGTACAATGAAAATCCATGAAGATGTTGGGTGGGACAAGGTATTAGGATTGTAATGTGGCTATCAAAAGAAAGGTTTTCATAGGCTCAAATGGGCTTTCAAAAGTAGGATCAATGTAAGGGTAACGAGAGGCTATTTGTCTATTCTGATTCTCATGTGGCTTAGAAAATGCCTCTATCATATTAATGCACACAAAAGATGGAAATTCAGCTCGAAGGTCCACAAACTCAAGACTCACAATCAGTGGTGAAGACACAAAATGAAAAAGATGGCCATAGATGACCTTGGCATAAAGGCTAATGTTATTCCTCACGGTAGGGGAGAATCATTTTCCACCAAAAATTGTTCATTCAAAATGTTTTTTATTGACACAAAATTGTTTACCCAAGTTTGAGATAAAAATTCAATATATTTGAGTTTAAAACAAGCCTTTTGACTCCCCAAAATGGTTGGACAGAATTTCAATATTGGATGATGAGTAATTATGACACCCCTTTTTTTTTGTTAATTTTCATTTTTTTAATTGTTTTTTTTAAATTTTTTATTTTTAATGACACATCCACACAAAAGAGAAAATAGAAAAAAGGTTGGGGAAGAATGTTGTAAAAAAAATGAGAGGGAGAGAGGAAGAAGAAGAAATAGAGATAAGAAGAGAGGGAAGAGAGATTGAGGAGAGAGATAGCTGAAGGGAAAGAGGTGCCCCCTGGTTTGGATTTGGTGGGTCGCCGTTTCCATCTAGTGGTGGGTCAATGGAAGTCGATGTGGAACCAGAAGTGAATGGCCTCTCATGGTGATGCTTTAACCGGTGTCCATTTACCGTGAATGTTATTTTTGAAGATGGGTCTTGGACTTGCACTGCACCAAATGGGTAAACATTAGTAATAATAAAAGGTCCATCCCAACGAGAATTGAGCTTACCTGGGTGAAGTCGAAATTGAGAATTGAAGAGCATTACCTTTTCACCTTCATGAAATACCTTTCGAAGAATGTGCTTTTCATGGAGTGACTTTGCATTTTCTTTGTAGAGAATGGTTTTCTCATACAAATCGAGTCGAAGCTCCTCCAATTCAGTCAACTGCAACAATCATTCTTCACCAGATTTTTCACAATCAAAATTACAAGTTTTGACAGCCCAAAATGACTTATGTTGGATTTCAACTGGTAAATGATAGGCTTTAACAAAAACTAGCCTAAATGGAGACATCCTAATGGGTGTATTATAGGCTGTTCGATAGGCCCAAAGTGCTTCACCAAGTCTATCGGGCCAGTCTTTTCTTGTGGGCTTAACAATTCTTTCAAGCACTCTTTTCACTTCTCTATTAGAAAGTTCAGCCATTCCATTTGTTTGAGGGTGATATGCAGTGGATGTTTTATGTACAACCCCATTATTTTTCAAAAGTGACTCTATGGTTCTATTACAGAAATGAGTTCCTAAGTCACTTATCAAAGCACGTGGTGTTCCGATTCGATGGAAGATATGGGTTTTGAGGAACTCACTCACAGTTTGAGCATCATCTTTCTTAGTGGGTTTGGCCTCGACCCACCTAGAAACATAGTCAACAGCAAGGATAGTGTAGGATAATCCATTGGAAGGGGGAAAAGGTCCCATGAAATCAATGCCCCAAACATCGAAAAGCTCACATAAGATTAATGGCTTTTGAGGCATTTCGTTTCTTTTGGAAATTGTGCCAAACTTTTGGCAAGTGGGACATGATTGACAGAACTCATGTGAGTCCTTGAAGAGTGAAGGCCAAAAGAATCCAGAATCTAGGACCTTTCACGAAGTCCTTTGTGGTCCAAAGTGGCCACCTCCAGGCATTGAGTGGCAGAATTCCAAGATGGAGGATTGTTCAGTTTCATCAACACATCTCCTAATTACTATGTCAGCCACAGTTTTCCAAAGTTTATTATCTTCCCAAAAATAATGCTTTGAATCACTTTTCATCTTTTCTTTTTGTTCTTTTGAAAAATTTTCAGGGAAAACACCAGAAACCAAGTAATTGACAATTGGGGCATTCCATGGTAAATTTTGAGTGAGAGATGAGAGGTGTTCAGTTGGAAATTCAGGATCAATTATTTCAGAATGAGAAGAATTAGAAATTCGACTCAAGTGGTCAGCCAAAGGGTTTTCTTTTCCAGGTTTATCTTTTATCACAAGGTCAAACTCTTGGAGCATTAAAATCCATCTTATTAGCATTGGTTTGGAATCACTTTTCTTAAGTAGGAACATTAATGATGAGTGGTCCGTGAAGATGATGATTTTGGCACCAAAGAGATAGGGCCGGAATTTATCCAAGGAAAAACACACAGCTAAAAGTTCTTTTTCAGTCACAGTGTAGTGTGATTGAGTTTCATCCAATGTTTTTGAGGCATAAAAGATGACATGAGGAATGTTTTCTCTTCTTTAACCAAGAACAGCCCCAATGGCCCTATTAGAAGCATCACACATCAATTCAAATGGTAAGGACCAATCTGGGGGTTGGATTATTGGAGCTGATGTGAGAGCATATTTGAGTTCAATGAAGGCTCTTTTGCAAGCCTCATCAAAATTGAATGTGACATAATTTTGAAGTAAACGAGTAAGTGGGAGGGAAATCTTTCTGAAGTTCTGAATGAATCGCCGATAGAAACCGGCATGACCAAGGAAGGACCGAATGTCTCGAACTGATTTGGGTTCGGGAAGTGATTGGATCACCTCAATTTTGGCTGGATCAACTTGGATACCCTCTTGAGAAATTATGTTCCCTAGAACAATCCCATTTGAAACCATGAAGTGACATTTTTCAAAATTTAGCACAAGGTTGCACTTGACACACTTTTTAAGGACCAAAGAGAGTGAATGTATTCAAGATTCAAATGACTCGCCATAAATGGTAAAGTCATCCATGAAGACCTCCATGAAATTCTCAATGAATTCAGAAAAGATACTCATCATACACCGCTATAATGTTGCAGGAGCATTACAAAGGCCAAAAGGCATTTGCATATAGGAATAGGTTCCAAAGGGGCAAGTGAATGTGGTCTTTTCTTGGTCTTGAGGTGCGATTGGAATTTGGAAGTAGTCGGTGTAACCATCAAGAAAGAAATAGTGTGACCTTCTGGCCAATCTCTCAAGCATTTGGTCAAGGAAAGGAAGTGGGTAGTGATCTTTTCGTGTTTCAGCATTCAATTTGCGATAATCAATGCACACACGCCATTTGTTTTTCACTCGAGTTGTGACCACTTCTCCATGTTCATTTGTGACAACTGTTATCCCGCCCTTCTTAGGAACGACTTGAATTGGACTAACCCATTCACTATCAGAAATTGGGTAGATAATACCAGCTTGAAGAAGCTTGGTAATCTCTTCCCTAACTACCTCAAGTATGAGTGGATTGAGTCTTCTTTGAGGTTGCCTAATTGGTTTGGATGATTCCTCTAGATGGATGTGGTGCATGCAAAGGGCAGGGTTGATTCCTGGAATATAATCTAGGGTCCAACCTAAGGCATTTTTGTTTTCCTCTAACACTTGAACATGTTGGGACTCCTCAGTTTCAGAAAGTGAAGCAGAGATAAAGACAGGGTAGGAGGGATCATGGAAAAGGAATGCATACTTGAGGTGTGAAGGAAGTGGTTTTAGATCAGTTTCAGCCTTGATTTGAGAGCTAGACAAGTTAGGAGCAGGAGAAGGGATTCCAGATGGGTTTGGATCATTTTCCTCAACACTGTCCAAGGTGGAGCAGTAGAGATCAGAGTTGATGTGGGATTCAAGAGAGTTTTCAAGTTCCTCTAGATTAATGGAGTCTATGAATGAGAGGTCCACATAAACTTCACCATTTATGACTTTGTTAATCATGGTGCATATTTCACAAGATCCTTTATCATTAGAACATGAAGAACATGGTGGATTGGGGTTCGATTGAATCTTAGAAGTGTCCTCAAAAGCATGGATTGAGAATGCAGAGTGATCCTCAGATGGGTATCGCATGGCTTGGAAAATGTTTAACTTGACCAGTTGGTCACCGAATTCCATGGATAAGATGCCTGAATGGACATCAATCTTGGTTCTCGCATTCATGAGGAATGGTCTTCCTAGAATTAGGGGAGATCGAGAAGAGGTCATCTCACCTTCCATGTCAAGGACATAGAAATCAGCTGGGAAGATAAGATCATTGACCCGAACAAGAACATCATCAATTATCCCCTCAGGACTGGTAGTGCTTCGATTGGATAATTGAATGACAACACCCGTTGGGTGCAAGGGACCTAGACCAAGGTTGGAGAAAATTGATTTGGGCATGACATTTATTGAGGCTCCAAGGTCTATGAGTGCATCATCAAAGTTGGAACTCCCTATTTGACATGGAACCGTGAAGGTCCCTGGATCTTTGCACTTTATGGGAATAAACTGCTGGGTGGAAACATTTTCAAAGGTCCTAAGTTGCCTCTTGTGGGTACACAACTCCTTGAGAAACTTGGCATACTTATGAATTTGTTTTATGGCATCTAATAGGGGAATGTTGACTTCAACACATCTAAACATGTCAAGCATTTCAGGATCAGGTTCAAAGGACTTATTAGGCATGGAGATGGCTTGAGGAAAAGGAATTGGGTTCCTTAGAGGAATGGAAGGAGGTGAAGGAGTGGATTCAAGTTCCTTTTCCAGCTTTTTGTTCTTTTCATTTTCTAGATCAACATCGAAAGGGTAGGTAGAGCAATCAGCATGGGGCATAGCAATTTTCTTTCCCGATCTAAGTGCAATTGCACTTACATTACCCTTAGGGTTGGGTAATGGTTGAGCTGGGAGTTGGGATGAATTGGATGGTTGTTTCTGGCTAAGGTGGGATGCAAGTTGACCTATTTGGGTTTCAATGTTCTTGAGGCTAGAACGGGTGAAGGAAGCAAGATCCTCTACAGCACTTTCCCATGGTTGTTTAGAAGAAGAGGCTTGTCCCAAATTGGGTTGGCCTTGATTTTGGTTCTTGGGAAAGCGATTGTATTGGGTGGGGAATTGGGAAGGCTCATTAGGATAGTGGAATCCAGGAGAAGGATTGTTCCTTTGGGGTTGAGGAACAAAAGGATAAGGTTGATGGATGTTACCATCACTTTGACCATATTGGAACTGGTTTGGATTTTGATGAGGGAACTGAGGAGGATGAGAAGTGGGATTACCATACCTCAGAGGTGGGTTAAAGGTAGAAGAGAAGGGCTCAGAGTGGGGTTGGTTGAAGTTTCTAACAAACTGACCTGATTGTTGAGGGTTGAAGTTTCGCTGAGCATATGCCGCATTGAGCTCCATTGGACTAGATGAATCAGATGGATCATCTTGAAGTTGTGGACATGTGTCAGTCGGATGAGATGGAGAGTTGCAGATTCCACAATTCTTGATAGGTCCAGGGAATAGTGACTGTGGAGAAGATGAGGTTGGGGCTTTGGTAGCCACCGCTAGTTGACGCACAAGACCTGTAAGTTCACTCATCCACTCAGTCATCTTGTTGGGATCTATGGATTGATTCTCTTGGGCTTGTTTCACTTGAGCATGTGCTCGAGTATGGAATTGCTGCGTGTTTGTAGCCATGTTGCTTATGAGTTCTCGTGCAGCTGCAGGAGTTTTGTCAACAAGAGCACCGCCACTTGCGGCATCAATGAGAGTTCGCTCCATAGCCAATAACCCCTCATAGACGTATTGGATCAGGAGTTGGTCAGGGATTTGATGGTGTGGACAAGTTTCCACAAGCTTTTTGAACCTCTCCCAATACTCATGGAGTGATTCATTAGGGAATTGACGGATGCCGCTTATTTCCTTTCGGATAGAAGCTGTTCGGGAAGCGGGAAAGAACTTCTCAAGGAAAAGTCTCTTCATGTCAACCCATGAGTTTATGGAACCAGGTGGGAGGTAGTAGAGCCAAGACTTGGCAGAATCCTCTAGGGAAAAGGGGAAAGCTCTAAGCTTGATTTGTTCTTCAGAAACCCCTTGAGGTTTCATGGTTGAGAAGACCACTTGGAACTCTTTGAGGTGAAGATGAGGATCCTCACCAGCTAGACCATGGAAATGAGGTAGAAGATGAATCAAATCCGACATGAGTTCGAAGTCAGCCTCGATGTTTGGATATTTAATACCAAGAGGTTGGTAATTCATATCAGGGGCAGAAAGTTCTTTCAATGTTTTTTCCCTAGGATTGGCCATATCTAATTCAATTGGTAGGGAAATGATTGGTTCTTGGGAGATTTGGTTATCCCTAATGGTCCTCCTAAGTCGACGAAGAGTTCTATAAATTTAAGGGTCAAACAAATCTGAGGGATTGTTTGGGAGGCTGCGGGGCATTCAGACAGATTTAGAAAAGATGAGGACGATGGGTTTTCCTTTGTATTTTTTCAGTTTATGATTTTTAAGAGGAAGACGGGTTTTTCTTTGTGTTTTTTTTCAATTTTTTTCAAAAATTTTGATTTTTTTTGTTTTTTTACAATAACCAGAAAATAATGACTACTTAAAGCACCATCCCCGGCAACGGTGCCATTTGAAACACACGGCCGATTTTCGCCTATCGACCGGTCAAAATTCCAGTGCTCTGCTAATGTGTATAGCAGCACTCGGGTCGAATCCTCGGCGATGACACTTTGTAATAGTCGTTTGTTTTTAGTTGATTATATTTTGATTAGGGGGGTTTGTTTTCAGAGCATAATTGAAATGATTTATGGATGATGTTTGATTTACCAAATTGATAAATATTGGGGTGAGTTCATTATTGGGGAGTTAAGCATGTGATATCCTTGAGCTTTTCTTTGTATTGTATTAAATTAATACCCATGTCATAAGTTGACATTGATTGGAATTCCTAAGTGTGAAGGCTTTAATCCAAGCCTTAACTTAACTTAGGGTTCTAATCTCAATCAAAACTTATTTATGGTAGTGTATTTATGGTTCCAATAATACATGTAAACCATTTGTTAAACAAAACATATCATTAATCCATGACATATTAAGTTTAACATGCACAGTATTAATTTAAAGAATACTCATCGAGCAAAACTCTCAATCACTTAACATCCATGAATTATAACTCACCCCAATGAGAGATTTACTCATCCATTTGGATGTTTAATATTCTGGTTAAAATAATTATGATGATAAATTAAGAATAGAAGAAAAAGAAAGAGATTAGAAAAGAGTGGTACGTTGACACACACACACGAACGATGATGATAATTAAAAACAGATTTTCGATTGAATGAGGAAGCAAAAGAAGGGAAGAGGATTCAACTGAATTTAAATTATTTTAGGAACATAAATATTAAACTACAGAATGTGGATGATAATAAGAGATATTGAAGAAGTAACTTACATTAAAATAGAATTACAAAGAAAGAGAATTACAAGATTACAAAAATGAAGAACACAAAAGTAAGTGAAAACAAAGAGAGGAGGAAAGGTCTCTCAAGTGAAAACTTGAGTATGGAAGGTCCTACCAAGCCATTGTAAAGGCTTTGGTCGTTCCAATATTATATCCTCTCTTCTGAAATGCCAACCCCTCTCAAGGAGAGAAGGGGAGAGTATTTATAGCCCAATGAGTGGACTGTTTTCATTCCCAAACTGCCCCTCAAGTTGGCCCACCAATATGACTTTTCAGACAGCTGAATATCGAGCTATATCCTTCTTAAATATTGTAGATATGGATGTGTACTAGTCACCCTCAAAATTTGGCTGTCATTGGACTTTTTTGGCCAAAGTTATGTCCGGATTACTAAAAACCATTCTACTGTCCAATTTTATACAGAAAGTTTCCATGGCCTAAATGTGAATGCATTTATGGTTATGTATATGCCTTCAAATCCGAACCATTTTTTTTGGAAAGTTTATCCTTCATATCGTAGCTTTCACACCACAAAATATGAGCTTATTTGGACAAGTGGATAAGTTGAAAAGTCAAGAATTTTGGGCTGATTTAAAATCCCGGACAGAATGGTGGGCTTGATTTCAATGGATCCATTGGGCCCCAAAATGGTAGAGTTGGGCCTTTAAATTTTTATCCATGACTCCTTAGGAAATTCCAGAGCTTGAAAAAAGAATATCCACTCATTTGGGCTGGGATATTGAGCCCAGTAATGAAATCTTCAAGGATGGTCCAGAAATTAGGCAGATCCGGTGGGTCATCTTGTGTGGTCCATATGGCCCTTCAAATGGCCGAATTAGCCAATGATCCAGTTGAGTGATTTGTAGGAAATTGAATTTAGAACCCTACAGAAAAATAATCACACAATTTGGATTACTAGGGTGAGAGTTATACTTAAAATACTAAACAGACATGAATTTGTATTATTCGAAACTATACTCCAAAATAATATTTAATATTAAAGCATGAGTATTTCACATAAGTTATGCACATTTAATTGAAAATCAGTAGAGGGAGTATATAAAATGATATTAATAAATGAATAACATCATCATCTCTCTCCCTTGGTCAGATAGATATGATGAGAATTTTCTTTTCTAAAACCTTAGATTTGTCTATCCTCCTTCCAATGTGTTTAGGTTTGTAGAAGGTCTCTTGATTAATCATAGAAATCCCAGACCTGAAATTGTTGTTCCCTAATAAACCATGATTCCAACATACAATCCTACACATGTAATTGACAACCGTTGAGAAATCACCACCCAAACCTAATCTTGTTCCACCATATAAAGATTAGAATTGGGTGGAGGGAGATGTGATCATCGACCAAAGCAATTTATAATTTCATAATCAAAACCGAACACTACCATATTTGGAATTTAATACTGAATTAAGAATTAAAACCAGAATAAGAAAAAAGAAGAAATTTGATTCATTTTAAGCACAAGAACTCAAAAACAACACATAGGTCCAGCCTCCTCTCTTTCTCATCACTCAAATGAAACTACCCCTCCATGGATGGGGTAACCGAGATGATACGAGAGAGGAGAGGAGTTTTAAAGTAAAGAAAAATAAATAAAAGAAACAGAATGATGCTAAAGGAGAATTTCCCTGAGTGTCCTTTGGCTTCTTCCCATCTCCAATTGTGGTGTCGAACTCTTCTCCTCAGCATGGGTGAACTCGTCTTTATATAGGCCAAGGGGGTTCAATCCTCTGGTCTCCAAATTTAAGATCTTCATAATTCCTCTTCCAGCATATTTTTTCCACCGAAGGTTTTTCCAAGTTCGGCCAATTTAACGGCAGAAATTTGGGATGGTTTCTTCTTGAAAGATCTTACAAAATATCCTTGACGTTTTATCCCAAAATTTCATATTCATCCTCCCTGTATAGCATGAGATATGTCCAATTTAATTAGAGCATTTATTCTGGATGAATGTTTCCTTTTTCCCTTCCCCACAATTTCAGCATTCATGGTCCACCTTAATGAAGGTCAATCTTTATGATATTCAACAGATAAACTCCCCACATAATTCTAGTTCCAACCCAATTTTAATCATATAAATTTTATATATTTAGACCTATTTATGATCTATTTATGTAGGTGTCATCCACGCGGTCTTACAGAATAATTTTCCACATTGATTGAATTTTTCGGACCCATGGATGGTCGAATTAAATCCTGGTTAAAAAAAATATAAAGAAAATAAATTTATCAACACAATAAAAAAAGGCTCACATCAATTGGATTTGCATATTAAAATATATGCATGAATTACCAAAGTGATTAAAATCTGTGAATATTTCCAAATTAAGCAGTTTTCCCATTTTAGCCCAAAACACATCATAAATCCAAAATTGATCTAAATAACTCAACTTATTCAATTTTTTTAGATTAAATAATTCAATTAAATATAAAAAATGATGAAAATATTATCACTATCACTGTTGCGCCACCACCATTGTCAAAGATCAAGGTATAATGAAGGGGGAGGGTCAAGCCATGTTCGTGTGGTCCAAGCCCTCCTCGTTATTGTGATGTCAATCGGCAATTCACATTCCATAAATTAAATGATGTAGAACGGGAAAAAATCAAATCAAATCCCCTAACTTGGGTTTGTTATTCATTGACGATGTCATAGAAAGGTGGAAATCATCATCATTTTTCAAGTTCAACGCTTCCCCTTCTTGTCCCAGTTGAAAAAGAAAGAGACGTTCGTCATTCTTCATTGGAAGATAATTCTCCAAGGGTTCTCCCAAGCCTCCTCTCCTCTGCCAATCCTCTTCCCGCAAGGGTTGCAGTTCCAAATTAATATAATTGAGTTTATTAACTTAACACATAAAGTTGGAACATTAATTATGTTGGAGTTGGGATAATTATTTATGCTGGAGTTGACACAATTAATTTGGGAGGAGGGAAACCAAGGGTCATCTCACATTCAAGAGGGAGCTCAAGGTTTTAGAAGTCCGGTGATCTCCACCTCATTAATTGAAAAGATGTGTTTAAACCTTAGTTGGGCCCCTCCACCATAACCTCTAATGGGAGGTTATGGTGTGGTGGACCCCACCTCTAACTTCCTCTTGGAGTTTTTAACCACCAGAAATAAAAATAACCTAACACTTTATTTTTATTTTAAAAAAAACACAAATACTAACTTCCATTCTCGACCAACTACTGTTGAGGTGAAAGTCTTCTTAAGAGAGTATCAGTGATGCAAGTTCAATGGTGCCATAGGACTTCAATTCCGAGCACTAGTTCAAAAGATATAAAATCTCGCTCGTACTTTTACTGAACGTACCCAAAAAAAAACTTCATAAATAGATTCTGGGCACACAGGGCCTCAGAATCAAGCACCGTAAATTTTCACAGACTCATAAAAATTCCTGGAATTTAAGAAAAATATTTCCATAGAATTTCCTTGTCTTTACATCTATTTTTTTGATTACTGCACAAAAAATGAATGCCTTGATCATCCGAGTGCTCCGATAACAAATACAAGTATATGTTTAATGAAACATACAAGATCTCAACGCATCAAACTCTAGAATTTTAGTCGTTGTAGGATCTATCACTACAGAATATCCTTCAGTGCTTGTCAATTCAATAATGGGTGTAGGCCCCCTACATTGATCCATATGTGCGTCTTCACCCCCCTCAGATGGAGCTTCCTGTCCACTAGCACTGATATGCACATGAACAGACTAAAAGTATGATTGGTGATTACGAATGATGAAAAAGGGAATAGCTAGGATAATAATTGATGCATACCTCGAGTTTCTCATCTATTTTCATGTTAGAGCCAGTAATCTCACCGCTCTCGTAAGGGCTCCCTTGGTGGACCATCCCACGAGACTTTTAACCTCCAAACTCCTCTTCAATTTCCCTTATTTTTTATTCTTCTTCTTTTTCTTCTTCCTCTTCTGACTCACTTCTCTCTGTATCCCCATAGTCTTCATTATCCTCTAATAGAATTCTTTTTGGATCATGCTCTTGGTCAAGTATTACCTTCACTAGAAGAGTTGGTTCTTCACGTCGACCCCACTGGTGTGCATATACATCCATGGATGCCAAAAATGTGTGCCGACGATGAAATTTCACCCTGTCATAAATCCAAATGAGTCAGATTTCTGGTATCTGGATTCCATATCATAACATCTTTTTCCAAAGGGCCCTGGTGCTCATTGACTGCCGTAGGGTCAACCAGGATAACCACAGCGCAGGAAAGATTACATCCTCAGAAGGCTGTAGTAGATACCGTATCTGCTTCCTTGGAAGCTCCATGGATGCTCTGTTATTTTTTTCAGGAACCCCCTCCTTCCGGGTGAAGGGGGTATGGTTGCAACATGTGACATTTCTACTGCTAAACTTCCAGCTTGTACCAACCCAGCTACCCGACATGTTCTCGGCCTCTCCTCCCTAGTCGCGCCTTGTCGGCTCTCACACTGGCCATGTTCTACACTGGCCACCTTGAGATTCCTGACTCACTTTTATAGGATCCCTTTAGGATATTTCCGCTACCCAATGTTCGGCATATTTTGTGGAGAGTTCGGCATCAAATCCAGTGGGTGGAAAGTTAACTACCTCACCAGAGCTGTAAGTTGTAAACATCAGCCACATTTGAAGAAGAATTTAAGGATGTTTTGCCTCCCTTACATATGTATACACTACTTTGGCATCCGCTGGAGGCATCCAAACTATCTATAAAACCTTGAAGGCATATAGGGATCACAAAGAATATTTTCATCAACCCGGGCCACAAACACCCCACCTCTGATTCCCTACAAGTATTCACTTTGCTCTAATGATACATGCCTATCATCTATCATCTGGCCAACCGATTGGGGAGAAGACTAAAAGTAAAATTGGTCTAATTGATGATCCTGATCTATATCCCCTCTTCGTTTATTTTCAGCAGCATGACCCAGAAAATTTTCAACAAGGAAGGTCGCAGGTCGTTACCTTGAGGATGAGTGGAGTTTAGAAAGGTGTACCTTCCATAGTGAGATGCAATCCAACCATGAAGGATTTTGAAAGGACCACATATCCTCCTTTGTGATCCCCCAATTTAAATACGACCCATAATGGCATATAGGCGGGTTAGCACAAGGACGCCCAGGTTAAACCTTTGATGGGATACATGATGTTGGTCATCACCAAAGTTGTTTAGTCGACTCCCATCCTTGTGTCCTTTACTGGAAGAAGCCACCCACTCTAGAAATTTGAAATAAATCCAGCATACCGAATTTTTGTGTCTTGTCTTTCATCCACACTAAATCCGAAGGATTGATATTCCTCCTACTCTAAGATCTTCCAATAAGATCTGCTCTAGCTCTTATTCACCATGGTCGGACACCGTTTCCTCACCCCGACATCTTGATATTTGGTTCATTCATCAGAAACAGGCTGAACCACTTGGAATAGGGGATTTCTTTCATAAATTCCTTGACCTCCATCCCCTCCTTGGACAGTTATAACAAATTCCATGTTATGATGGGAGTCTATGACCTATCCCCCTGATATTATTTGGTGGAAGGAACTCGTCATACTGATGCCCGACTGAAGGGATATCCCTGATGGAGTGAAAATCCCAAAGGCTAAACCCAACCTCCCAATGATGAAGATGGAAGGGGTTGGTATCAAGGTATCATTGTCTAAACAGCTCCGACCTGAGTTCTTACTAGTGGTGGAAATGGAACTGTGATGTCCACACCGACTTGAATAGTTCGATGCCCTGCAATTATGCTCCAAACTGGTTGCATGATTGTTGTACCCAGTATGCCAAGGCCGACTCATTTGTGAAATTTCCCCCAGACCTCAGGTTCTAGTCCTATAGTCGTCCCTTGGTATCATCAGTGACTCTCTATCAGAAGGTACTTTCATAATGCGTTATAGAATCCTCGACAGTCGTCTCACTTCCTAAGATGGTTCTGGTCCTTGGATTCAAGACATAGATGGCCATGTGCCTGGTTTCTCTAGCAGGATGGCCATTGTTTTTGATGTTGTATCAAGGAGGATCATCATCGCGGGTCACCCATGACCATGGTGTATCGAATTCAAATATTGGCACCAGTACCTCCTCTAAAATACCAAAGTCCCATATCGGTAGGTTGTCAGATAGCACATAATCCTTCTAGGCTTGGGTCAACATGTTGAAGAGAGTTTGGTTTTTGGATAAAACTTTCTTTCCACAATAGAACATAAAGTTTGAAATCATTTTGACTCTTCGAGCGGCACAAATAGCTTCCCTCCAAGCATCTCCCTGAGCAGCAACCATCATTTTTTGTAATGTCTAGAAAAAAACAAGAGCCCGTGTGAAAAGACCAGAGAGATGTTCAAAAAAATAAAATAGTGGCACGAAAAAAACCAAGGAAGTGGCACATAAAGAGGATGTTGGGTGCAAAATGGCGACCAAATTCATGGAATTCTATACAAAAAAGGTCAGATTCTGCCCAAAGACAGACGAGATTTACGTGCATCAGAGCATTAGAGCTTATCGCGTGAGAAATATTTTATGAACCATGGGACACATGAGGGTTTATATAGGCACGAATTGGGTTTTCCGCACGAGCGAAAAATAATTCCATCCCATATGCACCATTTTTTACACGCTGCCTCAAAGAATATGGGTGTCTCAGTGTTTCCCTCAGAATCTGACCTCCTCGCCCCATCGTAGATCTAATTCTGAGGGGGGGGGGCATTTGTAGCCGCCGAAATCAGCCGAAGGCCTCGGGCCAATTTTTTTGGAAAAACTGATGGCATATTTCACATAAGCGAACTGGTTCGGGACTGAAAAAATGTTGGGAGGAAAATCAGAGAAGTGCGCGCAAAACCACCCAAATGGTGTGAAAATTCACACACCTAGAATATTTTTTGCACGCCGCATGGAAAGGTCCATTTGGACGACTGATGGGCCATGTTTTCCGCAGAGGCTGAATTCCACGTGCGCCCCACGGCTCCCAATATCCTACAAATATAATGACACCCCACTCACATCATGGATGAAAATTTGAACCATCTCCCTGTCACGTAAAAAAATCTTCCTCTTGTAAAATATTTCTTTAAGGTATAGTGTTTTCCACGACAGGTCTCCCAGGGGTCTTCCTTCGCGCAAAACCCCTAGGGGTTGACCCTCACCCAGTCCCTTTATTAATTGGCCAGTTGTGTTCAAATCCATCAACTTTTGCGAAAACCTAGTCCTTTTGTGTTTAAAGATCCTCTACTTGGTCACATGGCTCCTTTATCTGCACAACCAGGCTTATTGCATGCAACAGTTCCCATTTACAGACCTATTGCACACAAACCTCTTCTTTTGTGCAAAATCCTTCCTCCTTATGCTCTCCATGTGTCGTCCTTACCCTAAGGAACCATGGATGATCCCCTCTTATGTGCAACACCCTTGTCTCGTGGATACTTATCCCGTACTAACCTCCAGATTTGTAGGAATTGATTTCAAGGTCCCTTGGGCAGTGCTTCACGTTGCATTTCTTAGTCTTATGCTTCATCACATAGGCATGCCAACGGCTAATGATTATTCAAAAATCTATGATAATATGGTCCCCTCATTGGATCACTCTACAACACCCCCCTCACCATGGCATTTTCGGTGCCTTCCGTTCACAAAGGGTTAAAGTGCACCTGTTATGTATGTCCTAGGGGTGCAGAGTGAGCATGCCTCATCAGAGCTATAGGATGTTAAATTTCCAAGCACCATCATCCTTAGCACATGACATCAAACTGTGGCCTCACCCCGTGCCACACAGGCGGGGATCCCCTTCTCGGACATTCTCTACGCCCACCTGTCTCCACAGAAGTGAGATCTTCCTCACATGGAATGAGAACCTCTCTGTGAGGGAAGAACCTATCCACGAGGAAGTTAAACCATCTTGGTGTAAGCCCCTAGCCTTTCTTTCATAAGGAATCACCCCTACTCCTCCTTTATTCATCGGTTCCAACGACTATAGGTGAGAGGGGCAGAAATAAATTTGTTACCTTATCCCTCTCCCTCTAGGTTTAGTCGCCATCAGGCCTCTATCTAAGAGTAAGTCCTAATCTCCATATCTCGGGGCTGTTAACCATGCGTAGGACCCTGTTTCCTCTTTCAGTCTCTAAGCACGTGTAAGCCCCATTCCACTTCCCACGGACGCACCATTTGAGACATGATCATCCAGTCTTTGCTGCCTCTTTTTTCTCACACTGAGAATGAATCATGTAGGCTTAGAAAAGAATAGACCACGGAATCATTCATGTGTCACCTTAGAATGTATGCCCCAATCCATCCCTAACTACATGGACTTTGATCCTTTTCTCCTAAGAAAGGTACGTAAAAAATCCTCCCTGAGGTTCAAGACCAACACCTACTTGTCCCCACCACTTCACGTCGGTTCACCTTCATCTCGCATTACATTAAACTGCATCCACCATCCCAAACTATTTGGACATTGATCCTTGTCTCCTAGGCAAGGTACGTTTGAAGCCTCCCTGTGGTTCAATACCAACACTTATTTATCCTGACCCATCCACATCAGTTCACCTTCATCCTGCATGACATTAAACTGTATGCCCCTTTTCACCTCGCAAGACATAAAATTTTACCCATTCGAACTACATGGAATTTGATCCTTTTCTCCCAGATAAGGTACATTGGAAGCCTCCCTGAGGTCCAACCCAAGTAGATGGTATGCCGTTGTGTTCCCCAATCGACAGTAAGTTGTTGTGTTCCCCAAATAGATTGTAAGATGTTGTGTTCCCCAATCGACAGTAAGATTTTGTGTTCCCCAATCGATAGTAAGTTGTTGTGTTCCCCAATCGATGCTAAGCCATTGTGTTCCGCAATCTATGGTAATCCATTTTGTTCCTCAAACAAACGTTATTCATTGTGTTACCCAATCAATGGTAAGCCTTTGTAAGATAAACTATGTGGGTTTCATCCCTATCTACTAGATGTGTAACAAAGGAATCATCCCTGAGGTTCAACCCCAAACACTTGTAATATTTAGTTTCTCTCCTATTGGGACCCACCTCTCTGGTCTGCCCCAGGGAATCAGACCAACCAATGCTACTAACCCAGTGCATTCCCCAGTATACCGTCAGGTCATTTCCCTATGTGTATGCCCTGATTCTATACCCCATCATGAACTATGTGGAATTTGATTCCCTTCTACAGGGATACGTAAAAAGCCTCCTTGAGGTTCAATCCCATCACTCATGTCCCATCATGGCCTCTCTCCCTTGATCCTATGTGTTTTTTGAAGGTCATTCCCTTACTCGGAGCTTCCACTTACTTGGGGTCATATCCATACGTCCATTCTTACGGGTCGCCTCCTCAGGTCACCCATTATCCCACTAAACTATGTGGACTTTGATTCCCTACCACAGGGATATATAGGAAGTCTCTTAGAGGATCAATCCTAATATCATAATTTCTCTCACTTCAATCCCGTCACATTCTCCATTTACTTCACTCAATCATTCATATCTATCCTGATTCTTACCCGGGCTGCCACATCCCAGTGAGATCATGTCACCCACCTTCTCGCTGCTCCTTGCAGTAATCAGGTAGTTAACCATGCATTTTCCACATCATCAGAAATCCCTCTGGGGGTATCATCCATCTGATCCACTCTAGTTAGCATTCTGATCGGTCCAATCTGTCTCTTTTAGACATTAAACTCGCGACATACCCTGTGTTAAACATGGGAAGCTGAAAAAATCCTCAGATACAAGCCTGTGGAATATAATTCCACACATTCGATGTGGGATGCATCGGTCTTCTGCACCCTCGATAAGCCCTATCATAAGGGGAAGAAACACAAATTCTTCATTTTTTCAGCTTCCAGACATGCCAGCGATGTCCAACGTGACTACTCCCCCAACCGAAGGTTACTGCCCTGACTGGACCCCTTGGAATGTCCTGATAGAATCAGTGTAATTAACCACCATCCATGAAGACATAGAACTAAGAATAGTTTTTCGGACAAATTCTTAAGTCTATTAGGGAGACTCGTACTAGGCAATGAGTTCCAAGGAGGAATCTACAGAATGAGGAACCAACATCCCATAATCATGTTTCAGTCAAGGTGCAAACATCCATGAATAAGCAATGGATGGTGACAACCTTTAGCAAGCCGAAATGTGGGGAAACATTTGTGTGTCCTCCTCCAATAGATGGATGCACTCCCTGGTGAAAGAATCAGAAGCAATTAAATTCTAAATTATAATTTTTAATATATAGATAATATATTGTTTAGAAAAATGATATTTTTACCATTTTGTGTTCTTAATCATATTTAGTATTTATCACCAGTTGAGTGAGTGATCATAAAATTATATGTGTTTTTAAAAATAATATTAGATTATTTTTTGAGAATATATAAATTTAAATTATTAAATAATGTTAAACAATATTAATAAAACAATTTTTTCAAATTTAAGTTTTTCTATTATCATGGTCATTACATTTAATATTAGTAATCATAATTTTGTTCCCCAAAATGAAACTGAACATATTATATCTTATGATCATGTTGATCTAAAATAAATAATTAATTTTGACATTTAAATTAATATTAGTGGTGAAAACTAATTTTTAATATAAGTGACTAAAAATATTTTTTAGAGAAAAACATTTCTTCTGTTTCCATAATGATAAAAAAAGGTTTTATAAATTTAACATAGTATTTTAAATAGTTTATTTTAATTATTAAATCAATTTTTTATAAAAAAGGGTTCACAAAATTTTATGTTATTCTAGTTTCATGAAAGTGAGAGTTTGTAGAAAAATTAGTATTTTAACTATTCAACCAAAAAATAATTTATTTTAAAAAATCTCAAAAATTAATAATACGTTAATTTTGATATGATCAACTCAAAAATGAAATAAATTTAAAAAAAATCAATTTATAAATTTTATAAATTTATATTATATATGAAAATAGAATATATAAATAAAACTACTTTTAATGAAAAATTACACTTTGAAATGAAATGTGTTCTTAATAAAATTTTGTATGCCTCTATAATTTATTATAATATTTTTATTTACTACAGGTTTTATTATTATTAAATTTTCTTAATAATATTCATCTAATATTATACATCCCATTTTTATTTGGTATTCCATCTACAAGAATCTTTAACCATAATATTTAATTAAGAAATTATGTAGTGAAACTTTGGGTGGTTACACCCACCACCTTCTAAAAGCTACTTGTAGTATATATGACAGTATATTCAACTGAATTTCATAAAAAATATACACATTATTAAAGATTCCCCCAATAATCTTGATCTAGTCCTTATCATCCTAAGTACCACCCTTGGATTATAAATATTGAGGGTGTTGTAGATAAAAATTCTTAAGAAAAATTCCTCATCATAATACCTCCCTAATAGGGAATCTCCACCTCCCATTAGTATAATGAAAAAAAATGCCTAACTAATGAGGATATATTTCCTATATGATATGAGAAACACCAAGGGCTTGATTATCTGGAACCTCCTAGAAATATGGTGGTATATTAGGAATATTCCCTAATTTAGGATCATCTTCACCCTAGTCTCTCAGTGAAATTGTGGGATGTCACTGAAGTAGAATTATCTGAAATGTAAAAATGGACACTCAAAAACAAATTTAATAACATAAATATTTACAAAACCTAAAAAATTAATAGACACACATGCACACATCAATTCTAAGGAACACACCCTAGTATAATATCCAAAACTAATAGGTAAAACCCCCTATTATTTACCTAAGTTATAACCCCAAGTCTTTGGTAACTCGTGTAAGTCAAAGTTATAATAAAAAAATATAATCATTCTCTAGTTAAATCAATTAAATTTTACCAAATAAGTATTTCGGGAAACAATGGATATATTATTTTCGGAATTTATTTAATTTAAACCTAAATTAGCCATAGGTAATTAAATGCATTCCATATGAAAATATGTGCCAATATATGATGCAACAATTCACCCAATATTTCCAATTAGGAATAGAAGATACTATAAATTGTAATATCACAACAATAATAAAGGAACAACATGAAACCATAACATCAAATCCAATAAAATAAAACCCCACTACCCTTATTTCCCAGTTATCCAATATATAGGCGTTGTCCAAAAACAAGAATATCTACTTATCTGAGATTTGAATATCCCATATCCACTTCATTGATTTAGAATAGTAAATCCAAATAAAAAGAGGCTTTGATAAAATTTTTTAATACTAATCCTATATCAATTGGTCCAAACTGATGTTCCACATAACCCCCTTCTCACATCCTTATATTCAAGTGGATTTCAAATAGTGGTGAGGGACAAAATATAACCATGAGGAAAATATTCCCCCATTATTAGATAACCATCAGAGTAAATGTGTGATCATGGAAATGATAATAAAGTTAAAGAGAATAAGAACACATTTTAGAATCAATAAAAATAATATATCATGAAATATCATAATGGTATATAATAACTCTTACATATAGACAAAAGTATCCACATATTAGATGGATCAATTTTTATACAAACAAATAAAAGAATCAAAATAATAATTGTGGGATAAATTTAAATATCCTAGATCATTTCACAATATAACCTCAATCTCATCCAATAGTATCTACTAAATATTCTGTCATAGGGCCCTTTCCCATGACTATATCCCTATCCACTAACTATGCACATGCATCTCGATACACATGTTAGGAATGAGTATAAACCAAGTAAGACACTAAAAAAGGGCCTTCAACATAAGTGAAAGAATGGTATAAGGGTGGATCAATTGGTGGAAATAAATAAATAAATAAATTCAATACACACTCGGTATAGTACGCTAAATAGGCCAGCATAAACTCTCATCCAAACATTATTCAGCCTCATTCTAGAAGTAAATGTCAATTTCAACCTCTATTATAGCTATAACATGTCATGCGCCTCATCACTAAATTAATGGAATCATCATTCATAATTTATACATCCCACCTCACTCAATGGAGGTCACATCACATCTCAAGTCATGCCTTATCATTCAATGTTTCCTCATACATAAACAAGAACATAGTAAGAAACAATATCAACATGCATTAAGCCCACAAAAATATAGGGGACTAAACTCCTAAACCCATGAACTATCCCTATAGGCCATTATAACCACAACTGAGCCTAGATATCTCACAAAAACATAATTATTTGGTCTAACAACCCAAGATTTTCCCATAATATTACATTAAATAAAAGCTTAACCAAAAAATAAACTCATCACCCCCGCTCTAAGAGTTATGTCGCATCAATATGAACCTACCCGACCATGTTGATGTAAAAATTATACTTCTTATAGGGTTACTCAAGAGATATCATGAAATTAAATACATACTATTATAAACAAAAGCCATAAAATAGCAAGGGGTGACTACCTCAATCCTAAGAGAGTGTACTCACCAACACTCACTTCTTGATCCAAACCCAAACTTCTAGAAACCTAAAATCATCCCCAAAATAGAACATTAAAGGTTTATATGAGATAAAACAAAAATTATATAAATAATAATTCATCAATGGATTTTATGACTTGGAATCACCAAAATAGATTCTCTATGATGAATGATACTTCAAATAGTATATAAATTTGGGTATATGATCCAACATTATCAATGAGTAGCCTCATAAATAATCTAGGTCAATAAATAATTGGGGAATATTAGAGGATAAGTGAATATGGTGGTTATAATTGAAATTACGAGGTTTTACCATAAATAATTACACAATTATATGGTTATAATGAAACTTAAGGTATTGCGGATTGATGACCCCTAGATAAGGGGAATGTCCCTATGTTAACAACATCATGGTAGATCCCCTGATGGTCATGGAATGACTGGATATAGACATTGGGTCTTCCCCTCAATTAAAACGATCATAAAATGAACTCAATGAGTCACATTATGAAAACATGAATACTTAGTAATTGAAGTTGTGTACCTAGTCTCTTCCTCCAAAAATCACTCACGTTCAATCCTAAATAGCACAAGCAGTTAAAACCCAAAAATATACATCATAATAAATAAAATTTAAATATAACACACATTAAATTCAAGGGGTGTTTAAATAATTATCAAATTTCATAAAACATATCATTAACCACTAAAGTAATCACATCATCATATCATTCATATAATCATTACAATAATTCTCATCACCCTTGTCATCATTATCATATTCATTGGAATTTCCATCATGATCATTATCAAGTAAATATCATTATTATCTATTAGATATCATACTATTAAATGGGATATCATCACATGTATCATCTTGTTGACATCTCATTCATCTTCTAAGTGAGAACCTCGTATATTCATTTGTGTCACCATGTTTATGAATTTTCATCATCTGAATGAAGATACATAAACATGTGACGTCCCCTTTTCAATTGTGAAAAAATCATCACATGTAAAATGATATAATATTTTTACATTAATAATTTTATTAAATTTCATACACATAATCATTTAAAATATAGGATAAGTAGTGATCATAATTTTCAAATCAATAAACCCCATTAAAACCACTTGTTATATAATAACATTGATCTCAAGAAATATTCATTATCATCCCCAAACATCTGGGTATTACTAAGAGATACGTGTACAATGTAGTCATAAAAATCATCACCTAACCACCTGTATGTGTATCTGGATCTAAAATCATAATTTTACAGTTTTACTAACTTCATAAATTCAAACTAACTTACAAATAGTGTCACTGTGTTCTATGCATGAAAATATTTTTGTCAGTTCCGTACCTTGATGTGACAATATTTAATGGTTGTGTGATATTTAGAATCATTTTTGAAGGAGTTATATCCTTATTACCCTCCTTCCACTAAGTTTATTCCATACATCCATATCAAATACCTCTCTTGGAGAAGATTATTTATGCTCCCATGAATCTTTTGACCACCTGCATGGGACCTCTCTTGACTATTCCTGACTACCTAGGCTACCTAGTTTAGCACAACCACTGTCATTTAACCCACTAGTGTTTCCTCCTCTTCACATTCACCAAACCATGACATTGGATCTTTAGTCCCAATATTCTAACCCAAAATATGAAAATTTACAACACACTCCCCTCTACCTCCCTTTTCCTTTATCAACCCATCATTTTCCACCTATATCTTCTTGTCTCATGAACCACCTCATCAAGTACAACACCCCCAAAACCTAGAAATAGTTCCACTCACATAACTCTCTAATTCCACCAATTCCTCTAAAACTAATACACATAAAACCACTTTTGATGCTATAATTAGTTTTCACTTCATTTGGGTCCAAAGTATTGTTTTGATTATTGAGTATCAATGACTGACCAAGATCCAAGTTGATTAGCCAAACTCAAAAGGGTATAATTAAGGGGTGTAGGTTTAAATGTATAAAACTATTAATATTTTTTAATTATAATTACTATTATTTAATGAAAAAAATAATAGTTCAAATTGCTTCGTGTTTTATAATCTAATATCCATATTAACCACATAATCTAATAAATTAAAATGATTATAATTTGAAAAATTGAAACTAGAATTAATGATATGTTTAGACAACACCACATGAATGGGGAATAATTTATTTTTCTTATAATACAATATCCTCAATTTATATTCTATAATGAGTAATTACATGTTTAGATCCCTATCATTAACCAACCTCGGGAAACCCTGGACTATGCACCCACGCCGGTTCGTGATGTACTCAACCCATGCTCTTGATCACGTAGGGAAAGTAACTAGTTCCAAGGGTATCAGATATAAAATCATGACAATTATTTCAGTACATAAGTAAAATTTTACGCTATAATTCCCCATAAAAATCTAGCATCATGAATCAATAAATAGGAGGTCCATGCGCCAATAGAAAAAATGGTTTTACAAATAGGTAGAACAAAACATACCATGAAAAGTAAATAATACAACCAACCAATCATAAAATCCTAACCTAAAAGTATAATAAGCAACATTAAATTTTTATCTTGGTTGATAAAACCACATAACTAAAATAAAAACCATGATACTTGATGTTATTTCCATTTGACCCTAAGGTCTACATCTATCTTCAAACTATCATTACTACATGATGGTAAGGTTTGAAATTGAACCAGAACATGAAATAAAAATTTATATAGGAATAGTCATAAAATTATAGTATGTGTGACAATGAAGCCACACCCCATGTACCATATTTTAATAAATGATCACATTTATGCTAGTATGAAATACAAATACAAACATAGGTTTTCCTCTTTTATGTTTACAAACAAATCACATTTCATTAACCCTGTTCCATTAAAATTGATATATTTAAATCCTAAAGTTGAAAAATATTTATAAAAACATTCTTTCAAAATATCCAGGTGAAAATGTTAGTAAATAAATTTTGAAAAACCTTCCAAAAAAATTAACCATTAATTAAAAATATAAAAACTAATTATTTGTAATAATATAGTAGAAATGGAAATAATAATAATCAAAAAAAATTATAAAATAAGAGAACTTAAAAAATAAAAAACAATCATATAACTCAACAAAAAAATCAGTATAATAAGTCCAAGTACTAGTGATCATGGTAATACCTAGGATCTTAGAGAAAAGTCTAAAACATAATAAATTTTGGTCAATTCTATCAATGTGACAGAGGTAATCCAACCTCAATAATTCTTGAACATACCTTACTTGGCCTGATAGATGGGAAAACTCCCAAATTAGATCAAAAAATATACTAGGGGTAACTAGCAATAAAATGATTCTAAACTAGAGTAACATGTTATTTTTTACATTCTCCTAGCCACTCTTAGTATCCCAAGATGAATAAAAATGGGTGAGATCAAATAAGTAGTTACAAACGACAATATAAAAATAGATACGTGATTATATCAAAAAATAAATTTCAATTAGGCATCAACCCAAATCACCCCTCATTATAATATCAATTTATTCACAAATCCATAAACGTAATAAATATTTCATATATTAGGTACATTCTCACCCATTTGAAAACAAACCAAACAAGGGCCATATTCTAATAGTGTTTTGATTAAAAATCTTTTTTCTATGTTCAAACTGGACCTCACAAAAATTATTTAGAAACCAAGTTATAATATCCCTTTTAAAAGAACCAATAAAACCTTAAAATATCAAAGAAAACACTTAGAAACCAATATGAATAGAAAAACACCACTTATAATTTCAAAACTCATTACTATAGTCCATTCTTTCATTTTATAAAAAATATAGTGTCTCTGACTAAATAAGAATGATTAAACTAAACATTTAAAAATTGAAACACCTTTTCATTAAATTAAAACAAATTATAAACCTATATTTGTTTCCAAATAATCAGTAAACACGTTGATCAATATCATTTGATATCCAAATCTTGGATTTAAAAAGGGAAAAACCCATGGTTCTGATACATAAAGGATAATACATGGGGAGACCTACCTCAAATATCTACTTTCACAAAATAAGGAGTTATTATCCATTAAAAAAATAATAAGTATCCTTATAAAACCAAGAATAACCATAAAAAAAACTCCCATTTAAAAAAAATTCAGAACTAAAAACTAGGTCCCTGAGACCCTGAGAGGGAAATAGTAAGGGGGAATATTTGAATAGATGTATAAATAAAAATTATTAGGGTATTAACTTGAATAAACACTAAGAATGGAAGGGAAGGAGATGGAAAAATAATTAGAGGAAGAGATTAGTCTCCAAGGTCTCTCCTTTGGTCTACATTCATGAAGGAAGAGGAAGAACTACCCCAAATAAATTTTCAAAAAAATGAAAAGAAAAATATTTTAACTTTTGAAGAAATAGATTGAAAAAAACCAAGGTGTGGATACATATTATATGTCATTGTGACCTATATAAATAACCCTTTTAGTGTGTCCCTCAAGTTTCAATGTGGATGTTCCCCAAGTGGGAGGAAAACTTCTCCAGGGCTACATTATGTTAAAATTAAACCATACAAATTGCGGCATAGAAACCTATACCAAACACAATCCATGACACAAATTTCAACAATATATCATGAACTATTCAAAACATTATTATTTTTATTCCACTCAATATTATTCACAAATAAATTAATGAGAAAATGAAATCCAATAAAGTTCTTTAGGAAAAGATCCATGCACTTTAAAAAGAATGAAATTTCATTACTATTATAAGTAATGATTAATTAGAGATATGTGAAAAAATAACCAAATATCATTAAAATTATTTTCAAGAAAATAATAACATTCTATAAGATTATCAATGACTTGTTAATGTGATCCTAATAGAAAATGAACACAAAGTTAAATTGGTTAATGATGAGAAGAACCCTCTGAACTACTAGTGTCTTGATATAGAAGTAAGTATTAAAAACCTAAAAGAAGTTCTAGATAATCATTTAGAGGTCATTGAAAAATGATTTATTACTATCAAAAAATTCATTACAAGGTCAAAAACCAAACAAACCTCACTTTATGGGTATGTATGGATTTAAAACCTTTGAAGATACATATGTTGTAGGATTAAAATAAAAAGAGGTGATATTTTATCTAAAAATTTCAAATTTTGATGAACATAATTTCTATAATTATTCAATATTCATGTATAGAACCATATTTGATGTAAATTAGACTTAATTTATTTTTGATTTTCTTGGATTAGGTCCCTTAAATACGATAAAAAAGGTATATTATCAAAAAAATTCATCTTGGAAAAAAATTCCTTTGTATTTGTTGATCTCTAAAAATGTTATCTACCCTTAATCTTCATTTTGGTAGAATTCCGAGATAGTTGAGTTTTGTGGAATAATTAATGTTTAATAAATAAATAATGAATTATCCTATGTGTTTCAACATTCTATAAGTCCTAAATTTAGTCTCTATCATAATACTGATACCATGATTGTGTTTAGAATAGGGGTTGTTTCCTGGTAGATTTATAATTTTCATGGAAATTCATTGAACTCTGGGACCGAGTATTGCTAAAATATTTAGTGGAAGAATATCTATTATATGGAATATATTTTTAAATAATCTTTCATTTAAATATTAGTTTATCATAGGGAATTAATATATGAGTTATAAGAGAAATTAAGGAATAGAATTCTTATTTTCCCTCACCACTCTAATTCTTTCCAACATTGTAAATAAAAGGGATAAAATTTCTTATCCCTTTCCTCTCTATATTAAAGAACCCTATTGAGAAAAATATCCACCTTCACTTAATGAAGGAAATGGTCTTCGATGTTCTTCACTTTATTCATGTTGGTGGAAATAATTTGAATTGAAAAATGTGGCATGATTATAAAGGATTAGAAATGTTCCAATGAGGTAAGACTTTTTATTGTTTTATTTTCCTAGTGTATGTTATCTGATTAGACCATCTCCCTCTCATGATTGAATCACTTAAAATATCCCTAACAAAAAAATGAATAAAATAATTAATAGTTCTTAAATAAAATTAGTTACCAAATATTTGATGTTAATTTATCAAGGATTAATTTCCAAGGAAAAAATCATGACAAATATAAAATGGGTAAAAACTAGAAACATTTATTTTCCATAAAAAGTGGTTTTTTGGGATGTTCATAAGAAATATTATTTCTTTTTAAATTATTTTTCCCCAAAAAATTTCTCTTAAGAGAAATTTGTTTATATGAGATGAAAAGTTATAATTATAAATTTGAATAAAGAATAATAATTAATTAAATTATTATATTTCACTCATAGTAAGTGCAATGAATACATTTTTCTTATCCTAAATAAATTTTTTAGGAGACTAAGATTATTTTTTGATTTTTTAATATCAAAAGAAATATATTTTAATTTAAATTTGATTAAATAATTGAATTATATTTTTTTCTCAAAGCATGAAGAAAATAATTTTATAGTTTGTTCTTATTTTTTTATTCTCCTGTAATTCTATCTTGATTATTTAATAATTAAATTCCAAAAATGGGATGAATGTGGTGTTGAATCCTCTATGTTGTTAAATATTATTATTATGGATATTATTTTTCATTATTACCCTAATGATTTTTTTCATGATGTTGAATTTATATATCCATATTTATTCATGATTAAATTAATATTTTGATAAATTATTTTTTTATTAAATAAAATTTGATTAAATATCAATTTTTTTAAAAGATATTATTCAATATGAACAATTATTTCATTCATGTCTCATGCTTTAATTATTTTATGAACATGAATGTGATCTCATCCTTTCCTAATTGAGTTTTCTTCTGGACACCACCATCTCGAATATTGTTCTCTATTTTTTCATACTTGAGTTTGATTGTGATTTCACTATGAAAAATAGAGGGAAAAAATTAAATCATGAGTTTAGATGTATAAAAGTGAATAAATATTATATTTTTTGAAGGGTTCACTAAATGATAATATTGTGAAAGGTCATATGATTATAGTTTTTCAGAAATTATCCTAGTGATGTTTTTTTAGGATTTGATGGTAACAGTTTCTTCCAACATCAGAGTCATAGATACAAGAAGTGGTGATGGAATTGTTCATAGAATGAAGATAAATTTTTGGAGACTTTAGAAATTTCATGACTACAAGACATGTATCAACGGGTCACACACCATTTACCTCACTACCCATACTTTCCTTGTATTCTATATTTCCAAAAAAATGAATTTTTGAAATAGGTTTCATGAGAATCACTATGTAACTCGGTCTTGGCATACAACACATTTGAAATGTTACACACCATGTGCCCTCATGTCATATGCTTTGTATATCATGATTGTGTAATTTGATGTGCAACAATGTATATAATGAGGCAATGATTTAGACCCTACATGATGTATACCACAAATACGCATTCCAATAATTCTATGTTGGGTGTCATAGTATATAGAATTTATACATGATAAGATCACATATAGACGTATATAATGGATATTCCACTAAGAAGTAATCTATAGAAAGATACACAACATGTACTTCATCACACATCATATAGTGTATGTAAATATAACAAAGAATTCCTTCTAAATAACTCAAATTAAATTATTACCCCTTGCCCATACCTATCATGTACCCAACTAGAAAAGTTGTTTAGGTGTATTTAACATGATATGGGTGACAATAATACCTAACCATCCATGCCCAAGATCCCTACTTTTTTTCCTAACAGGGCATTCTATGTATTGGGAAATTTATATTATTATTAATTATTTCTCTCTTAGACGATAATATTGGATGTATCAGTAGCCTTCTATTTGTATATTTACATCTCTAGAACCATTGTATGATTCCCTAAGTGAATGGATACTATTCAAAGTATAGTTTAAGTAGTTCAAGGATTTTAACTTATTTAGAGAGACAACTAGTGGTGGGTGATACAGTTAGAAAATGGATAGAGTTCGACACTCTTTGATGTACCAGGCTGTAGTTCTCCATATATGGGGTTCATGTACTTCCCTGGTGAAACACACATGATAGGGTGTAGTCCCCATTATGATGGATGGAGTTTAGGTACTTCTTCATGTGTTGTGGTTGGGTTCTCCATCAATGGAGTTAATAATCCATCACAAGTTTGGGAAAGGTATTCCATCCATGGATTCAGTTCTTTGTTGCATGTCAAGGCACTGTTCTTTATAAGGATTAGGTACTCCTTCAATCTATACATATATTCCATGATGAACTTTTATCCCACACTATTTTTTTAGATACATAACATGAAATTTTTTGAGTTATAGTAGATTAAGAGGAATGTGACTTACATGTATCTACCTATAGATACCTTTAGGATAATAATGCATTTTGATAATTTTTGGCTGGCCTCGAATTATAAATTATAATTATATTGTTGGATTCATATATTATGGGACTTACTATAACCTAGGAGACACTAGTTTCTTATGTGGTGTGACCCTTTTGGTGGTTTAATGGTAAATATTTGGTTTATTCTCTATCCCATGTTTGTATTGACCTTATATAATATATAGTTCCTTCGGTATATCTTCTATTATTTCATGGTCTTGGGTTTGAGATGAAATATCAGATTATTTTTACCTTTTTGTTTTGTAGTGTCCTATGATGTATGTTTATACTCACCCAATTAATATAATCATTCCAAAACTTGTTTTTTACTTGAAGATATAGCATAGTTCAAAGATGAATTTAGAAGACATGGAACAAGTGGGGTTAGAGTATCCATTACACAATAGTTAATGATGGTTTATGGTAGAGATAATTATCAAAATATCTCATTCTATATGACCCTATTGATAGGAGGTACCATCCCATACTTGGAGGTAGTTGTATCTAGTGGTTATTATATTTTATAAATGTAGTTCTCCTTTCTGGATGTTTCCCCTAGGACGTTGTAATCGACATTTATATCTCATGCTCTCATTATATGCAGTTTAGTTGTTATAAATTATTCTGCTGGTGTTTTTGGATTTTACAATATATTGGTGATGGATTTTTTTTAAATGTTATTATAAATTACTCACTACCATGCATGGTTATGCGTTTTTTGTGGTAGTCACAAACCGCCAGCATACTGAAGGTAAACTTGTGGTGGTACACTCATCTTACCAATGAACATGGTGGGTTCCTTGTGGGTTGGGTCATGTAAGATTGGAATCTGAGAAGTTATTCTCCTAGGGGATGATTTTGAAGATAATTTCTTTATAAATATTAGTTTGGTAATTAGTTCATCATTTCTGAGAGGGTATTTAGTTTTATTATTATAAAAGGGAGACCTAGGTAGGAGTGATGACTAACGTATCCTTTTGTTGGGTGATCACCCATAGAATATCACTACTTCACTCTGGGTAACCTAATTTAAAAATTTGTAAGTACATTACATACTCTACTAACTATAATATAGTATATAGTGGAAGTATGAGATCATCCCCCAAAGAGGCTGAAATGTGATCCTTAGGGTTGTCTAACTAAGATGTTAACATGATTAGAAAATGGTGGATCCAGATTAATGAAATCAATATAAATTTATTAAATTATAATTATTAATAAGAAATATAGGTTTGGGATCATTTTAAAATTATTTATTATAATAATATATCACTAACCTCATTCATGGATTGATTGATGCATTGGTTAGGGCATCATTCAATACTTATTAACCACCTAAGTCCAATTTTTTTAATTCTACCTAAGCTATAAAAAAATATCTTGGTTCTAATAAGTTCATTACACTAAATGAATTATTAACAAATCATAAATTGGGGAAAAAATATAGGTGACTGATCCTAAGTCAATTCACTAAAATGTAATGGATTTCATTCCTATACACTCCTCTCAGGCATAATAACATACAGAATATATGAATTAAATTATGTACCCACTACAATTTTTACCCAAAAAAATTAACATGATTGAGTTAGTTATCTATTAATGGACTCATTGTTTTACTCTCAATCCATCACCCCTTAAGTGATTGAACACACGTGACAGTGAAAGACAAAATCACACATAGAGAAACCTCTTATGGAATGAGTGAATAAATGAACAATTGAGAAAAAGGTGTAAACATAGTGTGAAAAGAAACAGACTTACTTGAATTAAGAGAAATGATCCTCAAAAACAAAGTAATGGAATAAATGGAACAGTGGTGAAATTGTTTAGGAGATTAAACATAAGTATGATCTCCCCAAAACTCCTAGAAAACATATTTGTTTGTATGTAAATACCATTCATAGTGTGAGAGAGATAGTTACAGCATGAAATAGCAATATCACTTTTCATTTAATTCTACATTGATCTTGTTGTTGTTTGGCCAAGGGATTCATGGAAATAAATTAGATATTCCTTAATTAAAACATTGATATCCCCCAAAGCTTGAAGCAAAATGTCTTTGGGAAGATAGGTAATGTTAATATCATTGTATCTTCACAAAAATGTATCACAGTATGAATAATATTGTCAAAAAATAAACTCAAAATTGTAGCACCCCAACATTCAAACATCTAATAATAGTATGGTATGAAAATTCATGTAATGAAATAAAATCCCTATTAACCCAATTCAAAGGTTTTAACTCCCATACATTTTTTTATATTCGAATGATATTAGAAACAGTTCAAAATTATAGATCTGATTGGTTGGACATCCATTTAGGTGGGATCTCCCGATCTCATTGGTCCTCAGCTAGTTAGAAATTTTTTTATTTATACTGAAATATATTATCTCACCATAAATTTATAATTGAGATTTAAACTAAATAAGAACCAAAAAAGACTTAATATTGGTCTATATCACAACAAAAATTGTTTTTTTTCCTTGGTATTATATATTTCTACAACTATTTACTTCAGCGTTTGAGGATTTAAGACACGAATCACCTTTAATTTCCTCAATTCGTAACTCAGAGTCCCAATAACCAACAAAACATCAAAAAAATATTAAATAAAAACATGTTAAAATACACAATTATTCTAATTTATCTAAATAAAAATCACTAAAACACATGCATGAATTATCGATATCAAATTTCCCCACACAGGAATAATTGATTTTTCCTAAGAAATCAGAACATCAATAAAAATTCCAAGGAAGGAAATATTCATCAAGAGTAACATCAAATAAAAACATGTTAATAGTACTAAGGATAAACTAAAATTGTCATAAAATGTTAATAACTTTTCCACCATTATGTAATTAATCATGCTTCATAATTGGACTTCCCTCAAAATCAATTCCTCCCCCCATCAGTTATCTCTCAATCTTTCCTTAGAATCCTTATACATTTTATGACTTAACTTTTCGAAATGTAACACCTCGAGATTTTATGGAAAATACTATTTTTAATTTTATTGATGTCTTGTGTTGTACGCTACACTAAAAAGAGCTTTCACTACACGCATACCTGACTTGGCTTGCATTACACGCAATCTTGACCTTCCTCGATAGCGTGTGTAGTATGCAATACCGAGTTTCACTAAACGAGGTATTATTATAATATTATTATGAACTAGCCGTTATGAATAGTAATACCCACTTTTTGAAATTTTATAAATTTTATCTTTCAAAATGGACTTCATTTTTGGATTCGGAATATCAAAATTAGCTTAGGGTAAATTTTGGTACTTTTCGGATAACATTCATTTTCGGATGAATAGTGAAAATTACTAAATTTTAATTAAAAACAACCTTTTTAATCGAAATAATTAATAGTGATAAATTATTAATTTGAGTGGTTTTAAAGTATATTTAGAATATATTTTTACAATTTAATACAATGTTGTTCATTGGATGTAATTTCACATTTAAACTAGACAGAAACAAGTGTCAATCTTTTGATAGTTATTATCTTTTAAAAACACGCTATTTGTTTTGACGATGGGAATTAATTTTTAAATTAGTTAATGTAACTGATATTTTTGAATTCGGTAAAATAAACATCATTTTTGAATTCATAATATCAAATATAGCTTAGGCCTAATTTTTGGTATTTTTCTGGAAACTTTCATTTTTTTGATGAATAGTGAAACCACTAAGTGGTAGTTAAAAAAACTGAATTTTTCATAAAACATAATTTTACCGCTTCTGTGAGTAGAATTTTGAAAATCCGAGAGACATGGTTAATATCAAGGAATAAAATTTGGTTCAATGAGATGAAAATAATTTTTGGTGAATAGTAACTTTTTACTTTTTTTACCACAGTTAAAAGTAAATAGGGTAATTAAGGGTAAAAATGATATTATTATTACCCTAACACATGTCCTAATTCTATTGGATAAGTATAATTAGACCAAAAACAACCTTAGGAATAAAATACGTCCATTTAGGACAACTTGGATTAGATTAGGACATTTATTATTAATTTATTTTAAGGAGGGTTAAAATAGTCAAAATCAAAGTATAATAAGTAGATAATTTTTCATATAGGGTTGTACATAAGATAAATTCTACTATAAATATTAATTAGAAATATAAAAAGAGTTCCTACATAATGGTATTTTATTTGAAATTTTTGGACATTAAATAATTTAATTTATAAATGACACAACGATGATGCAGTAGTTATCTTTTTAAGGAAATATTGACATAAATGATGTTATAAATACCCAAATAAATGTAATTTGAGACTTTTTATGAATTCCACTAATTTTATAGGTTATTATGACATGATAGTATTGATTTAGTTAACTTATTTCGAACTAATCATTCTGTTATGATTTTCACAAAAATAAATTAATAAATAGTGTCAAAATTGACATAAAATAGTTTTTAAAACAAATATTATATTATTAATTGTTATTTTATTCCTAAAAATATAAGGTTAGTCCAAATGACTTAGATAAGTTTATATATATTAATAATAAACATCTTTGGGTTCGTTTGTCTTGTTATATTAATTTTATTAACCTTATAGTGTAAGAAAACAAGAAGACACAGTAAAAGTTAAATTATCTAACTTAAAGTTAAATCTAAATGAAAAGGTTAAAATACAGACCTAACCTTGTCTAAATTCTATCATATGAGAGGATATCGACACATCCCCACCTTAGATTAGAAATAAATCAATTTGGATCTATTAAAAACTGAATATGACTTTATAATAAAATAATATTTTTAGTTTTTCCAAAGGTGCCCCTCTCCTCCCTTATAAAAGAGCACTTCCTCCCTCTCTTCCTCGCACCACTTTGAGCCTTCAAGATCGGCCAACCCATGAAAAATTCTCTTCTACACTTCCCTAGAAACATCTTAGAGGTCTTGGTCTTCTTCAAAGATCAATTTTAGTGCCCTAAGAGGAGGACTCAAAGAGGCGCTTCAAAGAAGAGGTAATGTCTGTTACCGATTCTTTCAACTTTATTTCTTCTTCCACTTCTTCTTCTTTAGTTGTTTCATTATGAAGTAATAACATCAGTATCAATAATATACTGATATTTTATTATAAGTATGAAACAACACTATTTCACCATCTATCCATCCTACGGAAAACGAAATCACCGCGCGTGCGTACGTACGGAATACCATCTCCACGCCATGGTGTAATCTATTTTCCACCACCACCTTACTTGGATGGGTATAATGGTGTAAATAATGACTATATATGATTATTTTAAAGTGATATTGATTCTGAAATAGTATACATACACTCGAATACAATTCCATGATCATGGTAATGATATCATCGCTCGTGCGTACATACGGACTACCGTCTCCACGAACGCGATGAGATTCATTTTCCATGATTAACCATTCAAGAATGATTATAAAGAATATATAATAAGTAATCATGAAATATATGACATAATAATGATACTGGATTTATGTGTGTATATATGTATTTCATCTACTTAATTCCATTCAACTCAATAAGGAAATGAAAACAACGTCCATGCATACGTACGGCCTACCGTCTCCATGAATGGTGTATTTATTTCCATTTATTAATTTATTATATATATGTATATTATGAATATATATTATATGTAAGTCATGTTTTATATTCTGGAATTAAGTAATCATGATATAAGTAATCATAGGAATAATTACAAGTCAAAACACGGATGACAAATGAAACGATTTTACCCAAAACGTTCTTTAACATGGAATTTACAAAAGAACGGGTAATATAAAGTCATAAGTGAACCATATATGATATCATAACAATGAGTATGATTCTGGAATAAGTCAATGACATTATTTAAATAATTATACAGGATGTTCGGACACTTACGAAGAAAATCGGACCTAAGGTAAGGGAAAATATCACTATCTCATTTTATCCGAGATTGTTTATACTTTGGTATTTACTGGGGTGTATTTTATCATCCACATCCATGTTTCCTCAACCTTTAATATTGTTTCTATCCACCTAAAATTGTTTAAATCCAATTTTACCATTCGGTGAGTTTTTAGTAAAAGATATGAAAGGAATCTTTTGTCATTTTTTGTACGAGGTACTTTTTGACTTTTCCGAAAAAATTATGAGAAGAATGTTTTTTTAACTTATATGGCATGAATGGATTTTTAAAACATTTTTTCCAAGAAGATTCCTTTACAAATTTTCAAGTTTAATTTTAATCAACTTCTTTTAGTTTATAATTGTATGACATGTTAAGAAAGGAAAACTGTTTTTGAGGTATAAAGGATATTTTCCTCAAGAATGGAGTTCAAGTGTTTTATCAAAATTATTTTCCATCTAAGATAATAAAGGGTTCTGTTTCTATCCCTATTATTACATTGATTTGATTATGTTGTGATGAAATTATTTTGATGAATTCCTTTATCTTATATGAATTGTTTTATGATGTCATGATGTTTAAGATTCCCATTTTTATTACATGGGTTATGCTATGTATGGTTTATGATTTTGTGGCACACATAAGAATGGTATCATTATGAGATGGGTGGGACCTATATCTCCCTCCAATGCATTGTGTAAGGATTTTATATCTCATGAGATAGACATGGCTGGAATGGCATGTTAAACCGGTTCAGTGAAATAGGACAGAAATGAGGAGTGAACTCGGTTCAGAAATGGACTTTGTCCACTAAGATAGTCTTGGAAATGAGTCTTGACTAATAAGAAATGATTCTATATGATTATGTGTGTATGCCACAAAGATTCATGTTTTAAGTTATGATTATTGGGATTACATTTCACTACTATGATTTATCCCATGTTATGATATTATGATCTCTTTTGCAGGATTAAGATTTCCAAAATGTTATGTTCTTATGAATATGATGTGATTGATATTTATTTTTTTTACCCTTACTGAGAATTTGAGCTCACCCTTTTATGTTTTCTTTTCCCCAGGATATAAAGAATGATTTTAGGTAAAAAAAGATATTTATGGGAGATGTTGAAGATCTTTCACCACGATTAGAAGATTATATTCCGAGTTTCCAAAGACACAAAACTATTACGGTCCTCGTGTGGGTGTTTTTTGTTATTTTCTAAGTATTCAGAAAACGTAATGTAATGTCCATGTACGTTATTCTTCGAGTCTCTATAGTTGGTATCAGAGGAAAGGTTTAGTCAACCTTTGGAAACTAGGGTACGAGAACTTTAGTGAGATCCCTAGAGATATTTCTAAGGTATGTCTAGGTATGTACCTAAGGTTAAGTATAAGTATAGGTTATAGTCTGAGAATTACGGTAATGATATTAGAATTAAACCTAAGATGTTAGATATTGAAGGTACTCACCCTTTACTATGTTGTTTTCCCTAGCACGATTTTTGCATCTCACACTATTCTTTTTGGGTTTTAGACGATGGATGGAACCCGAAGGAACCGTGTTGATCAATGAAATGGACAATGTAATGATTGTCCTCATGAACAAACAAATGTTATGGGAGATGGAGTGCAAAATCTTATTGCTATACTTACACAAGCTATGAATCATTCTGGACTTCCAAATGAGAAGAGAGGGGAACAATATTCTATTGAGTCCTTCATGAGGCGACGTCCACCTTCTTTCAGTGCGTCTTCTGATCCACTTGCTACTGAACAATAGATCAGTAACACTGAAAAGATATTTTCAGTTCTTCAATGTTCTGAACATGATAAAGTCATCTTAGCATTGTATCGTTTGGAAGGTGATGCTGATCAATGGTGGAATCTTATCAAGAATACGAGACCAAGAGACGAAATTGAGCCCATGGAATGGGACGAGTTCAAGAACATATTTTTTAATAAGTACTTCCCTCATATTTTTCGAACAAAGATGGAGAAGGAGTTTCTTGAACTAAAGCAAAAGGATGATGTATCTGTTGGTATATACGAAGCGAATTTTACAAGGCTTTCAAGGTATGCATCTGGCTTTATCATCCAACCTGAAAGTAAAGTTGATCGATTCTTCAGTGGCTTAAAACCAAATCTTCGAAGGGAATTATCTATAAGAGACTTCAGTAGCTATGAAGAAATTGTGCGCTGTGCTATTAAAATAGAAATGGAATTTGGTGTTACATATCCATCTCATGGTTTTGACAAGAAACGAAAGATGGAGTTCAAGGAGAAATCTCGTAATAATGGTGAAAAGAAGATGAATGTTTCCTTATGCTCAAAGTGTGTAAAGAAGCATGGTAGAGATTGTCTTAAAGGGACTAGAAAATGTTTTAAGTGTGGAAAAAAAGGTCATCGAGCAGCCGAGTGTCGAAGTAATGGAAAAAGGGTTGCTAATGATGTGAATAAAGAAAATACTGCAGAGAATGCACCACCAACACTTCAATGCTTCAAGTGCAAGGAAATGGGGCATTATGCTAATAAATGCCCTAATCCAAGGGTTAGTGATGATCAACATGAGAAACCACTTAAGGAAAAGGAAAAAGGTAAGTCACATGAGATCACTATTGGCGATGTTGAATATGACAACGATGTGGTGGAATGATTAAGTGTTTATGTAATGGGATTCCAAAATAATGTTGTATATAGTATCGTGGAATATTGGAATATTTATGTATTATTATATTGTGGTTTTCAATAATTTTATGGTACCAGTAACCATGGAAATTAATTGAGATATTTTTGGAAAAAAAAGATGATATGCGCATAATGAAGGGAGAATGAGAAAATGAAATGTTTGACAGTATTCATGAGCTCATGATTGACATAAGGACTAAGTTATATCATGGTTTGAGTATATAGAATTTTGAGGATTTTGGTATGTGGAAAGAGTTAACTTTTAACAGCATTCATGTTTTCAATAAGGTTCAATGGGTATTCATTTTTTTTCAAGAGAATACATGATTAAGGCCTTAGAATGTTTGGAATGTGACCAACAAGACATATATCATGATATATGGGGATAAACAATGGTATTAACATGCTAGTTGTATGAACTCTTTGGTAATCGTTTTCACTATAATATGAGATTGGACAGCAGTATTTTGGATAAACCTAAAGATTGGAATGGATTATGTTTGACATAAGCTAGTATTGTTTAAGGATAGAAGTTTTTTTCGATATTATTTATGGGATGTTATAGTAATGTAGTTTTAGAAAAAGGACAACCTGCAGGACGGGCGACAACCCATCGCGTCGGACAAGGTTGTGGGAATCGAACCCACAACTGAAGTGCGACTGGCCTTTATCACCTACCACTGGCCTACAGGAAATCCTTGTTTGGTAGAAACTAGTTTTATTATATTAAGAGGTATGATATATGACGTATAAGTCCATTTTAGGAACCATATATGATTAATCTCACTATAGATCGACTTATGTATATTTAATAACTTTTGCTAACCTTTTGTTTGGGACAGATAGAATGACCCGTCATTCTATCACATAATCTGCTAACACTTCATGAATAACAAATTCAACTTCATTTCTTTAAGAGATGAAGTGGAAATTGTTCAAGGCATGAACAATAGTGATATTGTACCAAAATAAAGTAAGTATTTATTCTAATTCAAATTCTTCAACTTTAGGGAATGATCTTGAAAACCAAAAATGTTGTCCTAGTGCCCTTATATCCGATGAATCAGATGGCACCCTAGATCATCACAAATTTATGGCTTTGTGATTGTTGTCTTTTTCATAGCCATGTTCTCTACCACTCTCCATCAGAACATGACGGTTAGATTTCTCTTCCATATCCATATTTTTACCTATGTTCTCCTATATAGAAACCCAGTGATTAGTTAATTTGGGTAACCGTTACGTTTCATACTTTAGTTTTTAAAGCCAAGTTTTGGTATTCCTTTTTACGATGTGGGTTTCTATTAAAGAAACTTTCGAGTAGTAAACCATTTATAACCCCGATGAATTTCGAGGGCGAAATTCATTTTAAGGGGGGTAGAATGTAACACCCCGAGATTTTATGAAAAATATTCTTTTTAATTTTATTGATGTCTTGTGTTGTATGCTACACCAAAAGGAGCTTGCACTATATGCATCCCTAACTTGGCTTGCATTACACGCAATCGTGACCTTCCTCGATAGTGTGTGTAGTACACAATACCGAGTTTCACTAAACGAGATATTATTATAATATTATTATGAACTAGCCGTTATGAATAGTAATACCCACTTTTTGAAATTTTATAAATTTTATCTTTCAAAATGGACTTCATTTTTGGATTCGGAATATCAAAATTAGCTCAGGGTGAAATTTTGGTACTTTTCAGATAACTTTCATTTTCTAATGAATAGTGAAAATTACTAAATTTTAATTAAAAACAACCTTTTTAAACGAAATAATTAATAGTGATAAATTATTAATTTTAGTGGTTTTAAAGTATATTTAGAATATATTTTTACAATTTAATACAATGTTGTTCATTGGATGTAATTTAACATTTAAACTAGACATAAACAAGTGTCAATCTTTTGATAGTTATTGTCTTTTAAAAACACGCTATTTGTTTTGACGACGGGAATTAATTTTTAAATTAGTTAATGTAACTGATATGTTTTTAATTTGGTAAAATAAACATCATTTTTTAATTCATAATATAAAATATAGCTTAGGCCTAATTTTTGGTATTTTCTGGAAACATTCATTTTTTTGATGAATAGTGAAACCACTAAGTGGTAGTTAAAAAAACTGAATTTTTCATAAAACATAATTTTACTGCTTCTGTGAGTAGAATTTCGAAAATACGAGAGAAACGGTTAATATCAAGGACTAAAATGTGGTTCAATGAGATGAAAATATTTTTTGGTGAATAGTAACTTTTTACTTTTTTTTACCACGGTTAAAAGTAAATAGGGTAACTAAGGGTAAAAATAATACTATTATTACCCTAAAACATGTCCTAATTCTATTGGATAAGTGTAATTCGACCAAAAACAACCTTAGGAATAAAATATGGCCATTTAGGCCCACTTGGATTAGATTAGGACATTTATTATTAATTTATTTAAAGAAGGGTTAAAATAGTTAAAATCAAATTTTAATAAGTAGATAATTTTTAATATAGGGTTGTACATAAGATAAATTAGACTATAAATATTCATTAGAAAGATAAAAATATTTCCTACATAATGGTATTTTATTTGAAATTTTTAGACATTAAATAATTTAATTTATTTATGAGACAATGATGATGCAGTAGTTATCTTATTAATGAAATATTGACATAATTGATGTTATAAATACCCAAATAAATGTAATTTGAGACTTTTTATGAATTCCACTAATTTTATAGGTTATTATGACATTATAGTATTGATTTAGTTAACTGTTTTTGAACTAATCATTCTGTTATGATTTACACAAAAATCAATTACTAAATAGTGTCAAAATTGACATAAAATAGTTTTTAAAACAAGTATTATATTATTAATTGTTATTTTATTCATAAATATCTAAGGTTCGGCCAAATGACTTAGATAAATTTATATATATTAATAATAAACAACTTGGGGTTCTTTTGGCTTATTATAGAAAGTTTATTAACCTTATAGTGTAAGAAAACAAGAAGACATGGAAAAAGTTAAATTATCAAACTTAAAGTTATATCTAAATGATAAGCTTAAAATACAAACCTAAACTTTTCTAAATTCTATTTTATGAGATGATATCGACACATCACCATCTTATCTTCGAAATAAATCAATTTTGTGCTATTAAAAACCGAATATGACTTTATAATAAAATAATATTTTTAGTTTTTCCAAAGGTACCCCTCTCCTCCTTTATAAAAGAGCACTTCCTCCCTCTCTTCCTCACACCACTTTGAGCCTTCAAGCTCAGCCATCCCCTAAAAATTCTCTTCTCCACTTCCCTAGAAACATCCTAGAGGTCCTGGTATTCTTCAAAGACCAATTTTAGTTCCCTAAGAGGAGGACTCAAAGAGGCGCTTCAAAGAAGAGGTAATGTCTGTTACCGATTCTTTCAACTTTATTTCTTCTTCCACTTATTCTTATTTAGTTGTTTCATTATGAAGTAATAACATAAGTATCAATCATATACTGATATGTTATTATAAGTATGAAACAACCCTATTTCACCATCTATCCATCCTACTGAAAATGAAATCACCACGCGTGCGTACGTACGAAATACCATCTCCACGCCATGGTGTAATCTATTTTCCACCACCACCTTACTTGGATAGGTATAATGGTATAAATAATGACTATATATTATTATTGTAAAGTGATATTGATTCTGAAATAGTATACATACACTACAATATAATTCCATGATCATGGTAATGATATCATCACTCATGCGTACGTACGGACTACCGTCTCCACGAACGCGATGAGATTCATTTTACATGATTAACCATTCAAGAATGATTATAAAGAATATATAATAAGTAATCATGATATATATGACATAATAATGATACTGGATTTATGTGTATATATATATATTTTATCTACTTAATTCCATTCAACTCAATAAGGAAACGAAAACAGCGTTCATGCGTATGTACGGCCTACCGTCTCCATGAACGGTGTATTTCTTTCCATTTACTAATTTATTATATATATCTATATTATGAATATATATTATATATAAATCATGTTTTATATTCTGTAATTAAGTAGTCATGATCTAAGTACTCATATGAATAATAACAAGTCAAAACACGGATGACAAATGAAATGATTTTACCCAAAACACTCTTTAACATGGAATTTACAAAAGAACGGGTAATATAAAGTCATAAGTGAACCATATATGATATCATAACAATGAGTATGATTCTATATTAAGTCAATGACATTATTTAAATCATTATATAGGAGGTTCGGACACTTACGAAGCAAATCGGACCTAATGTAAGGGAAAATATCACAATCTCATTTTATCCGAGATTGTTTATACTTTGGTATTTACTGCGGTGTATTTTATCATCCACATACATGTTTACTCAACATGTAATATTGTTTCCATCCACCAAAAATTGTTTAAATCCAATTTTTCCCTTTGGTGAGTTTTTAGTAAAAGATATGAAAGGAATATTTTGTCATTTTTTGTACGAGGTTCTTTTTGACTTTTCTGGAAAAAAAATTACAGGAAGAATGTTTTTTTTAACTTATACGGCATGAATGGATTTTTAAAACATTTTTTCCAAGAAGCTTCCTTTAGAAATTTTCAAGTTTAATTTTAATCAACTTCTTTTAGTTTATAATTGTATGAAATATTAAGAAAGGAAAAGTGTTTTTGAGGTATAAATGATATTTTCCTCAAGAATGGAGTTCAAGTGTTTTATCAAAATTATTTTCCATCTAAGAAAATAAAGGGTTCTGTTTCTATCCCTATTATTAGATTTATTTGATTATGTTGTGATGGAATTATTTTTATGAATTCCTTTATCTTATATGAATTGTTTTATGATGTCATGATGTTTAAGATTCCCATTTTTATTACATGGGTTATGCTATGATGTATGGTTTATGATTCTGTCTCACACATAAGAATAGTATCATTATGAGATGGGTGGGACCTATATCTCCATCCAATGCATTGGGTGAAGATTTTATATCTCATGAGATAGACATGGCTGGAACGGCATGTTAAACTGGTTCAGTGAAACCGGACTGAAACGAGGAGTGAACTCGGTTCAGAAATGGACTTTGTCCACTAAGATAGTATTGGAAATGAGTCTTAACTAGTAAGAAATTATTCTCTATGATTATGTGTGTATGACACAAAGTTTCATGTTTTAAGTTATGATTATTGGGATTACATTTCACTACTATGATTTATCGCATGTTATGATATTATGATCTCTTTTGCAGGATTAAGATTTCTAAAATGTTATGTTCTTATGAATATGATGTGATTGATATTTATTTTGTTTACCCTTACTGAGAATTTGAGCTCACCCTTTTATGTTTTATTTTCCCCAGGATATAAAGAAACGTTTTAGGTAAAAAAAAGAAGATATTTATGGGAGATGTTGAAGATCTTTCACCACGATTAGAAGATTATATTCCGAGTTTCCAAAGACACTAAACTATTACTGTCCTTGTGTGTGTGTTTTTTTGTTATTTTCTAAGTATTCCACAAAAGTAATGTAATGTCCATGTACGTTATGCTTCGGGTCTCTACACGAAATATCTATACTCAACACAGAGGATCATTTGGAACTCAAGTTATGTTCAATATAAAGTTCTCATGGCCTATCCATAGCCTTATAAGAAAACCTATACCCCCACTTAGTAATCAAACCACACATATTATTGGGACTTTTTCATTCATTTTAAAATGAGTCCTAGGATATGTTTTGGTGATTCATAATGGGAAAATTAAAATCAGCAGCTAAAAAAGAATGGTGAATCCATAAATATATATTTTATACATTCAAATGAGAATAATGAAACGAATTAATCCTTCAAGTCCCATCAAATTACAACATTACACTCTTACTTATCCTATTTACAGGTGGGGACTATATATAAACATTCCGAATAATGATAATAATCTTATGTTTTCATCATTTTTACTCTATCTATATGTTTATTTTAAGTATAAATTATATAAGTAAAGAGAAAAAAACCTTGGAATTCAAATACACTATCCCCTTAGTCCTCACCATCAATCACCTACCGAAACTAATTTGAATATGTATCACTAGAAGTATGAAGGTGTTACTAGATATAGGTTAATCTAGGGAATCCCACTCACTCACTTTTTCATTATCATTATTTTTTCCATTATTTTTGTTTTTTAAAATAAAGAGTATAACATGTAAAAACAATAATTAAAAGATATTATTCCTTTATCCATATATATAAGATATTTCCCCAATATTTATTCATGGAACCCTCACCCAACGGTACCATGAAACACCCAAATCCATCTTTAAATCTAAAATGAAAGATCGTGAAATTATACTCAAATAAATAAAAATTACAAATATATATGGTCTTATAACCTAGATTACTATTATTTTTTTCCATGGTTTCAAAAGGTATCACTTATATCTGATGAAAGGTTGGACTAAAGGTCACATGATCACAAAACAACTCAAAAAATGGAATTAATCATTTATTTGTGGTTCAAAATCATCATGTTTTTTGTAATATTATCGAGAAAGTTATAAAAGTGATATGCATGCCCTGGGTTCTACTATGAAATATATATTCTAAAAGAAAAAATAATTTTTTTTAGAAAAAATCTCGAGAATAGAAATTCAAAAATGTGGACAATCAAACCAGAAAAGAGTACCAAGTAATGAGTCCACCAATCAAAAACATCACGAATTAAGTCAAAATTTAAAAATCTAATACAAAAATTAAACTAAATTCTACATAGGAGTAAACAAAATATTAATTTTCAGTCATTTCCATCTAATAAATTCAATTCTATTTGCATGGTGGTTTTAAAATTTCTCAAATAAATATCAGACCTCTAATGGAAAATTTATCTTAAACTAATCAAGCCACGAAAATAGTAATGTTGGATAATAATTTAGAGTAAAAATGTCCCCTAGATACTTGAAATTAAAATAGTTCCACAACTATTGGAGATCAAGGTGTAAGGTTTTCAATGAAAAGAACTCAGTGATCTCAATAAAAAAGGCATAAGATAATAAAACAACATTATAAAAGAAATTTTGGATGGAAACTTACCATGGTGAAATTGGTACCTTCATTCCAATATGAAAAAGGGGATGAGTTCCCTAAAACCAAATTCCTATAATATAAAGTGGTGAGAAAAAAAATATAAAAATTGTGATAGATAAAGAAAGGGAGGAACATAATATGGCCATATATTTATTCAAACATACGAAAATGATATACAGTAAGGTCAAAAAAGAGTAAGTATTTTCCAACATAAGAATTAGGGAAAAGTAAAAACAATGAGGGAGAGGTGAAATAAAAACACAATAGGTTCCCATAACATGTATTCCTTCTAGTGTTCTCTTAATGAGTATTCTAGTCATTAGGATTGGATTTGTAGTTTGGAAAGCTATATCAATGGATAGAATAATGATCTGATCTAAAAGAGGTACATTGAAGGAATCATCCGAATACGAATCAAGAATAGGTATATCCATAAAATAATTAGTCTAAACTAGGGTAGTGGATAATTTATGGTCATTAGTAGGTGGGGGACTCTGGACGACCAATGGAGTATGTGTTAAGGGATACTCATCAAGGACCCCTCCAATTTTAGTGGATATTGTGTGTTTTGTAGTAAGGTCAACAAAATGAGTTTCCTTCACATTCCCAGTGGAATTCCCCTTACCATTATGATGGTAGGATAAAATTCACTCTAATTGGGAATCCAAGTATGTGATATCAATAAGAATTTGAATATATTCCCCACCTATCGGGCAAGAGATATATACAAGAAAATAGGTAAGGATGACTGGTTTAGGAGTTGTTGGAGGAACTATAGAGGTAGTTGTAGGGGTATGATGTTGATTTGAATAAGACTTTGGGTAATAAAATTTGTGCATTGGTGTATTGGAGAATGATAACCCTATGTCCTAGAATATAATCCAATGGTACTAGACGATAAAATACAAAGAGGCACCCCATGAGTGAAACCATGTCTCCATAGTGTGGTTAGTGAATATGGATAGGCAAGGGAAGTAGATTCCATGAATTTGGACCATAGAATAGGTGCCCCTATATAAGAAATCTGCCAGATACTAATCCTTTCACTCAATAAAAACATAATTAATGGACCACTCATTGTTATTTTCCCAACTACCTCAACAATACCATCTCAAATTGAAGATGAAAATAATTCAACTAATAAAATCCTAGATATGATAAGGTTATGGATGCCTAAAAACTATAATATGTCAATAAATATTTGTAATGAAGTTACCCCCACCCCATCAGCATCCCTCAGGCCTTCCAAGCTAGGGACTCACAATAAAGAGAAAGTTTATGGTATGGGAATGGAATAATACGGGAAGGAGAAGCACCTCAATCTTGCTCGCCTCCCATTGAGAATCTACATAGGAAATCCTTGAATATGTGGGAAATCTATGAGAATTTAATAGAAAAGTACTACATAGTTTTGTGATCTTTATTTTCTTTAGATCTTTCTTTATCGCATGATCAGTAACTATATCTATCCATAACATCTCTTGGATTCCATTATTTGACTGTATAGTCACGGTATAATATTCCCCTATATCAAAAATATTAAACCTATAGATGACTAAGAAAAATACAAACTTTTTATAAATCATACTCTAGTAATTCCAAAATAAACTAAATTTAATCGAAACCATGGGTGATCTCCATCGTGGCGAGAAATTCAAGAAATATCTTCCCAAATGCTTCTTCCAAGACCTATAAAATGTAGTATAATTTCATTTCTTATAGAGCCTCCATGAACTCCTCCTCTATTTGAATAAGAGATAATACTTCCCAGTCCACTATATTATTGTTTTTCATTGGCTTCATCTATAATTTTTCTAGGTGATCCTTATTTTTGGACTCACTAAACTATGGGAATGAATGGGCGAGTTGCAACATGGAATCCTCTCTAGAGGAAGAGTGGGGTGAGGGGTATGAGGATTCGGATGGGCTCATATAGGGGTCAGTTTAAGGCCAGTATGATTTGGTTTTATATTTCTTGGAAGTTTTTGGGTTTGTTTTCTTTGTATGCTTGGCCAGTGTTTTTTTTCACTCAGGGTTTGGATGTTGCTTGCCTAACTCGATCCACTGGAGAATAGATGAATGAGATAGAGAGGGAGTTATATAGGATTACATGGATGGGAAGAATTAAATAATTGTGTTGATGGTTCACAGTCACTGTGGAAAAATTCTTTTTGTGACTGGCTATTTTTGGGGGGGTATTTAGTCCATCACATATTGTCCTTATGGTGAGACTATTTGAGACATGATTCGTTTCCTGTCACAAATACATTTTTTGCGCTAGCACTCCATATGATGGGAATTGTTATTTGTGACAGGTATTTTCTTCAATCACAAATATTATTTTCCCTTATCACTATTTGTGATGGTAATTCTTAAACCGTTGTAATAATGTGCTGGTAGAGGACTATTTGTGATGGGTTTTATCACAAATAACTTTTTTATCACCAACTCCATTATTTTTTGTGGATACTATTTTCTATGTGACCCATCAAAAATAGTCCCATCACTAACTATCTATACTATATATAGCCCCCCAACCAATTTTCCCATCATATTTCATTCATCACCTCTCTTATTCACTCTTCTCGCCATATTATATCTTCTTCAGTTTTTTATATAAAATTTTAAATTTTAATAGGGAAGTAACATTATCATATTCACAACTGAAAAAGTATAAATTTTTAGGTATTTATTTAATTTTTAAAATTTATAATTCATTTGTTTTATTTTATATTAGAAATTAGTATTTTCAATTAGGATTATTTTGTTTTAATTTTCAGTATTTACTTTTAAGTATAAATAATTATTATTAGTTAGAATTAATTTTTTTTAATTAGGAATAATTATTTTTAAATACCAATAATTATTTTTAGGAAGATGTAATTAGTTTTTATTAGCAGTAATTATTTTTAATTATTGGTAAGTAGTTGTAATTAGTATTAACTACTTTTAATTGATCGATAAATAGTACTAATTAATGAAATTTAGTAATGATTCTAGCATCTTTGTAATAAGTGATAATAATTTATAGTAATTAGTAATAATTAATAAGAATTGGTAATTAGTAGTGATTAACACTAATTTTTATTATTTAATGGTAAATATTAATAAATCAAAAAAAGTTAAAATAGTGATAAATAACAAAACTAAGCAGTAATTAGTAAAAATTAAAAGTAATTATTAAAAATTAGTGGGTTTTATTATAAATTTCCTATAATTATTAAAAATTACATTTAATTAGTAGAAATTAGATGTGATGAGGTAAACTTTGAAAAAATAAATAGTAATGAGCAGAATTAATAAAAATTCATAATGAGCAAAAACTATTAAAAATCAGTAATAATGGGTAGTAGTTAGTAAAAATTATTAGAAATGAGAATTAATTAGTTAAATTTATAGAAAATGATTAGTAATTTGTAAAAACTTGCTGTAAGGATCCGAAATTAGTAGAAATGAGCACAAATGGAGATTAATTATAAAAAAACTAACAATGAGTGGTTATTAGTACTAATGATTGGTAATTAGAAAAAACTAGTAAAAATGATTGAAAATCAGCAGGAATTAGTACTAATGATCAGCAATCAGTGGGAATTAGTAGAAATGAAAAATAATAAGTGAGAATTAGAAAAAAAAATGTTTAGTAAGGAGAAGGAATTGTTAAAATTGATAAATAATGAGCAGAAATAAGTTGAAATAAGAGGTAATGAGCAGTAATTAGTATAATTGACTTGTAATGAGAGGGAATTAGATTAAATGATAAATAATAAGCATGAATTAGTAGGGATTATTAGTAATGAGTAGTAATTAGTTGAAATTAGAATAAAGAGGCAGTAATTAATAAAAATTAGAAAAAATGAGTGGTAATTAGTAAAATATTAGTAGTGATGAGTGGTAACTAGTAAAAAATTGGTGTTAGTTAGAAAAATTTTGTAGAAATAAACATTAGTTAGTAAAAATTATCATAAATGAATTTTAATTGGTGAAAATTATCTGTAATGTTTGGTAATGAGTAAAAATTAACAAATATGATTGGTAATTTGTAAAAAAATTGCCTTCAATGGGTGTTAATTAGTAAAATTAGCATTAATGAGTGGTAATTTGTAAAAATTACTAGTAATGAGTAGTAATTAGTTAACATTACTAGCATTTGGCACTAATTAGTACAAACGATAGGTAATGAGGGGGAATTTTTTCAAAATGACCAATAATGTGTAACAATTTGCACAAATGGGAGATAATGAGAGAGAATCAGTATAAATGAGTAGTAATGATCTAGAATTAGAATAAATTATTGGTAATTAGTTATTCATAGAAAAATTTATCTCTAATGAGTGGTAATTATCATATTTAACCATAATTAACCAAAATTACTAATTTAAGGATTCCCAAGTGTTGTGAGGGAAGCACATAACATAGGGGATGAATGTGATGATAGATTAAAATAATTATGATGCTCCTAACTTCAAACCATTTGGATTAGAGTCAGTCGTGATTAAAACTGTAACTCATGAATGATGAAACTGATGGGATAGAAAACGATGACATTCTTGGTGTATGTTTTCATTTTTTAATTTATTTTTGTGAGAAAATAATATTTCTGTATAATCATAATGTAAATTCATTATTATCAACAAAAAAATATTCTCTCATACTAATAGATTTAACCAAAAAAGAGAAATAACCCACAAGGAGTGTAATTTTTATATCTCACTTCTACTTTATCTTCTATCACTCGTGTGTTTATCAATGAATGTGACTTCTGCAATATGTATGAACCCAATGGTGCCAAAATTATTTCCCTCTATTGTCACCTCCATACCCTTTGCTCTATCCTTCCCTTGAGGAAATTATAGAGTGGAGACAACGTAGGTGACCATGTGGTGAAATAATTTTAGTTCCCCTATTTTGTACCATTTGGATGAGAGGTATTCATGGGTAAAAACATAGTCTTACTCATTAATACATCTCCTACAAATGTTCTAAAAGCTGAGGAACTATAATTATTTCACTCTGTCATCGCATTCATCCCCTACACTAAATTTTTCCCTTATTCCCCTAGGTCTTCCTTTTATTTCTCTTATTGGTAATAAATTATAATTAAAAAATAACCACAATTAGATAAAATTAATAATATTCACAATAAAATTGTAATTTTTTTATTTTAAAATTTTATTTGGATAATCACTTCCTTATATTAAATAAATCAAAAATATATATTTTTTTTAGAAAAATATGAAATAAGGAAGTAGAAAATAGTATTTTTTACAAGATAGTGATTGGATAAGTCCTCATAAGAATCCAAATGATTGTATTATAAATCTTGTGTATATTAAAGATAATGAATCTTTTTATCATTTATATCATCTAAAAAAATTCAAAAGGGAAAATAAAGTGTCCATGTAAGAAATATGATATAAATTGATTTGAAATATTTTATAATGTTTTAGGTCATATATTGTGTTTTGGATTTTCAAAAAACTATATCATATTGTATTAATATGGTGAATGCAGTTCCAGAGAAGATACAAATAATTTGGTTCGAGATCCATTATAGTTTCAGTGATTAGTATATAACATATCTGGTTATCTTTTCAATAAACAGAAACTATGAATGATATTGATTTAACTCTATATTAAGAACCATCTCATGTTTATGAGACGTTGATGTATTTTGAAGGTTCCTTATATCCTGGTTACAATATAAGTAAATTTGAAGAGGATACAAAATTTATGGTTGTTAAAACTATTAATGGAATGTCTAATAGCTCTTTCAATCAGATATTCTCTTTGGCTAAATCATTGTTACCTGAAGAAAATGTGTTTTATGCTTATTTCTATAAGAATAAGAGGTAAGTTTTTAATTTGGGTCTTGGTTATTGTAGGATCGAAATATAATATGAGATGCTCAATATACAAGAGGGGGGGTGAATTGTATACTTTAAAAATTCCTTTGGAACCTTTAAAGTTAGTTATGAACAACTAAAGTTTCCTTAAGAAAAGGAAAGGACTAAGTTTAACAAAGTTAAACTAAGTAGATTCACAACACCTCTAACACCGAACTAAACTTGGAAAGAGATTCCAAAAGTAGGTTCCGGAAATATGGTTCCGGAAATTGAAACTTAACAAAAGTTACAATATGAGATTCTACCTTAAAGCGTATAGAATCTAAACTAATCAGAGTAAGTAAGGAAGTATAAGAAAGTTATACTTTCCTTAAGATACAAATTGCAGCGGAATAAAGACAAGTAGTAAAACTACTAGTAACAAGATAATAGTCTTTTAACCCAAAGAGAAGGGTATCCAACAACCTTGGATAAAGGTCCCTTGATTTATACTTTCAAGCAAGTCTGTCTTACCCACACCAGGGTAAGCCCTCGATACGAAGATCGGTGTCTCTGTCTTGCTATCCCCGCAAGCCCTCAACTTTAAGGTAGTTGGCAACCTCTGTCTTTCTCAGCAAGAAAGCCCTCGATCTTTAAGGTAGTCGGCACCTCTGTCTTTCTCAGCAAGAAAGCCCTCGATCTTTAAGGTAGTCGGCACCTCTGTCTTTCTCAGCAAGAAAGCCCTCGATCTTTAAGGTAGTCGGCACCTCTGTCTTCCTATCCCCGGAAGCCCTCAAATGTAATCACCAACATTCGGAGTCGCATGAAGCTTTGAGAGTTAATAAGAGACTCTCTCTCTAGAAATCACTTCAACAGCATGTATGCACAAAGTCCAAATTGTTCATCCATCCGTTGCGAGCTTTTTCAAATGAGCTCCTATTTATAGGTAAGGTCGGCTCCTTCTCCAACGGTCATATTTCCCTTAAAGTTCGGAGGGACCTGTACACGTGTCACTTAGACAACGGTTAGTTTATAACAAAATGGACGACATCGTTTTATAACAAAACAAGTGTAACAGAAAGTACGACATCGTTTTAAAACAAAACAAGTGTAACAGAAAGTACGACATCGTTTTAAACTCTAACATAAAAGTTCGGAAGAGAAATTTCGGAGTGAAGGTTCGGAGTGAATAAATTCAGAGTGTATAAAACAATGATAATCAGATTCTGTTTAATAGGCGAATTCGGAATGAGAATTCGGAGTAGGAATTCGGAATAGGAATTCGTCATCAGAAATCGTAATGAGATTTCGTCAACAGAATTCGTAATGAGAATTCGTCATCAGAATTCATAATGAGAATTCGTCATCAGAATTCGTAATGAGAATTCTTTATCAGAATTCGTAATGAGATTTCAGAATGAGATTTCTTCATTAGAATTCGTAATGAGAATTCTTAATTGGAATTCGTAATGAGAATTCTTCTTCAGAATTCGTAATGAGAATTCGGAATGGAATTTCTTCATTAGAATTCGTAATAAGAATTCTTCTTCAGAATTCGTATCCTGAATCTGGAATAGAACTAAGTCAGAATTCATATCTGGAATTCGGAATTAAACTTCCTTATAGTTCTTTTCCAGAACCGAATCCTAAAAACAGAATGCTTTTATATCAAAGTTTTTATGACTCCGAGAAAGTGAATCTGAAACTCATACTTAAGAAAAATATGAATGAAAATATGACAAGGATAATTTTTCTTATAAAAGCGATTTTCCTTAAGAAATCATTTTTCCTTATAAAAGCGATTTTCCTTAAGAAATCATTTTTCCTTATAAAAGCGATTTTCCTTAAGAAAGCATTTTTCCTTATAAAAGCGATTTTCCTTAAGAAATCATTTTTCCTTATAAAAGCGATTTTCCTTAACAAATCATTTTTCCTTATAAAAGCGATTTTCCTTAAGAAATCATTTTTCCTTAAAGATAAGGTGTTTGTGATTTTCAAAACAAGAAGGAATGGAAAAGTCATAAGGAAAACCTTATTGACTCAACAGTTATGAGAGGATTCATGCATGTTTAAATGATTTTATATTTTAATATGGTGAAAATCATTCATTTATTATCCATCTTATATATGGACAATCAAGGTACAAAGAGGCTCAACAAGGGAAGTATTTATTGTTTCACATTAAACAGTTGAGGTATTTTCCACTTACACCCAGATTGCAGCATTTATTTTTGTCTTAGAGCACATCATCATTAATTTCATGGAATAAATCCAATATTTCCACTAGTAAAATATTAAATCATACCTATGATGGGGATTCATGGAAGGCTTTTGGCAATTTACATTTTTAATTTTCTTTAGAATCCCATAAAATTTGATTAACACTTTATACTGATGGTTTCAATCCATTTAGTTCTTATGGTAGTCAACATTTATGATGGGCAATCATTTTTACTCTATAAAACATATCACCTTAGATGTTTTTGAATGAACCATATATATTTTTGGCATTTTTAATTCCAGGACATCCAAAAAATAATAATTATGTTTATATGAAGCCATTTATTGATGGGTTAAATTAACTATAGAGTAATGGTTTCAGTATATATAATGTTGTTATGAAACATAATTTCCTAATGAAAGTTTCATTAATGTAGATTCCAACATATGCATGTTTCCTGGGAGGAGTACACATGGTCTAAAATTTTTTACATACTGTATGAGTGACAATAAAGCATTTATGATTGTCAATGGGATAAAATCTTGTTTTTTTCTATCATTGTATATTTCTTCCTATCGGTCATCATTTTCAATGGAATAGATAGAATTTTTGAAAAGGTACAATTGAAAGAGATGGACCTATAATAATGATCTTAGGAGTTGGTTTAAAATATATTGTATCCTCATTACCTTCCACTACCTTTTGACAAACTATAAACCAATAAAAAATAGATGGCTTTTGGAAATTTCACAATTGGATAATAAAACAGAGCTGCCATATTGGTCTTATTTTTTAGTCCATCACATTTTAGATGTCATGAATACTAAGATGGAATATTTCTAAAATATATTTTATATAGTTTTTGATAGTCTTGATAAGTTTAAAAAAAAATTTAAAGGAAGAATTAGATCATTCACAAATTTATAAGTGACAAAAACTTGAGTTGTTTGAAATTGAAATATCATAGAAGTTAATGAAGCCAAAATTGGGTGAATTCTTCAATTTTGGATATGATAAAATAAATATCATATTTTCCATGACATTTGTGCGGTGGAAACAGACTATGATGCATTTATTAGACTTCACGAAGAAGTTTTTTTAAGTTTATATAAACTGTAAAAAAACTTACCATATTTCTTTTATTCAATGGAACACTTGATATTACATTTTCCGCATGAAGAAAAATGTGGAGGTCTAGTAAAACTTTTATTGACGTACCTATATGATTGATTGTAACGACCCAAAGTTTAATTAATAAAAATCCCTCTTGATCTAGTTAAATGTCTCTTTATGAAAAATTTTATTATAAGATGTCAACTTCTTTGGTTTAATGTTAATATTTGTGACCATTACTTTTATAGCTGTTGAATAGTGATCACATGAGTAGTATAAATATATGGCTTTAACGAGCCCAATTTTACTCAGACAAAGGAAGCGATGGCCTCATCCAGTAGAATTTCCCCTTACGAAGCCCATTTGTCGGAGCTCAGAAAAGAGGTGGCATCTTTGGGCTTCGCCCTTGACCAAGCCCAAGCTGAGCTTCATTATGTCAAGCTCGAACGGGTCCGTCTACAGGAAAAGTGGAAGTTGATAGAGATTACCACTCGAGCGATGTTATCCGAGCCGCACCAAGAGTCTATCACCATTGCACACCTTACCCTTGGGTCTTATGCGTCTATTTTAAGGGGTTATGTAAAAAATAAGTAGCACCATGTTCATGTACATTACTTTGTATATAATAATGAATATAATTTCTATTCATTTTTGATACATTTTAACTAGTTTTTAAAGTACAAATGGTGTTTTTAGTTATTATTTAATTAAGAATTATATTTTAATAAATTAAAGGATTTTTGAATAAAATAATATTTTAATAAAATATTATTATTAATATTAAATTAATTTTTATTAAATATAAATGATCTTATAATTTTGTGAATGCAATTAAAATTTTTATTAAGGTTTCAAAGCCATTTCTGTCAAAACCCGTGAAATTTTTATAAATGTCGGTTTTTATTTTAAAAGTAAAAATTCACATATTTAGAAAATTATTTAGATAAAATAAATATTATTTTTGGAATCAGGACATCTAAATTATCCAATGGTGAATTTTTCATAATTTTTTGAGACAGCAAATTTTTGGGTAAAAATTAAATACCATTTAAATATATAATGTATTTTATGACATCATAATGACCCAATGGTGATGTAATAAAATACCATAATCCTTATGTTCGGCCAATATGTGTTTTATCATTAAAATAATGTGATTTTGGGTTTGTTTGACTTACTTTTCAAAGCATTAATGGAGCCATCAAGACTTATTCAACACTTTGCCTTTTTAAATTAATTTCCATGGGAGTGTGACTCACCTCCACATAAGCAACCCTAATTTTTTAATATGTTCGGACCTCATCCATGTAAAATATTGTTTTCCTCTTTCCTTTTCCAGAAACCATGGGCAAATACCATGGTATGGTTTGTGGTTTGGATTATTTTAATATAAGGGGTCTCAAACCTAAATAATAAAGAATTCTATCACCTTTCCTATATAAACCCACCCAAGATCTCACTTCCTCCTCACTCAAAGCCCATGGAGTTCGTCCAACCTCTACCCTACTCTCTATATAATCCTCTCAAGGTGCCCCAAGCTCCCAAGAAGCCTCTCACAAGCCTCTCTCTAGCCTTTGGAAGCACACTTCCAAGTAAGGGTTTTTTTTCTTCCTTTCTCATTTTTGTCAATTTTCTTTAAGTTGTATTGACCTTTTAATTTCAATTATGAATGTTGGGGTATGGTTTCTCACCTCCCCCATATTTCCCTATTATTGTTTGAATGATGGGAGACCCCTTTCTCTCTCATTAAATGCCTCCCATTTATACTCGTTGCTATGTCGAAATTCCGAAAGGAACTTTTTTCTCCTCTTTTATATTCAAGCAATACTTTTGTATCATGAATCTAAATTCCTTTTCAATTGTTGGGACATGTATCTATATGACCTCCTTACTGTCCATTACATGTAAATATGATGAGGAACCCATTTCTCTCTCATCGACCATTTTTATGAATTCTTATGTCACGTCGTTACGCTGCCGAAATCACATCTATTTTCTAAGCCAATATCATTGTGTGGTGAATACCATGCCCATTTCTCCATCAAGGGTATTCACCTTTATGCACATTTACTTATTGATTATAAAGTTTCATGTATGAATTCCACATTCCTTTATCTTGGAATAAATGATTATGTTTCATGAATCCATGTTTTATGATCCATTTGGCACACTTATGCATGAAATGAAATGATTAAGAAGGGTGCGCCCTTATAGCGCTCCAATGCATTGGGTAAAGTATAGTATCATGATACGTCATGTGAAATGAGTGTTGAATCATGCTAATTCAAGTGCAACTAGGGTTTACTCGTGCTTCATGTGCAATGAGGGTTTACTCATGCTCCATGTGCAATGAGCCTTGGCTCATGCTAATTCAATGTTAAGTGTTGTTGCCACATTTCCATGTTATGATTATCATGCTTTATCATGCCTTTATGTTCATGTTACTCTTAGGCTCTATTGATGTTCTTATTTCCTAACATGTATTGTACTCCTCATGTTATTCATTGTGTACTCCCTTACTGGGCTTTATAGCTCACCCTTTTCTTATGCATGTCCTCAGGTTATCCCATGCAAAATTAAGTACGAAGGAATGTAGTGGTCATGTAAAGGAAGTTTTCAATAAAGATGTTGTATTTAAAGTTTAAAGTTTTTATGTAATGATCCTAAGCCCCAAAGACACTAAACCTCTCGATATTCTTTGTTGTATCAAGTGATGTTATATGTAATAGAGCATGTTTAAGTTGTATTAGAATGTAGGGTTGTCATAGTTGGTATCAGAGGATAGGTTTAGTTATTTTTGGGATTAGGAAATCCTAGTAAACCCTTAGATACAAGACTAAGTATAATAAAAACATCCCTAAGTTTTGGTAAATACTAAGTAAGTGGTTTATCAAACAAATACATCCCTGTCTGGATACGAGCAGGTAGAGGCGGCTCTGGAACAGATGTATCCTAGGGGTAAAACCCGAAAACTCTACTTTGAGCTAGACTCGAACGGGAACTGGTGCACGACAACGGGACTTGTTGCACTCTTGGTTACGAAACTCCCGGGGGATATGTTTTGATAAATTCACAATCTTAGTATGAACCCTTATTAAGGGAAAAATACCCCTAAGAATATATGTTAGAAGGAAGATCATGAAAATCGTGGATCGAATCCTATAGACTCATGAGTTAAAGAGATTAAAGTTTATTTATAAGTCATCAACTTTTTTCTTTGGATTACCATTTATTTGTTACCCCTAACTTTCCTTTTATTCCAGCCAATGGACGGTAATAGGAGAACTCTGGCTAACAACCGTTGTGAAGATCAGTGTGATGATTGTACTAATGAGATGCCCAATCCAATGGGAGCGGGAATCGCGAACTTTGTCACGCTTCTCTCTCAGCTAAATCAAGTTTTGAATAGAAACACGGGTCAAGAAGAACGTTCAACACCCCTAAGAAAGAACAAGTCGCTATCGAGAGCTTCATGAGACAAAGGCCTCCTACTTTTAGTGGATCATCTGATCCCACGATCGCTGAGCAATGGATCAACTCCATTGAAAAGATCTTCTCTATCCTTCAATGTTCTGAACAAGAGAAGGTTCTCCTGGCGGCTTATCGTATGGAGGGTGAACCTGATCAATGGTGGAAGTTGATCAAAAATACGAAGCCTGAGGAGGAGATCAAGGATTTGGAATGGAAGGAATTCCGGAAGATGTTTTTCGATAAATATTTTCCGCGTACCCTCCGTCTTAAGATGGAAAGGGACTTCCATTCCCTCAAGTAGAAAGATGAAGAATCTGTGGGAGCGTACGAGGAAAACTTCACAAGGCTTGCATAATACGCTTCTGTCTTTGTCGTTACCCCCGAATTCAAGGTTGACTGCTTCTTTGGTGGGCTGAAGCCTAAGCATTAGCGATCCGTGACTTCGACAGCTATGAGGAAATTGTCTGATGTGCCCTAAAGGTTGAAATGGAGATCAGAGAATCACAAGGGTATCATGGGGACAAGAAGCGTAAGGTGGACTTCAATGATGGTGGTCCGATGGATAAATCCAACGACGCTAATAAGTTCCAGCACCCCACTTTCCAAAAGTGTGGAAAGAAGCACCCTGGAAATTGCCTTAGGGGGACAAGAAAATGCTTCAGGTGTGGAAGAGAAGGGCACCTAGCTGTTAACTGTCAGCAAGAAGGACCCGTGGCTGCGACAGAGGAGAGGAACGCTCCGTTCGAACCTCAACGCATTGTTCAATGATACAAATGCAAAGAACCGGGTCATTTTGCAAATCAGTGCCCTAATCCAAGGGTTATTGGAGGCAACCAGCAACCTCCAAGACAGCAAGGAAGAACTTTTTCCATCACTTCTGCTGAAGTGAACCCCGACAACGAAGTGGTGATAGGTACGCTATTTATTCATTCAAGAATAGAGAACGTACTTTTTGTCTCAGGTTCTACGCATTCTTTTATATCCCAAAAGATTAGTGGAACAATCCCAGCACCACCACAAATCATGGAAGTAAAGATGTCGGTGAGTACGGAAAATGGGGAAATCATTGCATCCCATGAGTTTAAGTCCTCCCCTGTTATAATCTGTGGATTGAATTTCCCGTCGAACCTCATCATACTCCCTTTGGTGGAATTTGATGCAATTATTGGCATGGATTGGATTTCCTTATATAGAGCCAACATAAATTGTCGGGAGAGGGAAATCACACTCCATATGGAGAATCGACCCCCGATTCTTTTCAAGTGTCAGGAGGAAGATGAATCTTTTTTAGCTCCATCATCTCAAGAATGGATATTACTGCCTTATGAGCACGCATATCTAGCTCAGATGATTGAGTCCAAGGAAGAAACCACCCTTGAAGAAATGTCTATTGTGAGGGAATTCGCTGAAGTATTTCCTGAGGAACTTCCTGGTCTTCCTCCAAGAAGAGATGTTGATTTCTCAATTGAACTTATACCTGGGGTGCTACCAATATCCAAGACTCTATATAGAATGGCTGTTGTTGAGCTTGAAGAGCTGAAGAAACAACTACAGGAGAATCTGGATAAAGGGTTTATATGCCCAAGTGCATCACCATGGGGTGCACCAGTCCTCTTCGTCAAGAAGAAGGATGGTTCAATGCGGCTTTGCATTGATTATCGTGAACTTAACAAAATCACGATAAAGAACAAGTATCCTCTCCCAAGAATCGATGACTTGTTTGATCAGCTGCGTGGAGCACAATACTTCACCAAGGTGGACTTGCGGTCGAGATATTATCAATTAAGGGTGAAGAAGGAAGATATCCCCAAGACTACTTTTCGTACAAGGTACGGGCACTATGAATTCATAGTAATGCCTTTCAGACTCACCAATTCTCCAGAAATATTCATGGACTTGATGAATAGAGTCTTTAAAAATTACCTAGACAAATTTGTGGTAGTCTTTATAGATGATATTCTAATATACTCCAAAACCAAGGAGGACCATGAGGAGCATTTAAGAACTGTACTGGAGACTTTGTGCAAGGAGAAGCTCTATGCCAAATACAACAAGTATGAGTTCTGGTTGAAGTATGTCTCATTATTGGTCCATATCATCACAAGCAATGGGATATCTGTGGACCCCTCCAAAACAGATGCAATTGAGGGATGGCCGAGGCCAACATCGGTAACTGATATCCGTAGCTTCTTGGGGTTAGCTGGATATTATCGACGATTTGTGAGAAATTTCTCACGATTGTCCAACCCTCTTACCAAGCTAACTCAAAAGGGAGTAAAGTTTTCTTGGAGTGATGAATGCTAAGAAAGCTTCAAGGAGTTGAAAAGGAGGCTTATCCCTGCACCCGTGCTCACTTTACCCACAAGTGGGGAGCTTTTTTTGGTATTCAGTGATGCTTCGAAGAAGGGATTAGGATGTGTGCTGATGCAGAATGATAAAGTGATATCCTATGCCTCAAGGCAGTTGAAAATCCATAAGCGAAACTATCCAACGCATGATCTGGAGTTGGTGGCGGTCATCTTTGCCTTGAAAATCTGGCAGCATTATCTCTATGGAGAGAAATGTGAGATATATACTGACCACAAGAGTCTTAAATATATATTCACACAGAAAGAGCTTAATATGCGCCAGAGAATATGGATAGATCTCATCAAGGATTATGACTGTTCAATACATTACCACCCTGGGAAAGCGAACAAGGTGGCAGATGCCCTAAGTAGAAAGGATCCAGCGATTTTATCAATGATGAGAATTGAGAAGGATCCAATCTTCTTATACTTAATGAAGATGGATGTGGGAATCATAAAGAAGGGAACATCATCAATCCTTTCACAAATTATTGCTCAACCATCTCTTTTGGAAAGGTTAAAGGATGCTCAAAAGGATGATGCGGGAATCCAAGAAAAAAGTGGAAGCTATCAAAAAAGGAAAATCCTCAGAGTTTAATGTTAATGAAGAAGGAATTGTGCGGTTTGGGAAAAGACTATGTGTTTCATCAAGTTCGGAGCAGAAGAAGAAACTTTTGGATGATGCACACAGTTCAAATTTCTCTATTTACCCAGGGAGCACAAAGATGTATCGAGATCTCCAAGAAAACTTTTGGTGGGATAATATGAAGAAGGAGATCGCTGAATATACATCAAAGTGCCTGGTGTGTCAGCAAGTGAAGGCAGAGTGGTAGAAGTCTAAGGGGATGATGCAACCATTGCCCATACCAGAATGGAAATTGGAGAACATCACCATGGACTTTGTCACTGGACTTCTAAGGACATTCAAGGGCAACAATGCAATCTGGGTTGTTATAGATCATCTTACAAAGACTGCACGCTTCATTACTATTCGAGAGGATTTCTCTTTGGATCAACTGGCACAGATATATATCAGGGATGTGGTACGGTTTCATGGAGTACCACTATCTATTGTATCTGACCGAGATCCAAGATTCAACTCTAATTTTTGGAAGAGACTTCAACAAGCTCTGAATACTGAACTAAACTTCAGTGCGGCCTATCATCCTCAAACTGATGGCCAATCCGAGCGGACTATCGAAACACTTGAGGATATGTTGAGTGCGTGATCAATGGACTTTAAAGGAGGATGGGATCAACATCTTTCTCTGGTTGAGTTCTCTTATAATAATAGTTTCTACTCGAGCATCCAAATGGAACCATATGAAGCCATGTATGGGAAAAGGTGTAGAACACCGGCATGTTGGGATGAGGTCGGTGAACGTAAGATTCTTGGACTAGAAATGGTCAAAGAAATGGTGGAGAAGGTGAAAACCATTCAGCAGCATATCAAGGCAGCCCAAAGTCGACAGAAGAGTTATGCAGATAATCGTCGATGAGACCTTGAGTTTAAAGTCGGAGACATGGTGTTTTTATGCATATCTCCATGGAAGAAGGTCATGAGGTTTGGAAAGAAAGGGAAGTTAAGTCCAAGGTACATCGGCCCCTTCGAGATTCTTGATCGTGTTGGGGTTGTGGCCAATCGACTAGCACTTCCACCTACTATGGACAAGGTGCATGATGTCTTTCATGTATCCCTCTTAAGGAAGTATATAACGGACCATTCACATGTACTCTCTTCCGAGGTGGTACAATTGGAAGATGATATTTCTTATGAGGTGTAACCAGTGAAGATATTAGATCATAGAGAAAAATTTCTACGAAATAATACAATGCCCCTTGTCAAGGTGTTGCGGAGAAACCAAAAGTTTGAAGAAGCAACTTGGGAGTCGGAGGATATGATGAAGCTGAGTTACCCACATTTGTTTTAGTGTGGGAAAAGGAAAATTTCTAGGGGGGGATATTGTAACGACCCAAAGTTTCATTAATGAAAATACCTCTTGATCCAGTTAAATGTCTCTTTTTGAAAAATGTTCTTATAAGATGTCAACTTCTTTGGTTTTATGTTAAGATTTGTGACCGTTACTTTTATAGCTGTTGAACAGCGATCACATGAGTAGTATAAATATATGGCTTTAACGAACCCAATTTTACTCAGACAAAGGAAGCGATGACCTCATCCAGTAGAATTGCCCCTTACGAAGCCCATTTGTCAGAGCTCGGAAAATAGGTGGCGTCTTTGGGCTTCTCCCTTGACCAAGCCCAAGCTGAGCTTCATTATTTCAATCTCGAACGGGACCATCTACGGGAAAAGTGGAAGTTGATAGAGATTACCACTCGAGCGATGTTATCCGAGCCGCCCCAAGAGTTTGTCACCATCGCACACATTACCCTTAGGTCTTATGCGGCTATTTTAAGGGGTTATGTAACAAATAAGTAGCACCATGTTCATGTACATTATTTTTTTATATAATAATGAATATAATTTCTAGTCATTTTTTATACATTTTAACTAGTTTTTAAAGTACAAATGGTGTTTTTAGTTATTATTTAATTAAGAATTATATTTTATTAAATTAAAGGATTTTTGAATTAAATAATATTTTAATAAGATATTATTATTAATATTAAATTAATTTTTAGTAAATATAAATGATCTTATAATTTTATTAATGCAATTAAAATTTTTATTAAGGTTTGAAAGCCATTTCTGTCAAAACCCGTGAAATTTTTATAAATGTCGGTTTTTATTTTAAAAGTGAAAATTAACATATTTAGAAAATTATTTAGATAAAATAAATATTATTTTTGGAATCAGGACATCGAAATTATCCAACGGTGAATTTTTCATAATTTTCTGAGACAGTCAAATTTTTGGGTAAAAATTAAATACCATTCAAATATATAATGTGTTTTATGACATCATAATGACCCAATGGTGATGTAATAAAATACGATAATCCTTATGTTCAGCCAATATGTGTTTTATCATTAAAATAATGTGATTTTGGGTTTGTTTGAGTTACTTTTCAAAGCATTAATGGAGCCCTCAAGACTTATTCAACACTTTGCCTTTTTAAATTAATTTCCATGGGAGTGTGACTCACCTCCACATAAGCAACCCTAATTTTTTAATAAGTTCGGACCTCGGACTTTAAAAATATTGTTTTCCTCTTTCCTTTTCCAGAAACCATGGGCAAATACTATGGGATGGTTTGTGGTTTGTATTATTTTAATATAAGGGGTCCCAAACCTAAATAATAAAGAATTCTCTCACCTTTCCTATATAAACTCACCCAAGCTCCCACTTCCTCCTCCCTCAAAGCCCTTGGAGTTCGTCCAACCTCTTCCCTACTCTCTCTAGAATCTTCTCAAGGTGCCCCAAGCTCCCAAGAAGCCTCTCACAAGCCTCTCTCTAGCCTTTGGAAGCACACTTCCAAGTAAGGGTTTTTTTCTTCCTTTCTCATTTTTGTCAATTTTCTTTAAGTTGTATTGCCCTTTTAATTTCAATTATGAATTTTGGGGTATGTTTTCGCACCTCCACCATATTTCCCTCTTATTGTTTTAATTATGGGAGACCCCTTTCTCTCTCATTAAATGCCTCCCATGTACACCCGTTACTATGCCGAAATTCCGAAAGGAACTTTTTTCTCCTCTTTTATATTCAAGCAATACTTTTGTATCATGAATCTAAATTCCTTTTCAATTGTTGGGACATGTATCTATATGAACTCCTTACTATCCATTACATGTAAATATGATGAGGAACCCATTTCTCTCTCATCAACCATTTTTATGAATTCTTATGTCATGTCGTTACGCTGCCGAAATCACACCGATTTTCTAAGCCAATATCATTGTGTGGTGAATACCATGCCCATTTCTCCATCAAGGGTATTCACCTTTATGCACATTTACTTATTGATTATAAAGTTTCATGTATGAATTCCACATTCCTTTATCGTGGAATAAATGATTATGTTTTATGAATCCATGTTTTATGATCCATGCGGCACACTTATGCATGAAATGAAATGTTTAAGAAGGGTGTCCCCTTATAGCGATCCAATGCATTGGGTAAAGTATAGCATCATGATACGTCATGTGCAATGAGTGTTGACTCATGCTAATTCAAGTGCAATGAGGGTTTACTCGTGCTTCATGTTCAATGAGGGTTTACTCATGCTCCATGTGCAATGAGCCTTGGCTCATGCTAATTAAATGTTAAGTGTTGTTGCCACATTTCCATGTTATGATTATCATGCTTTATCATGCCGTTATGTTCATGTTACTCTTATGCTCTATTGATGTTCCTATTGCCTAACATGTATTGTACTCCTCATGTTATTCATTGTGTACTCCCTTACTGGGCTTCATAGCTCACCCTTTTCTTATGCATGTCCTCAGGTTATCCCATCCAAGGCTAAGTACGAAGGAATGTAGTGGTCATGTAAAGGATGTTTTAAATAAAGATGTTGTATTTCAAGTTTAATGTTTTTATGTAATGATCCTAAGCCCCAAAGAAACTAAACCTCTTGATCTTCTTTATTGTATCAAGTGAAGTTATATGTAATAAAGCATGTTTATGTTGTATTTGAAAGAAGGGTTGTCATATTGATGCATGAAGAAATTGAGAAAAAGGGTACATAAAAATCATTAGTTGAAGGTTTTACTGCATAAGTTTATTTTTAGGGTGAAATTTCTCTCTTCTTATCTTATTATTTCCAATTAGAATATCCTTCAAAACATAACTGAATGGAATGTAATAAGGGAAATTTCTATGATTAAATGAACATTAAATTTTCTGTTTTTAATTAACATGAACTTGGATTTCATGAATTTAATGAATTTTGGCCTTCATATGATGCACACAATAGGGATTATATATATTTTATGCTCAACTGTTAAGAAATGACATGATTTTTACATAGACTGCTACTATCACCTATTATTTAAATAAATTTAAAGTAAATTAATATTATTTAATTTATAGATTATATGATGATCTTATCAAGAAACTATTTCCAAAAATTACACCAGATACCCTTGAATAACATTGGAAAAATAATTTTCTTACTAGTTTCAAAGACTAGTAAAGTAAATTTTTTATTATTTAACATATATAATCAATTTATTATTTTTTTATTGATTATTATTTTTCTATTTTTCAAGTATAAAAACATTACAAAAAAAGTTTTAATTCATTTTGTGTATTATGTAACCCACCAACAAAAATGGATAAATATAATAATTCATATGGGTTGAATGGTTTATGATTTCACACAAATTCAAAAGGTGAACCAAAAATCCAATGAATAGTTTTTTTCTTATGATTATCTCATTATAGAGAATGTGAATTTTAATTTTATGGTATGTGGAAGGAAATAAATTAACTATGTTATATGAGATAGATTTACGTAATGATGTTTAAATATCATTAATTTGATATTCATAGAGAATTTTATTTTCATCCATGGCATGGAATCATCAATATTAAATATAAAAGCCTTATTGTAGTAAATTAACCATTTATATTAGATAATAAATAACATAAAATTTATTATTCAACTTATTATACTCCTTTAAGAGATTTAATTGATTGGTCGAGAATTATAAAAATTAAATCTCATGAAAATTATTTTTTGTAAAGTGAATGTAGTTATTTTCAAGTGGAATGAATTGAAATGCTTCATGAGATAGTTCCAAATATATATTTTCAACAAAGAGACATGAATATAGATGATAATAACCCAGATTAATGGGTCTATGGTGAAGATTATGTTGATGATGTGACAAATGAATTTGAATTAACAATAAATTATGAAATTGAAACTCCTATAGAAATTGATGATAGTATGGAGGAAGATGAAGATATTGAAATTATCAAATATTTAGATGAGGATGAAAATGAAGAATGAAACAGTTAAATATTAGTTATATTCATAATAAATATATATAATTATATTTTTAATTATTTTATAACAATATTATTTTCATGTTTCAGATGCATGATAAAAGTTTTTATGAGATGTTCCCTAGCATAAAGGATGTTATTCTTCCAAGTGATGATCATGATGCTTCATCATCTGGAACTCTGGTTATAGGAAATTCATCATCGACTCAGAGGTGATGTGTTATGGTGAGATTGATGATTTATGACCCTATTAATAAGAGACATCGACATATTGATTTTGATCCACTCATACTGAGGTATGATTAGTTCTGTATTTTAGTTAATTTCTATTAATTATCATTAATTTTTATTAATTTTTTATGTACTCAATATTTGATTATTTGTTCCATTTTCCAAATTATTTTCACAAATAGTTGTTGGAAATAGAAGTTCTATTTTTTGGAATTTTTTTCAGAAGCATGGGTGATGTGTGATCATATTCACATTGATGTTCATCCCCATATGTTTGATAATATAATTGTAGTAAATAAATAATTATTACATTATAATTTATTCAATAATAAACATCCTATTATTAATTATTTGTAGGTTTTGCGGTACCCATCAATGATAAAATTATGTCTTTTATCTAGGGGGCCTATGAGGCTTGCAAGAATGGGTGACGTGGTAATTTGTTTTCAAAATATGAGGAAGATAGGAATAAATAAAGCAGGAGTCACAATTTTTTAACTGAATCGATACATCCATATAACCGATTACATATCCTCTCAGGTTTGGAATGGATTTTTCTTACACTGGATGGAAGATAGTTTGTAGAGAAGATCATTATTAGGTCTGTAGAATAGGGGGAGGTAAGAGGTCATGAATTTTTCTGGTCATCATATGTTCAGTACTCATCAATGACATATGGTAAGAAATTTTATTTAATATCTTATATAACTATAAATATAAAATTTTTATTTTTTTTATTCACTTAGGAAATTGACCATTCTGATATTATGAAGGTTGATGTTTATAAGAGGCTATACACTGATCATGTCAATTAAGATATTACTTGTGTTCTTCGATATTAGATTGGGTTTACTACAAATTTTTTGAGTTTTTAAAATTTACAAAAAATAATATTTTATCTCTTTTAATTTCAAATTTCAATTAAAGGAGTAAAATGAGGTCACATATTTCTACAAAAATGATGAGATTTCGGCCAAGTCTAAGGGAAATAACACTAGTGTATAATAATTTTATGATACAACATGGATGAAAGAGACTCAGTTTACTTTTTAGAAAGATTGGGTTATCATTATCTGTTCTTGATTGACTCATGGAATTTATTACATCATTCAACTTAAGCGGAGCTCATGGAGAGTCTTCATCATTGGATTAAAAGTATAGGGAGAATATATGATCTCAGGATGATCTTAGAAAGACCCTTTATAGAGGGAAAGAAGAGTTTTATTAATAGCATGAGCAGTAGAAGGATGATCATTGTTGATCGCATGAGCAGCAGTAGCAGAAGATGACTGATTACATGTGACGCTTCATATATGGTATAGGGATGGAGTTTCCTCCCCCACCTCCTCTAGATTACCCTCCCCCTACTAAGTTATTTATTTATTTGAAATATTTTTTATGATAAACATTTAAATGAGCATATATTTTGTTATATAATTATTAATCTATTTTTAACAGTTTTATATAATGTGTCTTTTATATTATTGGGATTTTTTACCTTTTATAATTTTTAGTTATTTATTTTTTATTTTATTTTTTTATATAAATTTATATGTCATTTTTCAACCCTTAATACATAATTATCTTCAACGGGTGAAGAATCCTATCGCAAATTATAACGTATAAAATATTGGGAAAATATTTTTGCGATGAGGGTATCCTTTTTCTCAAAATATAATTTTTTGTGATGGACCATCATAAAAAATATTTTTTTTAGGCATCTTCAACTACCGTTCATTTTAAATGGCACCCCTTTATAAATAATTTATCTTCTAGTTGTGTGCAGAGATATGGAATGGTGAGAATGAGGGAAATGGTTTGGGATTGAACTAGTGGTGGAAAACATAAAGGAGGAGACAACCCATATAGAAAGATCATCAATGATCACCTCAAACTTTAATGCAAGTTGAAAGTGTGGGTGAGCTGTAGGGATGAGGTTTGTTGGATCTATAAGAAAAGGGAGAAGATGATGGGGTGGAGTGCGGATTGGGGTTTTTCTATGCAAGTAATTCTCTCTAAAGCATACATGGTGCGAGTTCCATCCTTCATATCATGAACCATTAATTGAAAAACCAAAAACAAAATTTTTGATAAAAGAAATCTCAAACCATGGTCAATGGACTTTGATATATTAAATGGAGGTTAAATATTCGAAAAAAGGGTATGAAATCTCCCCGGTAAGTGCCATGGTGTGATTCACTTTTTATGTGTCCTGACAGATTGGAATACCACTACATATTAAATATATGGTCCATTATATAATTAGTATACTTCCATGATAACCATAACATAAGTCCATATTTTCTTGACATAACTACTATAATTGAATTTTACCTTTATATAGCTTTTGATTTTCAGAGTATTTCTTGATTTGTCTTATTTTCATTATATAATTATGACATTATTAGGTTGAATAGTTTTATGTAGTTTTGAGATAGAATGGATGGATTTTAACCCAAATATTTCAAATTCGGAATCTTATCTTACATACTATGACTTTAACTATTTGTTCTTTTTTTACTCTTATATAGTATTATTCTTTTTAGGAGCTAGAAATAGAAATTAGGATGGTTTCTTACAACTTATACCTAAGAAATTAATAGTCCTATTTTAAAATAATACAGAAAATAAATAGAAAACATGGATGGTTTTCTTCTTAGTTAGTTCCAAATTTTAATTCTACATCAATAAATACCTTCAAGGATATTAATTTAACTTCAAATATAGGAGTAATACCTCTTGAAAGTTCCCATGGATAGTTTTACTCATTGTCTCTTAACCTTGATCGAAGATTTTTCCCTCACATATCCCCTAGTGAAATTGTCTATAAAGTGATGCTTTAGTCAAGTCATTGTTTACAATTTCACTTATAAATCTTAGTACTCTCATTAGAAACTCATCATATCTATTTTAGTACATAATGTAGTAACATTCTATACTCCCATGTCCTTTGTGCATTCATATTTATTTTTCTGACATCCCAAAATAGTCAATGTTCTTACTCTATTATAAAGTAATAGTTTTTCCATAAACAAGTATAAAAGGAGTCACACTAATGGTTATTTTAATTTTTTTCTAGTACACCTAATGTGTAAAATCTATTTTCCTACTCCAATCATTCTAGGATGCATTAACTATCTCTTCGAGGATTTTCTTGATCTCGTTGTTTGATAATTCCACTTACATGATGGTTTCTTGGTTATAAGGGGTCATATTTTTGTATTAAACTATATATTTATATAGGAGTCCAAAAAATAATTCGTTATTGAAATGAGTTAAATTATCACTAATGAGAAAGTCTGAAATTTTAAACCAAGTAAATATATTCATCTTCAGAAATTACATCATCTCCTTAATAGTATTTACAGTTGTATATTCAACTTTCACCCACTTTAAAACATAATATATATAGACTAGGGTGTATATATGGATGAATGATATCAAAAAGGGAGCAATGAAATCAATTCCCAACACATTGAACACCTTTACCTCTAATTTTGGGATATGTGGCATCTCATTCCTTTTCCCAATATTTCAAAATATTTTCCAATGATCACAGTCTTAAAAAAATATTGATTTATCTTGATAGTGTGTGGAAAAGATTAATCCACTCTTTATTATCTTTTACATGGATTTATTAGACCCATGGTGAGAAATTAAAAAACTCCATGACACTTGGCACTTCCTCTTCCAGTACACATAGTCGGATCAAGACATCTCCAAATTATTTGAACAAAATGGGTGCATCCTATAAATAGTGTTTAGAATCACCCAAGGAACTATTCTTTTATTTGTATAAAAAATTAGGGTATAATATTCCTATGAAAAAATAATTCTCTATATCAGTAAACCATTTCCTAACTTACACATCCACATAGAACAACATCTTATCTTGGAACACATCTTGTATATCCAACTCATCATCTTCTTCTATATTTAGTAGTTGTTTCATTGATAAATAGTTGGTGAAAATAGTATGGAAACCCATCTAATACCTTATGATAATGTTGAAATCTTGAAGAAATAGGATACACCAAATCAACCTATGATTGGAATCCTTTTGGTTTAACAATAATTGTATAGCTACATAATCAGTATAAACATTAATAATAGATAAGACAAGACAAGAACAAAAAAAAATTGAAAGAAAATATAGACACAAGAAACTCTTTCTCAGTGGTTATGAACTTCTCTTGAGATTCATTGAGAGTGTGGATAACATAATATATGGGTTAAAAATATGATCAAACCACTATATTATAACCTTTACCATGAAAAAATCTTGTGCATCACATATTATCTCAAAATCCGTTATCTAATTTAGAGATACAATGAATAAATTATACCAATAAATTTCCTTTTATATCAGTCAAGTATTCTTTACAAGATTCATCAATTTTAAATGTTAAAAACTTTACTATAATATGTGAAAGTAGTTGAGAAATAGTTGATAAATATTTTCAAAAATTGTAATAAAATAATTTGTGTCTAATAAAGCTTCTTATCCCCTTGGCTATGGTTGGTTTAGGAAATCCATTTATCAAATTGATCATTTCTAAAGAAATCTCAATTAATTTTCTTTAATATTATGTGTGAGGAAAAAGGATCCTTGAACAGGGAAATTTCACTTCCTATAATTTAGAAATTGGCATTTCTCTTGATATCTCTTCAACACCAGATCTAGGTTGCTCAAAAAACATACAAATACCTTCCATAGATAGAAAATTCATCCTTAAAGATCTTCAAAAACTACTTCTACATATCCTAAATAATATGTTTTATGAACCATTGAAATTTATTCATTATATTAAACATACTAAAAGAAATATTATGGTAGGAAAAGTTTCAATAGGGGTGCTTGGATATTGTTTTTATTGGTCATTTTGGTTTAATTTTACTATTTATATCTTAACAAAATGTCACCCTCTCTCACACAAAATGTTTCGGCACCCATTGAATTCCTTATATATCATAGGGTTGTAGTAATGTTTTAGAATAAAATCCTTTATTACACCTCACATTGGACTTTCTTTTCCACTTCCTACACATATTATGGGCTCCTATAGGTACTCTTCTAGTCTAGTATCAACATTCTCTAGGTTCTTTCAATGTGCCTCTTAACAACCGGCCTTACGCCAGTTTGATGATTGGTTGGCCCACCCATTCGGGGGCTCAACCTGATATCCTTGGTTCTATCCTAGTTATCCAATTTTTTATTTACTCTAAAATCTTATGTTGCATCATGTAGGTAGTTTCAGGACATGAACTCAATAATATCCTCACTATTCCTTTATCTTGGTCCCTATAATAGTGAAAATTATCTAATTTCATCGCTATTACATATGTCTATAACTATTCATGGTGTGAAATTCCAAATAATTCTTCAATTATAAACCTAAATTCCTAGAAACCTATATAGTGTCAAGAAATTAAATAATAAAAAAAATCCATAAAATATACAACTATTCTCATGAATAACAGATAAAATCACTAAAAACACATGAATGAATTATCATTATCAATATGACTTTGAAAAAATATTAGTTAGACTAAGACTAAAGAGTGTCATTTTTAGGTATAACTAAAAATTTACAAGAATCATTCAGTTTTTATTCATGTTATTCTATGTACTTCCTCTGTCAAATCACCCGAATAGACCGTAAATAAACAACAGGTCCCACTTTTCTAGAAGAGGATTCTTCCCACAAACTACTAGATCTTATTTTAAGACAAGGATATTACTTATATGTAGTATTGATTGTACAAATTCTAGATAAGTGATGAGGCATAAATTTATAGATAGATTGTGGGTATCGTTTTCTCATTAGTAAATGGAGGATCCTCCACCAGTTATTCTTAGGGAATTTATTCATTGTAGTGTGGGTGGTAATTCATACTAAGATTAGTAAGACTACGTGTATTATAAATGTACTATGTGTGCTCTAGTGATAGATTCCTCTTGATATTTGATGTGGGAATGAACCTAAAATAGTATAGGATTGGTTGGAGTATGTAATTTATGATTATTATCTATTTCATACATTGTTAAATCAGATAATGATGTTTTCATTTAATGAAACTAAACATTCCAAATAGAACAATGCTTCATATAGGAATCCAAATAAGGCCATGGGAAAATATATGTGGGAAGGGAAGCTTTGATATTAGGAATTTCTATATATAAGGCTCTAATATATTTATATTAATTAGTTTCAATAGCATGTTGGTGATGCAGAAATATCTAGAGATAGATGATTATTTATGCTACCTCTATCTACCACCATCAAGTAGTCCATGTCAAACCCAAAGTACTGATAGGTAAATTCTACATGATTTTTTGTGGAGGATGACTCAATGTAGGTGGTAACCGACAACAATGTTGGTGTTATTTAGGTCTATTTTTGTAATTAAGGTCTTCATTACAGACACGCATTCTCATCAATGTTGGATAGATTAATTTTTCCCTTCCATGGTTGTTGTTTTAGGATTGGAAGTTTTTATAGATTTCATATCTATACCCTTATGAATGGAGACTACTACTAGTAAAATTAATACATTTTCATTGATGTTAAAATTTTGAATTTTCACTCTATTAATGAAGATAAATTACTTTATTTTTTATAACCACCATTTTATAAGTGATTTTATCATGAATAGATATGTAATTAATGGTTGAGTGGTTATAATTAGTGGTTATCAGATTGGATAATTTATCCTAGATTATACCCACGGTTTACCATCACTGAGTATTCAGTTATGGTATCCGAATTCATTATAGGTTTTATTGATATTTAAAACTAGTTACCAGATAGCCTAGTTTATATCAAGGAACTAATGTTTAAATAGTTAAACCATTTGAGGAATGTTTACAATAGGCTCTAAGCAATCTTCCCAACAAGTGGTTCCTAGAGATCGATCTTAGTTCTAGTTGATAATATATATATTTTTAAAAAATGACATTTTTGGATAGATTTAATGGCGTTATTGGGACATCCCATAAATCATAATGATGTTTTGAAGGTTCTGGGGTGTACCAAAAACACTTGGTTGGTGGGAAAAAATGTTTTTAATTAGTTTCAATAGATAATATCAAAATAAAATTATTATGGAAAACCTAAAATCTTCTAGTGATTACATTTTAAATTTAATTTATAATTAAATAAAAATTAAAAAAATCTTGAACTTGATAATTCTTCTTGTTGATCAATTTGGTTTCCACTCTTATCATTCTATAATTTTTGTGACAACACAAAAATGGATTCCTCTTATTATATCCACATATGTTCCATGAATCACTTAATAATAACCTTGATATTCTGTGTTCTACCATAGATAAACCTCGTTCTTTGCATTTGTGCTCTTTGATCACAAAAAGGAATTTATGTTTCCATTTCCGGCTTCTTGGGAGGGGGGCAAGATGATTTCCCTTTATGGATTGAGAAAATTTGAGAACCTTGTAATTATTCACAATAACTCTTATTATCAAAAATGATATAAAGTAGATTATATAATTAGGGATACTTATTAAATAATTATTTTAAGTGCCTTTATCAAATATTAACATGAATATATATTCCTATTATCTGATATTAATAATGTTATTATTATTATTATATCACATTACAGGTGCATATTTAAATATCCATTTCTATAAAAATAAATATAATTTTATTTAAATGATATTAAATAAAATATATAATTTCCAATATTTCATAGGCTTAGTCTTTAAATCCTCTTCATCATTTATGAAATCTTGAATTATAAAATATAATTTCTATTAAATATTATTAACTCAACAAAACTAATACTATATTCACTAAATATACAAATAAATATTTATTTTTACTATTCATGTAACTAACTATATATTTATATATTAATTTATACAAACACTGATTAATAAATAAAAAATAATTTATTTACATGTGAATAATAAAGAAGAGATAAAATTCAACTCACATATTTAAAACATGAATTTTCGGGGATTGAATATATGTTATTAACATAATTTGAATAATTATAATTTTAAAAACCATAAATAATAGTTATTCATTAACATTAAATTCAATGCAATTTAATGAGATTTAGGATACACTTAGTGTCTGAACCACAAGTCCCCTTTTTCAGTGTCATTAATTGAACTGTCTTAAAGTAAAATTTTAGCATCTGGAAACATGTCAAGGCACCCAAATAAAATAAAGTTAATGACATAAAGACAAAAACCACCCAAAAACAGTCATTTTCAAAATAATCCATTTCTTTAAAAAACTATTCAAGAAGGTTTTATACTTATTTCATTGACATATATGCTTGATTTTTCTTTCATTGAATTTCCAAAATTATCTCTTTGATGAAATACCATGGACTTGGATTTAGATAGAAAGTATAATTTCAATAAAATAGGTGAATATATCTTCTTCCATTAAATCAGAAGGGAAAATCATTTCATGAATTATTAAATTAATTTATATCACTATTGACTCACCTTATATATGTTTCCTTTGCGTGATCATGCATTGTCATGATTTCATCAATACATAAATTTATGTGATTCATGATATTAATTAATAATAATATCAATTTTATACACTAATAAACAAGACCACTTATAGAAATTTACAATGACACATATAACATCTGAAATTTTTATTGGTATGTATGTCTTCATAATAAACTCCTTTGAAGATTTACATGCATGAAATTTCTGAGAATAAGTCACAATTTCTTATAGTCTCCATCTCCTAATAGTCAATCATGTGTTGTGACTCGTCAGATGAAAGTTATCTAGATCATTGGAGTTATGTTTTCAGAATATTTTCATAGGTTTTCTAGGTTCTCATTTTAGTTGGGAATTATTATTACATTTTTATGTGACAAATAATCAAAGTATGTTATCATATCAATGGCATGTGGAGAAAAACAATCATTTTATGAGATATTTATTAATAATATGGTAATCAGAAGTATAAATTTGGTTGGTTCAGGATTACCAACTCCAACAAAATCTAAATTATAGTGGATGCAACTTTTAATAAATAACATGTTATATTTCACAAGATAAACATTATTCTACTAAGGTATGTTCATAATTTTGTATCCTTTAATGTCCCCCTATAGATATTTTTCTTGCTGCAACTTCACTTCTTTGAGAAAACCACTCAAGAGATGATATCACCATGTAATTACATTTTATCCTTCAATATAAACATAACATCTTGGATAACACTATTGTCATAATTTTATCATAATAAATATATATATATATATATTATGATAATATCTTACTATCTTAATATAAATCCAAAATATGGAACAAATTAAAATGCCCCAAAAACTGATACACCATTGAGAAGGGAGGAGATGAATCAATGGGGGTAATATTTTAAAATTTATTTCAATAATAATTAACATATATTGTCATTTAAGATTCAAAACACTCAAGATATTTACTCATCCTTATCCATATTAAATAAATAAGTAAACGAGACAAGGAAAAATAAGTTTTAACAAGGTTTGAACCTAGTGTGTGTTATTACTCCTTGTTATGTTTGACTCCTATCGAGCCACAGATTCTCCACTAAATTTTTATGCTAAAAACAAGTGGATATTCTAGGTATCATCACATATCCTTATATATCAACATCTCATTGACATGTACATAGAATATTCTCACATAACACAAAACTAAATAATTACATTCTATTCAAAAATAAAATTTAGATTCAATTAGATATATTTCTTGATCTCAAATAGATGATGAAAATAACTTCTTATCTTTGGGATTAAAGTCTATTATTTATCTCTCAATTTTTCAATGCTTTATTTTTCATCAATGAACATGCACATATTTTCTCTCTTTGAAATAATAACTTATTCAAAATTTTCAAAACACACAAAATTAAATTATTTCAAGATTAATTAATTGTATCTCAACATTATTGAAATTTCATTCAATATAATCATAAAACAAAATCCTATATGATTTTCTAATTCTTTTGAGATCGATTTCATTCCGCATGATATCGGGTTATTCTCTCTTTCACTAACTTCATGTGTAAAACATAATAATTCTTATTTCTTTTATATCATTCAAACTCATAGGGAAACCATTCAATAATATTCCAATCATTGAATATAATAAAAAATTTATTCATGAAAAATTTATTTTTTGAATTCCCAGAATGGCCATCATCTTCTTCTTACTGTATTATCTCAAAGTCTTCTTCTCTCGACTCAGGACATGAAGAGATTTTATATAGAGATCAAATAAAATACTCAATATATTGAATATACAAACTTGAAAACATTACGTTTAATCAAAATATAATCATATTATATTGATTATTATAACTTTATATCATTTTAGCATTATCACAATAACATTCCGAGTTTAATATCTAGATATTATTCTTTATAAAGACAAAGATTTGAATTTCATAAATAAAAATAATCTTGGAACTTATAAAGATATGAATAAATATCACCCATTTTAAATTCTCACATGAAACTACTTGAATAGTGTTTTATATATAAGGCTTTAACATTTTAAAATTAGATTACATGTTGTTGGGTTTGATTTTATTCCAAATAATTGAATTTTATAAGGTCAATATAACTTTACACAACCTTTTTTTGGTTTTAATTAACCTTAAATAAGTCCATATAGCCTATATATTATTTTAATATTTTTAATTATACCTTTATATAGAGTTTAAATTACCCTCACACAAATACAGGTTTCTCAATGTGGCCTTTACATTGCTCTAGATCACCTTTAAAGAATTCCTATAATAGAAGTCAATTTTCAATAAGTCAGATGAAACTGATATAAAATTGAAATAAAACGTTTTAAGATATACAAAGACACTTATTTAGATCTTATTAACACTTAAATGGCTGAAACACACCTAAAAAGTTACCTAATAATTTATATGCAGTGTCCAAATTACACTTAGGTAGAGTTAAAACACATATACACACATCCAATTCTAAAAATAAAAATAAAAAATATAATTTCTAAAATAATATAAGAAAATCATTCAAAACCATATCAATAATTCTTGAATCATCTAAAAAAACATTTCACACATCTTGAAAGACAAATCATAAAATCTCCAATACTTTTCCAGATCTATTGAAAATAAGCAAAATTTGTCACCAAATCCAAGGGTATTTTAATATCTCACTTTTGAATTCAATGGAAACACCATCCAACTATTATAAGTAAACTCATATGAATTTTATAACACATCAAAATATTTTAGATTCATCAAATCACAACCGATCACTTTTGAGAAGTATCTTCCACCAAAAAACTAGATAAAGTTATGTTTTTTATGGAATTCTATACCTTGATGTCAAGAAAAGTTTTCCAAGTGACTTAAATGAACTCCACAAAAATTCACACATCCCTTTATCAAGTTTATATGTCTACCATAGAGATTAATATCTATAATTTAAGAGGAATAAGTAGTGACCACTCTCATTTTAATGAGAATTCTCGCCCCATGTGGTGAATATTTATATCACTATCCCCCACCCATTTTCAACACAATCCTAAGACTGGTGGGGTTTTTTCACAATTCTTAAAGTAATAGGAGAATTCTAAACATGAATTTTCATCCTTAGATCTTAAAATATCAGACTTGGAATTTCCTTTATAAAAATATCTATTCTCTAAAATTTTGTATAAATATAGTCAAGCATTATATCCCCATATTCCACTCTCTCTTTGACAATATGTTATCTAACATTAATTTTTTGATCTTTAGTGATGCATGTGATTATTTGGGAGATGTATAACACCAATATTGTTATAATAAATCTATAATAGTTTCTAAAAAACTACTTTTAAATCATCCATCTACACTTTAATGTATTTCATCTATGTACAGGCATGTGTAGCTACAATATAATCTTCCTTGGTTGTACTTAGAACCACCAAATGTTTTTTCTTGTTGTTCCAACTCACAAAAAAAATAAATTAGAATGAATGATCCACCATATGAGGATTTCCTTTCAATATAGTCTCCTACCCAATCAGTATCTCCATACCCCCCAAACTATAAACTAGGTTTTCTTTAATAAATAAAGACACTTATGATTGTCCCATAGAAATGTCTTAAGATTTATTGGATGCCCATAAATGATATTATTTGAAATCACATTGAAATATAGTATATAGAGTCACTAAATATATAATATATGGAATTTATACTATGATGCAGAGGGTTGTAAATAATTCTTCTCAATTATTATCAATTTATGATTTCTAAATCCTCATGTTTTGTCAATTTAATTCCAAAAAAAAATTATAGTGGAAACAACCTTTGAATATTTCATTATAGTCCTTATAGAAAATTATTCATCAGATATTTCTTAGGACATAAAAATGTAATCATATCCTTCTAAATTTTTCAACCCTAAAAAAGTACTCATTTTTTTTAAGTTGGATATCACATAATATTACTTCATTAATTTTTAACATTCATTATAGTGATACCCATTATCACTTAAAGATGTTATATAATCAATATAAATCAAAAAAATAGGATTATATATGGTTACATTCTTCATAACAAGTTTTTTTCACATTTCCTTTCAAAAAGTTCAGACACTTTAACAATCTATCCAATTTAGAGTACTAGAACCTTAGGCCCTATTTTATGAACTATAAATATTTTTCAACTGGAAAATGGTGGTTCCATCTTTGTGAAGAAAAAACCCTTTCAGTCTTCTCCATTAAAACTTCCCCACCAATTTCTCAATTCACAAAAGTTTACTTCATATCTATTTGATAAGATATATATTTTATGTGAGCTTACATATCTAATAGGATTATAATGGCTTCCATCCTTGAAACTAGGAAAACTATTTCAACAAATCATTGTATTCCATTTGAGAGTGTCCCGTGAAAACCAATATGGTTTTTTTCTTGACACCTCCTCTTTTCAATGAGTTTGTTTCTAAAATTCCATTTTTTTCTATAAAATCTATATTTTTATGACTTATAATGAGCTCATAAGTGGTTTTTTTCTAAATTTTATCAATCCCTTCAATAATAATACTAATAAAATTTTCATATTCAAATACCTTTAAAATGGATGATGGTTAAATTTGTTAAATTAGTGAAGTTTAATTCTCAATTATCTTCTTTATTCAAGTTTGGATATGTTCCTCTTAATCACTAATTACATTTTCAATATCAATATGTAAATTCAGAATTCGATTCCTTATTATTTTATTATTATATACACCATAATCATCAAAATTCTTATTAGAATCAACATTTTCAAAAATTAAACACTTTTTTCATTGTTCAACTATTTGGTTTTCCAAATTCAACTCATTTGTAACCTCTCAAAATAATATTTTTCATTAATTGAAACTACCTTTAGGGAATTAACTTCAATGATTTTAAAACTATAATATTCCAAAAATAATGCATTTTTTTTCAAAACTTATAGCCACTACCATTATAAATGTGAACAGTAAAAGTTTAATCATCTTCTTTATCATTAATTATTATAAAATTACTGCCTTAAATCATTATAAAACATTAACATCTAAATAATTTAACGTATTTCTTATAAGGACTTTTATGGAACCACACCAAAAAAAAATTTTCTGTATATTAGGTCTTATCAAGTATCTATTATTAATATAGACAATAGTGCATATATCTTATCTCCCAAATTGTTTTGAAATTTTATCTTCATCTAAGACTATCAATCCCATTTCAACGATACATAAATTATTCCACTAATACATTCTATTTTTTATGGAGTATGGATTACACTAAAATTATTATTTATCCTCGTATTTTCTAGATAACATTAAAATGTATTGTATATTAATTCTCTTCTTGTATTTGTTCCCAATTTCAAAATGTACACCCATAGCTCTTTCTCAACTTGTCTTCTAATGATTTTAAACAAATTAACATCCTAATAATTTTTTTATAAATATGAAGGTATTCATAAAATTAAAATAATCAATTAATATAATGAAATACAAATAACCACTAGTAGAAAAATCCTAATTAGACCACATAGATCCAAATGATTGAATTCAAACAGTCTTGATAATAGTATCTTTACTCTTTTAGATTTAGATTGGAAAATCATCCCAATTTGGTATGTTTCATAAATCAAAAATATTTTCTTTTTAGTTTTGAATGGTATATTATCATGTAATGCGTTGAGATTTTAATCATAATCTTTTTTAATAGGTGGCTCAGTCTTCTATTATACAATTCATTCTCCTCTTTGTAACTTTGGTAAAATGAGTTAATTAGATCCCCAATATGGAACAGGTTTCCACTTATTCATTCTCCTTTCATGATAGAACTTCTATATTTATAATTTCTTATTGTATATGAGTTATTATTGAATATAACTTAATTTACTTAATCACATATTTTTATTACACTCAAGATATTGTTATTAAGCCCTTCAAAATAAAGAAAATCTTTTTAATTTATATTTTTTTGTTTAACATCATATGAATCGATAAAATTTTATTCTAATAGAAATATCATTTCCAAAATTTATTTGTTTTGTATCATGTTATTTAATGTTTTTTAAAATATTTTTATCAACCAATGTGTGTTAAGAATAGCCATTATCCCTGATCTATGTCTTTCCTATCTTGTGACCCTTCAAGGATACTTCTAAAAACAATTCTTTGTATACTTCATTTACCTTGAATTTTCCATTCCAGTGTACTTCTTAGGTAATATTTGTTGGAAAAATAGTCATTAAATATTTACTTATATGGCCCTATTATCAAAATCTCCCATATATTTTATCAAATCATTCAAATTTATTTTATAGGGGCGATTAAAATGTTTCCATGAAATCTATTTACTTATTTTATGAATCTCTCTTCATATTGTTAGAGATACTTCCCCTTATTTGAAACATTATTTCTAGTATAGACATATTTTTTCAAATAGAATAATAATTATAGAAAATAACAAAACAATACCAATAGTACCCAGTAAAAAAGTGTTTTTTGGTAATATGAGTTATTTATATAATTTCCATTTGATTGGGATGAAACTGATGCTTATTGTATCTACCTAGGAGTAACATGTTTTATGGATTTTTTCTCCCTTTTAGGTGTTGGATAGAGTTTCTATTTACCATTATTGACCCATACATGACCATATTTTTTATTTAAACCAACATTGTGAGGAAAAAAATATTTACAGCGAGACATAGATGAAATGGATTTGACCTACTAGTGTGAGCTCATGTCTTCTAAAAAATTAGATGACTTAGCATCGATCTCTAAAGATTAATTATAATCATATCTTAGCTTCTTTTGTTATTTTTTTGATTTAAGGTACTTTTAATGAGTATTAAAAATATATTCTTCTTTCAATATGATTTTCTCCTCAAAATCCTTCATGATCCTATAATTTTAAAAAACCTTAATTTTTAAATATTTATAATCACCAATATATGAACCTTCTATTATGAAAAATCAATCATGATATTCAACACTCTTCTAATTCTCCCTCTTCAATAGTTTTATTTATTTCTTTATTATAGTGATTCAATCTACACATTACTCCAATTCAAATTTCAACAAATGTTCTATATAAGATACTTCATCTTATTGACCTTCACTACTAGGAGTTTCCTCATGTATCACCATATGAATCATAAAATATGTGAATTTTATTAGTTTATACATATGATTAACAGCTATAAGTGGATTTTTTACTCTTTCCCTTTTCTTAAAATATTTTATTTTTTCTTTGGGGTGTCTAATTCTTGTTTTCCACTAATGTTCATTCTAGTTTTGTTTGTAGCTCAATTTATTTTTTTGAGGCTTCTCATCCCCAACATCATACTCCCCACATTTATTATTTTGAAAATTAATTTAAAAGTTCCCAATATCACAACATATAAAATACTTTACAATGATTTTACATCATAATTATCCCATTCCATTCCTGAAGTTCCTAGTGATAAGTGATATGATTCTCTTAGGTTCAGCAGGTTTCTCATCTTCACCATCAAAGTAATTTAGTTCATCAAGTTGTTTATATTTTACATCCAGATTCTTCATGGATTTAAAATCCATTTATTATTTAGATTTTCTTTTAAATATAAGAGTCTTCCTCATTCCATATTTAGTTAGAATATTTTGAATCTCATCAAGATAAATATCCTCCCATAATTATAGAGATAAAACCTTATGGTCAAAACTTTCAAGGAATTTCATCATCAATTTTTTGAAAATTATAGAGTCTTCTATTTTCTCACTATATACTCTGATGTAAATGAAAAATTCATTCAAACATATTAATAAGTCATCAATTTTTTAATCTTCAACTATCTTTATGTATTAAAATTTTATCATGAACCACACATGATACCTTAGTTCCTCGATATCTGATCTAGCTCTTACATGGCTTGAAGGGAATTTTCGATCCCCCTGGGTCAGCAATAAACACATGGAATCATAAAATTATTATGATGAAATTATTTTCCCATAATAATGTGGAATATAAAAAATAAAATTTGGTATGTTCAACACTCCTATGATATAATATGCTAGAATAAAATAGGTAAAGAAGTACTCAAACAAAACATCATCAAAAGCCATAGAGTCTACCAAGATATGGATTAAGATAAAACCATGTAATAGGTGGATCACATCTCCATTAGTCATATCCATCACAATAGGTATAAAGGATAAAGAACATCCACCACCTCCAAGTGGCCATTTTTCTTTGGTTGTACCTGGCATAAGATAATCTCAAAAACCCTGAATGCAAAGGATGGGTGTGAGATTTAAATCATGTTATGGAATCAAAAAATGTACCCTAATAAATTAAATATAAATTAAACCAAATATTATTTTAACTTAAAATAATAAAAGGAATTTTATGAAATCTAAATATTTTCATCAAAATGAAATTTCATAATCATGATATGGGAAATATATCCTAACTGGATTAAATTAAAATTTTATATTAATGTTTATATAAAGTGGTTAGAATTAATGAAATATTTTTATAAACCAATACATATAATCAAAAAATAATTTATATTATAGCCCCATGTATCAACCCATTTTTTATTTTTGTTTATGATAATATTATCCTAAAACTAATCCATCAATGATCTCAACTCAATGTGTGAAAATGTCCCATGACTCAGGACATCAAGAATCAACTCCTTATTTGGGAGAAATCAGGTTTTATAATTTTTATTTTAGTGATGTCATCATTAATCAACTATAAGGGGTAGGTCTAAGTGTGCTTCTCCAAATTACCCACTAACAACAAAGGCTCACATTTTCTTCAATAAATAAATCAATAAATCATGGGATAATCAGTCATTTCAAATTAGTTTAAAATAAAATTCCCCACTTTTAGATTTTAAAATTCCATTCTCATTTCAAAACCAAATCATATGTTTATCATGAATTCATTACTTTTCAAATCATAATTCAATTTAAACCATTTATCTCAAAATAATTTTCAATATAAATCCATCATCTTTTCTCAAATTCTCCCAACCATTAAGATTCCATTGAAATTTGGTATTCTCACAATATTTATCTATTTTTCATAATCATCCATCAATCCTCTCAATTATGGGTTTTTAAACCATTTAAAAAATCATTTCAAATCAATCAAGTGTTTAAAGGTTTCAATTATGGGGAAAATAATATATTAAAACCTATATTTTAATTAGTCATCAAATAGTAAACCGTAATAGGAAAACTCTAATGATGAACATGGAAGAATGAGACTAACAAGAATATCTTAGATAGAAAACATCAAGAAGACCAAACTAAGATATCTAAAAGGGAATAAATCAATCACTATGCATGGGAGGGGGATTAGGGTTCTTGGTAGGTGTTCTTGTAGAGTTCCTAATGAAATTAGGCATACATGAAAAATGAACACATTGGACATGATTCATTTATTTCATAAATTATGGGGTTATGGTTTAAATACATCAAGTTGGACATACGTCAAAAAAGGTATCACCTTGGGTTAAAGAACACTGAGTGATGAATTTACAACGTATGTTTATATTTTATAGCATAAATTATTTTTCTCGTAACAAATTCTCATAGATTTTGTCCAGTATATAATTTACATCATAAATCAATTATTTATAGAGTAAATTCATTCTGAAGCTAGCACACATAAATAGAATCCTATAGAAACACCCAAAAACATCCAACTCACCTCAAACCTAAAAAATGTTACCATATAAAATCCATGATATATTTATACGTATACTCTATTAATTCAAAACAAAATACATCACCTAACTTTAGGTTAGTTTTCGTCACAAAACATCTTCATACATGAAAAGCTCAAAACACCCTCAAACAAACAAGATAAATCAAAACAATAGTCTAGAATTTCCTCAAAGAAGGTAATGGGATGTTATAACCTCCCAACCAAAAATTTTTCTATATCCAAAAAAACTATAAAGTATTTTCCATACAAATATTTAAATATGCAACACTATCATTAGTGCATCATGATCCAACATATCATAGGAATCAGAATAATACTTCCATAGCACGCAGTCCAATGATATTGTCTTCCCAAGAAGAACCTTTGTCTCAGAATTAACAATCCTAACTCATTTATTTGTCATGGATAAATTGGTATTTGAATAAATATCATCTCATATAATTACATGATAAGTGTTATTTTTTTTTTGAATCTATGATACAAGAAACATGTTGTGTAATGAAGTTAACTATGAAAGATGTGCCAAATGGTAGGCCACCTTCCCCACTCACTCAAAAATATCAAAAGAACAACAAGAATCAGTACAATCTTTCCCTATTTCCAAGGATTCAATAACCCAACTGATTTGAAACTATCAAGAACACATAGTCACTAAATAAAATCTCCAATGATCATTGTTGATGATCAGAATAATATTTATACCGACATTTTCCTTTAACATTATCTGAGTAATAAACTGAATCTTTATCTATATCTCTTATACTAAACTCAATAAAACCATGGAAAATTCACCAAAAAATGACCAACACAATTCATATCAAAATTTACATCCATACAATGCCTAAAAAGGATACATTTTGATAGTGACTAGTAACTATTGTTATAATAAAACTCAACCATTCCCAAATGGCCATTCCAAACTCCACCAAAGTCCAAAATACAAGATTTTATCATGTCCAAAAGAATATATATCCCTATCTATATGTCCACTCATATTCATATGCTATGTCATTACCAAATGTATCTAGGATCTCATGGCCTCCTATAGGCCTATATATAAGTCATAATAGAAATAGGGATCCCTATCAGAGAATAGTGGATGGAACTCCATTGAATTATATAATCCATCATATACTTAGAGATTTCCTAAGTACTAAAATTTGGTTATATATATAATGGGTAAAAATTCTTATAATTTTTTCATCCTATTAATCAAAACCCATATCATATTCTTCTCCTGAGAGGTATTTGAAAACCCAACCAAAAAGTCCACATAAATATCATTCCACTTCCTAGTTGGCATTAGAAGAGGATGAGGTAGACCCAAAGGTATCTAGTGATAGGAATTCACATGTTTGTAGGTATAACACTAAGATAAAAATTCATTAAATTCAAATCTCATACCTAGACACCAAAATTGTTGTCACCTATCAAAAAAAATATTTTTGGTTCTAGGTGTCACTACCCACTGGGAATTATGGTAATATACCCACCAGATCCATTCTCATAATAAAATTTATAACAACTCAATTATGAAAACATAAGACACTCACTGAAGAGAAAAACTACTCGCCTATGGCCTCCCCTAAAAAAAGAGAGTCCTTAATACCACATAATTTATTAACAAGATACTAATCCCAAATAATCATCTCAAGAAGAGAAAATATTAACTATACGCTCAATAAAACAACCTCATAATCATTCTCTATGAATCCAAAATGCAACTAAGAAAATAGATTCATCATATTATGCTTTTTTTATGATTCATTCTTGGACTTTGTCCGGATTTTCCTACTCAAAGAATCATCAGTTTCATTCCCCTTACCAAGGGTGTAAGCAATGTAAAAAATCAAAAAAAATTAGGTATTACAACCAATTCCTTTTTCAATGATTCAAATCTATTTGTAAGATAATATAACTCATGATTTTATGCTGAGAACAAATAATAAACCTTTCACCAAAAGGTAATGTGGAAAAATATTAAGTTAATGTATCATCGATGTGATTTTGGGATCATGGGTTAGATAATTATTCTCATGAGGCCTAATCTATTTGGAACCATAGGATACCACATGATCACCCTGCATAAGGACACAACCAAAAATTGAATCTGATGCATCATAAAAGACCAAATAGACCATCCCTATAGAAAACATGTCTTATTATAAATGGATATTACATAATTTTTTATAAATATTAATTACATTGCACAAACATATCCGAAGGGAAATAATATTTTATTGCCTTTGTAAACATATAACACAATCTCCTTATTTCATGAAAGATCTTCAATGTCTCATATAAATATATTCCCCTATATTAATCCTCCTTAAAAACATTCTTTATAACCTAGGCAAAGGAAACATAATATTGGGAGAGCTTAGATGCTCAATAATAGTATATAAAGGAGGTGTGTAAGTATAATATGAGCATAACATTTTGTGAACATGGTCATAACATTTGAAAATGATACCTTGTATGTAAATGATCATAGTCATGATTCATGGAATAAATATTGGAATTTTATAAGAAAAGAATCATAAGATAATCAGAGAAAATGAACAATGATATCATAACATTGGAATAAGATAAGGAAATTCTAGTACACACATAAGAATAGAAAATCATTTCCAATTAGTCAAGGCTCACTTTCAAGACCATAATAGTGGACAAATTCTTCAACTTAATCGGGTTTACATCCCATTCCATCTATGTCTTACTAAACTGAGTTCACACTCCTTCCATTACCTGTATTACTAAACTTAGTTCAATTCCTATTCTAGAAATTTCTTTCTAAACCATGTTTTCTCGTCATTCTATTCATTTTTATCTCATGAAATATAAAACTTTACCCAATTCATTGGAGATATATATTGGACCCACCCATCACATAATGAAACCCATAATTAAATATTCTACAAAATCATAAACATTCATCATATCATAACCCATGAAATAAAATGGTTATCATAAAACTTTCATCACATCAAAACCAATGTAAAAGATATATGTTTCATACACATTTCATTATAGAATAACACATCAAAAGAAGCACGTTTCATAAAATATCATAACATAAAAACATAAACCAGTACAATAAATAATATAAATGGTGTCCTTGGATCTTTCCTATTTTAAGTCATAGGTAACACCAACGGATGTCATATTAGACAAAATATATTTTTTAAAGATCATTTAAAACATTTATTGAGAAAAATATCATATCCACTTTGAAAAATGATTTTTAAAACATAAAATTTTTTGAAAACCATTTAATTGGAAATAAAATTGAAAACTTATAATGTATTGTTTGAAAATAATTTAAAAAAAATTATATAGGAAAAATTTATTCATACTTTAAAAACATTTTTTAGAAACGTTTTAAAAAAATGGTTTTGGAAGAAAAAAGTGACTTTGATCAAAAAGGAAAAAAATATGTTGATATTTTGAGTATATATAAAGAGAAAAATTTATTGAAAATGTGTATTCCCATTACATGAAAATATTAGAAGAAAATTGATGAGAATTATTGATTGGTATATAATTATATTTTAATATTGGAGACTCAATCATAAACAATCCTGATAAATGAAGATATTGTAACATAAAATATTTACCACTTTGGTAACATTGAATCATAAGTCCCATTAAGTAATTACATATAATGAACCTAAAATATCATTAGTATGAATAAATTCATGAAATTACGTGTAATATGATACATATATACTCCACTTGAAAAAATATGGGTGCATACATCTCAAAGAAGTAAAATTTAGGCAAAAATACCTTACCGTATTGATAACTTTGAAACTGTAAACCATGTGAAAGTGAGATCCTAAAATGGATATGTAAATACCAATAATTTTCTTTATAATAATAATAAAATGAATTCATGGTAATTATATAAACCACATATAAGAAACATGGGGTGGATATGGAATTTTTCACATATAAAATAAAGGTGAGACGAAAATCCCCTACCTTAAGTCTTGACATCTATCATACTCATTAAAAACTCATTTATAATAAAGATGAATTTATTATATAAATATTATATAAAAATAATTATATATATCATATCATATATTATTTTATTATGATCTTTTATATCTTGTTTATTAACGAGTTAATATTAAACTGATTTTTTGTATAATGCCTTATTTGTATTTCATATATGTTTTGGTTTATTATATTTTTGGTTATCTTACTTTGATCATGGTTTCATAACCTCCAGAATGATAACCAAGATATAAATATCATATATACTCAATATATTTGTATTTAAAGAAATCCAAAAAATTTAGTGATAGAAATTTAAATATCATGGAGACGATAGGCCGTACATATGCATGAATGTTGTATTTTTCATATTCTTATTTATGTGAAGAAAATAATATTATATGGTATATATTATAATTCCATTATCATTTTTATTTTATATATATTAAATAATTTTATTGAACCCATCCTTAATTTATTACATTTAAAGCATGAATGGATCGCATTGCTTAGTGAGGTGTTTGTTTGTCGTACACATTAATGATGTGATTATATTACCATAAAATGTAATATATAAAGGTATGTGTGATATAATAACTCCATAATCATAATAAAATCATAGATTTCATATGTATAATATATAATAAATATATATATCATTATGTACAGTCTTGAGAGGTAGTAATGGAAAAACAAACAACATTGGTCTGGGAGGTGGTAGTTCGTCGTTCACATGAACGATGATTTTTGTAATCCATTTAATGGAAGTGGAGAGAGTTATAGGAAATACCCTTAACATAAAAAAACCTTGTATATGGATAATACTGAGCTTATTATATCATTATGTTTTAACAAAAAAAATTAGTTGGAGAAATAAATAATATAATGACAATCATTGAAGAACATTACATATTCTTCAGGTGTCATCATTAGGTTATCACTAGATAATTATTAGTATGGTTTTTTTTCAAAAATAAGGATTACTAGATGCGGTGAGAGAATTTTGGAACAAATTATTTTTGGTATTTTCTTATCCAAATGGGTTTTATGGTGTAGAGAAGAGATGGGAGTGAATTTCCTTTTAAATTTGAGCAGTAGTTTCATTCTTGTAAATACAAAAATATATTAACTATTGGGAGGACAATATTACCTAATTTGGATGACAAATTCATAACTAAAGGTGGGTTGGATGACATGTTCAAGAAACACCTACACTATAAAATTAAACAAATGTTCAAAAAAAATTCCCTTAAATTCTATGTTTCCTTATTTTCACCATTTTGGGTTTTCACTACATTAACTAGTATTTTTAACTTAGGTAATTTATACATTAAACCTCAAATAAAATGAACCTTATTATAAGATTTATACCCAATAATTATAAATATAATATATATTTATAAAAAATATAAATAAAATGTGTGTTGGGAATTAATTTCTAAAAAAAAATGAAACATGAAATAACACCGCTTTAAACATAGTCGTGACAACAGAATGTTTACAATTTAGGGGCCAATATATTTAGTATAAAAGAAAAAAAATACATAAATGTAAAATAGTTTATATTTTTTTTAATTAAAAAATAACTTGGAATAATAATGTTTTTTATATTATTTTAAATTATTTATTAGAATATAATTTATCATAAAATAAAAATAATGTCTATGTTGACATTATTCATTAAAATTAGATTTAAAAATATACTCAAAATCATGTAATTATAATATATTATTTAAAAAAATAAAATAATATATAAATACAAGAAAATAATGTAATATAATAATTAATTTAATTTACTTCACTTTTAATATCTTTTTTATCATTAATTTTATTTAGTTAATAACTAAATAATTATTGTGTTTGCATTTATTAAGCATTTAAATTAATTATTTCATCTCAAAAAAATAAAAACAAATTATCATTATAAAAAAGAACTTATTTTTCATTGAAAAGGATATATATAACAAAAAATATGTGGTTTATTTCCTGATCCCAAGGCTTTATAGATATTAAAAGTAATAAAGGCTATTTTTTTATATTTTTCTTTACTTAGCTTATAATATGGGTCAATTTATGGAAAACTATCCCAGGAACTCATAAAAATGGATCATATGGTCATTATGGTTAAAATATAGAAATAAAGTTGTTTTTAGAAAAATCGGTTAGTTATTTTAACCCTTATATTCTTAATTTAACCCCCAATTAAACCCGATTTTACCTTACCTATGGTAAATATTTTTTTACTAATTTTACTATTAATTTTAGTCAAAAATTAATTTGGACTTGTTAAAAATTTTAAATTATTCTTATTCCAAATTTGGAATCCATTACTCAAAATTTCATTTACATAATATGAAAAAATTAGTTTAAAATTAATCTCACAAACGTAAAGAGAAAGCAATTTTTTAAAGAGAAAATTTGATCCAAAGATTACAAGCTTTTTATATCTAATTTCAAAATACAATTTATTCCAATGACATAAATTTTATTAAATTATACATAATAGAACTAACTATTTGTTAAATCCTATTTAAAATATATTTTAATTTTATAAATAAATTGAACAAAAAGTTAGTTTTCAATTAAAACTTTGTATTTTTCATTATAAATAAGAAAATAAAAAATTTTAGAAAAAACCAAAAAAATAACTCTAATATAATTTTGATATTAAAATTTTACAAATTAATTTTATTTTATAAAATTCATTTTTCTAAACATGTAAAAAATATTTTTAAAATAAGTACAATACAAAAAGGCACTAAAACTGTTTTTTTAAAAATTACTGTTTTTAATAGTAAATTTGGATTTATTATTATCCTTTTTCTAGAAAAACATAATATGGATGTTAAATATTTTATTGAATATATATATAATATATAAATTTCATTAAAATTATTTCCAAACAATAATTATTTTTTATTTAGGTTTAAAACATTTGTTTTCAAAAAAAATAGTTTTTTAGAAAATAATTTCCTTTATTCTCAATTAGTTTTGATTTTCATTTAAAATTAATTGTTATTAAAAAAAATCTTTATATATACATGTGTAAACTATATTTTCAAAATTTATTTAATCATAAACATACCCACTTTTTTAAAAGCTAATTGATAACTATAATAATATTTTAATTGTATGGCATGTATTATTTAAACTCGTCATTAAATTTAATGCAATATAAACTCGGTATTGTGTGTAACCGAAGCTAAAAATAGTGATGTGTGTAATGAAAAAAATATGTGTTTCATGTCACACAAAAAATTGAAAAGATAAATTTTATTTTTAAAATATAATTTCCCAAAATTTCAGGGTGTTACATTCTACCTCCCTTAATTAATTTCACCCTCGAAATTAGTTTCGGTTATCAAATTTTTATCCTTTGAAAATTCATTCTTAGAAATCCAAACCTTAAAAATAAAAAATAAAACTTCCCTCAAAAATGGAAAGTTGGAAACATAATAGTTACCCAAAGTAACTCATAACTATGTTTCCATGTAGGAGAACATAGGTGGCCAGGGACTATTTTTACATATATAAAAATTATATATAATTGCATAGAGTGTTAAAGTTCACTTGTTGTAAGAAATTGGGTGATCTATATAAAGTTAAAAAACACAATATCATAAATAAAATAGGCATTAAATGGTCATTCATATCATCAAAAATTATGAATACAGAAAAAAAGTTTCTTGCAAGTTAATTTTGATAGAGTTGAATAATTTTCAGGAGAAGATATACTTACTTTATTTCAATCTATTTCAATCTCACCCATGGGTTGTTCCATGATCAACTTCCACTTTATTTCTGCATCCAAGAAATGAATATATATTTTTTATACCTAAGGGACTAATAGAACATATGATCCGTAAATAGAATGATAAGTCATCCTCTATAACGTTAGTGATCATCACATCAAAATGGTTTGAACATGTTATGCATAAATCCTTATATGGTGAAATAATATATTAATATCTCAAGTATCATATGAATTTTAACTCAATCCTTTTCATAAATGGTTATCATTAAGAAACTTCCAAAATATTAAGATCCTAAAAATTAAAAACAAGGTAACTAAATTTCCAAAATGTACTTATCATTAATACCCCCAATCATCATGAAATAACTCTTAATTGCCACAAACAAAACATGTGAATACCTCCATCGTGTATTCTCTAGAAACTGTAATAACTAAAAAACATTATTTATAACATACATTCTTCCTCCTTCCTTTCCTAAAACACTAATTGTTGGTTCTATTCCTTAAATCCAAAAATGATGTAAACATCATTAATGATATCATAAACCACATTTTTTACAAATCATTAATCAGTTCCAAAGTAATCATAAATATCAAATTTATGTTTTCATATCCAACATCTCTTTATCCTAAAATCATTATCTTCTTATCTAGAACATATTAGGGGTTATCTTTAAAATATCCCTTTACCATTAAATCACTTATCTAGTCTAGAAGTATCGTTTAATATATTCTTTCAAAACCATAATGAATAAATTATACTGAAAAATACTTATATATTATATAATTCTTGTATTCTAGTACATAAACACTTCAATAATTCCACCTCGTACTTAATCCATTAACAAGTCTTACTCATATTATTCCCCAATACCTCTTTCATTTGACATGTCATTTGTAGTCTCTACATCATTAATAGTGTAACCATTACTCATTCAATATTACTGATTCTCTAAACAGGCTTTCCCCCTAGGACATCAATTTGAATAATTCCCATACATTAAACATTTAAATCATTAAACATATAATGATATATAAGGGATACCAATATTCTCATCTATTATTTTAACATAAAATTTTCTTTTCTCTTTACAGTTACTTTCTTTGTGTCCCTCTTTTTCAAATTCAAAATATCTTCCCTTTCCTCTGATATATTCACTTGGGTTATTTTTTCCACATTCTTGACTTACATGAAACTAAATATTCTTTCTTTTGTGGTCACCATAACCTAAAATCTTAGTGAAATTTTTTCTTCTCTTCTTTGGTGAGTCTACTATTTTTTATCTTATATGTTGTTAATTATGTTTCATTAAAACTTATTTGAAATAATCACAATATCTTTTACTCCAGTCATCTTCTCATTTGGTTTTTCATCCTGAAATCATCTATCACATTCAATTTTAATATAGTGCCTTATAGTTCCTGCCATTAATTAACACTATAAAACATAGTGTGAACAATAATAATCATAATAGAAAATTTTATAGTATAAAAAACCATTTTTGAGGTCTAAATCAAGAAAAATTATTTTTTAATATATGACATCTTAGGATTATCCAAGGTCATTTTTAGTAATATTCTATTTAAATCATTCATAATGGTTCATAAATGGTTTTTCAATGGCCAAAGCATATCCCTAGGAGTTTCAAAATAGGTTTAAAGGAAGGATCAATGTCTCACACCAGTTCCTAATTAATTATAGATCAATATTTTGTTTTTAGGGTTTTCCACTATGTATATCTATGAAAGATCCACATCCACTTATTGTAACCATCCAGTGGGGTAATTTCTTGTAAACCACTCGCTCTATCCTTTACCAAAACTCTAGGAAATTTTCATATACCATGACTCATCCTTACACTTATCCTTAGAGATGTCCCAAGACATATCCTTTAAAATATCACTAGGTATTTCACTTAAGTTTTATCATAATGTTTTCTAAAGGTTAACTAAAACATTCATTTGATACAAACTATAGCGACCCTAGCTTATTATATGTGGATATAACATCATTTTCTATGAATATTCATTACATTACATAAACACACATCTGAGTATTGTAATAGCTTAGTGACTTTGGAAACTTGAAAAACAATCTTACTAATTCATGGAAGATCGTCAATGTCTTCTATAACGATATTCATCGTTAATAATCCTACTTGAAACCTATCTTCATATCCTGGGGAAAGGAAAAATAAGAGAGGATGAGCTTAGATTCTCAGTAAGGGTAAACAAAGTAGGTAAGTAAGAATAAAATGAACATAAGTGTTTGAGAACATGAGCATAATATTTTAAAACTATACCCTATATATAAAATATTATAATCCTGAGTCATGGAATAAAAATTGCATGTTAATAAGAAATTAATCATCTGATAATCAGAGAAAATGATCCATGAAAACATAAAATTGGCATAAGACCAGGAATTTTTGGAATACATGTAATTATAGAAAATAATTTCAATAATAATCATGGATTAATAACAAAAACATAATATAGGACAAAGTCTTTTACTGAACTGTTTTCACTCCTTGTTCCATCTCTATATTATTGAACTGGGTTCACTCCTTGTTTCAACTCTGTCTTACTAAACTAGGTGTATTACCTATTTTATTCATGTCTTGGAGAACTGAGTCTAATCCCCACTCTAGTCATGTATATCTCATGAGATATAAATCATTACCCAATTCATTTGAGGGAGACATAGGTCTCACCCATCACATAAGGACAACCATATTTATGCATGTCATAAGATCATAAACATTCATCATATCATAAAACATGAAATAAATTGGTTATCATAAATATTTTACCATATCATAACCTATAAAAAATATATGTTTTTCATAATCATTTCATGATAAAATAAACCATTAAAATATGCCATATTCATAAGGATTTCATCATGGAATAACTGATGGAATAAAATGGGTTTCATAAACATCAATATATCAAATCAAAAACCATACTGAGAAAAAAATTGGATGTTTTACTTGGATTATATCCCCATTAAGTCATAGTAAATACCAACATATGTCATCCAAGATGTAAAATAATTTTGAAAGGTCATTATAAACATTTCTTATGGATAATATCCTTTTTTCTTTAAAAATGATTTTTAAATCATAAAACATTTGGAAAAACATACCGTTAAAAATAACCTATAAATATTTTAAATTATGATTTGGAAATATTTTAAAACATTTTATTATTAAATTATAATTTCCAATCGATAAAAATTTTAAAAAGTATTTTTGAAAATAAAAAAAAAATTGTTTTGGTAGAAAAAAGGGTTTTCAACTAAAAGGAAAAAAATAATTTTGAACTTTTGAGTACATAAATAAAATAAAATGAAGGGAAATGTTCTTCCTCACGACATAACTATAGTAGGAGAAAGGTCATGATAATTCATGAGTGGTAGATCGTGATATTTCAACATTGGATACTTAATAATAAATAATCATGACAAATGATGTGATTATAACTTGAAATCACTCCAACTTTGGTAACATTAAATCATAAGTCCCGTGAAATAATAAAAAAATGAAATATAAACTATCATTAAGATTAATAAATTCAAGATATTATTTTCAAATGGTATTTATATAATCCTCAGGATTGAATATAGGAGCGTACGTCTCAAAGAAAGAAAATTGGGACTAATATCCCTTACCGCATTTGTAACATTTAAATTGTAAATGCCATGAAAGAGAGATACTAAAATGGATATTGAAATAAAAATAATTATTGGTATATGGATAATAAAATACATTCATGGTAAATATATACACCACATATGATAAACATGTGGTGGATATGGCATTTGTCTTATAGAAAATAAAAGTCAAAATAAAATACACTACCATATGGATGGGGAAATGGAGGAATGGGAGAAACCTCCCCAGAAGACCCATGGTGATATTTCTGCCCTAGAAAATCCCAGAAGTTTAAACCTTTATTTATATGTCTCATCACACCATATTTCTTAACAGAATCTGACCTCCTCAAATAGATCCAAGGCGCCCGATGAGGAAGCTTTGAAGAGTTTTTTTAATTTCTCTGGTTTCGCAGGAGGGTCGTTTTCTACACTTGTGAATCGACATTTAAAAAGAATTATCAAGAAAGGTTTGACTGCTCATGTCTCGGCTTCGGAAAATGAAATCTCAGATAGGCTTGATCTATGTAATTTTTCCTTCATCGCTCGTGTTTTGCTATTGAAAAGGTCAAAAACCTATAAAATTGTAGATCTGATTAACAGACATGCATTTATTTGGGGATTTGAATATTTTAAATGTGTTTCTCATGGTCATGGTTTCTTTCACATACAATTTCCCTTGGTGGATCTTAAAGGGAAAGCATGGAGTTCAGGTTCACTCAACCTTAGGCTATGTACTCTAAGAGTTTATGATTGGAAGATAAATTTCAATTTGGATGATTTTAGGGATACTTGCGCACAGTTTTGGGTTAGAATTCATGGACTCAATTGGCTTTTGTGGCATCTTGAAATTCATTATGATATTTCATCGATGATTATCATTCTAATTAGGATGGATAATTCCACTGAAAAGGTATGTTTTAGGAATTATGTGTGTGTCCTTGTGGAAGTATATTTAAGTGAAACACTTATTGATAAGGTGATCCTGTCAACCCCGCAAGATAAAATTCCTCTTAAGATCGAATTTTTAAAAAACCAAAGTTTTGTGACTCTTGCAGAATTATTGGTCACTCGAAATCTTTGTGTAGAGATGATATATTTTTTACCAATTGTCACTTTAGAGAACATTATTTGCAACATTGTAGGAAGAAAGTAAATCAAGAGAATGAGAAAACCATTGTGAAACAAACTCAAAATCAGGAGACTGATAAAGGTGGCCCTGCTACTATTCTTATTCCCCCAGTTTCACAGGACTTTACTAGGGAAGGGACTTCCATTCCAAAATAAACTCTTATTTTCAATTCTATAGATAATGAATGCCTTCATATCCCTTCTCTTGTAACTGTTTCACCTCCGAAAGAGGACCTTGGTAATGTTGTATCTACTCAAGTTAATGTAAAGATTCCATCATCTTGGCCTGATTTAGCAGATGAACCCCATATTTCCACCAGAGGGATGTCATTTAAGGATGCCCTCTTCAGATGAATTAAAGATGAACATGTTGATGTGGAATCTGAAGATTCACAAACTTCCATGGAACTTGAAGCATAGGAAAATGTAGATTTTGAGTTCTGGAAAGATCAAAAAAGAATTTCTTCAAATAGAAAAGTAAAATTGAAGATGGTTGATGTCACTTAGGGGAAAACTAAGGATAAGAGGATGCTCTCCTTAAGACCTCAAATTCAAGGCAATGATGATCCTGTTTTGAGGAAAGCTCCTCCTGCAGCAGTTTTTTCTCAGTATTCTATGGTTTCTAACCTCAATGTTCCAATGGTTATGTCAGATCCCGTGTTTCTATCCACTCATGACAACACCTCCAAACATGTTGCTACTCATTTAGCTGGTGTTATTGAGGGTCCAATCTGTTTGGACAATAAATCGACAAGTGTGCAGTCTGCATGTAGCAAGATAGATGCTGGTCAAATTATCCATCCTATAGGTGATGTGATGTCAACTAGTGCTTTGAACACTGAAGGGCTTGATTCATGCAAGCCCACCGTGAGTAGCTTGACTTCTATCCTAGCAATTTCTCCTGTTACAACCATTTTGAAGGTCTCTTCCCCTATTAAAAGAAGACACCCCGAGGAGGACATTCCTCCTCCCTCAGGTCTGATTAGTGTTAAAAATACTAATTTTGTGGTTACATATACTAGTGATCCGATTTTAAAAATAGAGGGATATGGTGGTTCATGTACTGAGACCCCTATTATGGCCAAGAAAAAAACTTTTGTTCCTTCTCTGAACACAGACATGGTTCATCATGTGAAAAATAACACAAATACAAAGGTAAGTACTCATAATTTATTTGGGTTTCTTTCTTCAGGTATCAGTGATGAGGATGGTCAATTGAATATTCGGTCTTTGGATGTGGATGAAACGCCTAATTTTGTTGAGATTGGGCTTCCAGATGATAGAGGTGATCCTTGGATACTTGTCAAAACTGGGAGAAGCGGTCAACACCCGAATTTTTGGGGTGGAAGTTCCCCAAACCACAACATGAATACTCATTCACGAGATGATTGAATTATTTTTACTTAGTGTTGTTCATTTTTTCCTCTGTTGTACACTTCTTTTAAAATTCAACAAAGGGGCTGCCTGCCTCACCTTAATAGAAAAAATCCCCTACTATAAGTCTTTACATCAGTCGTACTCATTAAAACCTTCTGTATAATATATATAATTTTATTAAAAATATATCAAAAAACCATATTAATCTATATAATACCATATATTATTTTCTTATGAAATTTTAGTACCTATTTATTAATGATTTAATGTAAAAGTAACGTTTTGGGTAATAACAACTTTGTTATTCATATATGTTTTGATTTTTAATATTCTAATTCCTCTTAATTTTATCATCATTACAAAATATCCAGAATGATAAAAATGATTTAAATATATTATATATTCACTATACATTTATTTATATTAATATATTAAATTTGATTATAGGAAATGAAATACATTATTCATATAGATGTTTGGTCATACGTATGCATGAACACAATTCTTTTTCATGTTCTTGTCGGTTTGAAATAAAGAAGAGTATATGATATATATTATCATTAAAGAATCATATTTATGTCATCTATATCACATATTCTCATTAAATTCAACCTTAATGCATTCCATTTAAAGCATGAATGAACCACATCGCTTCGCGGGGTGTTAGTCCTCCGTACACATGAATGACATTATCTTATTCCAGAAAAATTAAAAATTTGAAGGTATGTGTGATATAATAACTCCATAACAATAATAAAACCATTAATAATATATATATATATAATATATATATATATAGTATATCCATCATTATTTCCTTCCTTGAGAGGAGGTAATGGAAGAACGAACAACATCGGTTTGCGGAGAGGTAATCCTCTATACACAAGAATGATCATTTCGTAAACTATCTGAAGGAAGTCAAGATAGTTCTAGGTTATTCCCATAATATAAAACCATAATATTATATGTAATATATCAATGTTATTATATCATATTTTTTTAATACAAATTTACGGAGGTGGATTAAGAAATAAAATAAATACACTCATTGAAGAACATTACCTCATCATCTGGTATCCTCTTCGATTTTCACTAAAGAATTATTAGAATGAATTTTTATCCAAAATATGGATTATAAGATTAGGGGAGGGAATTTGGGAATTAATTTTGTCGGGTATTGGCCAAACTAAATAGGTTTTACAGTGTAAATAATAGAGGGGAGTGAGTGCACTTTTATAGTTGAGGAGGAGTGGAATTCATGAAAATACTCAAAAGTATTCACTATTAAGAAGTCAATTATACATAAATTGGCTCCAAAATTGATAATTAAATATAAATAGGGATGATATGGTTTATAATAACCTTTTCACATGTTCTGAAAATTTTTCCCTAACTTCTAAATTTCGATATTTTTAGTATTTTGGGTTTTCACTCAGGTAACCAGTATTTTTAAACAAGATAATTTATATATTAATCATAAAATAAAATGAAACTTATTGTATAATTTAGAACAATTATTTATAAATATAATGGATAATATAAAAAATTATAAATCCAAATTTTGTTGTAAATTAATTTTAACACCAGCTTAGGAAAAAGGCAAAAACATGGATTTAACCCTAATTATGCTAACATAGTTTTTACTATTTGGAGGTCAATATATTCAGTATAAAAGACAATTATTCCCTAAATATAGCACAGAGTATATTAATTTTCATTTAATAATTTCCTGTTATAACATAGGTTTTTTTAGTAATTTTAAATCATTTAATAAAAAATAATTTATCCTAAAATAACATTAATGTTAATTTTGATATTATTCATTTAAATTGAATTAAAAAAACAATACAATGATGGAATTATAATATATTATTTTCAAACTAGATTAACATGATATATAAATATAAAAACATAATGGAATGTAATAATTCATTCAATTTACTTCCCTTTTAATATTTTTAGTGTCATTTATTTTATTTTGTTATTAACTAAATAATTATTGGATTAGCATTTTTTATGCATTTAATTTAATTATTTAACATAAAAAAATTAAAATAAATTACCATGATAAAAAACACATTTATCATTCTAAAATATATATATATATATATATATATATATATATATAAACTAAAATATACTATCTTTATCCTTATCCTATAGATATATAGATATTTAAATTAAGAAAGTTTCTTTTGTATTTTTCGTTACCTAACTTATTATATAGGTAACCTTTAGGGAAAAGGGTCCCAAAAAATACTATAAATATAGATTATAGTCATAGGAAAATATATATGTCTATCCAATGGGTTTTGTAAAAATTTCTATGTTATTTATACTCTTATATTTCCAATTTAACCCCTCATAAACTCTCATTTACCATAACTATGGTAAATTATTTTTACTATTTTTAATATTAATTTCAATTAAAAATTAAATTGGCATTTTTATAAATTATAAATTATTATGATTCAAAATATTAAATACATTATTTCAAATTTAATTCACAAAAGTGTCACAAATTAATTAAAAATTAATCCTACTTACGTGATGAGAAAGTGGTTTATAAATATAACATTTATCAAAAGTTTAGAAAGTTTTTATATCAAATTTAAATATAAAATTGATTAAAATTATTTAAATTGGATTAATAGATGTATAATTTGACTAATTATTCTTTAAAACAAATTTTAAATATTATTTAGCTTTATAAATATATTAAACTAAAAATCATTTTTTAATTAAAATTCATAATTTTTCACAATTCATCAAAAAATGAAACATTTCATAAAAATCCCAAAACCTAAAACATAAGAAAATTTTGAAATTATAATTTAAAAAATATTTTTATTTTATCAGATTAATTTTATAAATTTACAAAAATAATTAAAATAAGTGTTCTATAAAAAAGGCGATGAAATTATTTTTTAGAAAAATACGGGTTTTAAAGGAAAAATTGGATTAATTATTATATTTTTCCATGAAAACACATCATATGAATTTTTTTTAAGAAGGTGGTGTATTTTTCAAATACCAAATCACAATTTATTGAATATAAAAAAAGCAATAGGGTTACAGGAGATGAAGAGTAGGCAGTTTTTTACAATCTTTTTAAAAAAGCTGGAATGAATCAGGAGGAAGATCATCCAGCCAAGTCAGATCCTAGTGAATTCCCTTGTTCGCAAGAGCTTCAGCAACAGTTTTCACTTTCTGGGAAGGAATGAGGGGTGATGTAATCAATATTCATGAGATAATTCAAACATTTCATCAAAAGCGTAGTGAGGGGCCAGGCCAGGTGAATCACCCCATTCCAGATTGCCTAAACAATGGTGGTTTAGTCACTTTCGATCAAGAGTTTTCTCCATCCTTTTTGAAGGGAAAAATTTAAGGCATGAATGACACCCATCATTTCTACTTCCAATGAGGAAGCTATACGACATTTTCTAAAGAGACAACCATGGAACTAGCCAGAAGAATCTATGAAAACCGCCCAACAGCCGGCAGGCCCAGGGTTTCCCTTTGAGGCACCATCAACGTTCACTTTGATCCATCCTGGAATTGGAGCTTCCTAGAATACTTCAAAGGTACGTTTTGGTTTTTTATAGATGCCATCGACCCGGATTTTGCACAATATCTCCTAGTCTCCAACAGAGTTGTTGCAGTGGCCTTTTTCAATCGAAGCAGCCTCATAGACCGCAATGAGAATCTGGGATTTTCCTGCTTTGAGATTTAATGAGCATTTATTATAAATGATATCATTTCTATCATACAATATCACATGAATGATCTCAGTGACGGCCGAGAGGAAAATGTTTTTGATTTTATGAGAATCATCCTGACCAACACATTTCTTTAAAAGAGAACATATTGAGTCAGGTATAAACCATCTGTAGTTAAACATGTCAAAGATATAATTCCATAAAGTAGAGGTTGTATAACATGATAAGAAAATATGGTTAGTATATTCTCTATGTTGGTTATATAGATTACACCTAGAACAAAGTTGAATACCAAAATTTTGAAGGCAGACCTCAGTGGACAATCTATTGTGAGCAATACGCGAAATAAGAGTCAGTCTTTTAGGTTTGATCCAGGGTTTGTTAAAATGCTTTAACCATTGAAAGTTGGATCCAGTGGCATGGAAATTATACAGGTATAAATTTTTGGATTCAAGAATTCCATTTGGGTCCGGCTCCCAGACAAGGAAATCATTAGAGATATTATAAGGGTAGTTGTCAATGATTTGAGAAATATTGTCTGAGAGGTCATTCCTGTGAGATTGAAGAACTTCCTTTATGGTGTAACTAGTGTTCTCAGGGGTAGAATTAGGACGAAGAATTGAAATTAAAGGGGTACCATTCCAATTATATATCCAGAAATTTATTCCGAAGTCATCCCTAACCATCCATCTAGAGTTTTCCATAATGTTATGAAATGAGTGCCTAATGGAGGGCCAAATCTAGGAGGTGATATAATTAAAATTTCCCTTCTTAAGTTTATGTTTAAGTTTTTTGTTTTAGAAATTCAATATCATTAGAGCTATTATGGATTAATCTCCAAGTAAGTTTATCTTATAGGTATTCATTTAAAAATTTTATGTTTTTAATACCAAAACCCCCCCTTATCTAAGGGCTTACAACAGGTCTTCCAAGGGATGGTGACCAGTTTTCTTTCAAAAATGTTTCCCGTCCAAATGAAGTTCTTCATGTAAGTATTGATTTTTTTAAAGGTGCCCATAGGCCACCTATAGATCATGACATAGTAGACCATCTTTGTAAAAATAGTTTATTTGATGATACAAATTCTACCATCCATGGAGAGGGACTTGCATTTCCAAGAAGACAGTTGACTGATGATTTGATCAACAATGCTAGAAAAATAAGAGGATTGAGGTCCTCCCCAAAAGATAGGAACCCCTAGATAGGTGAAGGGGAAGAAACCCTCTTTGACCCCAAGATTAGTTGTGATGATGGCTTTCCTTTGCAGGGATAAATTTTTTCCAAAGAAAATATTTTATTTGTTCTAAGAAATAGCTTGACCTGAAACCTCCTCATAATGAGAAAGAGTTCATTTAAGCACCTGAATATTATTTTGATCACCTTCCAGAAACAAGTTGATGTCATCAGCATATAATAGGTGGGTATGGACCTTAAGATTTCTGGAATCCTAGATGGGTTTTTTTTATGATTGACTAGTGGTGTGATGAGTCTGCTGAGGTAATCCTCAGCAATAACAAAGAGGATTATCGAGAGAGGGTCTCCTTGTCTAACACCCTTTTTGCATTCTAAGTAGCCTTTGAGGGTACCAGTAACCAAAATGGAAATTGAAGAAGATTTAAAAAAGTTTTGTATCCTCATGACAAAGGTATAATTGAATCCAAAACTTTTTAAGACTTTTAAAACGAAACTCCAATCAATGGTGTCGAACGCTTTTCTAATGTCGAGTTTGATGGAAACATTTCCAACCCTCGTGGTTTTGTTATGAGTTTTAGCGCATTCAGAGGCAAGGAAAATGCAGTCCTGAATAGACCTAACTTTTATGAAACCAAATTGATTCCAAGAAACAATTTTGTTGCATATAGGAGTAAGTCTATTAGCAATGATTTTGGTAATAATTTTTGTAAAGATTTTTTATTAGGGAAATAGGTTGAAATTGGTGAATCTCAAAGGCATTGTCAGTTTCTTGAATTAAATTAAGAAATTTCACATTAAGGCCATGAGGGAGAAAACCATTGGTGAAGAAGGACCTCACAAGCTTGCAAACATTCAAGTGAATGACCTCCCAATTCCGTTGAAAGAAACCATTATTAAAACCATCTGGTCCAGGGGCACTGTCAGGTTTCAGAGAATTAACAGTATCTCTAATTTCATTATCAAGAGATATGTTTAAAAGAGACTCATTTTCATTCTCATCAACCATAAGAAGAATGATATCAGGTATAAGATAAATATTGACATCTGGACCATTGAATATGTTATAGAAATAAGAAACAACATGGTTGGAAATAGATTCTTCAGTGTCAATGAGTTGATCATCATGTAAGAGTTTAGAAAGAGGTCGAAAGGCCTTCCTAACTCTTTGAAGCGAGTTATAGAATTTTTTGTTTCTCTCACCAAGAGAGATCCATTTAGTCTTAAAAAGTTGTTTGTGCATGTTGTCTTTGAATGTGAGAAAAGAGTTAAGTTTTAAGGAAATGTGTATTTCAGAGTGAGGATCAAAAGTAAAATCAAAATTAGTATTTTGAGTTTTCAATTGAACCAGTTCTTCTTCTAGAGAAGAAATGTCACCATCAATTTGTTTATTTTTATTTCTACGCTAGCCATTGAGGGATTTGTTTGAAGTTTAAAGTTTGAGGATACATGAAAAGGTATCATGTTGATGGTTCATATTATCCCAAACAGTTTTGATGTAGGAAACACAGTTAGCGTCTATGGACAAGGCATTGTTGAATCTAAAAGACAGGATAGTTTTATGGTTGTTAGCAATCAAACTGACCAAAATAGGATGATGATAGGAGTTTAATCTAGGGAGGGTAATGCTAGAGACATTTTTCCATTTATACAAAATCTCCATATTCGCAAAGGCACTATCAAATTTACTGGCTACAATCTTATTAAAATTCATTCTATACCAGGTGTATTTTTCACTATTAAGGTTGTTTTCCACAAGTTTTTTATCATCTATAGAGGTCTTAAACTCTCTTGGGGATATGGATAAGTGAGAGGGACCCATTTTCTCACTAGAGTTGAGAATGGCATTAAAGTCTCCCATTACAACCCAAGGGTTATAAATGTTGTTAGCCAAAATAGAGAGGACTTGATAGAGGGTTCTTCTTTCTTGATATCTATTATTGGCATATATCATCGTGAAAAAGGTATGTTTGGCTTCCCAGAAGAAGTCACAAGTCAATTGATGCTCAGAAATTTTGATGATATTAATGTTTTGTAAAGAGGTGTGGTAGAAAATCTACATAGATTCAACCAAAATTTCATTTTTACAAGATCCTAGGAAGTTGTAATTAAAAGAGCAGATGTTCAAAGGATTGGAGGTGAATTTGACTTTAGGCACTGAGATAGAAAAAAAATTGGGTTTTTTTGTTGATAAAAATCTTTTATGAACCATTAAAGTGCTAGAGTAAGTGACACCTTGACAATTCTAAGAGAGATGATTCATTTTACTTGGGTTTTGGGTTATAACCACCTTTTTTTATTTTCCCGAACCTTTCTTTCTTTGTGATCTTTTGAAATCCTAAGGGGAGGTTGGTTTAGGTTTCTTGACAAGACGGTTATCATTGGAGCAAGTAGGAGTATCCTAGCTTACTCCAGTGTTTAAAATCTATAGAGGGGAAGGAGAAATAATTGGTGATGGAGGAGGAAAAATATTTTCCTCTGTATGAATAGATGTATTGTCAGCCCTATTTTGGGAAAGGTGATAAAATCATGTCGGAATTCTATTCTAAAACCAAGTCTGGAGTAGCTGCCAAAGCTGAAACTTGGTTAGAGGAAGTAGGGTCTAAGTTGTTAGAGATTTCTAGGGGTGAAGCATTCAATTTATTAGGTATATTGTGTAATATAACTATAGAACCATAAGTTGAGATGTAGCTAGACACATTCAGATTTGAATCAAATCTATTATCTAAATCAGGGGTAGTAGATTTATCAGTAGCAGAATCATGTAAAATGAAAGTACTGTTATCTAAAGCAGAAATAGCATATTTTCCAGTAGCACGAGAAGCATATTTCTCTATGAAAATTTTGAAGGCAATTGAAAGAGAATCAGTATTGACAGTAACAACATTTTTTAAGTAGACAATGTTAGTTTTGTCCATTTCATTAGAAACAGATTTATCAGTATCAATTTGCATTGACCTCTCAGTATTTGTGCATTTAGTGCTAAAAGGTGCAGGGAGAGGAAGATTAAGGGTACATATTTCAAATTTCATAGAACTGTTACCTTGAAGTGGAACCAAAGAGGTAACTTCAGAAGGAAAAAAAGTGAGAGATGTTGTTCTAGCCAAAATAAGTGATTCAGTCACATTTTGAGGTTTCAGTCAACTTACCAGGCCATTGTTAGGTTTAATAGGATCATTTTCAGCTAGAGTGCTCTTTCTTCCCAAGTTTACATCCTTAGGAGAGGAAATATTATTTTTTTGCATCAATTGGGCTGGAGGATTAGAAACCTCCTTAATCTTGCAAGAAATTTCTTTGTTGGCTATTTTACATGAAACAATTTCATAAGAATTCAAGGACTGTTTAGAAGATGGAGTGGCCTTATTGACATTTGTGTCATTTTCATCATGAGCATGCAGGATCTCAAAGACCTTCTCCTCAATATCATTTTTCAAGTTGGAATCAGTGAGGAGTGATTCCTCCTCATATGCAGCATCACCCCAAGATTTACCTTCTACTGGTGCAAAAGTGTTGTCTTTTTTGACCCAAACCTTCTGTTTTTTCCAAGAGGTCTCATGAATGTCTGATTGTGATTTATCTTTTTTATTATATCGGACCTCCTTCCAGTCATTAGAAAGTGGGGGATCCACTTGTTTCCTAACCACTCTACAATTTTAGAGGTTATTCCCTATGATATTACAAACCTCAAAAAATGGTGGTTTCTCTCATATTCAAGCCTAATGACAGTTTTGTAATCCGGAGCACCAAAACTGATGACATCAAGGAGTTTTGAGTCAAGTTTTACTTCAACCATGACTCTATCATATAAACCTAATTCTTCATTTAAAGTCCTTTGATCAATTTTGACAGGGACTCCAATGCATGAAACAACATAATTTAAGATTTTGGGATGCCAAAAAAACCAATTAAGTTAATAGAGTCAAACTCAGATCTGTACAATTGATTTCCTATGCATGTGTGGATTGAAAGTTACATGCCAATCAGAAATTCTAAGTAAACCAGGCTTGAGTTAAAGGTTTCCAGATCTCCATACCTGAGCGAGTTCCTCCTGACATCATGTGAATGTTAAATAGTTTATTAAATATATATACTATATTAAAATCATTAAAATAACTCACTGAAAATATTTTAATATTTTATTGAGGTAGAACACATTTGTTTTCATAAGAAAATATGCTTTTAAAAAAATAATTCCATTATTTTCAACTAGTTTATATTTTAATTATAAATTAACTAGTCACAAAATAATTAATTATATATATACATATGTAAACCATATTTTAAAATTTTATTAAATCATATTTATACCCACCATTCTAATGGAAAGTCGATACCTATAATAATATTTTAATGGTGTAGCATGTTTCGTTTAAACTTGGTGTTGTGTGTAGCACAAGATAGACTTGGTATTGTGTGAGCCATAAGATAAATATGGTGTTTCATGTAACACAAACTAAACTTAGTGTTTCATGTCAAAAAAAATATGGAAAATATATAAATAATAATTTCACAAAATCTCAGGGTGTTACGTGACCGCCTTATGGAAGAGTTTACACAAGCGCATAACCCAAAAGTTTTTTCATCTGAATAAAATAAATCTGAAATTTATCATCCCAAATGAAATTAAATCCATTCCAAGTGATATATTTTTTCTAGTAATACAACTTCAATAAATCTATAAATAATCTACAGTAATATACCACCAAAATTAGGAAGCTATGAATCCCAAAAACATTGCACAGTTACTATAGTTTCATAATACCTTTCTCCTTATCGAGATCAACTAAAATACCTTGTTCATAGACCACATATCCCAATAACATAACTTAATGAATCCATAAATTAAACATAAAATGATACATGTAATCTCTATGATTCCTCAAGGTCTCCATAACATCTCTCATATGACACACGTAGTCCAATTTGTCTTAGAGTAAACTTAGATATCATCCACAAATACCACCATGAAGGAGTCATGGTACTAATGAAATATTTTTTTCATCAAATCCATAAAACATTAGGAGAATTGGTTAGACCAAATTTAATAAAAAGATACTCATGAGGCTCATACCTACTCCTAAAATCTATCTTTTGAATGTCACACTCTTTTACTCTCAACTGGTGATAACTAGATCAAAGATCAATCTTTGAGAACCACTTCACCCCTTTCAACTGACCAAGATTTCTGATGATTAATGGAAATGGATAATTATTATTTACCATGACTAGATTGAGTTTCGAATACATAACAAAAAGGTGAAATTTTTTATGATCTTTCTTTTTATATAGAATAGGTTCCACCTAAGGTGATACACTTAGTCATATAAATCCTTTCTCTATAATATCATCAAACTTGGTCTTAATCTCTTTAAAATTCACTTGGTAAATATGGTAATAATTAGTACTCATTGTATAAGTACAAAGTAATAAATAAAAAAATAAAACTCCACCTCTCTTACCAATGGTAATACAAAGAAATCAGAGGTAAAAACATCATGAAACCTAATAAAAACTAGAGAGAGATCATCACTCAATTTTTCCTACTCCAAGTTGAAATAAAACCCCAATATCACCCGAACTAACTGTGGAAATGGAGTTATAAATATCCTTGACATCAGGTCCCATTCTACCTAAAAGATATGTCACACCCCATTAATCACATTAAAGTATGTCCGTTGAAGATAATAACCAATACGTGTCATATGAGAAATCATCAAATCCATCTAGAAAACGATGTTAAAAGTTTTCATGTTTATAAACAGAAAACTCTAGATTAGATTAATCTCTGATAAAGGTAAAACACAAGAAATACATTGAATTCCCTTATCACTATACATTCATTGTGGAATATTTATACCCACCACATAAGAAAAAATATTTATTGAAAGATTCCTAAAATTCAAAACATAGTTAGATATAAACAAATGAGATATACCAGTATCAAATAAATAAATCACTAAAGATGAACCCATGTTGATGGTACCTCTTATAGTCACTAGAACCACATCATCTTTCTCTCAAAACTCTTACACTTAGTGAAGAATCTTTGTTTAGATTTCCTATGGTTGGATCCCAAATTTATTGAAGCATCTGATTTCACTATAGTATTGTTTGGTTTAGATGAGGTTTTGTCACAACTAAAAACAAAAAATAAATGGTAAGACTTTTATAGGTGGCTTATGTGACTTCACAAACTACAAATATTGGGTACCTTGATGTAAACCCATTCTTAATTCTGAGGAATTTCATACATTATATAAGTAAAAGAGCCTCTTTCAGGTACTTTTGTAGGTATAGATGATGCCTGTTATGGGGAACCACTAGAATATTCATCAAACTTCTTCTTTCCTTAAAAGAAATTCACAGAACTACTAGTGGGATAAAAAGGAACTCCCATTAACCTAGATTTAATAGCCATGTCAAGCTCATCCATCAACACTCTAGCCATCACATCATCTTTTGAATTGAGATTTAGAGATAAATACTATGATCTATTATCATATTGGATACCCATCTATAACCATGGATCCCTCATATTATCATTGGATATAACCTCTTTTTAAAACTAATAAATCATAGCAAAATAGTTCTCTTATTGTTCCACGGTCATATCACCCTACTAAAGGTTGAAATACTCTGTGGATTAATTTAAGGCCCTCTACTCTAGAGAGAATTTATCGGTGAAAATAACTCTAAAGACTTTCCAATCCAAACCCTCATGCTTCTTCACCATCACCATTGAATCTCAAAATCTCATATAATGTCCCCAAGTCATAAAGGTTTCACATTTCACATTTATAGCTTATGGAATTTCTATGAACTCAAAATAATTTCAATATTTTTCAACAAATCCTTATCCCCTTGAGGGTCATTAAAATGCTATAATTAATGTGGTTTCTGAAGAAGAAACTCTTGGGCATGATCTCTAGGTTCATCCTTTCAAGGTCCCACTATAGAATCCTAAATGGGAATGGGTGCAAGTTCATTTACCAAAGCATGGATTCCATAAACCAATATCTCAACAATAATTTGGATGACTAGAAGATTCTACAATCGTTCTTCACCAGCATCTTCCTCCTCTGTCATATTCAAATTACTTCTTGGATGAATTATACAACGCAATATCAAAAAAAACATCACTAAAATCATCAGCAAGGATAAATAGATAATCAACCTAAATAAGTTTCCAAGAAATATCAATTCCATCAAAAATAATTTTAGATTAGTGTTTCAATATAATCAAATTATAATTACGTGAAATCATAGGACCTTATAAAAACATTTCTCAAGACACATTTCACAAACACTCATGATGAGTTAAGGCTAATTATGATGACCGATATCTAGAAAGTCACTCACAACTAACTCATAAGTCCAATCAATCATAGAAATAGTCTACATGAAACCCCAAAATTCTTACTGATAAAAAAGAAAGGAACTCAACCTAACCTACCTAAGATATAAATTCTTATAAATAATCATTGATACAATAGTAACTGGATACCCAAACTGAATTTAGAATGGCCCGAATGGTGTTCTCAATCCCCACAGGTTGGAAATAACCACTTAGAACCGCATAAGGATCATGAGGGAATTATTTTTTCATAATTTTGTGGAAGTTAGAAGATATAATTAGGTATTATCAGCACTCCAAATGGAGAAACTACTAGAATAAAAATAGGAAAAGTGGGCCTTAGAGAATATATCACCATAAGACATAATGTCTTCAAGATAAGGATCAAAGACAACCCGATGTAACAAGTGGATCAAATCTCCACTGGTCACTTCCATCACTCCAAGTCCCAAGGATCAAAGACATTCACCACATCTAAGTGGATCTTTTCCATTTCTTGGGACTAGAATAATATAATCTAAAAATTCTTAAAGGAAAAGGTTGAGTGTGAGATATAAATTACAGTAGGGTCTCACAATGTTTTCAACAACCAATTCCTTAAAAATTAAACAAAATATTATTTTAATATAAATAAAACAAGGAAAGTAATTTGGTTTATATATTTAAAAAAATATTTCATAATAAAGAGATGGAAAAATATATCAAAACTATTTGAAATGAATATTTTATAAAAATATTTACATAACTTATATTCTATGAATAAAATAGTTATATAAATCAATGGCATGTAATAGTCAAATCAAGTATATCATAGAACCATCTATCAATCCCTATGGTACATTGGTTTCTAGTAATTAGATCCTCACACTACTGAATTAGTGATCTCGACTCAATGTGGGCACACTTATCATAACTTAGGTTATTGGGACTCAACTCCCCAATAGATAAAAATCATGGTGTAGTATGTTTATGTTAGTTTTATCATCTTCTATGATGTAAATGGGTTTTCATCAAAATCCATCATCACAGTTTGTGTCCAATATACTATTTGTGTTGTAAATCATAGATTTATGGTTTAAATTATTTCTAAAATTAGTGCTCAGAAATAGAATCCTATAGAAATGCACACAAACTTCCAACTCACCATCGATCCAAAAATACACCCACTAAAACCCTTGACATATTCATACCCAAATTTTATTAATTCAAACAAACATATATCCCCAAAAAAAATAGCTCATTATCCCCAAAAAATATCTACATCCTTAGAAAGATATAAATTAACCCATACCGAAAAGGTAAATCAAAACATGAGTCATGGAGGGCCTAATAGAATGTAACGGGATGTTACAAATTTTCTTCTCTATATTTGTAGATTATCTTATTAGTCTTTAAATTTTCCATTAAATATTCTATCATGATTATCCAATACGTATTTTACATTTTGTTATACCATCACCTTAGTTAAAATTTGTTAGATTAGGACATTAAAATGGAATTTCATACCTTCTAATCAGTCTCAAAATTTCTCTTATTAGTAACATTCATTTGACCATTTCTATAAAATGGTGGGAATCTAACTATAAATAAATCAATAACATCTAGGAAAATATATCAAATAAAAGGAAGAATTATATACTTATATCCATATTATCTACTTCCTTTAAAGGTTTGAGAACCTCCACTATTAACCAAATTAGTCTTCACCATCAAAAATCGCTCACAGATCTCCCAAATGGAACCTTGGTGCTATGATACCACTTGAAATCCCCCAAGAAGTGATACACCACTAAGAAGGGGGTGAATCAGTGGTTTTTTTATTTTACAGATTTTTTCAATTAAAAATAAAACTCTACTGGTGGTTAAGAAATGATACATTCAATATATTCACTCAACCATAACTATATGAAATGGACAAGTAAAAAAGGAAAGGCACATGTTTATTTTAAAAGATTTGTACCAAGTGTGGGTTCCTACTCATGTTCATGGTTCACTCCCTCTAAGACATGAATTCATTACCAAATTTTCATGATAAGACATAATAACATATTCCATGTATCATTCAATAGACCTATTTATCTGAATCCCACTAACATGTACATGACATATCACTGTTAATAGAATGATCATAAAAAAGTATGAAAGATCTTTCGAGATTCTGGTTTCTCAGCCCCTGTTGATGATCTTCCCCTTGAGAAATAAGCATAAATAGAATAATATACTCAATTAATGTAATATATGAAAATTTTCTAATCTTAAAAAATCTGTCTCAAATTTTATACAACTGAATTCTTGATCTCAAACAGATGATTATAATGACCTCTAAAATTTAGGCAATAGAATATCTTTTACTTCTCTCATTTTTCTTATTCTCTATTTTTATGAAACAAACATGAAAAAATTTGTTTTTATCTGATAGATCTTCATATATACTATTTTGGAAACTCCTAGAATTAACTTAATTTAGGATAAATAAACTCCATCTCATCATTCTCAAAACATCACTCAAAAAAATATACAACACCATTCACCATTATTTTTTCAATTGATTAATCTCAAGTTTATGCCATACGAACTAAAAATATTTCATATTTCAATATCCTCATTTATACATTGCATTTATACTTTCTACCTTCTTATCGTTTGGATGAATAGATTAAACATTAGTATATCTTCTTATATTTCAACATCGTAATAGAATAATTTATAAACAAATGATTTTGAGAATTCTAGGAATGTATTTCATATTATACTTAGTGTATTAAATAGAAATACTCTTCTCTCCATTAATATAATTAAGAACCCGTCCACATAAAATAACTTAAATACTCAATTTCTTGAACATCCATAATCAATAACATAATATGGAATCACCACAAAATCATATATAAGTTATTATTGAAAATTGATATCAAATTAAAATAATCACATTAACATTCAAGATTTAATATTTTTATATTATTATTCCAAAAAACTCATATGGGAGTTCCAAATTAACATTCATCTTGAGACATCAAAAAAATGTGAATAAAGATCACCCATTTTGAAATATCAGATGAAACATCATGAATCGTATTTTAAATATGATGTTTTTAACTTTATAGATTGTATAAAGAAACATAAAGTTTTATTTTCTCTAGGATATATGAATTCTAGAAACTCAATATACCTTCAATATGCCTTGTTTTTTCATTATAATTACCCTTATATAGGTCAATATGACCTTTATCTAACTTTCATGTTTTTTATTTTACCATTATATAGAGTTAAGATTAACTGCATATAGCTCCATGTTTTTTAATGTATCATTAAAATTTCTCTATATCACCTTATACATTTCCTCATACTAAATTAACTGTTACATAGATCAAATTACACTTATGAAATACTAAAAGAACACCTATATTGATATCCAAAAACACCTATATAGATCATAATGACACTTATGTATCATTAGCATGCCTATGCAGACATCCAATAACTCATTAATTATGTCCAAAAAACTTATATAGAGACAAATACAAACATACACATATATTTTTTTAAAATAAGAACTCATGAAGTATTATTGAATTTCTCAAATAAGCACAAAATTTCTTCAGAACTATTTCATGTCAAAATGAATAAAATCAAAAAAAAATCCTCACAACATCACAATTAACTCATAAAACCACCAATAATTTTCAATATCTATTCATAAAATTTTAAAATAATTAATAGCACTGAGGATCCTAAAAAAACAATTATTAAAAAATTTATCATCTACATCAAAAACTGAAATGAACTTAGAATATATATATAGTTGACACTCTATTTAGAAAATATTATCATGATTATTTACTTAGTAATATTGTAATATATAAGATAAAATTGATCTATAGACATACTACTTCTTTTATTCCTCTGATAACCAGTATTCTAGCTTCTTCGAGTACCAGGAACTTATCTATTTAGATATATTCTCTTTATAATAAACATGTAATGAATATAAAATATTATTAAATATCATGGAATATGAGATAGAGTCCCAAAACATAACCATATTAAATTCTAGTCATCATAATAATATCCTTCTATTTCATAACATATCATCTTAGATATATTTTTTAACACGTCTCAATGAAAATAATTCATTCTTTAATTATTCCAGCTTTTAATTTTTAAATATCTTGTAAGTGTATGTTCTATGAATTAATCTAAAAAACCTATAGATATATTTCATATGATCTTGTTCTATAGATCTTAGGTTTATAATTTATTTCTTTCTTGGGGAAATAGTTGAATCCTCGCATTAACTAACTATAAAAGATAATATCTATTTTCCATATGTTATCAACCTATCTGACTTGAAAAAATATAGCACTCTGACTAAAATCTTGAAGAAGCATGAATAATGTTCATTATTCATAAAACCAAATTCAATTTTTGGATTAATTAAAATTAATATCCAGGGAAAATGATTATTTCCTCAATCCATAAATGGATCCCTAGAACTTGAAAACCATATTTGATTTGTTTGGAATCACTATCCCTTATGGTATTTTCATATAGATATATTCTATGAGTTTCTCTTTAGAAAGATGGTCTTGATATCAATTTTGACAACTACATTATCATTTAATTATTATATTTCAAGTACAATTATAATGGATTTGTCATGGAACTTTGTGAAATGGTTTCATCAAAGACTATATCTAGACATCTCCAGAAATCAATGGTAACCACCCGTTCTATATAGGTATGAACCTGACCATCTATATCCAATTACTTATTGAATACATGCTAATGGATTTAAATCATCTATCAAAACTTCCAATGTATAGTATTGGGTTTTTTTCATGGAATCCTTCCATCTCTTTTTATTGCGTCCCTATAAGAAGAAGACAATATGCTCTAAATCCTATATATATGAGATGTGTTAAGGTTATATTATATATTATGATCATAAGTACCATAAAGTATGAATTTAAATTTCATAACCAATCATATTTAATAACAAAGTGATATCATATAGCATCAAATAAGATTTCATTCTACACCATCACCTCCATCAATAATATTTTATGATTTAGAGTGTATCGTATGAAACAAAAAAGCCACATCTTTAAAAAATAACTCCCAATAATAATGTATGATTCCCGGTGTGAAATTACATGATTTTTGTATATTTTATGTAATTATAATGAGTGATTACCTATATCATAGTTTATTGTATTTGATACAATTCAACTATCAATTGATTTAATTAGAGATAGAATAGTTACTATTATTATTGAAGAATCACTTATACAATAGATATTATCATAAGTACCATTTTATAAGATATAAGATATGGGAAGAACATTCATATAATAACTACATTATTGAAGTAATAGAATTTAATCATCTATTATAATGCATCGGTAAATGTGACATCCCAAGGGGCATAGTCAGGGTCTTACAAAACCCACTAACATGTGATGGAAGTGGGTAGGTGATTTATTTTAAAATTATTTTTTTATATTACTTATTACCTTGTATCCCAAATCTATTATCTTCCACTACCTTTTCTACATGAGGTTCTAGCACACTGTGGTGGTTCTCAAGGATCCTATTAATATAGTGGATGATTCAGAAACAACCAATGGATATACCATATAGTAGGGATGATTTTACCTCTACTATTAACCTAATAATTCAAGGTTAAATATTGAGATAAGAATATTTGGACTACATTATGAATTTAAAATTTTATTCATTTTCAATTTTATCATATTTCATATATCTAGCATGGTATGATCATGGGAAAGGGATTGAATTAATTCTATTACTTTTTTTATGTGTTAATAGACCCAAAATAATCCTAGTAATGGCATCAAAGAAACCCATGTTCTTAGATTTATGAAATCATGTATGGAATGAAAAAAACCATATAGTATTATGTATCAGATGACTAACATAAAAATAATACATTGAAATTATTATGAGGGATTTATATCATGAAAAATAATGTGAGATATTGAAAGATATTATATGGTTTAAATCTATGGATTTATTCTTTTCTTAGTGTTTGAATCCCTACCAATGAGTAATATAATTTTCTATGTTTTATCTCCTAAAACAGATGATCGTATCATAAGTTACATATGACACATATGACTAAATATAATCTATAATATCACATGTAAGGATAAATATTTTTTTCATAAAATATAATAGATACATATAACACCGAATGGGTTTATCATATTCAATTACATAGTTATAAATCATAAATTATGAATTATAATATTTTGATATGTGCTCTACCAATGGTATTTTTTGGTTCCCCATGAAACGAAGAATATTATTGGGAAGTAATTTTTTTCTTAGTATTCAATTATAAATTAAATTAATTATTTATAAATCATTTATAAATAATTATTAAAATTTATTTTGTTGATATATATTAAGGATATTATAAATTAACTAATTATAAATAGTTTATAATTAATTAATTTCATTTTTCTGAAACATTTTTTATTAAATATTCTAAAATATTAAAATATTCATATTAAAAAACTTATAACTAAAATTATATAGAATTCCTTATGAATTAAATAATTTGACTATTTGATAGTCATAAGGATTAATTTTTTATGTGTTTATAAATTAAAAATAAAGCGAAAATTAAATGATTTTATATTTATTTAGAAATGTTTTATAATTAAATTAAATTATTCAAATTTAAAATGGTGAATTATTTGGTTTATTATTTAAACCACATAAAATGTGTTTTTATAATTTATTTATTCATGTTTCGATAATGATTAAGTATCTAGAATTTATAGTTTTTAAATAGTTTACATAATATATATTGGTTTATAAAATGTTTATAATTCATATAAAATCATATGTACTAAAAAGAAAATTCATATAATGAAAAATATGAAGAAGATCATATTATGAATATAAATTGTTAATATTTAAGTACTGTGAAATATCCATAATGAATAAAATTGAATTTATAAAGTTCTAATGATTAGATTTTTATTTATGAATAGATCGAAAATTGTTTATATCATTTTTAAATAATAAATTTAAAATACCACAGGAGGTGATTTTCCACCGAAAATGGGTGGTTGAATCAGTTTTGATTTTTTTTTAAAAATATTTCTTTTCAAATAATCCTCTCTTGGACTATTAGGATATGATCAAATCTTATGGTTACTCAACCATTCCCAAAAATAGTAAAATAAAATATCATAGGAACATAATATTTCTATAAGTTTTGAATCCAATGTGGGTTCATACTTCTTACCGTGGATAGTTTTTCCCTCCAACCATGGATAATTTTCACTATAACCCCTAGTGAAATACAATTACAATAATATTTGGGGCATCCCACCAAACATGTTAGGAGTCATTCATAACAAAATAGCTTCACACTATAATAAAAAAAATATTTCATTACTAAATATGAACTACCAAAAAAAAATTCGGTTCAAAAACTAAAAATATACATCTTCTGTTATGATAATCCAATATATGAAAGATAAGTATTGCTCATAGTGTATTCTAGAAAGTGCTTTGCAACTATTACAAAACTCAATGCTCAATCTACTTGAAGACGATAGTTTCATTGGATATTGATCACTGAAGAAAAAAAAGCTTCACCTTAGACTCTTCTCATGAATATTTAATTATATTTATCTCACTCTTCAATATTTCTATTCATTGGCAGTTTTCTCAACATTAGATATCTACTATGTGTTGATGTTTTCTTCACTATCAATTATTTATCATGCATCAACAAAAATTTTCATTTCTGGTTTCCATGTAGGGAACAAATAACCATGATCTCCACTCTCTCTTATGTTGATTTGAAGATATCACACTCAATGATATCCTTTAAATACCATTAAATCCCAAAGATCTTGGAGATAGTTGAAAAATAATATATTTATTTCATAGATCAAAATGGGTTTTACAGAGTATAAATTTATCTATAAAAATATCCTTGAGAACTGATAAAAAACCCTTCAAAGAATGATGGAATCATAAAATTAATAGAAGTCTGAATAAATTACATGAAAATATCTTTTTACATAGGAAATAGATATTTTTTTCTCAACAAAAATCGGGTATGTTGGAAATCACCTATGTGAATCAGCTATGTCGACTTGCATGTGGCTATCTGAACAATTAGTGACATCGTTCTTAGAAAAAAAATTATCTGACTAAAAAAATATATGGACTAAAAATTTTGTTGTGTTGATCATTTGGGTATGTGTATCATTCATATAAATAGATGAATAGGCTATACTATTTTCTTATATAATGGGAATGGAAATGTGAATTTGGAAACCCAAAAACCTGAACATAATAGCTTCAAATGATCTGCATCGCTTCTCAAAAACACTAGTAGGAATCATAAACCATTCTTCCTTAATATGTAATTAAATATAAACCAATTCAAGAACTTTCAAAATAGTGAGTTCCTCTAATCATTTTTTTTTCAATAAATACAATAACACATGCATTCCAATAACTATGGTATCATTAAGATTTCTCAAACTAAACCATAAATTCATGGGGTTATTTAATCTCCCCCATTGTATTTTTTGAAAATCAATTGGAAACCCCTAGACATACCATACTAAAAAAACCTAACCATTTTATAATCATTAGGAAGATATAATTAATGGAGACACTGTTTTGATGTTCTAAGGGTAACTGACATCACCGAAATTGAGGAGAATTATTTAAAAACCACTCATACAACTCTAGTCTATTACTTCATTCACCATCTCTTGAGAAAAATTATTAAAGACCAAAACCATCATGCCAATTGGGTTACAGAATTCCTCATTACCATAATCAAGAGCTCATGTAAGGATTTATTAGCACTGTGAAAACATCTCTAGGATTGTTATATTTTAAAAATCCAATTGTGACTTACACTCCCCTTCAATATAGATTTCTCTTCCCCTTTAGAAACACAATCAAATAGACCATGGGTGTATTAAAGAACTATAAATTCAAGTGTGTGGGGAAGGATGAATATTATGATTAATATATAATTACACAAACCTCTCTTTTTTCATAACTATGGTAAAAATTCCTTCAATATGATCTCCCATGAAAATATATTCTAGCTTGGTTTCTACACTAGAAAATCATTCTTTTCTGAAATGAAATATATTATTAACATAATGATATATTCATGCAATTATATTATCTAATTGTCTGGATTTTAAATATTTTTTAAATCAATCAATCCATGTTTTCTATATTTTAATAAATTATGGGATATTTGAAATAATGTTTTATAATGAATTTGGATGATTGTATTAGTGATTTATTTTATTAAATATTGTTTTATGGAATTTTGGGATGATAATTTTCTATGTTGTTTATAATGTTTCGGGAGTTTTATAAACAAATTTGCCATACAAGGGATAGTCCTCAAATAGTAGCCCCTATCCACTTAACCAGAATCACAAATAGGTAGGTTGGCCAAGAAAGATACCAAGAGGTCCGGCCTGAGGTAGACAGTTGTGAGGCTGGACGGGGGCATCTGGATTGTGTAGAGTGTTGGGCCTACAAGGATGTCTCTACAGGAATATAAGGATGGGTCAAAGCCTGAATGTACTAGGCTATGGTGGTGATACCCATGGGGAAAAGTTAGGAAAGCCTCGCCATCATGGAGTTGTTCCGAACTGTGGGTGAGGGTCCTTTGAACCCCCTCTGACTGAATTTTGACAGTGAACCTACACTTTGATTGATAAATGAATGTTGAGTTCATAAACACTTGTAGTTTGAAATGGATTCAACTTGTAATTGTTTATCTTTAAAAAAAATGGTGTGGTCCCACCAACTTTTCACATTCTTCATCCTCACACAACAAGATACAACATCCTCCACATTCACAGCCGCACGACGCTGGCCTGCTGCCACCTATTGTCTTCAAGAAACACTATTGATGCCCACTAGAGAGCTCAGTCTCAAGCTGTTCCCAATACCAATGCCTAGGATCACCTATTATTACTCTCGAAACCTTGAGATACCACCATATACCACATTTTAAATATTACTGAAGTCATGCAATAACATTTCAAACTCCCTTCAGCCACTATGAAGACCTGAGGTTTTAATGGAGGCCTAAAGCACAATTTTCACATCTACCGAGTACCTAGGAAATTTCATGATTACGCTACCTCTATAATTTCAATATTTCTAGATCACTTCCATAGAATGAGAAAAGAACCATTGATAAACCATAGAGGATTCTCTCACTACTATTGTTGATAAAGAATTTGATGAATTTTCTACTCTTGAAATAATGGTGGATGTTATCCATTATTTCACCAAAGGTGGATGTGATCCACCATTTCTCCAAGGGTGAATTTTCAATATCTCTTCTCCATTACAACTGCTCTACACCAGTCTAACATTCACCACCATCACTTCCCCTTAACGATCATTGGACAAGAATCACTGAAAAGCATATGAAACTATTTGGCCAATAGTATAACAAGCTATAGTTGATCCAATAATAGCACATTCTACCGGTGTTTGAATGGTAGTGCATGCTACCATTGATCAAACGGTATAATCAGGTGAAATTTTCCACTACCACTGATACTGCCTAGAAATTCAAGGTGAACCACTACCCGGGTACCCCCACCACCACTGTCATGCACTCCAATATAGGACCCACGACCACATTCTACCAGGTCATTGATGAACTACATGTGTAACCACGATATTTCCAAAAGGTTTGGATGATAGATATGAATGGATTGGTAGAGTGAATGATGAAGGAATATAATGAACAGGGAGAATAGGATGAGAGGGATGATAGCACTGTAATTGGAAAATGCCAATGATAGATGAGATCCATTGTTGTTCCAATGGTGGAAGTGATCTACCGTTACTAAAGAATTACAACTCAATGGTAGAATTTGGAAATACCATAAAATTTAAAAGATTCGGTACCGAATATAATTAAAAATATACATTCAATGATTGCAAAGATATTGCAGGATATATCCAAGAGAGATAAAGGGGTTACCTCCCTCTATAAATGCAAGGATGTTGTACTGGACAAAAGTATTGAAGGATTGGGAGTGGACTGTTGTCGGATGCTCTATATTTTCTACTATTTAATTTTATTCTATAATTTATTTAAATTCATGAAACTCTATTTATTTAATATAATTTTTCCATCCTTTATATTTTGTCCTCTATTTCAGTCTCTCAATATTTTATCCAACATTATCTCATTCTACTCTTCTCATTTCTTCCACTGTGATATCTTACACTTGATAATGAGTTACTAACCCAAGGCATAGCCTCAAGGGAGGATTTGGTGTCCTGAATTATGTTCTTCAATTTTAAATTTTTTATTTATGTTTGGGTTAGCAAGAGTGAAGTGTATGAGTGTGGTTATTTCCCACCATGACATGGAATTCAAACTCATTTATATTCATCTATTTAAACCTTTTCCCTTCCATCATTTGAACATAATCTCTTCACAGGATATATTTGATACATTCAAGGGATGAAACAACATATGATGGAGCTGGGTCCTGGGAGGCTTCACACTCTCAATTGAGGTATTACATCAAACTTGATTATATGAGGAAGTGATATATAGTTTTATTAGGAATTTAAGGTTTCACAATCACTAAATAAAACAATTGTAATTCAAGATTATGATTTTATATTTGAATTATCATAATAAATTTAATTAACTAACATGAATAGTATAAGGAACCGAAATAAAAACCCTAAAAGTATAAGCTATTTCTTTATTCATTCTTGAATTACATGTTAAGTATAATTTTTTAATACACTTCCTTTACGTTTTTCATTAATAAAAACCCATAACCACATTTTTTCATAAAATAAAAGAAAAAAAATAAATAGTTCATATCTGAATTTGACTAAGTAGCTAAACAACTATGAAGCTACTTAAGTGAGATGACCCTGGTCAACAACAACGATACACTACGAAAAGACATAGAAATTTTATCTTCCCAAACACTAAGTCAGGTGTACGATCTAAACTGGAACTGTTTTTGGGAATCTAATCATTAGTTTTCTTTCTTTTTTCTTTTTCACATGTTAAATAGTTTTTACTAATATTAAACCCCATAAAAATTCTTTTTCATAATATTTTCAAATTTTTATTTTTCAATATAAACAGTAGTTAGTTATGGGTGAAGGAATAAAAGAATATGTTATTCCATAATAAGGAGGGTCTCCTACAAAGGCTAGATGAACTCACTAACTTTTCCAAGAATGTAATGAATGTGAACAAATTCAAAATTTAATTTCAAAAACTGGTAAATATGATTGATGGAGTTAGATTTTATTATCATAAACTGAAGGCCAAAAAGGAAGTCATACTAAAGCTGTCTAGTTTTACGGAAGACATCAAGAAAGTTGATACCCAACTAGAAGACCATTAATAACCCAACAATTTGAAGGACCATATCCAAGATATACATAATGAGATAGAGTGGATTCCTGTAAAGTAAGACCTGCTTTTTGAGATATATGTAGAAGATTAACATGATCTAGATAATTTCTAGAAAATGTATGACGTATGATATGATCTCCCAATTCCATTAAAATTAGAAGAACCAACACCACTCTACTCGTCTCTATCCATTGAATAATAGGAATCTAAAAAATTGATTGAATATGAAGAAAATATGGGGGATCCTTACTACTTACATCCATCCACTGAGATTCAGTTTCAAGAGGCACTTACCACTAAAAAGTGATTGAACTATAACCAAATTACAGAGATTATAATTTTTTGAAATCATTCTTTTTAGATTCTATTCAATCTATTTTGACTAACAATACTAACTGATATGATATTTCATATTTGTTCAATCATTTATTTTTCTTATAAGAATATGAATAAAAACACCTACTCCTACTAAGTAACACATAGAGCTGATTGTTTTTAATGAACATAAATTTTATGAAGCCCAAGAATAACTTCTAGTTCTTGAGCATAAAAAAATAGGAAATAGGATACTCAATTTTCATGTGAGGATTTTTATTTAAATTTATATTTTGTTCAAATGAAAAAAACTTCTTACTTTTCCTTTGATAATTCAATTCATGAATCCCTTATTGATCTACATTTGTAAAATAAAGAGATTTTTTTACATGGAGAAACCAATATAGAAGATGATCTAAACGTCTTCTTATACCCTCTCTGCAAGTTACACATCATTGTAAAGGGGTTGGATTTGGTATACTCTATATGTGGATAATTACACACAAATAAGTAATGTGTGGAATATGGGAAAATCCAAATTTTGTGGTCCAAATCCATAAAGATCCACCCACCTTCAAACTTTGAATAAGAGTTGGTAATTCACTCTAGAGCTAGCAAAACTCTTGGGGCCACTTTGGGGATCATACCAAGATTTATCATTACTTTATTTATTGAAATTTAATTTTCATATATAGAATCATGTTATAATTTACCCCACTTCCCATATTCTATTTGAGAATATATTATAAGAACCTCATGCTTAATTTACTCAATTACTTTTTTAGGACCATGATGGAACAAAAAATACCCCAAATAGTAGAGGTGGAGAATAAAAAGCATCTTTTAAAAATGGATTTCACTTTAATATTTATCTTTTAAACTCTCTAAAATTTTATGAGATCACAGATTGGATCTTTAAAATTGTTAATTGTATTCACATACATAGAATTATTCTTTTTCCTGACTTATCAATGATACATGAGTTTCTCAAGAATCCTGTAATACTAAATTTTATATTTCAATTAAAATAATATTGAATTATTAAAATAAAAAAATTAATGATAAATGTTAGGAATTGATAGTAAAATAAGGACTGTTGTTTTGAGGTAATCAATTTATTCATGTAAATTAAATTTACTGAAAATTTTTCACACTTCAAGTTTATAAAATTCATGTAAATTGATTTTTTATTATTATCCAGGCTAATATTGATTGTGTAAAATCATATGTTAACTTACTAAAAGGATTTTGAGACCAAATATTACCAATTTTATCTTGAGAATATTTCTGGAGTGATCTTGTGATAGGCCACATATTGTAACTTTCATTGAATCTTTTAAAAGCATTGACTATGAAAAAAAACACAATTAAAATGATTGAGTTGTCTTTTGAGAATCCTTTAACCTTAATACCACCATTTCATTCATCCTTGTTTATCCCATAGAGACAATAAATAATCTTATTAGGGATGATCCATATCATAATTCATTTTTATAAATTCCTACACTACTCTTAGTATTTGAATGATTTTATTAAGTTGATGTGTGGGGGTTGAGGAAGTCATGGTAAAAGGGATGAAATTCATTATAAGGTAAAACTGTATGGGTGTTATCCTGGGTATTGAGAAATCTTTATTGACTCATTCATTATTATATATTTTTCCCTTCTTGGAAAAAAATAAATGAAAAAAATTGGAATGGGTTGTGACTTGAAAGAAAAAAACAGTGATTTTTATAATATATTGTTAGGTGTTTTATGTGACGTTTATTCTAAGCATAAATTCTAAAAAAGAAAAAAAGGAAAAATTAATTTTAAGAAAAGAGTAGAATAGTTATGGAAAGTTCAAGAAGGTTTACATCATTCATTATGTATTCACTATTCATGACCTTGCTTTGATCTTGGGAAGTGGGAGTCATCACAATTTAAAGGGTATATTTTCACTGGTCTTTTACTGCTAGTATTATTCACTATACTTTAAATATTAACCACCACTTTAAGATTTACTTTTTAAACATAGATTCCTTCAAACCTTAATACTTAGATTCATTAGAACCTTTATTGAATTTTCTCATTATTTTATCTTTCTTTAGTCTTAACAAAGTGTAGGAAAGATCTTCTTTACAAGCTTATGAAAAAAAATAATGTTCTCATGATATGTGAAAAAAACTTTAATTTATATCCTGAGTGATGAGGTAAAAGAATCAAGAGAGAAAGATCATTACTTGAATATTTAAGAATAATTAATTAAGGATATTGAATGGATGAAAGTACAAGTTCCTTATTGTGATTTTATGCATTAGGATAAGAATATTTCATGTGTGTGAGTTTTTGACATACTGATATATTCATGAAATTATGTTAGCCAATTTTATGGTTTTCAATATTTTTTCAATGAATAAATCCTTGTTTTTCAATATTCTAATATATTATGGGAAATTGGTAATAATGTTTTAAAATGAATTTGAATAATTGATTTTAGTGATCTGTTATATTAAATATTTTTATGGAATTTTGGAATGATAATTTTCTAATTTGTGTATATATCTTCTAGAGATTACTAAAAAATTGGTCTGCCAAGGGCTGGCCCCTAATCAGCAACCCGTAGCCACTTATCCAACCTCATGAAGTGGTTTGTTAGAAAACCAGGCCACCAGGAGGGTCTTCCTGAGGTAGTAGGTTATGAGGCCGCATTGGGTCATCAGGCTCATGTGTAGTGTAGGGTAAATGAGGATTAATATATTGTAATATATTTTTGGGATGAATCTCAAATGCACCGTCCCATGGTGGTGAAACCCAAAAGGTGATGGGAGGAAGGCCACATTAGTAACGGCGCTGCATGGAGATGATAAGGCATCCTATGACCCCCATTATCAATGCTTAGGATCATCCCTAATCACTCCTTGACCCTCATTCAACTGTTGTAGACACCATTTCAAATACTACCAAATCTATGAAATTTATTTTTTAACTCTTTCCAGCCACTGTGAAGGCTGAAGGTTTTGATGGAGATGAAATTTTCATTGTCGCATCTACCAAGCACTAAGTAAATTCCATTATTCTAATTATTCCACAATTCATCACTATTATACCACTACCAGATCATGATCATAACACCATTAATAAACCTTAGTGGATTATATCACTATATTCATCGCTGAGGAAGGAAGGTGATTCTGTAACTATGAAGAATGTGCTACTGTTAAGACAATAGTGGATGTGATCCACCATTTCTCCAATATTGGATTTGGTCCACAGTTTCACCATTGGTGGATGTAGTCCACCATTTCACTAATGGTGGATGTGATCTACCATTTAACCATTAGTGGATCTAGAGGATTTCCTCTCCACTACAACTACTCGGCACCAGTCTACACCTCACCACCATCGCCTATACTTAAGGACAACTGCCCTAGAACCACTGAGAATCACATACCATAATTGATCCAATTGTAGCACATTCTACAGTTGAGGCAATGGTAGCACATGATACTAGTGTGTCAATGGTAGCACATTCTACCACTGAGACAATGGTAGCATCTAGAGAAATTATCCTTAGTAATTTCTACCATCGAGAAAAGCCTAGTGAACCATTTTTCGAGTACAACCACATCCACTTCCTAGCACTAACATGCATTCGGACCTGTTGGCAAGTGATTTGCTGGTCCGTGATTTCCTCATTGGCATCGTCTCAGAGTGCGACTTAGGTAAGTGCAGGTATGAACCTTTATCAAGCAGTTGTTTAGAATTGTTTTATTCTGAGCATGTTTATTTGTTTTTCAATATCATTCAACTTTGGGCAACATGTATCACAAATGATACAAGGTTGGGGGTTGTTTGGGTCATACCCCGTAGGTTGTTTTCTGTTTAAGATATGCCCTAGTTGGTGATGTTAGGTGGTGCAGAATCATCATGTGGTTTAGGATTAATTTTCAAGGTGGAGAGTGTGTTGTTGCATATTAAATTTGTTCATGAATTTAATTTCCAAGGTAGAGATTTGTGATTTTTTATTCACATTTTATTTTTTTTGTTAATTAAATGCATAATTTAACTTTATCGTTTGAGTTTTTTTTTGCGCAGCTAGGAAAGGGGAACCACCCAATCGGGCTCCACCGACCACGTGTCCCAATTCATTTTTGAGTTTTCAGCGCTATTAGGTATTAGGAAAGATAGGGAAGCGCTCTCTAAGCCCGACTCTCTTGCGGTGATGCGGTTCAGCTACTCCCTGGTGGAGTGAGAGGCGGAGCAGAAGAGCTTTCTAGGTTCGCCTGAGAGAGATCAGTCACATCGAAGGGGAGATCAGCGACGTCATGTTCCTGATCTGGAATTTCTACTTCGTAAAAGAAAGAGCAACACCTCTCTTTCCCCCGATAAACTTTTGACAGTTTTGGTTCGCCGTCGAAAATCGGACCAGAGAGGGATTATAGACAAGTCTCTCTAGTCCAACATTATTGTTTTGCGAAGAAAGAGCAGCGAACACAGAGTTCCTGCAAGACCTTGGCTGATCTGTGTTGCTACTCGCGGTGATTGACCGCAGATGGAAGTGCAATTCTGGTTCTTGAAGGCGAAGCACAAATCTGTTGGAAGTTGAAATCCTAGTTCGTAGAGAGGGGTCATTGTGGGATTTCCTTCCTACAGTTCGACGAAGAAGGATCGTCGAATCATATAGCAGTGAGGATTGTGTGGTCCAATCTGGTTTTCACCGGATCTGGACAGCGGCAACACGGTGGCTTTTCTTGGATCGCGGTAGCTTGGCGGGGGGCATCCAGGAGGCGATGAGGGCCTTTAACGGAAATGGTTCTCGATGAAAGGGGTCGGCCTCAGTTTCTTTCTCTTCCTCCTCTTTCTACTCATCCATAGGATGAAGAGTCTAGATTATATTAAACTCAGACATCGGAAAAAAAAACCTGGACAGTGACAATGGCTTAGGACAGCAACAGGCTCATGGTGACAAAGGTGATATCGGACCCCGGGTAAGGGGGTCTTAGTCCTGTATTATTTTCTTTGTCATGTTTTTGTCTCGTACATGTTCTTTTAGAGATGTTGTTGGTTATGTGATGTTGTCCTGTTTTGCATCCCTTATAATGATTCCTTGCATAGTGAAAAGCCTCGTGATGATCTTTCCCCGTTCACGTAGGCCATATGGCCGAAGCACGTAAATCCTTGGTGTCCCTTTTACTGCTTTCAGTTTCTGTATTTAATCTGACCTGTAATTTCTGAACGTTCGATGCTTCTTATATTAATTTTAAAAGTTGTTTTGAGCCTTGTTGTGGCTTGGTTATATCATTGCTGCTGCTTCTTTTGATTCTGGAAATATATATTTGATTCTGGAATTTTGTCTCATTTTTCTTGGTTTTATTAAATTAGTGTTCTACAGATTTTATGTTCTGTTTAATGAGAAATACTACAATGCTTGAATGTTGTTGTAATTTCCACTACTTGTGTGTTGTTCACTGATGTTGAATTAATTTGAATATTTCATTTGATGTTCTAACTTCAATGCAAACTTTACGGTTTATCTTTATCAGTTTGCATGTTATAAACTGTTAATAAATATCGTTTTTGCGTTTCAAATTTTAATAAACCAAAACACCCAATAGTTCTTGGGCTATTATGTGGGGACTGCCTCTCGCGCAGGGGTGCTCCCCGCAAAAAAGTGGTATCAGAGACTAATTGGGTTTAAGTTTTGATTTGTTAAAATTTGAAAATTTTTATTAGTTTGCTTTCAAATGATTTGTCAGTGTCTTTTAGATGTTACAGCATGCTTTGTTATTTTGTTCAGCTAGGTCTTTAGCTCTCTTGGGATGTAATTTCATTCTGCTGGTGGTAGTTTGATTCCTTGTTGTTTTCTTTCCTTTTTTTCCTTTACCATTCTGAGCCTCAAAAGATACCTCTCGGTAGTTGCTACCTATGTGTGTCTATGGTTTAGGGATAGGAATGGGTACTTTGTGAGATTTTCCTATGTTTGAGAGATGGTTAGCAGTAAGGTCTTGGTAGGATCTTGTGTCTCTAGTGTCCGCCTTTTGCCTAGGAGATGAGCTTGTACTAGCTCCGTTGTGTTCCTCTGCATCCTTTAGGACTGTTTGCTCCGAGTATAGTCCCATTGTGAGTTCGGTGTTTAGGTTTGGGTTGCTTGTGGGTGCAGTGTCGCTTGGCTGATCACCAAGCTTCTTTGTTTATTTTTCGACCCTGTTTAGCAGCTTTGTTTGGTTTCCTAGGAACTGTGTGCCGTTAGTAATTCTATACTAGGATGTGTGGCCCTTTAGTGGCTTGTTTTCCCCTAGTTTCTAGCTGGCTCCCAATCTATGTTCTCGCATTATTGAGTTGTCTTAGGATGTTGGGACTACTTGCATGTGTCCTTGCAGTTTCTACTTTGTTTGAGGAAGTCTATATTTTGCTTTTGTTTAGGCGGTCGTCTCCAATGGTGGAGATTCTGAATCCATTTGGTTGAGGATCTTATGGTGCCTTGCGTTGAAAGTCCATGCGGCGTGTCTCTGTTTTAAAGTCGACGGTTCTTGGTCCTTTGGTCCTTATATGTGTTTTTTTGGGTTCAGGTGGAGACTCTTTTAAGTTGTTTCATTTACTATACATGTTCTATCTCTGTTGATCTCTCTTTGCTGCTTCCTTTTCTGATATTTTTTTTGCATGATTGCACTGTTTTTTGTACTGAGTTACATTCTATGTGAATTTATCTGAGTTTTGGCTTTCCATTTTTTGTGTGAGGATGTATACTGCTCTGTTTATTTGTGTTCTACAGGCACAGGTGAGCTAGTTCAGGACCTGTTGGCATGTGATTTGATGGTCCGTGATTTCATCATTGGCATCGTCTCAGAGTGAGACTCATGTAAGTTCAAGTATGAACCTTTATCATGCAGTTGATTAGAATTGTTTTATTCTGAACATGTTTATTAATTTTTCAATATCATTCAACTTTGGGCGAAATGTATCACAACTGATACATGGTTGTGGGGCTGTTTGGGTCATACCCCGTAGGTTGTTTTCTGTTTAAGATATGCCCAAGTTGGTGATGTTAGGTGGTGAAGAATCATCATGTGGTTTAGGTTTAATTTTCAAGGTGGAGAGTGTGTTGTTGCATGTTAAATTTGTTCATGCATTTAATTTCCATGGTGGAGATTTGTGATTTTTTATTCACATTTTATTTTTTTGTTAATTAAATGCATAATTTAACTTGGCCGTTTTAGTTTTTTTTTTTTGTAGCTGGGAAAGGGGAACCGCCTAATCGGGCTCCACCGAACACGTGTCTCGATTCGGTTTTGAGTTTTCAGCGCTATTAGGTATTGAGAAAGATAGGGCAGCGCTCTCCGAGGCCGACTCTCTTGCGGTGATGCGGTTCAGCTCCTCCCCGGTGGAGTGAGTGGCGCAGCAACAGAGCTTTCTAGGTTCACCTGAGAGAGATCAGCCGCGTCGAAGGGGAGAGAAGTGACGCCATGTTCCTGATCCGGTATTTCTGCTTCGTAAAAGAAAGATCAACACCTCTCTTTCCCCTGATCTATTTTTGACGTTTTTTGTTCGCCGTTGGAGATCGGACCGAAGAGGGATTCCAGCCAAGTCTCTCTTGTCCAGCTTTATTGCTTCGTGAGGAAAGATAAGCAAACACAGAGTTCCTGCGAGACCTTGGCTGATCTGTGTTTCTTCTCTCGGTGATTTACCATAGATGGAAGTGCAGTTCTGGTTCTTGAAGGCGTAGCGCAAATCTGGTGGAAGTTGCAATCCTAGTTCGTAGAGAGGGGTCATTGTGGGCTTGCCTTCCTGTGGTTCGATGAAGAAGCATCATGAAATCGTATAATAGTGAGTATTTTGTGGTCTAATCTGGTTTGCACTGGATCTGGGCAGCGGCAACGCGGTGGCTCTTCTTGGATTGCGGCGGCTCGACGGGGGGAATATAGGAGGCGATGAGGGACTTTGACAGAAATGGTGCTTGATGAAAGGGGTCGGCCTCGGTTTCTTTCTCTTCCTCCACTTGCGGCTCATCCAGAGGATGATGAGTCTAGCTTAGAGTGAACTCAAACAGCAGAAACCAACCTGGATAGTGACAATGGATTGGGACAGCAACAGACTCATGGTAAAAAAGGTGATACCAAACCCCGGGTAAGGGGGTCTTGATCATGTCTTATTTTCTTTGTCATGTTTTTTCTCGTACATGTTCTTTTGGAGCTTCTATTGGTTGTGTGTTGCTGTTCTGTTTTGCATTCCTTGTAATGATTCCTTGCATAGTGAAAAACCCTGTGATGATCCTACCGCGTGCACATAGGCCATATGGCCAAAGCACGTAAATCCTTGGTGTCCCTTTTACTGATTTCAGTTTCTGTATTTAATCCGACCTATAATTTCTGAATGTTTGCTGCTTCTTATATTAATTTTAGAAGTTGTTTTGAGCCTTGTTGGGGCTCAGTTATATCATTGATGTTGCTTCTTTTGATTCTGGAAATATATATTTGATTCTGGAATTTTATCTCATTTTCCTTGGTTTTATTAAATCAGTGTTCTACAGATTTTATGTTCTGTTTAATGATAAACACTGCAATGTTTGAATGTTTTTTTAATTACCACTGCCAGTGTGTTGTTCACTGATATTGAATTCATTTGAATATTCCATTTGATGTTCTAACTACAATGCAAACTTTACGGTTTATCTTTATCGGTTTGCATGTTATAAACTCTTAATAAATATCGTTTTTGCGTTTTGAATTTTAATAAACCAAAACACCCAATAGTTCTTCGGATATTATGTGGGGACTGCCTCTTGTGTAGGGGTGCTCCCTGCAATAGTGGATTTGATCTATTGTTACTAAGGAATTACAACTTACTGCTAGAATTTATAAATACACAATAATTTAGTATAATAAATTTTTAATATCTTTAAATAGATACATTTAATGATTTCAAAGATATTGTAAGATAAAGTAAAGTAAGATAAAGAGGTTACTACCCTCAATAAATAAAAGTATGTTATACCAGAGAAAAGGATCAAAGGATCGGCAGTGGGATACTACTGGATACTCTATTTTTTATGCTTTTTAATTTTATTCTATAATTAATTTTAATTCATGTCACTCATTCTATTTATTTAATAAAAGTGTTCCATCTTTCATATTTTCTACACTTTTATATTATATCGACATTCTCTAATGATTTTTCTCATTCTATGCTTCACATTCCTTTCACCATGAAATCTTCCACTCAACAATAAGTGACTAACCTAAGCCTTTTCCTTTGGGGAGGATTGGGTTCCTTGAATTCTGTTATTCAATTTTAAATGTTTTATTTGTGTTTTTTTTAGAAAGAGTTCATTGTACGATTATGGAAATTTTCTACCACAACATGGAACTTGAACTCATTTGTATTAATTTATTTAAACCTTTTCCCTTCCTTCGAACACAATCTATTCAAAAAATTGAGTTGAGACATTAAATGAATGAAACAGTAAACAATGGAGTTTGGTCCTGGAAGGTTTCACACTCTCGATTGATGTGTTCCATAAACCTTAATTATGGGAGGAGGTGAGATCTAGTCTACTTAGGCATACAAAGTTACACAATCACTAAATAAAATATTAGAAATTGAAGAATGATATTTCACAATTTAATTATCATACTAAATTTAATAAAACAACATGAATAATATAAGGAACCCAAATCCAAACACTAAAAGAAAAACAAATTTTTCCCCTATCCCACATTGCATGTTAAGTATAATTTTTAGTTCTGGAATTAATTTATTTTTTTCATTAATCAAATCCCAAAACCTCATTATTTTCATAAAATAAAATCAATAAAAAATAGCTTATAGGTGAATTAGATTAATTAGGTAAACAATTGTGAATATCCCCAAGTGAGATTACTCTGGTTATCCATTGTGTTGCACTCAAAAAAACATAGAAATTTTATTTTTCCATTCACCAAAATATGTGTTACAGAATAAATCAATGTTCTTGGATATTCAATGTTGTACTAGTTTTTTAGATGGCCTTAGACTGCTTTGATTAGCAGAAGAAATTTTTAGATATCTCACAGCCTCAATCTTCAATTCTACTAACTACACTCACATCCAAATTATCTTTGTAAAATCATGAATAGTTACTATATATTATACCTAACCATTCTCAAAGACACTGAATTCTACTTCTTACTATAGAACCAAACATAGTCTTCTACCAAAAGGAATGTTCCACCTGAATTCTACATTCTATCTATACACCCACTGAAAAAATCCAAAACTATGAATCCTAAAACGTTCAAATATACAATATCTATATATAGATTCCCATATTATAGAGATCATTTCATATATATTAGTATTCTACTAGAATATAACCAGTGAGACTATTTATGACCATTCTAAAATATTTCACATAGTGTCATTGCATAAGTAATATTTTCCCTATGTATTGTTAATTTAAGAAACCTTCTAATGATCCTTCTGAATTATTTCTAATTAACACTGCTTCTAACTTCATCCTTGATGAATTTCGTTCTAACTAAAATGGGATTTGAAAATTCCCTTACATTTTCCATTAAGTTTTTTTTCAACAATTTGAGAACATATTTTTCTTAAGATAGATATATTTAATTTTAATTCTAACCAATATGAAGTCCTAGAATGTATTTCCTTCCACCAAGCATGGACATCTCAAATTTTTTTATAATCTACTTATCAAACACCTCATAGGGACACTCCTTATAACAAAAAAAAAGATTTCATCAATATAGATAATTAAAATGAGAGTTATTTTAATCACTTATTTAACATAAATTTTATAATCAACTTTACCATTTCTAAGATTCAAATCCCTTAATAATCTATCAAATCTAGAGTACTAGGCTTTAGGGGGCTATTTCAATCCATAAAAAGCTTTCTTCAATCTGAAAATCATGCTTCCATCATAGTCTAAAATAAAACCATCAAGTTTTTAAATATATACAAATTTCTCAACATAACATCCCTATATACTAAAATAAGAACATTTTATTTGATAGCTTATGCGACATGAAATGATGAGCTTAAAAAAAATGAAATATATTTCTTTAAATTTAATGTTTTTGATAGCTTATGGAACATGAAACCCTAAGTCCAAGTAAACCATAATATATTATATCATTGTAAAGAAACCCTTAAACTATTAAATAAGAATAATAATAACAAAATTAATAAAATTATTTATTTATATTGATTATAAATAAATAAATAATAATTTAGAAGAAAAAATTAATGCTTTCTAGAAAGCTGTATTTTTTATAAAAACGGTTTAGTCTCACTTTGTGCACATAATTTAAAAATAATTTTCAACATTATTACAAATTTATTTGAAAAAATTTAATTCAATTTTTGAATCAATATATGAAAATTATCTTTGATAGAATTTTTGGAATTTTTTTAAAAGTGTCATTTTTCAATGAATTGTGAAAATATTGCTTTTTACTTAAAACAACCTTTTTGATTGAGAAAATCACAAGGTTAAATTAAATTTTAAATTGATTTTAAGGTAAAATTATTTAAATTATATATATATTAATAAAATTTATGTTATTTTAATCATTTTTCATATAGAAATTTTGATATAAAAACTTTGTAAACTTTTTAACATTTTTTCCTTGAAACCCCACTTTCTTGTCACGTGAGTGGGGTAAAAATAAAATTAAAATTTTCATCCTCACTGAATTTAATTAAATTTTTATTTTCTTATTTTCAATTAGAATGTTTCATTTTATCTAATAAGTTCAAATTAATCTTTTACAATAATGAATAGTAAAAAATTAAAAATTATTTACCATAATTATGGTTAAATGGGTTTATCGAGGGTTAAACTAAGATGATAAGGGTTAAAATGACCAATCCACTTGTAAAAATCTTATTTTATGGCCATAATTACACATTATACTATCCCAAATTCTAACCTAATGATATTTGGAATCTTCTTTCATGTTAATTACATTGTCATTTTTTATTCTTTTGAGAAATTTCCATGTAATTTCCAAGAGTGTTCCATTTCCCCCCTTATAAAATGTCACTCACTCCATTCACTTTTGAAAACCTAAAAAACCCATTGAATAAACCTAGAAAAACTAAAATATCTCCATAAAATATTCAATCAAATTATAGAGCTTTTGTTCCTCCCAAAATACAATCCATCTAGGTCCTTAATATGATATTCAAATGTTGTTTCTCTTAGAGAATGCAATTGTCTTAACAAAGGTCTTTAATTTTATTTTATAATTTTCCACCTTATATTATGTATTAATACTTAAAATATAATAAAAACATTATATAACAAATACACATATGTTATTATGTATATTTAATAATATTTATCCATCTCCTACTCCATCAAGTGGGAAAGGAAATCATCAAATGTGTGTACGATGGGCTACCACCTCGAGAACTGATGTAATTCATTTTCCATAACCAACATCAGGTGGTGGATATAATAGTGGATTTAATACATTTATATGATATTTATGAAATTATTATAATTTTTTAATTATAATATTACATGTACCTTCTTACTTTTCATTCCTTTTAACTGACAATAATGTTTCTCATGTGTAAAGTGGATTACCGCCTTATAGAGTGATGTTATTAATTTTTCACTTACGCATTACATAAAAGAAAATACAGATCAATTAGATTTATATATTTTATATATATGATATTATATTGATTTTATAAGATTAATATATCATCCACTTCCTTACCCTTTCAGCCACAAGGGAAATGATAACATCGCCCGTGAGTACGTATGGATTACCGTCTCCATGAAACGATGTGATTCATTCTCCGTGTTAAAATTTAAATAATGATTATAAAATATTATATAACGAACTAAAAAATTATTTATAAAAATTATTTTATTTTGGAGATTAGGTATCTATATAATATATTCAATAACTTGATCTTTCATGACAATTTTTTTAATGAGAAAACCAGGAAAATAAAACACAAAACAATGAAAATAATATAATATTATTAATGAATGAGTGTCAATATGTTATAAAAGGATAATATGTGATATTATAAAAATTAACACGGTTATTTTGTCAGTTAATATTTGGTTTAAAACCACTATAAGGGAGTTTAAATCAAGTTCAATCAAATGGAATCTTGAGGTAAGGGACTTCGCCTCAATTTCCATTCATTGGTGCATATTTTATTATTGTGCACCTAAATTATTTTATATTATGTACATAGTGCCCCTTTTAAATTTAGTATAATTATTCATTAATAATTAATGTTATCTTAAGTATCAATTTGAATTATTTCATCTATGTTAATTTGAATTAAAAATTACCATGTGGTAAAAAAAATTATAACTCAATTTATTTTCACTGGGTTATATAACTTGTTCATTATCTTTGATATTATAAAATTATTTGTGTAAGGAATTTTTATTACATTATGTTTTAATTAAATAAAACTGTTTTTATTTATTTTTTATACACATAATCAATTCATTTATTAATCTCACTTTAACGTTATGATCTTTATAAGGGTTTGTTTCACATTTTCTTTCTAATCGAGATTGTTTATTCCTGAATTTCTATTAAAGGAAATTATTTGATAATTATATAATTAACCAATTTAATTTTATTATCTTTTGATTATTCAAGATAATATAAAGTAATTTTATAACTTTTCACCCTCTTTGGTATATAAAATAATTTAAAAAATATTTTTAAGAAAATATGCCTTCATTTCTCTCTTCAGTCGAAAATATGTTTTCTTCCAAAAACATGTGTTCTAAAAATGTTTTCAATAATGTTTATAAACTTTTAAATATGATTTAGTAAATACCTATTTATCCATTTTTTAATTTTGAGAAAAATTGAATGTAATATTCATGTAATTTTCAAAACAAGGTTTATTTGACTTTTAATAAAAAAGAGAAAGGAATATTTGTTTTAACCGACTTAGTGTGTACATAATTCACTTCCATCAAGACCACTCAATGTTTTAAAAAAATAATTCTATGTTTAAAATTATATTATAAAACAAATGTATTTTTAACAAAAATGAACTTCCATATTTAAAAAAATTCAAAGGAAAAAATATTATTATATTGAAGAGTGTTTTTAATGGCATTTTAATGGTATTTATATTCATCAACAACGTCACCCATTCATTTTAATTATGATTCACTAGGGTTATATTTTATTTATACCATCATTATTCTTCATTTGGATTCTATATGATCATTCTGACTAAATAAACTATTGAAATTCACTTTCTGAATCATTCTATTATAGTAATTGACTTTTATTTGAAAATTTTACTCTTTTGTGATTTTTGCATAATTAATTTCTATTAAATATAAATATTCTTTATATGATGGATATAATTATTTAGTAAAACATATATGTTTTTTACATACTATGTTTATATTAAATTTTTATATTATTTTTATTAATGATCTGATTATTTCATAAACTATATACCATTATTATATACGTTGTTTACTTTTAAAGTTATTTGATTAACTATGAAATAGTTATAAATCTATATTCGTTACTCAATAAGGATATTTTTTGATAAGGAATATTAAATCATAAATTAAATCAATCATTCAATATATTTGGAATGATTGTGACCTACAGTGATGAGTGGGGATTTTAATTATATATCCCCTTGATGCGTAGGTAATCTCATGAGGTGAATTAGTAAGCTATCATTAAACAGATTTCTACTTGTAGTTTTAAACTGTCTTTTCAAAGGTCTTGATGATAGAGGTATCATGTTCTTGAGAACATGACATCCAATAATTAATATTTCCCTTCATCATAAATTCTGTTAATATAATCTATGATGTTTTTAGAATGATATTATGAATGGGTTAATTTCATTCTTATTTTATCGATCAAATGTCATGTGTTTTAAGATATTTACCTTGCCATATTTATTTTTTCTTATCTAGTTATTCGAGTCACTTTATTGATTAAGTGGAATGTGTTTTCATTTATTTAATATTGATTATACTAGTCAAATTATTTGAATGGAATATTTATTTTCTTATTTACCTTGTCGTGATTTTGGATTATTATTCATGATTGTGACTGATGTAATGAACCCTTATTGGTCATTTGAGCTCACAGGCATTTTTTTCCTTTCCTAGTAATTAATGAAATTTTTTAATGATTGGTATGAAATAATATTCTAAATATAATAATGTCATTATCAAAAAAAAATATGTTGTAATATTTATTTTCAAATGTAATATGGGGATCAAGTATGTATCTTGTCTACCAAGACTCAAAATTATTCAATACTTAGATAATTCATTCCTTGTATATTATGATAATGTTATAAACTAATATATCAACACTAGGTTACTTTGGTCAGTTTTGTTACTGTTGGTATCAGAGGAAGTTTGTTATAAACCTAGGGAACTAAATTTAGGAAAACATATATTAGGGATCATAACCATATAATTAAATTTGAGGATAAGTATAGAATAACATAATAAAGTTTTTATAAGGAAGAAAATATATGGATTTTTCTAACAATACATCCCAGTCTAAATAATACAAGTGTACTCCGCTCTATAATAGTTAAACCTGGGAGTAATAATTCAAAAAATGGCATATTGGTCATGACCCGATCATCACACAGTGCATTAAAATGGGTCTTACTGCTCACCAAGTTTGACACTATCAGGGATATGGTTATGATAATTTAGATATTCTTTACGAACCATAATAATGAATTTGAATATATGATGGCAATGACTGAACTATGTTAACCCTAAGGTGTCCTTGATTAAAAAAAAATTCATGATTTAAAAATCTTATAAATGATAATATGGTTTCCCCACAACCATTATTGTTTCCCACACTACAATTTTTCATATTATTCAATGGATGGATCCTAAAAGATTTGTATTTGAATTTAACATATGGAACATTTTTTGAACACAAGAAACAAAATGGGATGATGGTAGGATTAAATGATATCATGATTTTTCAAAATTAGTTATACCAAAATATGATTAACAACTTATACCTTAAACAACTCCCAGGCTCACCAGATTAGAGAAATAAGGAGTTCTTTGGTATCTATAGTGATGGAGACTATAGATGAAATAAGGATTGATTTCTTCCAGGTAAAAATGTGGAAAGACACGCCCAAGAAAGTTTATCAATGGAACTGTAAAATGCATTATTTGTTGAAAAGATGTGCAAAAAGTAATGATTTACTAAGGAAAAATGAAGAGTTTTATGGAAAAAATAAATTTCATCCTAAGGATCCATTTATAGATCATTTTCTGAAATATGGGTTACCTTATAATTATCCAAGTCAATATACTCTTCTAAAGGTTAACCCCTCGGCCAAAGAAATTCCTATGTCGAAATAAAATGGATGAAGTATTCGTGTGAAAGGATTCAAGAATAAAATTCTATATTTTTTTTACTATTGGTATTTTAGTTATAAGAATCATGAAACATCTAAGGATTGTGTCAAATTTTATATGCATATATGTCTTAATTAACATAAGTGTTATGGATATAATTGTGGGTTTATATGTTTAAGTTTGATCATAAGTTCAATGTTCAATAACCCATTTTAAGAATTTTTTTAGTAGTAATATAACATGATTAGGTATTTTTTGGGAAAAAATTATCGGAATATATCCCATTGGTTAAGTATATAAAAAATTATTTGAGTAAGAATGTGTTTATGTTTTCTAGACTTTATTTTGAAGGTATTGGTAACCTTTAAATTTTATCTATTCTTTGATGTTATTGTAACTATGGGTGATCACAATTTGGGAAATTTTTAGGAATTATATTGATATAGTTTTAGAAAAATTATAACCCGCATGCTCGGTGACAACTCATTTCATTTGTAAAGGCCATGGAGCTTGGAACCACAACTAGACGATGATGAGGGTTTAGAGCCAACCACTGGGCTAAGTGATATCCTAGTAAATATTTCACTGATTTTAGTTAAATAATTTGATGAATAAATATTAATTATGAACTAGTTGTGTAACTATTGAGGTTAGGATATTAATGTATTATATGGGATAACTTGGGTTAACCATATTGATTTTAGAAAATAGTTAGAGAGATATATAAATACTTGTCGTTATTTTATGGATCATATATTCCAGTAAAATTTAATTTTAGTAATTTGGGCATAAAAATTTATTTTTGAATACACATTTATTGGATTAAGTGTAGAATTCAAAATTGATCGAATAATAACTAAAGGATGAAATTTTTCTTATGAAATAGAAAAGTATAAAGTAAGTATATTTCCTTATATTCTTATATTGTAATAGAATTCCTCATCTTTCGAAAAAATATCTTGAAATAAAAATGTTATCCAAAAAACTTCATATGTGAGGAGTTAAATTGACTTTCAAATCATCACATGAATACGGTTTTGAGTTCCATAACATTCCAATGATCAGTTACTTTCTTGTAGTCAGGGACCACTATCACTCTCCATAATTATTTATGTTTTTCTTCTATGACCATATAATCAACTTCCATCAATGTTATCCTACCTAGAAACCATGTTATGTGTTATTTCATATTAACTTTGTGATTACATATCTATATTATTTTGAGTATTTTTTATTAACCTGTTTTACTACATGGGTTTTCAAAAGTGGAATTTTCAAATAGTAAAACCCTAATTTTTTATCGTAAGATAAAATTGTGAGGATGAAATTTATTTATGTTGGGGAGAATGTTACACCATAAAATTATAAATTAAGAACATTATATTCAATAAAATATTTTACATGCAACACTAAGCTTAAATAGCCTACGAAATATATTTTGTTAAATTTAATATCTTTGATAACTTGCAGAACTCAAAACCCTGAGGATAAATGAACTACAATACAGTATACCACTATAAAATAGCCATTAAATTAAAATGTATGAATAGAAATAAATAATTAGGAAAATTATATATATCTAATCATTACAAATAAAATAATAATCATTTAAAATAAAATGTAATGTTTTCCATAAAAACTATATTTTCTTTAAACACAGTTTAGTCACACATAGAGCATATAATTTAAAAGTAATTTTTACCAAATTTAGAAAAAAAGTTGATAAAATTAAATTAATTTTTTAAATAATCACATCAATTTTATCTTAGGGTGAATGTTTGGGGTTTTTCTGAGAAGTTTCATTTTTTGATGAATATTGAATAATATTAATTTTTATTGAAAACTGTATTTTTGTTTAAACTATTCACGAGGATAAATTAAATATAAAATTTATTTAAAAGTAAAATAAATTCCATTATATATCTATTATTCTAGTTTATCATTTGAAAATTTTTCATATATAATTTATTTAAAAAAACTTTTTAAACCTTTGAAAACTTTCTCTTTGAAAACCCACCTTCTCGTCGCATATGTGGGATTAATTTTAAATTAAATTTCACCTCTTATGTGAGTGGAATTTTTTAAAATGGATTCAATATTTTGAATAAAGATAATTTATTTTATCTTACAAGGTCAAATTAATATTTTATAATAATAAATAGTAAAAACAATAAAACAAATTTATCGCTATTAAGGTAAAATGTTTTTATCAGGGATTAAACTATGAAGATAAGGGTTAAAATGGCATACCAAATTAGAAAGATATTATTTTATGGCCATATTTACACCTTATCCTAAAAAAATAGAACCTAAGTTTATTTAGAAGCATTTTTCATTTGAAATACTTTATCATTTTGGATTCTATTGAGAAATTTCCAAGTAATTTCTAAGAGGGTTCCTTTTCCCCACTTATAAAGGGAATTCACTCCATTCACCTATCCAAACCTCCCAAGAAAATTTTCTCCAAAAATAACCAAAACTATATCTCCCAAACATTCTTATTAATAATATATAGCTTATATTATCCCAAAATATCATCCCTAGTTTCCTTAATAGGAGATCCAAATGAGGTTTCTCGTTGAGATGGTATTTTCCATAACATAGCTCTTTCATTTTTTTCTCTTCTTTTTACACCTTTAATTATGTATTAAATATTATAATATAATAACAGCATTATATAATTAATATTTATATTTTATTATGTTTATTTTATGAAATATATTTGTATCCTCTTCCATAAAATGGGAAACAAAATCATTAATCGTGTGTACGGTAGACAACTACCTCACGAACCCATGTAATTTTTATTCTATCACCACATTTCAAGGATGAATATAAGAATGGTTATTACACATTTATGGGATATTTATGATACTTTTATACTTATTTAATGATAATTTCACATATAAATTATTAATTTTCATGCCTATTAAATTATGATAATGTCGCTCTTGTGTATAGTGGACTACCACCCCATGATGAAATGTAATTAATTTTTCACTTATTAATTAAATGGAAAGGAATAATGATGAATTTAATAAATATATATGATATATATAATATTAGAATTATTTTTTAAGATCAATATATTACCAATTTTTTCACCCATTCAACCATTAAGTAAATGATAGCGTCACTCGTGCGTACGTACGGTCAACCATCTCCACGAAGCGGTGTGACCCATTCTTCGTGTTCAAATTTTGATAATGATTCTAAAAATGTATCTAATTAAAATAAATGGTATTTATAACATTAATATCATTATTTATATGATTTATCTATGTTATATACCTAATAACTATAACTTTCATGATAAAGCACGAATTAGAAAATAAGGCAATTAACACCAGAAACAATGAAACTAATGAAATATCATTAATGAAAGGTGATACGATATTATAAAAGGGTCATATATGAAATTATAAATAATAATATGTAATATTAAAAGTTAATAACATGATTAAAATAAATGTATAGGAGGTTCAATCATTTTTTTCTAAAATTAATTGTTAGTTAATGTAATTCATCTTAATTTCCCTTCATTAGGTCATATTTTATTAGTGTGCACATAATTTCTTTTATATGGAATAAATACTAAAAAAAATTCATTAAATATAACAATTCTCTAATAATTCATGGTATTTTAGTTTTCAAATTTAAATATTTCATCCAATGGTAATTGACATAAAATTTACTAAGTGGTAAATAATTTTGTAACTCAATTTTATTTCATTGGGTTATATTACTTCATTATAGACTTTGATATTCTGAGATTATGTGTAAAATGACTTTTAATTATTGTATTATTTATTTTTACTTTATTATTTGTATTCATAGTTCATAATAAAATTATTCATTTATTAATTCTCACTTCAATGATATGATTATTTTAAGAGCTTATTTCACAATTTCATTCTAATCAAGATTGTTTTTTATTGAATTTCAACTGAAGGAAATTATTTTATAATTTTATAACAAATAAATTTCATATTCTTATACTATAGTTATTAATTATAATTTACATAAAAATACCACTTTTTCTACTCTTTAATATTTAACATAATTGAGAAATTATTTTAAGAAAATGAGACATCATTTATCTATTCTATCGGAATTCTTTTTTCCTTCAAAACCCATGTTTTCTAAAAAAATATAAAATGTTTTTAACAATTTTCAATTGACTTACTAATTAATGTTTTCCCTATTTTGAATTTTTCTAAATTTTTTTGAATGGAATATTAATTAATTTTTCCAAAAAAGTCATGTTTGTATTTTACCAAAAATGTGAAAGGAGTCTTTGTTTTAATATAATCATCTTTAAGAAATTAGCTTCCATCATTAAAAATAAAAGTTCTAAAACATCATTTATAGATTTAAAAGGTTATTTTCAAAGAAATATATTTTAAATTTTTTTAACTTATAGTCTTAAAAATTATATTCAATTTAAAATAGTTATTTTTCTTAATAATATTTTTAATGGAATTTTTAAGGAAGTTCTATTCATCAACAACATAAACCCTTCACTGTAATTAAAATAAATTGGAAATATGTTGGATTCATAATATCCTTATTCTTTATTCATATCTTTTATGATCATTTTGACCAAATAAAGTATTGAAATTCACTTCCTTGATTCATTGTTTATAGTCACTAATTTTCCTTTGAAACATTCACTCTATTGTGATGATTTTAAAATTATTTGTCTTAAATATAAATATTATTTGAATAATGGATATTATTATTTCCTAAACCATGTATCTTTTTTACATAAATTTTTTCTCTTAAATATCAATATTCTTTGTATCATGTATTTGATTATTTTTTAAATTGTATACCATTTTTACATATAGTGTTTACTTTGAAAGTTATTTGATTAACTAGAAAATGTTAATAAATCTATGTTCTTTACTCAATATGGACTTTTTTATAACAATTATTTAATAATTAATTATATTTATTATTTAACATATGAGAAATTCTTTGGACCTATAGTGGAGGGAGGGCCCGAAATGATATATCCCCACATTGTATCTGTCGTCACATTAAGAGACTCAGTATGATAGTAATAAATGGGTTTCTACCGATATTTTTAAACTTTCTTGTTAAAGGAATAGATGGTAGAGGTTTTATGTTCCTAATACATAATGTTCAATAATTAATCATTTTTTCATCAAGAATTCAATTATTAATATCCATCATATTTTCACAAATATATTATCTCTTGATGCATTTCATTCCTAGTTTATTAATTTAATGGCATGTGTTTTTAGATATTTACCATTCCATATTCATTTTTCCTTATCTATTTATGATATTAGGGATATTTATTTTGTAAAATGTGTTTTTATTTATTTACCTTTCTATATTGATTATAATACTCATTTTATTTAAATGGAATGTGTGTTTAGTTATTAAACTTACCATGATTATGCTTATTGAATCATGATAGCTTCAAATGTACTTAATACTTAGTGATCATTTGATCTCATACTTATTTTTTTCTTTACTAGGAATCCATGATGTTTACTATGATTGATATGCAAGGATATACTATATGGAATAATGTTATTCTCGAAAAAAATTATTTTTTAATTTGGGTTTTCAAATGTAATATAAGAATAATTTATGTATCTAGTTTACCAAGACTACTAAACTATCCAATCCATTGGGATGTGTTTCCATGAATATTATTCCAATAAAATAAAGTAAAACATTGGCTTCAGGTTATTGGGTCCGGGGTCTTTACACTCAATATCACCATTTAGAAAGAAAAACTTCACATTTATTTGATAAGATTTATAATGTTTGAAAGATGACATGCCTATGAACATTCTGATTGTCTTCAGTCTTATAAATTGTGAAATAGTTTTAATTCCAATTAAATTCCTTCCCTTTAATAATATCCTTTATACCATAGAATAGGTTTCTTCCTTGAAGGCCACATTTCAAACATACCTTATTTCTAAAACCCCACTCTTTGCAAATTACGCTTTTATTTTTAGGTATTGGAATAAGATCTTGAGTGGATTTATTCTTCATTTGATCAAATTAATCATTCATATAGTGTATCCACTCCTCATACTCTTCTACTCGAACTACTATATAGGGTTTAATTTGGGAAATTAGTGTATTTTTACATTACAATGTCAATCTTCCTCTAGTAAAAACTAGAGACTGTAGATTGGCAATGATATTTTTTGTTTCAACACACCTCTTTAATTTTTTGTAATGTTTTCTCTCATTTCAACCAGCTTCACCTTCATTGCTATTTTGGTTAGGATCAATATAAGGAGGGATTGGATCCCTCTTAATAAATTCATCATTCTTCATTCCTGACATTATCATTCTATCTTCCACTGAGTCTTCTAAAACTAAATCAATTATTATATTTGATTTCTAATTTTTTCAATGATCTTAGAATAACTACATTCAATAAGATTGGGCCTCTTTTTGTTCCTAATTTTTATCCACTACCATTCGATATGTAACCCCTGAAATTCTTTTCCATTTGTTTCTCTTCAAATATTCCAATATTGTTGCTCATGTTTTTTATATTTCTAAGAATTCCAAACACTCTGAATTATTTCATGGTTGGATTCCTCTTCTACCACATTCCATATGGTGTCTTTTGTGTTTCTGGTATTAGTAGGCACTTGTTATGTATGTGTATGGTAGTACATAAAACTTCTTCCTTGGGTAATAACCCTTCCATCCATTTTTATTTTGATTATAAATGAATCATTTCTAAATACCACCTCACATCCATCAACACAAATTTGACTATCACTAATAATTTTATGCTTTAACCCTTCAAAAAATTATTCATCATTAAACATCAATTTATAGGCATCAATATCATTTAATCCAACTCCTTTAATATTTCATCAAGACAAAATTTCCAAAATTCAATGCTCCCAATCCATGATTCCTAATGTTTCTATGAATTTTTGGTTCACCAATTAATTGTAAAGAACATCCACTATAAAGTATCCATGACATGGTTGTTCTACTAGACTTCTAAGATAATTTAGAAAAACATGATTTTTGTTCATTCATTTTTTAAATTCCCTTTCACTTCTCAACATTGGATAATTTTCTAGGATGACTAATCATTAAATATACGAAAACATGTCACTATTGATCACATATACCACATATGTCTTCTAAGTAGTAAAATTTGTTCTGTGTAGGTAGATAAGATAGATTCTAATAAACTAATTTCTTACTTCATAAATTTGTTTTCTTTTTCTCATAATATGATCCTCTTAGATCATATATCATCTCTTCTAGGAACATTTTATACCATCATGAGTAGGATTTGTTCCCAAACACTCCACAACACTAATAGTATCTTTTTAACCTTTACCTTCCATATTGATAATATCATTACCATGAAGAATGGTGAAGTTGTTTTTTTATATATTGCGGTTATATCCTCCTTTGTAGAAATTATATTATTTAATATTACCTCTCTAACTTTGGTTAAGAAGAGGATTTCTCACTAGTAATTATCCATTAGAATCGTGTAGAATAGATTTTAGGACTTATATTTTTAAAGATAATATATTTTTTCAGATTCATCAAGAGATAAATTAACTAGCTTCTTTGAATGTCTCTTTTCATCAAATAGTAATGATTCATCCTCAGCCTCAATAGCCTTGTCAAAATATTTTCTTACATTTTTTAATCTATTTTGTTCTTCAATAAAATTTAATTGAGTTTTGGACTCCTCTTCTTCTTTGATAGAAAGTTTTTCTTAAATGTTTTTTACCATATTCTCAATTTCAACTACTTTTAGTTTGTATCTTTTTATTTAATCAATATAATTAGTATATTTATTTTTAAAATATTTATTTCTGTCACCTATATTTTCTTTTTCTTTCAATAATAGCCACTAATTCTTCTTGAGATTTTTTCTCTCAAGACATACTCTTAATTAATTCTTCAACATATTCGCTAATTCTATTTCTTCACATTCATAATTTTCACTTCCATATGAGTAAAACCCATTATCAACATGATCAATGAAATTTGTTTCATCTTCTAATTAGCTGTATAATGTGGAGTAAGATTCTTTTTTTATATCACATTTCTTCTTCTTTTTATTTTAATGAACATATTTTTAATCCCACTATATTTTTTTGAATCTATAGAACTTTTACCCTATTCTTTCTTAAGAAGTTGTTGATTATCTAACTCAGGTTCAGTTGACTTATTATTACAAAAATTTAGAACATATTTTCCAATTTCATTACAATTTTAAGATAAATATAAAAGTTGATGAAGAAACATAAAGTTTCATTTTGATGTCTCTTTAATAAAAGGTTTTCATAAAGGTCATGGTAATATAAAATTCCATGTGAAATTGGGATAAATTTGAAAGGAGTTATAATGGTAATGTGAAAATCAAGGAGTCCATATTGAATAATTAGATAAGAATAATTTAAGATATCAAGATGTTTGAAGAAGAAAATATTGATTACTACTTTATAGAAGTTATAATTTTCAATAGTATTCAAGGTTTGGTAGAAAATATATATTTTTAAAATATTTTCAAAAAATTGATGAGGAATTTTCTCGAAGGTTTGACAAAAAGTTTAATATTTTGAATATAGAGAATATTTTACTCCCAATGAATTATATAACATTATTATTTCTTATGAAATTTGAAATATACCATATTTCAAGAATATAGTCAAAGTTAAGATGTAATTTGAGGATATAAGAAAGATCAAAATAAAATATTATAAATTTAAAAATCAATAAATATGATGATAAATGTGAAGATGAATATTACAACAGAATACTTTCTATAGTATCTAGTAGATTCAAGAAGGTACATTTAAATGGTATAAGAGAATTACCACTTAGGTGTTAAAATTGTAATGAAATTGAAAAAATATGATCTAAATTTTCTAATAATAAGTCAACTGAACCTGAGTTAGATAATAAGGAACTTCCTAAGAAATAATAGGGTAAAAGTTCTATGGATTCAACCAAATCTAGTGGGATTAAGAATCTATTCATTAAAATAAAATGGAAAATAAATGTGATATAAAAAAAAGAATTTGACTCCACATTATACAGCTAATTAGAAGATGAAACAAATTTCATTGATCATGTTGATAAAGGTTTTTAATAATATGGAAGTGAAAATTATGAATGTGAAGAAATAGAATTATAGAATATGTTGAAGAATTAATTAAGATTATGTCTTGAGAAAAAAAAATATCAAGAAGAATTAGTGCCTATTATTTAAATAAAAATAAAATATAGGTGAGGGAAATAAATATTTTAAAAAAAATATACTAATTATATTGATTAATTAAAAAGATACAAACTAAAAGTAGTTAAAATGGAGAATATGGTAAAATACCTTGAAGAAAAACTTTCTATCAAAGAAGAAGAAGAGTCCAAAACTCAATAAATTTTTATTGAAGAACAAAATAGATTGAAAAATGTAAGAAAATATTTCAACAAGTCTACTGAGGCTAAGGATGAATCATTACTAGTTGGTGAAAAGTGACATTCAAAGAAGCTAGTTAATTCATCTCTTGATGAATCTAAAAATATATATTATCTTTAAAAATATAAGTCCTAATATATGGTCACCACTAATATTAATTGAATTCAGATTATACATCATCAGTGCTCATTGGATATTGAGAGAAAAATATTTCCCTTTGATACTAGTTGAAGTTATTATTGAGTTGATGCATTACTGGTCATCACTATTTTTTTGTATCTATCTCACTCCTTCCAATTTCTTCACATCGACGGTTTTCCCACTATCATATCTCTAATGTGCATCGACGGTTTCAAAATAACTATCTATCTGTCATGCATCCAAAATCATTTTCATTTTTAGTTTCCATGCAAGTAACACACATCAAGATATCTCCTCTCTCTTATGTTTATGTGTAGAGAACACGATCCATAATCTCCATTGGATTTTATTAATTCCCCATGATCTTTGTGGTACTAATAAAAGATTGTATCTTCATTTTGGATCAAAAGGTATTTTTTATAGTTTTAGAATCACCATAAAATGATCCTTGGGAACTGTTGTCAACACCATCAAAGAGTGATGGAATCACTATAAAGTGAGAATTATAAATAGATTAGGTCAAGAATAAGTGGTTATGTAGAAATAGGTTGTGTGGTTCTAAACACAAATTGTCTACATAATAAGTCACCTACATGAATCATCTATGTGAACCAATATTAGGCTTTGTGGAAAATTAGATATTTCATTCATAGAAAATTGGATACCTGGCTAAAAATGGATACATGGATTGAAATTTTTTCTCGGTTGGTAATTTCTCTATGTGGTTCATTTGGATACATGGATGAATTGGTAGCGTGATATTACTATATAATGGAAATGGATATGTGAATCTAAAACCCACTAAAAATCAAATAGAACAACTTTAGTTAATCACCAAACCTTCTAAAAAACACTTGATTGTAGCATGATACTTTCATCTATAATATGTAATTCCATATAATCCATATTAATCACTATTATACTAACGATTTAATGTGATAATTTTTCTAATAAATACAACCCATGCTTTCCAATAACCATGGAATATTTATGTTTTCTCAAACCAAGCAACAAATCCATAGTGTTATTCAAAAAAAATCATTTATTTAATTATTCCCTTGTTTTGTTCATAAAAATAAATTATTTATATATTATGAATAGATTTATACTTGAGTTTAAATTTTTTAAAATACTACTTATAAAATTTAAAAGACTCCTTTTATATTATAGGTACGTCAACATAAGATTTAGTATTCATTTATCTGAAATTCAGTTTGTAGTTAAAGTTATTATAAATAATTTAGTAATTTAACATAGATAACAAATATTAGCTGTTAGATTTATAATTATTTAAATTCTCTCTTAAGTATATTATTCTTAATTAGAATGAATTTGGGTCATACTTTTAAATATCCTAGAGGGTTAGGCCTTGTTCTACAAAGGTGTGGGTTGGCTATCTATGGCACCAAGCTAGATTTTTTGAATATTTGAGTATCATATAATTCTAAACCATTAAATGAAGTGTAAGTGTACCATATTCATGAGATTCATTCAGATATGTGAAAATATGTATTGATTCAATATTATAATGAGTAACACAAAATAATGGTTGTGAAAATATTTACACATCAATATGATTTGTACATATTAGTATAGCAGATTGAATTGGATTCCAAATTAAATTGTCATAAGCAAGCATATGTAAAGAGAATAATATGAGATAAGGTGGTGAAACCAAAACCACTTGAAAATACTAACTTTTATATTATTTCTGTAACACTCCAAGATTTTATTATATATGTTTTTTATAAATAAATAGTATTTTTTTAACAACATCCTTTAGACACAACAATAAGTTAAAATGAATTGTGATATACTAATAAAATATTTTATTTTAATGTGAGAATTATCACCTATCCATTGGATTGATGGATATAAATATTACTAACAAGATTATTATGAATTATTTGATACATGTTTATAAGATGAATAAATTGGTTAACAATTAGTAATAAATGAAAATAAAATAATTTTAATGTAAAAGAGTTTTTTTCTAAAAAATGGTTTTATTTTCATAATGTATTTTTATCCTAATAAAATAAATTAATATATATTGATGAATTATTTTAAGGAAATATATATTATATATTCAATAATATTTTTTAACATTCATATAATTATTTTTACTAGTCATGGAATAAGAATAAATCCAATTTTATACTTAGATATATATTTTTACAAAAATGGTTTTCATTTCATTTTGCGTGCTAATTTTAAAATGAATTTATACCATGTATAGAAATTGGATACTTTAAAATTTATTCCATATTTTTAATTAAAAAAATAAATATAATGTAATTGGTACAACTTAATTTTTTTCAAAATTAAAAGTGACTATGGTAATGATTTTTCACTCTGGTAATGGTAAAATAGGTAAAATTGTGTAAAAACAATAGAGTAAATCTTTAAAATGATTCTAATGCTTTATTTAACATGATATAAGAGTGTATTAAGACCAATTAAATGTTTAAGGAGGTAAATAATTCATTCCAAAACTATATTTTGGATTTGAGAACTCAAACATGACTTTTATGATGAAAATTTATACATGTTCAAATGTAAAAACAATTTTTTAGTCTTCAAATTTAATGATGTGGTAAAAAGGTTACATTTTGTAATGTCTTAATAAAAAGGTATAAAATATTTATTTTTTATTATATAACTGTAAAAATTAATTTTATCTTACTTTCTACTATATTTAAATGTCAAATTATTCTTACACTTAAATTTTCTATTTTCATAAAAACTGGTTTTCATGCCTTTTGAGTTCTTATATTTAAAGTAATTTCTTACACCTATAGAAAATTAATATTATAAAATATATTACAAAATTATAATAATAATATTAAAAAATATATAATTTTCCTTCAATTTATATTCATATTATTAGGTTATCATGCCAAACAAGAGAAGTTATCACGGCTAAGGTTAAAATAGGTTAAAAGTGGGTTGTCTAACAGATTAGTCTTACAATGAATCCCAAACATGTATAAATTTTATTGGTTGAGCTTTCTTATACCCTGTAAAATATTATATTATTATTTGGGTTTATTGTTTTCACTTGAAATTATTATGATATATATATTATTTAATATTTTAAGCAATTCCATGTGTATCTTTTACCTTACTTGTAAAGAAGTACCTCCTCTACACTATTATACAAAAAAATTGAGCCTTATATCTCATAAAATATCTAAAATAATAAATTTAAATATTTCTTATTCACATCCTAAAATATATTCTATTTCCATAATACTATCCTTTCAAGGATTGAGGCATACCCCAAATGAGGTTTCTTAGCAAAGATATATAACTCAAAAAAGAGTACTTTCAATTTCATTTCTCCTTCTACTTCATATAAAATTAGGTGGCCATTAAAATATAATTAATTAATTATATTAAATATAATAATTTTTTTATATTTATTAACTAAAATTATCCACCTCCTTTCCATTCTATATGAAAATAAAATATCACTAGTGTGTACATGTGTACTACTACCTCCATGAAGCAATGTGTTTCAATTTTCATTGTCACTACATATTTATGGTTATAAAAAATTAAATGAATATATATTAAATTTTCGTTATAATTATAGTTCTATAAATTGTAATTATTATTTAAATTTCATTCATTACATCCATCAAAAAATGAAAACATCACTCGTGTATATGTACATACTACTTTCACTACAAAGTGATGTAATTAATTTTTCATCACTGTTTTATATGAATAGTTATAAAAGTGTATATAATGTTTATATATGATACCAATTAAATGATTAACATTTTGGATATTATGGAACCATTATCAATGTACAAGGAACAAAATTTATGAACTGATCTGTGCATTAAAAAAGAATTAGTTATCACCATACATAGTGATTTTAAAAACGAATTGTTAATACCAAAGTGATAAAATGTTATTAGTAAATAATATATGGTATAATATATATTATTATGGTTTTTTAATAGATTTATCATAAGTAAATACTCATTATATATAAGGTTCAAATGAGAACAAAGATATATGATACTTAATGTAATGGATTTATGTAACAATTCCATTAATTTTTAGGATGGTCTGTGCTAAATTTTATTTAAAGGTAATTATATGTATATTTTCATTTAAAACACATATATTTCCTTATACTATGGTTATTCATGTAATTTATAAGTAAAACTACTAATTTAATTTCTTTGGAATTTAAAATTCTTGATAAAATGTTTTTAATAAAAATAATTTGTATTTCCTCTATGGTCAAAAATGTCTTTCTTCTATATCAATATTATTTTTAAATTATTTTAAATAATGTTCTTTCTATTATAAAATGACGGATTAAATTAATTTTACCCATAATTTACATTCTAAAAAATCTCTAAAAATAATCTTATTATCTTTTTCTAAAAGAGGTATTTTTACCAAAGGTGTGAATGAGATCTCTAAATTAATGTACCTTACAAAAATGGATTTTCACATTATGATTACTACTTTTTTATTTGATGCTTCATTTAAAATATTCCATAGTTCTTATCAAAGAAAAAAATTCCCTGATATTCTAGAAATTTTTATATTTTAAATAAGTGATTTTAAAATTAAAATGTTATTTTATTCAAGAAATGTTTTTTTGATATTTTAATGTTATTTCCCTTTATGAAAACATCCTTTGATGTTACTTATGATTCACTGGGAACATGATCCCATTATTCCAACCTTATTATTTCCCTTGATGGTTGTTGATTATGATGATGAAACCTTAATGAAATCCAATTTCCTTTTCACATGTTAAGCTCTGATGAAATGATAAATGTTTTCCTAAATATGGTATATATATATGAATCAGTTATGAATATATGATAGTTAGGACTATTAAATACTTCCAACTAATTGGGTAATATGATATTTATATCTCAATAGATTATTATGATATGCGTGGAAATAATTTTGAGTATCTTTTTCGGCATTTTAATGATTGAGTATGATTGCTTCTAGTTATGCTAACAATATTATGTGTGGACATGATTGTGAATAACTATGTTCATATTTCGATGCATGAGTATAATTACTTATATATATTATCACAAGATTATACATGGACATGATTATGAATATATAAGTTATAATATAATGATTTCCTATGATTATGATGCCACATTCCTATATTATTACTCCTGGATGATGATTAATAGTTTGACACCCTTAGAGATCATGCTTCGAGATATGAATTGGTTTTGGATTTTATGAACTAAGTATTTTTGGGTATGAATACTTTATATTGATAATATCAACTTGATTATGTTACCATACCATTATGATCATCTTATGATCTCATGTGTTTTATGTCTCCTATGTTTACCATTACTGGACATCTAAGCTCACCCTTATGTTTTCCTTCCCTGAGTTTTGATGAATTTATTTATGTGTGATACATATAAATGGGTACTAATTTGAGGATATTTTAGGGATATATTGAAGATAATTTATGAAATAAGTTGATTATTCATCAGGTCTATAAATAAGCTAAATCGTTATAGACCTCAAGAATGTATATTTGTGATATGTATTGAATATTTATCTAAAATGATCTGATATTTATTTTTTCTATTCTTGGATCTCTATAGTTGGTATCATATAAAGGTTTATATATTTTTTGGAAACTATGAAGGTAAATATTTAGGGATAAATCTTAGGATAATCTTATGTATACGAGAACATCATAAGTCATGGTAAATAAAGGAGTTTGATTTTCCTAATAAATATATCCATGTCTGGATACTAAAAAATCGATGTGAATGTGGAATAGTTTATCCTAGTGGAAATAAATATGAAAGGGGAACGTTGGTTATTATATCAATCCCCACTAGTGCATGATGGGTAGGCCTAAGACTACTCATCCAGCTAGATGATCCTACTGGATATTCTTGAGATAACTCACAATTTCTTTATGAACTATTAAGAAGTTATTGAATAAATAATGGTTTTGGATGATCTAGGTTAAACCTAATGTTTCATCTATTGATAACAAGTTTTCATAATTTAGTAGATTTTAGGAATTATTTTCATGAATATATTATTGTTCACTTTAATTATTGAATATTGATTCTTACACTTTGTTGGTGTTTTTAGTTCATGGCAAGGACCAAAAGGAATCACGTGAACATATAATGTGTCAGCCAATGCAATGAATATCCCCATGAGAAACAAAATAGATTGAGATATTGAATTTAATATATTATGAATATTATAACATAATACTCTCAAGCTATTATGGGAAACATTGACTATTTTGAGCATATAAATGCACTAAAGAGAGAGAAATATGTCATTGAGTCTTTTATGTGACAACGTCCACCATCTTTCTATGGGTACTATAATACTATAATATTCAAACAGTGGATAAATGAAATAGAAAATATATTTTCCATTATTCAGTGCTTAGACCATGACAAATTTTTCTTAGTATTATATTTCTTAGAAGGTGAAGCTGGTCAATAGTGGACGCTTATCAAAATCATGAGGAAAAGTGAAGAAATATAATCCATTGAATTAGAAGAGTTTAACAGGGTATTTATCAATAAGAAAATTCATTTAACTCTTCATAATTAGAAGGAAAGGGACTTTATAGAGTTGAAATAGAAGGATGATGAATAGTTTACTCCACAAGAAAGAAAAATGAAAGCCATCAAGGTACACTTATAGCTTCATAATCGTACCTATGAGAAAAATTGATTAATTATTTAGTGTCACGATAAAAATTATTTGAAATTAATTACCAATATTTGACTTTTTTAAATATTAATAAATCACTCAATGTGCTTTGATAGTGGAAATAGAAAGTGGGAACTCCATTTATTCTTATGGTTTTAGTGAAAATAAGGGAAAATAAAGCCTCCTGGAAAATAGAATGGTAAATTGTACAGTGGAAAGATTTTACAAACAAATAAAAGAAAAAAATGAGGGGGAAATAAATTTTGAAATTATATAAATAGAACAGTTAAATGCTTCAATTCTAAAAGAGGTTTTCCATAGAGCTAGAGATTCACAATGTGGGATGAAAAGGTCAGCAAATGTAATAGAGGAGAACAAAGATTAAACTAATTAAGTTAAATTTTTTGGATGTAAATATATTGCGAACTATGAGAAACAAATCCTTAATTTAAGAGCTAATGAGGATGGTAGGCATAAACATCTCCCTAAGAAAAAGTTTACAGGGAATTTCTTTTCAATCACAACTCAAGTGGGTTAGAAGAATGATGTGGTGAAAGGCACACTTAGAATCCAATCTAAAATTGAAAATATAATATTAGATTCCAAATAGACCAAATCTTTTATATAAAAATAATTTTCTAATAGTATCATATCACCACAATCACACCATAACATTTTAAAATAAAAAAATTACATTTGATACTGTATAGGACACACAATATCGATCTTAATTGATAATGAAATATTATTATGACTAGTAAATCCTAACTCATGAATTTGAGGTAATGAATAGGAATAACAAAATTATGAAATACTTAAAAGTTTATACTCAATACCAATGAATTTTTTAATTCCTAATAAATAAACATTTAAGTTTTAGCAATCTTATATTATGCTTCCAAAATATGTATCCTTCAAAAAATTTTTTTATTACTTTTAATGAAAATATCATTTTTCCAATTTTATTAAATTAATTTGAAAAAATACACATCATATTTGAAATCATTATATCATAACTATTTTAGGGTTAATTTTTTTTAGAACGTTTAAAAATATTAATTTTCTGTTGAATAGTGGAAAATAAAAAGAATTCTGCAAATAGTATTTTTTTCAAGAATTTAAAAGGTTAAATTTTGTTTTAAAATTATTTACAGGTGAAATTAGATTTATTTTATTAAAAAAAATCCAACTAATTTAATTTTAATAAATTTTATATTTAAGTTTTGTATAAAAACATTTTTATATATAAAAAATAATTTTTCTAAAAAAACTATTTTTATGCATAAAATGTTATTTTATTATAATAAATTCAATATATCAATATTGTTGAATGATTTTAATAAAATTTATATATTATATATTCAATAAAAATTTAATATTTATTTAAAATATTTATATGCCTGAATAAGAAAGAAATCCAGTTTTATGCTTAAAATTATATTTTTCTAAAAAACAGGTATCATCTCCTTTTTCAAACTTACATTAAAATTGTTTTATTATAATTTTAAGTTTTAATTTTCATAAAATTTATTCAGTATTTAGAATCTATAGGTTCACATTTAGTAAATAGTACTCCTTTAATTTTAGGAATTATGAATAGTAACTATGGTAATATTTATCACCAAGTTAAAGGGTAAATCAGGTTAATCTAAGTCTTAACTAAGTGATGTGGAATTAATTTTTCATCTTATTTATTCTTGGATGAATTAAATTCTAACCTTATCACCTTTTCCTGAAATTTATTTTTTTTAATGGACACATTTCCATGAAAAATGACTAATATAATATTTAAGGAAAAAAATACAAAATGTCACTCTCTTAGTTTCAAATATCTCTCATCTGTTCATATATAAAAAAATAAATATTTAACTAATATAAATGAATATTTTGAGTATGATAAAATTATTTTAATGGGGATAATTTATTTATAATTTTTATTTATTAAATAATTACCTTGAATTCTTACACAATGTTGAAACAGTATTTATTCAATTAATGAAAAAATAAAATAAATGAAATTAACAATATTAAAATTTATATAATATGAGCGATTTATAGTGGTCCATGAATTTTGTAGATAAATAAAACATATTATTTATTTTTAAATGGATTATCTTTGAATTTCACCTTTTTCTTATGGTATTTAATTTCAAATTCAATGAATGGTGTAAAAATTGACAATAATGATATTTTATCAAAATAATATTTTAATAAATTATTGACATATCATAAAAATATTTAAATATTACATTTTGGATAATATAGGCTCTAAAATTTTATCAATTTTCTATTTATGAACCAATTTTTTCTTTATAAGTAAAATTATACCCCTTTAAGTGTAAAAAAAGACATTACCATGATTTAGGATAAAATTGGTTAACCATTCAGTTAGTAAAAAATGTAAGGATTAAATCACCACTTAAAAAATTCAAACATTTATTTTTTAATGGTATTTAAACCCCATAAAATATTATGTTTAAATTATTTGAATTTTGGATTCAATTGTTCTAGAAAATGTCTTTATTATATTTTCAATATTTCAATAAATCCCAAGAGTGCACCTCCTTTCAATTATGAAAGGGAACCACTCCTCTCACTTCTTCACACCACTTTAATACATAAATATCGAGAATCCCCCAAAAAATCCATTATAAAATTTATTATTCACATTATATTGGTGATTTTCTTCCCAAAACACCATCCCTTGGATCCTAAAGAAAGGATATGAAGGTGATGTTTAAGAGAAGAGGTAATCGCCATAACCGATCACTTTATTTTTAATTATCCTTTTACATACATTAAATTAGTTATATTATTCATTAATAATTACATAATTATACTCAATATAATTAAATTTTATTATTTTTATTAAACCACCCATATTATTTCTCTATCTATCAAACATGAAGTGAAACTATCACTCATGCATACGTACATCATACCGCCTCCACGTAGTGATGCAATTCAATTTCCTTAACCAAATTTCATTGATTTTTATTATGATGGTTTTAAATTTTAAATATGATATTTAAGAAATAATTATTCTTTATTAATAATAATTCCATTTCTACCATATTACCGTCCAAACCGTAGGAAAAAAATAACGTCGCTTGTGCGTATATGTGGACTACCACCTCTACAAAGATATGCGATTAATTTTCTATTTCTCTTTTACTTGGATGGAAATAAGGATGTATTTAATGAATATATATTATATATTATATAATAATTCTTCTATGAAGTTTAATTATTATTTACCATTCTTTTTTTCTATGCGTCGAAATGTGAAAACAGTGTTTATGCTTACGTACAGCCTACCATCTCCATGTACAGTGTAGATCATTTTTTATGTAAAACCTTTATGGATGAGTTTAAATATATATATAATTAATATATATTATATTTAAATAATGAATAAAATTATGGTGATTATTGAACAGTGATCATATTACAATGACCAATTATACAAAACTAAAACATTCACTAAAAATGAAGTAGATATCACATGGAATAATGATTTTAATGAATACTTTTCAATAAAAATGTGATAAAATGTTATAATTATATCATATATGGAATTTAATATATTTTTATGGTTATTAAATATATTTATAATAAATATATATTCACTATACAAGAGGTTTTGACATATACTAAGGAAGTTAGGCCTAAGGTAAGGCATTTTCATCTCACTTCCATTTCTCTAAGACACATGCCCTATTCACCACTTGTTTCTTTGATATGATTTATATAATTACCATGACTATATTTTATGATTATTATTATTAAATTAATGGGGATTTAAATATCAATCTAATATTATTTCTTTCAATGGTAATATGATTAAAATGATACCAAAGAGGTAGGGGTTTTATCTTACAATATCACTATTTATTTGGATTGTTTATGATTTAGTTTCTAAAAATAAATTATTCTTCTATAAATCTCTCAAAACATATAAATTTTATAATAAATTTTTTTATTTCTAGAATGTACATGTTTTCATTTTTTTTCCTCTCTTTAAGTATACAAGAGACTGGTAAAATGGTTTGAAGGAAAATAAACTTTATATCTCTCTCTAGTTGAAAATACTTTCTCTTATTTGTCCATGTTTTTTAAAAAACATCAAGAATTTTTTTAGAAATATAAATTGATTTTTTATAATATTTTTTACCCTTGTTCTAATTTTAAAAAAAAAATTCAACAGGAATCTTCTTGTCATTTTCTAAATTATGTATTTTTTAAATTTTTACAAAAAAAAATTAAAATAAGTTATTTTTTACTTATACAGTATGAATGGAATTTCCTACCATCCTGACCACTAAATGCTTTAAATATTCCTTTACTACTTTACAAATATATTTTAAAATAAAAAATATCCATGATTTTTTGAAATTTTTAATTTTAATGAATTTAATTCAAACAAAAAAGAATTTTTTTTAAAAAGAAATATTCCAAGTGATATTTAAAGGTGTTTTCATCTAAGATAAAATACTTTGATGTTAATAATTACTTAATAAGGAATTTATACAAGGATACCATACTTATTCTTTCTCCAGATGGTTTATTTTTATGATGAATTTTTTTTTATAAAATCCTTTTCTTTCCAATGGGTTATGCTGTGGTGAAATTGTTATAAAACCCATTTCCTTTCATGGGTTCTAAAGTGATGAATGTTTTATGGTCATGTCACATGCATTTTTATGATTTTCATGACATTTAGGGTGTACCTATAATTATATATCCCTCCAATTTATTAGGTAAATATTAATATCTCATCTTATGGACATGACTTATATGGGGAGTGAACCAAGTTTAGTTAGGTAATTTATCTTCTATGATAGTCTTGGGAGTGAATCTTGAATACTATGATGCTTCATTGAGTGTACTCAATCCTCTAGGATAGTTTTGGGAGTGAAACGTTACTACTAGGTTTTTTGTGGATTGATCCTAATACACTATGATTATCTTGGAAGTAAACCCTAACTACTATGATGGTTTCGGTAGTGAACCCAATCCACTAGGACAGTCTTGGCAGTGGGCCTTGACTACCGTGGAAATTATTTTCTATGCTTATATTTATACCAAAAACTCTTTTCATAGGCCAATTTTATTCTCTAATAGATCATTTTCTTTTATTAATTTATTATTATTGTCTTATGAACTATTAATATTTATTCCATGACTCAAGATTATGGTCTATGATATGGAGGGTCTGTTTTTCAAAAGATATATTCATGTTCACATACCCTAATGTTCAAATTATGTCAAGTGATCATTGGATTCTTTCAAGTTTAACCTTACTAAGTATCTTATCTCACCATTTATTATCTTCTATTTAATATGGTTATTAACGAAGGTATTATGCATTATTTTTCTAGTAAGGGTTCTAATTATGGAAAACTTAGTGGGAGAATATGTAGTCCATTTATGAACCAATTATTTAAATTTTTAAATTTTTAAAGATACTGTGACTATTAAATTCTATCATGGATTGTTTGGTTATTTAATGAATATTCATATAATAATATTTAATATATATATATATATATAAGTGTGTGTGTGTGTGTGTGTGTGAAAATTATGAGATGCCTTAGTTGGTATCAAAGAAAATGAAAGAATCTGATCATTCGGAACGCTCATGTGTGAACATTGGGTAAAGTATGGATCTCCTCTGAAGTGATTTATGAGAAAATGGCTACCACTAAGGATGGTTACAAGTTCCTCTTATAGGAGGTGTAATTGTAAAATTACTTCTCTTATAGGTATCAATTATACCTAACTAATAATTTATTCTAGACCATTATAGTGGGTATCAGATAAAGGTGTAGTTATCCTTTAAAAACATAGATGGGAAACTTTTTTGAGAACCCTGGTGATATGTCTAAGTATAGGATAACATCTTAAAGTTTTAGTAATGGTCATGGATGACCTAGGCTAAAACTAATGTTTCATGGATTAAAAATAAGGTGTCTTGATTTAGAAATCCAATAGAATATTTTTCATGATTATATGGTTTTACTCCGTGTCTATTGTTGCTCACAGTATGTTTTTGGGTTTAAATATTTGGAAGGAACCAGAAGGACTCATGTTAAAACTGGAATATAATAGAATAACTATCATTATGAGAAACAAAATTAAAAAGTGTAATGCCCTAGTAACTCGTATATATATTTTGACTTTTAGTAAAACACATTAAATAAATATTGAAAAAAATAATTATTTATTAAAGAAGTACATTAATAACGATACAAGAAACATCCCCCCAGACTAAGAAGACGATAATATTAAACCCATAACAATCATTAGCAAAAAATGAGGACAACTCATAACAGACCTGATAACGAGGATATAGTATCCTGCGCTTTTGGGATCTTCATTGAGTATAAATCCAATGAAGAGAATAATGGTAAGACCACAGACAAATATAAAAATAAGCCTCATATTGTTGGAAAAAGAATTTACAAATTTTATTAGTTGGGTTGTGTATTTATAAATAAAACGACCGTTGAATATAGATGTTAAAGAAATTTTAAAATAAAGTTATAATAAATGAAATAAAAAAAATGGTTACTCACTTATACATATGTGTGTGTGTGTAGTGATTAATTAATGTTAAAAGAATTATATTTAAGTAAATCCACACATAAAAAGGATTTATAATCTCAATTAGTATTTAATTTGAATATAAAATTTATCTCACCTAAACTAAATAATTTTTTAACCGTTTTTTAATTCATATAAAGTATAATGTTAAAACAACGTAAGTTATATAAACCATAATTTTTGTAATAATATTTACATTGAAATGTGTGGTTTATTAATTAATTAACAATAATATAAATAAACAACATGTATTTTTGAATATAACTTTTTATTTTTCGAAGGAAGTATATATATATTACTTTGAAATAATAATGCGTTTTAGAAAATTATTCGATTTATTAATATATTTTTATATGTGTTATAATAAATTAAATAACTAATGATAAAGAATTATTGAAAATAATTAAAATAACGGGTTAATAAAGGATTTTTGAAAATGGGAATGAATTTTTTGGGGGGGCTTTCTCACGACTGTTCTTCTTCCCCAAGCGCATCGCCGACCTTTAAAAGGGGCCATAACCCTCAATCACGGCCGAAAAATTCAAAATAGGGGCTCCACTGGTGTTCAAAAAGAGTCATGTTGTGATTTTCAAGTTCTGTTTTGGAATCAGATGACTTAGGGTTGTCCACATGCAGAGGAAGGTTACATACTCCATCATCATTCGGTCATCCTGAAACTTTCATTGGTAACCCGTGATGACTCCAAGAATCATGTTGTTGTTGGAAGCATCCTCCATTGAATTTCCCTCTTTTGAGACGGTGAGTTGGATTCCCAGAAACTGACAATGTTTTTGAGTTCAATTTTTAATTTTCATTCTATATTTGGTACCCTATCAATCTGAATTAGGTTATATTTTAATAATGTGTAGGATTTCATGTCGAGGGATCGAATCCCAAGGTTCAGACTAACCAGGTTTTGATTTATGTTTGGGGTTTGATGTCTTTGTATTTAAGGACCTGTGAGGATAAAACTTGGGGGTGATTTACCTTCATCTATTCCTGTTTTGGAGGGATAGTTACCTGTGTATAAAACCCTACTACGTTGAGAGTGAAAAGGGACCCGTGAATCTATCAGACTTTTCCTTATAAGCCTCTTCATATCCTTGTTGCAGCTATTGGGAGGAGCTTCTGTTTTCATAGCCCTGTGTTCATACTTTAAGGTATAGTTTTAAACTTATTCCATGTGTTTAAAATAGTTTCTTTTTTGTGTTTCTCTTGCAACATTATTTCATACCCTTATTATAGTATTGTAATCAATATTCTGTACTTACCTTGGTATGAGAGAAAAAACTCTCAAAACAATTATTTTCCTCTTGCTTTAGAAATTGTTCCCTAGATATGTAATTTCATTTCCCCCTCTTTCATAGTGGTAGTGTCACCTACAAGGTAAGAGAACATCATTTATGTAAAATATGTCTAAACTGCTTAAGCTAATTATGTGTTGTCATTGTTTTAAATAAATTGGAAGTATTTAATCCTCTAGTTTGTGCAATTCATTTTACTTATGTGAGTCAGTGGTGAAATCATCTGCAACGTAAAATATTTAATTCGGTATATATGTTTCTGTGTTTCATGTAATTTATGCTGAGTGATTTTATTTAGTTATGTATTATTTACTACTTGACTGATCAATTAATATTTTTACTATTTTTGGGGTTCTAATTCAGGAAACTCTACTTGTGTTTTCAAAATTACCAGTAGTATTAAATTGTAGTTTCAATGCGATTATTTTCTCGGTTGCAAAGTGGTGGATGTTTGTGTAATATTTTCTAGCATTATATAAAAACAATGTTTTTGTTCTAATTTATTTTTTTTCAATTTCTACCAACTATTTAAATAATTTTTTGCTAATTCCTTATGAAGAAAAAATGAATTTTTTTATAGTTATGCTTAATATTTTTAAGCCAAATGTGAATCTGTTATTCTTTATATTCAAACTTATTCATTTATCAACAATGAATTTATAATATTATTTTATTTGTTTTCAAAATGTAAAGGTGAAACTTTTATAACATTCCTTAAAGTTCCATGTTATGTTTTTATATATATAAATTAATTTGGTTCATGAGAAATATTTTTATAAAATATATATATATATATATATATATTATTTAAATGATTAAAGAACATCAGTTGGGTTCTTATAAATATGATTGTTTCTATTATATTTTCCAAATAATATCATTTTGATATTAATGTTTTGATTGTACATATCATAGAATGTTTCCAATCACAACTGGTCCTGATTCTTTATTCCAGAAAATTAAATTAATGTTGCTTGAATTTTAAATTAATCCATAAGATTGTAAGTAAGGTTATAGAGTTAATGTATTTGTATTTAAAACAAGTGGATGTATGAAAATAATAAATATATATACATATTTTTATTTTTATTTTTAATTTTATATCCATATATATATACCCATATATATATATATCTCAATTCACATGAAAGAGTTTTAATTAAGTCAGGTATACTTACATATTTATAAACACAAAAAAATATGCATATGTGTATATATATATATATATATATATTACTTTTTATATAAATGAAGGTTTTTATGTCATTTTTAATCTATATGCATATGCATGAGTAGGTGATCATGTTTTATTCAAACACTAATGCTTATGTGAATAAATCTGTGTCTATGCATCTTTTGTCCAAAACTATTACATACATAATTATGTACCTTATCAGGATACATGTATGAAATCGTTTTCAAAGTGTTATGGTTATTTTTCTTTGTAGATATATATAAATATATATATTCATGAGCATGCACATGAATTTATATTATTTAGTGAATATATATGTATCTTTTACCATGATATTTCATGCGCAATGAGGGTTTACTCATGATAAATCATGTGCAATGAGGGTTTATTCCAGCTAAATCATCTGCAATGAGGGTTTACTCAGGCTAAATCATGTGCAATGAGGGTTTAATCATACTAAATCTTGTCAAATGAGAGTTTTACTCATGCTAAATCATGTGCAATGAGGGTTTACTCATGCTAAGTCATGTGCAATGAGAGTCTACTCATGCTAGTCCATGTGTAGTGAGCCATGACTCATGCTCCTCCGTGTGAAATGTGCCCGCGAATCAGGATTATTTCACGTTTCATGTCTCATGAGTAAACCAAGAATCAATTTCATGATTCAAGTTTCCTTGGAGAATTTATTATGAATTCTTATAGGTATTTTAGTGAAATTACTCTTACTTTAAGAAAGATCAATGAGGGTTTTCAAAATGTTTTGTGTCTAAATTGAAGTCATTTATATTAAAGTGTTTTTTCATTAAATTTACATGTTTCCCTAAGCTTGTATTATCAAACTTAATGATTTGTTTTACCTCTTTTTTGGAGAACTCTATCGGGTTTCCTTTTTCTCTTAAAAACCCCTTACTGAGCTTCTAATGCACAACCTATCTTTTCAAAATCTCTTTTCACAGGTCTTAAAGGCGGGTAGAAGTGAGATAGTGGCCAAGGTCTCCCTAAGGTGTCTATCCCTTGTAATGATTAGTTTTTTCTAGTTTTTTTAGTTGGGGATTCTCCAAATGTGTTCGGACTCTCTAAAATTCTATACCTTTGCGATCTCGAGCTGTATAAATAAATAAGTGAAATAGTTTTATAAAAAAATGGACCACATTTGATGGGTCATTACAAACAAGATTTGTAATGTGAAACCCTCTGATTATTCCAATTTTCTATCTTGTTATATAATCAAAAACCTTTAAAAAAGTAATTTTCCCAAAACACCTCATAAGAGGAATATGTAGAATCATGAATACCATATAGGAATAAAGAGTTGTCATCTTGTATCTTGAGAATTTGGGAAGAATCACTCAAGTGAATGTCCCAAATGAATGATAAGATGTATTCTATATGGAAATTAAGGGAATAAATCAATTAATTTTCATGGAAAAATAAATATTTTGATGGTTTAAAATGATTTCTAACCAAATTTACCATTTATAGTTTATTTCATCATGTGTGGAGAATATAGGAATTATATAAGCCAATTCTCTAATCCAAGGGTTATCTCCAAGAATAATGAAGTTCATGTGCTATGAAAATCTTTAAAGGCAAAGGATTTAAGTGTTTATGTGTTAGGATTAAAGATTTAAATTAATGATATTTTGGATATAAGAATCATGAAACATCTAAAAATTGTTCTATTGTAGTTTTAATTAAGGATTTGAAAACATATGTGAAATGGATTTGATAACAAAGAAAATTCACTTAGTGGTAATTTGATAATTTTTAATCATAAAAAAGATCATTAATATTAATGGTATAGTATTTTTGACCTATAAATTGGGTAATTATTTGATGAAAAAGTGATTTTGGTAATATTTAATGAAGTTTGTTTTGTTTATGGAATATATTCAATGGTCTATGTTGTTATTTTAGGAGTAAAGATTACTTTAATTTTGGAATCAAATCTGTTTTCATGTGAGAAGAACTTAAAATTTTTAGATAGCATCATGGGTTTATATGTTTGAGGTTCTTCAAAAGTTGAAAGTCATCAACGTAACCTTTTAAATGTTTTAAGTAATGGGATTTTTAAGTGATTCGAATAATTCACTAAATTCTAAGAAGAATAATTTATTGATGTTTTAAAAAACCATTTTATTTACTATATTATTTAATTATAAGTTAATTATGATCTATTTCATTATGGTATATAGATAATCGTGATGGTTGAAGATTGTTTCATTTATAAGGTAATATTTTTAGAATCTATTTATGGGAATGTAATGGATTACCTTTCAAGTCAGTATCAAAATTTTATTCATGAAAATTTTCTAAATTTCACTAAATTAAAAAATCATATAATTTTTTTGTGGTGATTAGTGATATATTGTGCAATGAATCATTGGGATGAGGAATAAGTAACCTAAAGGTTTAACAAGTGATTATTTGGTAACAATGAAATTAAATTTTTAGAGATGTAAGATGATAGGTATTAGGTCACCTTTTAGGTCAAATAAATTTTATTAAGGCTATTAGGGAGGTAGGGTTATTTATTAAATTTATTAGTGGAACCTTTATTGTTATTCTTGAAATTTTGGAGTTAAATGAATTATTTAAATGTAAATTCATTTTTTGAATTATCTTACCTTGTGATAACCATTTTTTATTTTGGATAATGCCTGAGTAAAGACCTAATATATTTATATAATTTTTTTATTCATTATAATCTTATTTTAGTGCTTTAAGAATGAAAAAATCATCTTGAATACTCAACATTTGGTAGAAACAGATTATATTGGGCTGGGAATTGATTAAAGGATAAAATTATACATATCAAGTAAATATATTTCTTTATTTTATTTGTATATATGGTAAAGTAATGCCTCAAACAAAAGAAAATGATCTCAAAAAACCATATTACCTCCAATTCGAATGAATTAATGGTTTTTTTTCACACCTCATGGATTTATGGTTTTGTAGTCATTAACTTTATCTTAACCATTCAATTTATTAAGATTAATGTTCTTTATCACTATCCATAATAATATAGACACTAAATTTTTCTTCCATGTAAAAATTTTCAATTTCCACTAATTTTCACCTATTTGGGATCCTAATTATGTGTTATTCCATATGACCTTCATATTTTTATTTCCCTCTTTTCAAGAAGATGCTTAATTAACCCTTTTTATAAAGCGGGTTTTCAACAATGGAATTTTCAAATATAAATCCCATCATTATTACAAACAAGTGGAAATTTTTAGGGAATAATTTATTAAAGTGGGGATAACATAACACCTTATTATTTTAAATAATTATCATTATGTCCTATATGACATGGAACAATGTGCTTAAACAACCATAAAATATTATTATGGCTAGAAAAGAATAGAATTTTAATTAGTGGGAATGAATAAGAATAACCAGATTATGAAATATATATAAGGTACCTACTCAATACCAATGTATTGATTAATTCTTATTAAATAAACATCCAATCTTTGGTGAAGTTATATTATTCTTCAAAAAAATATTTCCTCCAAGTACTGTTTTTTATAAGTTTTAAAAGAAAATATTATATTTAATTTTTTTTACTTCTATTATTTTTTTTTGAAAAAAAAATTCTTTTTGAAATCAACATATCAAAATTATTTTTGGGTGCATTTTTGAGAATTCTCTAAAAAGATTGATTTTTCTATGAATAGTGTAAAATACTAATTTTTATTGAAAATTGTATTCTTTCAATAATTTAAAAGGTTACATTATGTTTTAAAATGATTTCAAAGTAACATAAGTTCTACTATTTTATTATTAATCTAATTATATTCATTTTAATATATTTTATAGTTGAATTTAGTATAAAAACATTTTTATACGTAAAAATAGATTTTTATGAAAAACTATTTTTCTGCACGCAATATTTTTTTATCTTAATGAATTAAATTTATCCCTATAAGTGAATTATTTTTATAAAATTTATACATCATATATTCAATAATTTTTTTTTAAAACGTCGAAGCCTCGATTTATTATTTAAAGCAAAGACATCTTTAAACTGGGTAGAGGGAGACCCATTACATAGCCCGAAGGCCCAAGTCCAAGTGGCCTCAATATAAGGCTTGAAAGCCCATACTATGGCCCAAAGGACCCCTTGGTGAATAGTAATGCTACAGTACTCGCGCTGCTACACATATATTCAATAAAAAATTTTAACATGCATCTAATATTTTTCTAGGCATGGGATAAGAATAAAATCCAGTTTTATGTTTCAGAAATATAATTTTTAAGTTGTTTTCATCTCATTTTTCACACTTATTTTAAAACTAATTTCTGGCACTTATAAGTATTTAATTTCAAAAATTAGATTCCGAATTATTAATATTGTGGTTAAAATTTATAAAAATTTTCCCTTTAATTTTTAGGTATTGTGAATAGTATGTGTGAGAAATTTATCACCGTGGTAAAGATTAAATTGAGATACCCTAGTTAAAACTAAGCAATAAGGTCACAATTTTTCATCCTAATTCTTATTAGATAAATAGAATTGTTTTTTATCAACTTAGGCTCAAAATTTATTTTGTTTAATGGAATATTTTCCATGAAAATGTCAAATAAAATATTTAAAGTAAAGAAAAATAAAAAATTTCACTCTCTTAGTTTTAAATATTTCTTATGTGTTCATATGGAGATTAGAAGAATTGGTCAACTAATATAAATTAAAATTTTTAGAATAATAAACTTATTTTCATTATGGTGTTTTATTTTTAATTTTTTTGGTATTAAATAATTATCATAGATTCTTACACAACACTGGAAAAAAATAATTCAATTAGTTGAATAGTAAAATAAATGATATTAAAAATATTAAAAGTGATATAATTTGAGTGATTTATAGTGTTATCAGAATTTTTTAGATTAATATGATATATTAGTTATTCTAAGTGTATTACAATCTAATTAAACCTTTGTCTTGTTTCCTTTAAAGTAAAATTAAATTAATAGTTTCAAAATTGAAATTAATGATATTTTATCAAAATAATATTTTATTAAATTATTTAAAAACAATAAAAATATCAAAATTGGACAAGGTGGATAAGATATAGTGTAATATAAATTTCCATTATTCATTTATTAACCAATTTTTACTTAATTATTAAATTTATAATCCTTTAAAAATAAAAATAAGGTGTTATCGTTTTTAAGGTTAAAATTGGTTAACTATGTCGTTAATAAAAAATAATAAGGTTTAAAACACCACATAAACCTAAAAAAATTTATTAGTTGATTTTATTTAACCCCAATAAAATATCATATTCCAATACCTCTCCTTTTGGGGAATTTGGGCTATAAAATTACTTTATTATACATTAATATTTTAAGAAATTCCCAGAGATTCCCTCCCCTTAATTAGAAAATGTCACCCACTTTTCTATTCTTTAAACCACTTTGAGAATTCAATCTCAACCATACCCTAAAAAATCCCCTTTAAACTTACTTATACACATTTATGATATTATTTTATTCCCAAAATACAGACCCTGATATCCTTAGAAGATATAGATGATATGTTTAAAAGAATATGTAATCACCTTAACCGATCGCTTTCTTTTTTATTTTTATTTTACCACCTATAAATATATTATATAATTCATAAAATAAAAAATTGATTTTCTAAAATATAATTAAATTTTATTATTATTATAAAACCACTAATATCCTCCATATTTCAATAAAATTGGAAGTGAAAATATCGATCGTGCATATGTATATCTTACCATCTCCACGTAGTGATACTATTCATTTTCTGTCACCATATTTTATGGATGGTTATTATGATGGTTTTAAAGTTTATAAATGATATTTGTTAAATAATTATGATACTTTATTTACAATATAATATCTACATTCTAACCTTCTAATCCACTGGAAAATGATAACATCACTCGTGCTTACCTGTGGACTACCACCTCCATGAAACAAAGTGATTCAATTTTCATTTATATTTAACATTGATAGAAATAAGAATGGAGTTGCAAAATATATATAATATATGTTATATAATAATGATTCTTTTATATTTAATTATTATTTAACTTTCTTTTATTCTAGCCTTTGAAAATTGTAAACAGTGTTCTTGCATACGTTCGGTCTACCGTCTCTATGAAAGGTGTAATTAAATTTTCTATATCTATCATTTATAGATGACTTTAAATATATATATATATATAATGAATATATATGATATTTATAATTTTATTAAAATTATTTATATAATTAAACCATGATGAAATTATATGGAAAAAAACTATCAAATTAAAACAAACATTAAAAACAAAGCAGATATCACCCATAGTAGTGAATTTAATAAGGAATTATTTATAAATGGGAGATAAAAGGTTATAATTAAATCTTATATGGTATGATATATATGAGTGTTGTTATGGGATATATTTATAATAAAAATTTACTTATTATATAGAAGTTTTGAACATGTACAAACGAAGTTGGACTTAAGGTAACATATTTTCTTCTCACTTTTATATCTATGAGACACATGCCATATTCACCACTTATTTCTTTTATATGGTGTATATAATTCCCAAGAATATATTTTATAAAACTTATTATAAAATTTATTTTTATTTATATATCCATATAAAATTTTTTATTTCATGGGTCATATGATTTAAATGATACCAAAGTAGTAAGGGTCCTATGTTATAATCTCATTTTTTGTCGGGATTATTTATGATTAAGTTTTAAATGAAAAGTGATTATGATATAACTCTAAATTAACTCCTTAATTTTTATTTCCTATTGTTATTTATTCAAATAACATATTTTAATTTCATTTTCCTCTCATTAAGTGTACATGAGACCAAAATAATGTTTTTAATTAAAATCAATTTTATTTATCTCTTTAGTTGAAAATCCTTTCTCTTCTACATCCACGTTTTCTAAAAATGATTTCAAGAGCATTTTTAATATTCTAAAATTATTGTTTAAAATCATTTTTACCTATGTTTTGATTTTTTAAAAATTATTTAAAATTAATCTTTCAACATTTTTTAAATAAGGTACTTTTTGAATTTTTATGAAAATGTGAAATGAATGTTTTTTAACGTTTACAGTATGAATAGAATTTCCCATTATAATGAACACTGAATACTTTAAATACTCTATTATAAGTTTCCAAGGATATTTTAACTAACAAAAAATCATAATAATTTCAAAATATATAATTTAAATAAGTTATCTCAAGGAGAAATTATATTTTTCTTAAGAAATATTCCAAGTGATATTTAAAGGTGTTTTTATCTATGATGACATCCTTTGATGTTACTAATTATTTACTAGACAAATGATCCAATGATACCATCCTTATTATTTATCTAGTAAAATTATATTTATGATGAAAAAGTTTTTATGAAACCTATTTCTTTTCCAGAGGTTATAGTATGATGAATTGTTTATGAAACCCATAGCTTTACATCAGTTCTAATATGATGAATTTATTATGATCTTGTGGAATGCATGTGTATGGTTATCATTATTTGATGGGTAGGTCCAAAAATATATATCCCCATAATATATTTGATAATTATTGATATCTCTTGAGATAAATAGGGTGAGAATGGGGAGTGAACCAAATTCAGTAAGGGACTATGTCTACTATGATAGACTTAGGAGTGATCTTTGACAACTATGATAAATTGGGTGTGAACCAAATTCACTATAAGAGACTTCAGAGTCAACCTTGACTAAAATTATGGTTTAAGATGTGAACCCAATATATTATGATAGTCTTAAGAGTAATCCTTGACTACTATGATTGTTTAGAGAGAAAACCAAATCAGCTATGATAGTCTTGATAGTGAGAATTGACTTTTATAGAAATAATTTTTGACACTTATATATATATTCCATAAACTAATGTATCATTATAATGTTATTCCCTAATTTATCATGTTATTTGATTATTTTTTGATTCATGTATTAACAAATTACAAGATTTTTTCCATTACTCAACCTTCTGGTATTTGATATGTAGAGTGTTATTTTCAAATGTTAGGCTCATATTATGATTCCCCTATGATCAAGTTTTGTTTAAGTGATCAATTTCATATCCCTTTTTTACCATTAATGAGAATAATATCACATACATTACTATGTTTTATTTTCTTAGGTTATGAATAAATATCTTATTTATTGTTTTTCTAATAAGGGTGTTAATTTTCAAGAACATAGTGGCAAAAGATGTAGTTTATTTTTGAACCAGTTATTTGTGTGTACAAGTTTCCAAATATACTTGAACAATATGATTCTTTTATGTATTGTTATGTAATGAATATTAATCTAATAATATTTAATATCTATGTATAAAAATTATTATTAACCACATTCACCTAAATTATTTTTTGTTGAGTTGAAAGAAAAAAATCCATAATAAAGTGATGATCACATCTCAGGTCTATATCTCATCCTCAAGAGATGTTTGTGAGATTTTTCATTCTATAAATATTGTTATTCTCTCTCTATTTGAATTTTATGTTATGTTTTGTCTTGATTTTCTTTCTCTATATAAATACCATATCAATTGTTGGGGTCATGTTGTCAAGTTTTATATTCTAAATCTAACTTTGATTATCTATTAGTGCAAGGGTAAACATGAACCTATAATCAGAATTAAATCCATCTTATGAGTCTTAATACATATTCATAAGGGATAATTATCTCAAATAGTAGGGTATAAAATCAACCCTTTAAATATGCCTATTTTTTGGGAATATGATAATGTATTTTTAAATTAATTAATTAGTTTTTCCTCTAATCGTGAGGTTGAGTTATCAATAGAACACATTCTTGGTCTTATTAATATTTCAAATACTCCATATATAATTGACTTGATTGAGTTTCTATAATTGAATAAGAAAATCAAATAAAATATAGAAAATAAATTCATATGCTTGAGTGTGTCACCATGGAGTGCACCTGTTTGTTTTGTTAAGAAGATTGACGAGTCAATACCCATTTTCATTGATTATAAATAACAGAACAAGGTCACTATCAAGATTTAGTATCATTTAATCTAGATTAACTACTTGTTTGATCAGCAACATTAATATCAATGATTCTCAAAGATTGAACGTCTTTTTTGATATCATCAATTGGGGGTCAAGAAGGAGTATATACTAGAGACAACCTTTTGTATGAGGTATGGTCATTTTGAATTTATAGTAACTCTATTTGGACTCACCAATGTCCCCTATATATTTATGGATATAATGAATAAATTCTTTAGAGAATACCTGGATTAGTTTTTAGTTGTGTTTATAGATAATATTCTAATATATTAACATTGTAAGGTCGATCATAAAGATTATTTAAATATAGTTTTGAACAACTTGAGGAAGGGGAATATTTTAACTGAATTTACCAATTGTGAATTTTTTCTATTGAAGTTTTCATTATTAGGTTATATAATCTCATCACAGGTTGTCTTGGTGGATCCTTAAAATTTTTAATTAATTCACCAGTGGCCCAGACAAACAATTTTTACTGATTTATATAATTTTCTTAGGTTTACTGGATACTAAAGATACTTATTGAGTGATTCCTTAGAGAAAACTAATACACTAACCAAGTTCACATGGAAGGGAGATGAGTTCCTATGTATAGATGAATGTGAGTAAAATTTAAAGGGGTTAAAAAGAAGGTTATTCTGAAAAACTATGATCACACTCCACTACAGTGGAAAAGTTATTATGATCTATAGTGATTCCACAAATAAGGTGCTTTCATTTATTCTCATATATAAATATATGGTAATAGTATATTCATTTCTCCAATTGATAACAAATGAATAAAAATAATTGGATCATGATTTTTAGTTGGTAGCTTTAATTGTTTCAGTGAAAATATTGAGGCATTACCATTATATAAAAATATATGATATATATACTTATCATAAAATATATAAGTATATATTCACAAAAAAAATAGTTTAATATGCACCAAAGGTGATCATTAGGATTGATTAAAATTATGGTTGCACAATAGACTTCCACCTAGGTAAGGAGAACAAGGTGGATGGCCCTCTAAGTCAAAAAGAATATCCTAGTCTGTCTATGATGAGTATTAAAATGTAACCAATACTTACAAATTTTCATAATATGTTCCTTGAAATCATGAGGAAAGTGAAATATTTCTCAAATAATTGTTTAACCATCCTTCCATGTGAAAATTAAAAAGGTGAAAAGGAAATATGTGGAACAATATAATAAGCTGATAAATTTTATTAAGTTAAAACTTTACATTGATAGAGTTATAAGTTTTAATAATCAAATAAGTGTCTTGTTAATAATAGTCATTAAGAGGATTATTTTGGATGAAACTCATATTTCACCATTCTCTATTCATCGTTTAAGTACAATGATGTATAGAAATGTAAAAAATATTTCTAAGAGGATGACATGAAAATGGATGTTGAAAATTATGTATCTCAATGTTTGGTATGTTATAAAGTTAATAATGAGTGAAATATGTGTATGGAGATGTTACAACTGCTACCCATACCGAAATAGAAATAGGATAACATCACTATATATTTCATTATTGGATTCCCCAAAACATCAAAAGTACCTAATGTTATTTGGGTTATTGTAAATCATCTTATGAATTCAAAACAAATATTATAATTATAGAAGATTTATCTCCTGATCATATTTATATGATAAACATTAAGGAAGTGGTGATGATATATGGAGTACCACATTTTATTGTATATGATCGAGATCTGAGGTTGACCTCAAATTTCTGGAGAAGTTTTTGTGGGATATGGAGACAGAGTGGAGTTTCAGTACTTCATGTCATCCTCAAATAGATAATTTTTCTAATAGAACCATTAAAACCCTAAAATATATTCTGATATAATGTTATATGGATTCTAAAGGTGGATGGGATCAACTCCTTTCTCTATTATAGTTTTCCTAAAACAGTAGCTTTCCCTCAAGCATTTAGATGGAACCTTACAAAGTACTATATAGAAATAAGTGTAGAACTAAAACGTGGAGGGACAAAGTTAGAGAAACAAAGTTATTGGGACCTAGGAAATCTATGAAAACATTATAGAATTTTATAATTATTTTATAGCACCTTAGAGCAGCGTTGATTCGAAAGAAAAGTTATGTTGACAATCATTAATGAAATCTAGAGTTAGATGTGAGTGAAAAGGTATTTATATGAATATATACTTTTAATAATGTTATCATATTTTTAAATAAGGTAAATATGATCACTATATATATCATAACCTTTGAAATTCTGGATTATGTCAATATAGTTTCTTATCGACTGACACTTCCACCGAATCTCTCTCAAGTTCACATTGTGTTTCATGTATCTCTCATGATGAAGTACATACAAGATCATTCACATGTATTGAATTCAATGTTAATGCCACTGGATCAAGATCTCTCTTATGAGGAAAAATAAGTGGATATTTTGGATACAATAGATAATATTTTTCAGAAAAATACCACTCACATTAACAATGATTTATGGGGAAACCATAAATTGGAAGAAACTACATGGGAACTAGAGTATGAGATGAGAAAGAATTATCCTCAATTAATTCTTTCAGAATAATGAAATATAAAAGGTGATTTTATTTCAAGGGGAAAAAATACGACCCCATAAATATTTTATGATATATTTATCTTTTAAATAAATATGATTTCTTTGATAGCTTTCTTTACACAAAACAACAAGTTTAAAAGGACCACGATGTTCTATTAAAATATTATTTTTTATTGTGATGGTAATAATCTAGACATTGGATTAATGGGTATAAATAGGTATAACTAAATTATAAATATTATTTTTTACACATTTATAAAATTAATTCACTGTCTAAAAAAAATAAAAATAAAAATAAAAACCAATGATGGAAAAGATACGCTTTTCTTAAAAATAGTTTTTATGCATGAAATGAATTTCTATCTTAATAAATAAAATTAATTTACATTGATGAATTATTTTAAGTAAATTTATAGATTTTATATTCCATAAAATATTTTTACATTCATTTGGTGGTTTTTACTAGGAATGGAATAAGGATAAATTCCATGTTATGCAAAAAAACATTTTTCAAAAAAACTGTTTTCATGTGTGTTTTATGTGCCTATTTTAAAATGAATTTATACCAAATATAAAAAATTAATCATGAAAAATTAATTCAATATTTAGAATCAAAATAATTAATATAATTTAATAATTATGAATTATTATTTAATTATAAATATTAACCATTGTAAGTATTTGTCAGCTCAGGGAGGGTAAAGCAGCTAAAATTTGGTTAAGACTATGGGTTAAAACATTAAAATTTATCTCAAACATGAATTTATCCTATTAGATGAGTTTTTTTAAAATAAGTATATTATTTAAGAGTTAAATAATTTATTTTTGAAAATTATTCTCATTTTATGACCCCAATATTTACTTTTTTGAAGATAAGTTATATTTTAATCAAATTAAAAAAATCGGTCTTTGCATTTAATGGTATGGTTGGATGGTTCCATTTTGTTTTAGAAATATAAAAATTATAAAAACCCACATTTATTAATTAAATAAAAAAATGATGCAAACTATATTTTTACGTTATTTCATTATATAATGATTTTTAGCACAAAATGGGGCATTTTCCTAAAAACTGTTTTTCATACATTTTATGGTCTTATATTAAAGTAATTTCTACCACCTATATAAATGTAATCTGATAAAATGGATTCAAAATTTTTAATCAAAAATAATAATAAAATTTATAATAGCCCTTTTATTTTTTTTCATATAATTATGTTATCATAGTAAAATGTTATTTTATAAAAATTAAAGCTAAAATAGGTTTAAAGTAGCTTAACTGTGAGATAAATATTAAAATGTATCAAACACTTGTTTAAATGTGATATTTTTAGTTTATTTATACCCTATAAAATCTTATCTTCAAATTTAATGTTACATGGCTCTTCTTGATAGGATTATGATAATTATACTATTTAATCTTTTAAGTATTACCAAGTGTGTCCTTTCCCAGACTTATAAAAGGGAACGTCATCTTCTCCTTCATAAAAAAGTTTTATCCTTTTATATTATACAAGACCTAAACTAAAACCATCCTAGATTATTTTATCATATCTCATATCTTCTTTTCATTAAAAAATACCATCTTTTAAAAGGCATAATGTGTTATCCAAATGAGTTTTCTTAATGATCAAGTATATCACTTAACTAGTTACTTTCATTTTTTTATTCCTATAACTCCAGTAATCTTATGGTATACATTATATATTAATTAATTAATTATATAAAATATAATTAATTTTTATTATGAATATGTAACAACCATTATCTACCTCATTTCTATCATATGGGATAAAACATCACTCGTACATATGTGTGAACTACCACCTCCAGGAAGCGATGCATATCATTTTTCACTGTTGCTTCACATTGACGGTTATAATGATGGATTTAATGAATATATATTAAATTTATTATATTATTATATTTATATAAAGTAAAATTATTAATTAATTATATTCCATTTCACCTATCAGAAAGTAAAAACTTTATTGTTTACGTATGGACCACCATCTCCATGAAAAGATGTAATTCATTTAATATCAATGATTTATATGAAAAATTATAAAAGTGTGTATAAGGATTACATATGATACTAATTAACTAATTAAAACTTTTGAGATCATAAAACCATGATCAAAGTATAAGGACTAGAACTACTAAATCGAAATATGCATGAAAAATAAAGAAGGTGTCTCCTGAAACGGTGATTTTAATGAAGAATTAATAATAAAAGGGTGATAAAATATTATACGTGCATAATTTATGTTATTATATATATTATTGTAATTATTTAATATAACTATAATAAATCTATGTTTATTAAGAAAAACATACTTTATTTCTTCTTAGGTAGAATGTTTTTTTCTTCCTTGTAAATATTCTCATTAAAATGTTTTCAAGAATATATTTAATATAATATAATGATTTATTATATTCATTTTTACCCATATTTGACATTCTAAGAATGTTTTGAAAGTATTATATTTTTATTTTCCATATGAGTTATGTTTACCAAAGGTGTGAATAAAATATTTGTTTTAACATATATCACACAAATTGATTTTCCCTCCATCCTGAATACTCTATGATTTGAAGACTACATTATAAGATTTTAGAGTTTTTTTAAGTAATTTTTCAACCAATATTCTAGAAATTATTTTATTGTATAAAATTTATTTCAAAATAAAAAGGCTATTTTCCACACAAAAATATTCCAGTAACCTTTTAAAGGTATTTTCATCTAAAAAACATCCTTTCATGTTGGTCATGATTCATTGGGTACATGATTCAATGATAATATTACTATTCTTTCTATAGATGGTTACTTATTATGATGGTGAAATCTTGATGAACCCCTCTTTATTTTTAATAGGTTAAGCTATTATAAAATGATAAATGTTTTCATGAAATTGTGACATACATATGAATTGATTATGATTATGTGATGGTTGTCTATGTTATATTCTTCCAATTCATTGGGTAATGTCATATTTATATCTCATGATGTGATGATGAAAATCATGGATATAATAGTGAATATATTTTCTTATATTATTATTCATTATTATTATTTTATCTATCTAGGCTCATAGAATTATGTGTGGAAATGATTATGAATATCTATCTACATGTTTTGATGTGTGGGTATGATTTCTTATAGATATTGTCACATTATTATACATGGAAATGATTTTATAATTGATATGTTAAAAATATTATGATTTATTTTTTATACTATGTCACATCCATAAGTTATGAATATTGAATGATGATTACTACTATGATACCCATATTGATCATTATTCTCAATATGACTTTATTTTGGAGTTTATTATCTAATATTTTATGTTTACGAAACTTTTTTATTGATAACATTCACTTGATTATTTTATAAAACCCTTATGGTCATCTTATTATCTAATATGATTGATAGATCCCATATTTACCCCTACTGAGCATCTGAGATCACCCTTTTTTATTTTACTTCACTAGGTTTTGATGAAAGGACTTAAGTGTGATATTCCTATAAGGGTACTAATATAATGTTATTTTTGGGTGATTTTGAAGATATTTTATAAACTAAGTTGATTGTGTATCTAGTATTCAAATAAACAAAACCTTTACGGTCCTCAGGTGTGAATATTTTTTATAGGTAAAGATTATTCATCTAAAATTATATAATTTTTTTTATTATACTCAATTAATTATGCATTCCAAATAGTCACTTTTTAAAACCTTAATAATTTGTTATGGGTGACCCTAACCATTAGGATCCAATTTATTATCTTATGTTAGGAAATAAAGTAATGAGATGACCCTAACCATTAGTTCCACTGTTAATTTCATTTTATTTAGTTATTCATATATAGGAAACCCTAAACATTAGGATTCCATAGTAACAGTGTTGAGTGCCTCAATATATTGGATTTGGATAAAGATTTTACCCATTTAGATATCCAAGAGTCATATATTATATGATTGAAAAGTGTCTTCCACAAAAGACAGTCATGGATTATTTACATTCCCAACTTGGTTAAGTCGTGATGAAATATGGATCTTGTACCAATAATATATATATGATGATTTTAAATGGGGTTATCATTTTAGTAGAGATCATTTAATATAAGACCTTATTAAAATATAATAAAACATGATACTCTTTAAATAATGGATTTTGTTGTAGAAAAATAAAATCATCGTCAAAAAACATAAATTTGAGATTAATCATTCTAAAAGAGAAGCTTCATTTAAGAAACACCTAAGATGGTTAATTTTAGAATAATTATTAAGAAATAAATAATTATATTTGTTAGATAAACGTCTTCCTAAGTAAGAAAATTTTGAATAAATTCAATTGGTGAATATTGATGATTATGGTAAACATAGGAAGATTTACTTATGATTTCAAAGGAATTAGATGGAAAATAACCAGAGTAATTTTAATTAAAATGTATATACTCGATATTATTGATTTTTTAAATGACATGGTGAGACTATATATTTCTTATAGATTATTTTGGTTAACTAATTTTTCATGTTTTCATCTAACGAAATAATCAAATAAGATAAAAATATTTAGATAATATATTAGTCAATATTCGCAAGAGTTGGGAATACATGAACTGGGTATATGATGCTAGAGTTTTGACGTGGTGTTAATTGTACAAGTTAATAAAAGATCAAACTATAAGAAGAAAAATTGGTTTGAGGGTACAATAATGTTTCTTCAAGTATCTAGTTAAGTTCATTAAAACATATGGAGTTAAAGATCCTCCATTTTGTTTGTCTTGTATTAATTTCAATGAGATAATAAGTGATGAAGAACTTAATGTCAATATGTATTGAATAAGAAGAAAATCATAGAGATACATTGATTTTACCTATCATGCATGTTGAAGTAGTTATTCTAATATTTGAATAAGATTCATCTTAGAGAATTTAAAAGGTCATATAATATTTTAGATAAAGTGGTGATGTTGGGTAAATTTTTATAGATTCATTTAATAGAATTGGATTTCATGAGTAAACTATTCTCTATGTATGTATGATGATTGATGAGTGAGACTTAATATCATATACATTTGAAAATGGAATTATAATAAGTGAGCATTGTCTACTAAAATCATGAACTGTTATTATCCACACAATGGTGTTTCTAATTAGATAAAGTTTGAGGAAGTAAAATGGATGAAATTAAATATATCATTATTTCATGAAGAGTTATATGAAGTTCATGAAAAAATTTATTTTCATAAGGGAATTTTAAGTCCATGTTAAAGATATATTCACATATAAGTTTTTATACAATAAGGCATTATAGTTTGTTGGAAATATTATATTAGTATTCACTAATTATCAAATAGGGGATTTATTAAAAAAATTCTTCCATATAACTAGCCAGCAATAAGACCCATGTATAGCCACTATTGAGGTGAGCACAAGGGATAACTGTAACCAACTAGAAAGGTGGAATGGAGGCATGAGTATGGTACCCCAAATATTTCATGGAGTATAGAGGTGGATCTAATATTTGGGGTATAACAATGGTGGAGGAACCAATATGGGTTGGTTATGAGGTTTTTTAGGAGAAGACATCATTACTCACTTCTGGATAGCTGTGGAAAATATTTTCTTATTAAGTGTCTCATGACAGATCACAGAACAAATGTGGGAGAGAAGCAAGAAATGAGAGTTATTCCTTAATTAAACTATTTTGAATAGAACACAAGCCATATGATCTTATTTATCTCCACAATCCAATAAAAATTTTGGATTGTCTCAACCTCATCCACCAAAGTATTTTATATGTAAACCTGAGTACATCACCAAACATGAAAACTTTATAGATCATCCTTCCTTCATTGATCACACTGATGAACAAAGACATACATGACATCTTGAATCCATGCATGCAACTATGTCTTGCATGCATTAGATATTTCAAAGAGTATTATTCTATCCATGTATGATATGAAGATAATGTGTGTTATTAGTACAGACATAGATGTTCTCGAATCTTACAAGATTCAATCATGTGATCATTTTTCACATGCACATGAGTGGTTTCTACAAAAAATAAATAGATGTCACATAATAAGGGACACCACCATTTTCTATATCACAAATCCATGTGATAAAAAGGAAACTCATGTTTTAAATAATACTGATATCTTCAGAAGATGTTGAATGAATATAAAAACATCACAAAATTTTCATATAAGTCGGTGAAAAAATGGTGAACCTTGCCTATATATATTAAGTACCAAAGAATAGGATCTACTACTAAAGAATATAAGGTGCTCTATTTTTTCCTAAAAAAAGAATTGAGCATATGTAGAGCCTTTGTGCATCCTTCTACATGAACAACACATACCATGAGCCACTATGACTTATGAAGAAGAATATTCAGGATCCATTTGTCTATGTGAATAAGTTCCATGCACAACCTATTTTCCCCAAGATAAACCATGCATATCTTTCAGGAATTAGAACCTAGGATCCTTATTTAGATTCTTTAAAAGAACAGATTAAGATCCCATAGATCTTTTTAATATCTCACTAATTGATTAATGATCCCACACATTTACGGTTTCACAAAGATAATGGATGGATAATAATAACTATATGTATAACGCTATACGAGTAGTAGATACTAGTGCACACTAATATTTAATAATAAACAAAGAAAATATTAATAAACAGTGCATATATATCATGAATGAGAACGTAGGATCCTTATTTTCCCCTTTTCATGTTTCGTTAAGAATAAATAATTTGGGTTGAGATATTCCATGCACGATATATGGTTTTTATTTGAAGCATGTCACCATTATTACATAAAGACACATTGAGGAATCAATATATTAATTCAATATCTCATTTTTTTATATTGAAGATCAAATTCAGAAGAATAATTTCTGACCAAGTCAATATCATTTAATTATCATTTGGGTCAAAGAAGAAATATGAGATTACTATTTGACTTCTTTATTCATATTATTCTGACTAAAGTAGAAGAAGTTTCATTCCAATATATTAATTCATAATTTCTTTCAGTCCATTGATTGTTCAATCTAATACATCCCATTAATTACAATGTATATAATGGGGAAATTATATTATTTCATGGAAATAAAGTGAATCAGAATAATTGGATAATACTGAGGAAAACTTATTCTAAACTATTGATCACTTAAAGATTAGCATACTGATATCCTCTATTTGAGTAACATTAAATAGTGTACACTATACCTGGTTCATGTCTGAATAATGAGTTCAAGTCTATATCTTTGATCATTCTTGTCTTGATAATAAAATATATGATATGTGAATGAGGGATAATAACCATCGTACACCAAGGGCATAGTAATCCACACTAGAGATAAACCTCATAAAATACTTGTGTTCTCTCTAATTTATTTTTTATGTGTATTCATGGTAACTATAGGTGAAGAAGATAACATACCCATTTAATAAATAAGAAACAATGATATAAAAATCCATAGATGTTTAAAGTTATAAAAATTTATCCCGTATTGATTTATCCCCCCCCCCCCACACACTCATCTTAGAGTGGTCGTCCATAAAGTGACACGAAAAATTTATACCAGATCCATAGGTCACACCTCTCATTAGATTATAAAATTTGAATATTAGTGAATATTTGATATATTTATTGTCAATTCAGAATGGGATGAAAACAATGAGGATTTTTATCCACTTCAGATCATAATTTTATCATAGCCATGACCACAAATAATATGAATAAGAAATAATAGATATGGATGAAGAAAAAATACCTATTAATTAATCAGGAAAATGAATACATTTCTCTATGTTATTATTTTAAGAAGGAAAAGTACAACCTAGAAGTAAAATATCTGGTAAAACATCCTACTACCAAGGTGAAGGACAATAGTTCTATCTCATAGAGTGCTTTATCTCTACATGAAGAAGTGGAAATAAAAATATCCTTCCAAAAAAGGTCCTAGTGAAGATCCAAGCATTAGTATAACAGATCATATATATTAGTAGATCAGTATTGTATTAGTTTTGACTTTGAACGACATGTTGCAAAATTCCCCAAATAAATAGTCACTTTTATCTAAATCTAATTCAAAAGAATTTAGGAAGAGATCTTTGATAATTAAAAGAGCATCGATATCATAGATAAATTGTTTGATGACATAATTCTAGAAAATATTTAGCTCTCTATGAAAATTGGAGCCAGAGATGAATAGATTGTTGGACTTAAAGAAAGAGGCTCTATTTTTGAATATTAGTGGCTAAATAAAATTTAAGAAAAAGAATACTCCTTAAAGTAATTTGGAAATAAGTACCATGAATTGTAATAAAAATAGAAACCCAACAAAAATTTCAATAATTCTCAACTTGAGATCAATGAAAATGGGGTCAAAGTGTATGACGCTTTGAAATGGGATAAGAAAAAAATCCATGATGATGAATTTGTAAAGATCAAGAAATAATGTGACGAAAATTGAAATTAGTAGAGGATGATAAATTCATCATAAATTTAAAGTGTCTTAAACTCTATGCCAAACTAGGGAATATTGAAAATGGTAGAGCAGTGTCTTCCCAACAAGATAAAATAAGGGTTTTTAATACAGTATTTGTATCCACACAAACACTTAAGGGGCATTCTTATTTAAATAACTTCACTTGATATAATGAATAGATTGAAAAAAATATAGTAATCAATATCAAGAGGTATCTAAGAAAAAGGTATCATCAATATCTGATAATAAATCTTATTCTAATTTCATTATTTTATATAGTATATGTTAAAAATAAAAACATGGGAAAACATGGATGAAAAAATAATATTATGTTCTCTGACAAAATATTTAGAGAAGGGATATAATAATAGAAGGGACTATTTCTGTGAAGAATCCAAGAAGAACAATGAAAATAAACATAAATATTAAGCATCTTAATCAATCCATAATGTTGTTTCAAAAAAGAAATCATGATTTTTTTGCTATTGTTGATGTTTTGAAATATTTTGGAATAGTGATTCTAATTAATGTTTTAATATGTCAGAATCTAATAATCAAAGGACTATTGTATCTAGGGGGAATAAAATTGAATAAGAAACAAAACATAAGAAAGGGAACAATATTCTTGTTACAAATATGTTGAAATATTTCAATAAACTACATGGTGATTACAATGGATGTGGTAATTATGAAGAGGTATGTATGTACAAATAATTCAATCACACCACCAAAACAATTCCAAAAAAATACCATAGTTGCTGAGGAATATAGAAAATACAACCATTAGAAATAACCAAATGAAAAATATTACTAAGAAGTTTATAAAAATAAAGTAAATTCTACCTCATTTGATAATCATAAGAAGACTAATTTTCAAAATAAATCGAAGAATATTAATAAGGGTGTTGCACCAAGGAGAATAAGTTTCTTCTTTTTTAGAAAAATAGTTCACATTATAAATCACTGAAAGTGGTCAATGGGTATCATAATAAATAGAATCAGTCGTAAAAAAGGGTAATACATTTCCAAGAACAAATAAAATGGATTGGAATTGAAAAAAATACCTAATAATCCATGTGAATTCTCTATAAAAAATTCATACTCCAACTGATATACTAGTTATCAATCCAGCTGATCTTAAAAGGGATTTGAAATTGGAAGAAGCATAGATGAAGGTAGATACTAAAGGAAATAAGAATATTCCATGTGAATAAATCAAATTTCATAAGAGGTTATCAAAATATGATAACTATATAATCTCATAATTACTATGTGAAAGGTGAAGAATAGATCGACACATCTCTGATGAGTGTTTTTTCATAACACCTTCTCAAGAAGAAATAATAAATAATAATCAGAAAGAACCTAGTAGTTAATGTTCCTTGATGGAAAGTGTGAAAATAAAAAGTATGCACAAAGTTATTAAAAAATAATGTAAGGATTTCATGTTTCCAAAACATCAAAGAAATTTATAAATGTTACTATGAATAAATCACCCTCAACTAGAGGAGAAATGAAGGGAGTTTCATTGTTGAGAAATAAACATCACCCTTGTATCTATCCCTAAAAACAAAAGAATATCCCAATTATTTATATATACTCTGTGTTTTTTCATTTTTTAGTAAATTAAATGTGATTCGCATTCTTAAGATAGAACTTAGTGTAACAAATTATTTTTCTGTATCTGAAAATTGGTATATTCATTTCAAGCCTTATAGAAGTTACCATCATGGTATGATCCATCTATTATTATCTTTAATATTATTTGTTACAAAATATTATATATTAACCATGATAAAGATGATCAAAATAATAAATAAAATCAATTGAAATGATGTCCCCATCAATATTGAGATCAAAAAAATTAATATTCACATCAATTGGAATTCATAGAATAAGAAATGAGATTATTCAACTTGACTAAGTGAATCTATAGACCATCCCTTGATGGGGGAGTATCCCAAAAATGTCCTTGAGTCCTATTTATCATTAAAAAATATAACATCTATCTATGGTACTTGTTTATAAAGTCATTGACAAGGTATATGTGTTCACTCACTCATCTCCATTCAAAAAATGAAAAGAATTCATATTTTAAGGGGGGAAACTTAAATGAATCAATGTCATGTACAAAGTAATCAAGAAGAAGTTCTAGGATAGAATTAATATAACTTTACAAGTATAATTGAATTTTCTAAATCTATTTGTTGAGATCATTATAGGATTTTTGGTTTCAAATTGCATAAAAATATTATTTCAAAAAGTGTTATCATAAAATTTCCACTTTCATTGTGTCAATTGGAATATATCAATCACTATCGACATGTAAATAGTTTAACAGGCCCTTGTTAAAGATATAATTTATGGTGTCTCAGTTGGTTATATATTCTAATTGATAATGGATGTCTTTAATGTCTAAATTTGACCCTCTTTCTTTCTACACTCGGTTAGGCCAAGTATAATTAGAGTGAAATAATTAATGGAACATTGATTAAGAGAGAAATGATACCATCCTTTCTCTAGTACATTTCATTTGTTATCAATAATTGGGAGAGAATAAAATGAAAATATTAAGGATAAGGTGTAGAGTAGAAGATCACATATGTAGACTAAATAACATTGTATAAATACGTATTCATATACCATTTTATGTGGTTGTTGACAAAAAATAAAAATGGTGATATTTAATATCCTACTTTTGGTTTTTATTTTATTAATTTGGAATGGGTTAGTATGTTATTAATCAATTAAGGTCAATATATACAAAATAAGAAGAATATCTTGGAGATAAATTGATGTTCATAATCATTTTTATTTAATTATTTGTTCTAATATTTTAAGAAGATCTATCCTTGTGAAGTTTAAAGCTCATATAATATTTTGGATGAAGTGATAATGCTTGGATAATTATTATAGATTCATTTAATATAGTTTAATTTAATTCTTAAATATGGTGAATGATATTATGAACACAACCAATTTATTAAGAATAACAATGAATATCATTTGTGAATGATTTTTCATGATCTTTTCCTCGATTTCCCAAAAGATTATCATAAGATCTCAATAATATTTTTAATATCAAATGAAGTGATTCTAGATCCCATGCACCTATAGTTGTGAAAGAATAATATAATGATAACAACATCTACGAACATAACCATATGTGAAGTATGAGATACCCATTCACACTGATATTGAAAAATATATCCATAAGAATAATAATAATCAGTGTGTATTATCACATAAAAAAATAAGATCCACATGTATTGTTTCCCATGAGGAAGCATGAAAAAATAACCCCTTCACACATCCTAAAAAGATATTGAACATTCAGGCCTTTTTGTGTTGCACAAAGAAGACATATTTTGGTTTGGGATATTCCATGCATGATACACATTGCACATGTATGAAACATGGTTGTGATCCCATGAATGTCACCATGGTTTCATGAAGTCACTTTGAGGAACTAAAATAGTAATTCAATATCATATAATATATATTGAATATAAAAGTCATAAGAATAATTTTTTACCAAGGAGAAGAAATTTTAGACCTCTATATTTCTGTATAATTTCTATAATCTAATTTATAGTTGAATCAAAGATATACCATTGATTTATTTTTTTTAAAGGAAGCCATTTGATTACTAAAAATTGAGAAATTGAATTAGAAAAATTGTATTCTACTAAGGAAGACTTGTTCTACAGTACTGATCACTTCAAGAGGTATAGGAACACATATTTCATTATTGATACATTAAATAAATTTAATTTTATCTATTCAAAACCAAGATAATGAGTTCAAGAGAATAAATTTTTTCATTCTTGTCTTGATAATAAAATATAAGTTGTGTGTATGTGGGATAATAACCATTGTACACTACGGATATAGTCGTTATTAACACTAAAGGTGAAACTCAAAAAAATATCTTGGCTTACTTTATGATTCTTGGTTTAAGGTGCATGTTTTTTAACTATATGTGAATTAGAAAAGTGAAAAATAATTTCATAAGTGATATAATAATAATAAGATAAAAGTTTAATGTTATAAAAAGTTTTCACATACAGATTCACCCCCCAGTGTGATCATCCCTAAAGTGATCCTAAAGTTTTATCAGGAATGAGTGATAATTCCATGATATGTAATTATTTAGGATACCTAAATGGTTTTATGAAATTTTATATAATTTCTATGAAAGTCCCAATTTTAAAAAAATCAATTCTTTTGTTTTAAAGGGTTTTTTAAATCGATATTATATTTCACAATTGTTGTAAATACATATTTGTTCAAAATCAAGGAAAGAATTGATTGAGTTTAAAGTTTTTACTAAATATATGAATAAAATAGTTTATGTATCATATATTTGAATGTAAATAAATAAATTAATCTTAGATAGATCTTAAAATTTTGTGTATATTTATCACATTACTCTTCTAGGATTAGTGAAATTATTCATTAACAAAGATTTTTTTAAAATAAAATGAGATGGTTAATTGTATTTGTATGGTTTATAATTCCTAAAATTTAAAAAAATAAGAGGATAATTTTTTTAAAATGTTTTATCTAGGAAAAATAGTTAATCCAAATATATTTTAGAATATGATGGAAGATTTTCTCACTACCCATTGAGGTCATATTTTGATAAATAGTCATTTTTAGAATAACATTCTCCAAACACATAGAATACCACAATTGATATGGATATAATAGTTTATTTATTTTTTATTCCTACGAAATAAAAAATCACTTTTTCTCCATACATAAAAGATTTTTTGTTTCTTCACATAATATTTTAAAGAGAATTTACTGTCTATGAGGCTAGTTCCAGTGTGTTTAAACTAAGAGAAGTTCAAATATAGAAAATAAAGGAATATATACCTATATAAAGTTGAAGTTATTTATATTTAATATTATAAAGTGTTTAGGATATGATATGGTAAATATAAATGTAAGGGTATAATTTAGTTTCCATGAATAATTTAATGTCATTTTATCTTAAAGGATTATGTTGGTCTAAATAAAAATTGAATATCATGTTATTATAAAAGAGTTTAAGGTTTTATGGGGTTTAGTGATGTAAATAGTTGCATTATTAACCAAAATATTTCAATATATGGATGTCCATCATATATTTATGCTAGATTTGCGCTTATATATTCTTTTTTAAGTATTCTTAAAATAGTTTTAAAAGTATTAATTGTATCACATGAAAGGGAATATTTATTTTACAATTAATTTACTTTGGAAATAGAAATATTTATTATGATATAAATTTAATGAAAAGTAAGGATAATTGGAATCTAATAGTATAACATTAAGTTATCCCTAAGTGATTGTCATCATGAAGTATTATAGGTTACGGTGAAATTTTAAGGTCAGCATGAGTGGGATTCTTTTATGAGATATGGAATATGATCATGAGGCCCAAAAAAGTTTTTTTGTTGGTCAAATGACCCACTAAGTATACCACATAAAGTTTTATACACTATTTATTTGGTATACTGGGGGTTCATGGATCATATAAGAGTCCCCATTACATAAGTTTGGTGAGATACCATGAATGAGAAACATTATAATTGGATACCTTTCATATGCAGACCATTACGTATTAGCTAATTGGGGGGTTTTGTGTATTTTTATGATCATTCCCTCAGTTGAAGCTCAACTAAGATGGGATTTATCTTCTCATAATATGACGATGACATATGGGCCCACAATTTAGATAGATCTTAGAGTATAAGTATGCAATTATATAGTATATATGATGTTATTGTCTATCTGTTTGAAGGGAATTTAATTTGTTCATCTATATAAATAAAAAAAATGTGATTTATTCATACTCTATGACTATTTATACTCAAAGAATCAAGAATATATGAGTTCACAATATGGGATTTATATATTTCATGTCCCATGCTCACTTGATGTCTTGGACAAAGTGATCATATAAGAGTGTGCTCTAGCATAAGAATTAATTGGTGGACATGGGTACAGAGATAAATTTTCTTGATAGAGATCATTCCAGATCCCTTTATATCTTGATTAGCTTTAACAATTTACAAGAGGCCACCCTATTATTATATTTATGGATTTGTTTATTCATATTTGTTTTCAATTCTATAAAGGCTCATTGGGTCACACTTTGTTTTTGATTGAATGGGGATTGATTAGGACTTCATGAGATTCTAAAAAAGTGTTTTGGATTTAATCTAAAAGAGTTATGGATTTAATAAAAAAGTGTTTTGGATGATTATTCACAAGGTATTACATATTATATGTTATGAGGTGAACCTGATGATAGCTTTCGAAAAGCGTTTTGAAATATATCCAAAATAGTTTTGCATATTGTTCCACATGCTACTCTATATAATACAATATAAGTTGGAATGGCACAAAATCTTATAGGATTTAACACGAGTGGGATACTGAAAGAGATATACCCTAAATCCTATATACAAGAAATTTATTAAAGATACATCATATATTATGATTATATGTGTAGTAATTCAAAAAATGAAATTTCATTTACTATCAAAAATTTTGATAAAGGGATATCCTATATCATGAAATAATATTTCATCACATACCACCACCTTCGTAAATCATATTGTATGATTGAGTATGTTATAAGACACCCAAAATACACTTCCTTCTATGATGACTTCCAATCATAAGGTAGAACTGATATTATCATACTCTATATTATTGTGATTTATCTATAAAATCCTGATGATTGATTACCCATTTCATAAGGATTTTATTAGATATAATATTGATGTAAATTTATTTTATTATTGACTTAATGGTAACTATAATCATTTGGAAATCACTTCCACATTTTCTGTTAACATAAGGATTGTTTCATAAGAAGTAACTGATGGGGAACACATTCAGGAAATTTTTTCATTAATAAATCCAAGTCATTTTCTCATGTGTTACAACTCGTAGAGTAAATATGAAAACCTGAGGATCATCCTCGATGACTTATAAAACCAACTTCCATGCAATGGAATTCAGTATGTAAGTATTTTTATATTGAATAAAAATATTCCCTAGAACTAAGGAATCCAAATCTCTTATCTTCCACCACCTTTTCAGTATGAGGTGTTAGCACACTATGGTGGTTCAGAAGGACCCCATTTTTATGATAAATAATCTAGGTGAAACACGTGGATATACCATAGAGGATGTATATTATTAACTCAACTTAGATCCTCATCAAGCCTTATTAAATATTAATTTGAGTCTATTCATCATACGGTATGTATTTGAAGAGTTATTGATTTCTAGTTTATGAATATTTTATTTATTTTTCATGGTATAATCATGGAATTGGGATTTAATCACTTCCATTACATCTACTATGTGTTAATATACCCATAATAATACTATCATAGGATTTATTATTCTTATTGAATAATATTTCACCAAACATAGTGAATTTAAAATATCTTCTTTAGTTTTAACATTCCAAGATACTTTGTGTCTCTCAAAAATTTCCCCACACTAAGTCTTATAGTGTTTAGTGTTCTTAGTATAATAAATGTCCACCTAAAGAATTAATTTCATTAAATCCTAGATTTCTCCTACTATCCTAATAGAGAAGTTCTTTTATCTTATATAAATATGACTAATTACTTTACTAATACCATTCTAAATTAATTATGTTTAATTTCTTATGTATATTTTAAGAGTATTAACTAAGATAAACATAGTGCTATTATAATGAATTTTTTAAAAAAATTAAACATAAATAATGGTCCATATGAAAATACATGAAGTTTTGACATAATGTATTTCATATCATATTGTATGTTGTGTGATATGTATGGGACATTATAGTAGGAATATGGTTATGTGTTAACACTACTATTAGAAAAACGTGTCTTGAAAGGAATTATAGATTCTTCATAATACTTATAAGACACCTCATTGCTCTTATTATTACTATTATCACCACTATGATGTGTATAGTTAACTTTAGTTTTTGAATAGGTACACTCTATATATAAATGATAGATAAATTCATAGTTAAGATATTCTCTAACTAACTAGAATATAGAGTCATAAATATTTTAAATATATATATTTATTACTTAAACCTTAGAATAATAAAATCACTTATAGGAATCTCATGATTTATATGAGAATACTTCTATATTCTTATTATAATATTTCACACTTATATTTCTCAACTAATTCGAGAATATTTTTGGTTTAATGAACTTTAATTTCAAAAAATTTCTTTTAAAAAAAAATAAATTACAAGGAGTGGATTTTTCAAACCTCCACACCCGATAACCCCCCTTCCCACAAAGAGGTCATCCAAAGCCCTAGCCGGTAAGTAACTGTTTCCAGCTGAGATAGAAGAGAATACCATGGGGTAACAGTTATATCAGTGATGGTTCGACACAACAATCTATCATCTAGGTGGTCTACGACCTTATGCCCGCCTTGTGAGACATCAGGTGACCGGGAAAGGTGAGAAGATCATGGGAGGTGGAAATTCCTCCGATAGAAGGCTCAGGAATAAAACCTCATACCTCACCGAATGTTGTTTTTTTGGCCCTCAACCTTGCACCATTGTACCACCACTTAAGTGGCCCTTTAATTTCTAAAATTTTATTTGTATAAAACATAAATGATTAGTGAATAAAAATACAAAATAATTTTAGTTCTAAAGACTTTTAACTCTCTTATAGGATTAATCTTGAAAATTACCTTTATTTTTACTTAACCAATAATTATTTTACCCCTAGTAGGTTCTATTTGAATCATATTTTATTTATTAATCACTAATTATTGATATTTGGACAGTTTTTATTCAATTTTAAATATACCATTAAGTATGAAATACCATAGAAACATTTATTTCAAATACTAAACAATTTTTATTGGTGTCTTGAATTGGACATGGGGATAAATTATTTGGTAAAACTTAATACAAAATAATAGTTCTATAATAATCAATATACTTGGAAATTATAAGTCCTACACTTATCTTAGTTGACATAGGAATTACCCTCCTCAAAATACTTAGATACCTATATTTGAATAAAAATATGTATGTTTAATATTTTATTTAATTTTAAACTAATAAAATAGATATATTACATAAAATTATAAATATACCAAAAGTAGAGTCTTAGAATTTATTTTTCTTCAATTCGTTATAGTTCTTTTTCTAGGGACCTTTACTGCCTTATGTGTAGTCGATAGCCTTATGTTTATTTCAATCTCTATGAATTTTTTGATTCATTGAAGTAAATATTAAAAGATCCATTAACATTAAACTCATTATAGTATTTTAAACATTTTCGTAAACATCATTCATCATAAGGCATGAAGAACCATGTTCCTGTAAAACCTTATCAGCTTGGAGAAGCATATACAAAATATTCATGAGAGTATTTTCCATACTGTAAATTTTGTAATTATTATTGAATAGATATAATATAGGTAATGAGGATTATAATATGATATTAATAGAAAATTTATTATTAATATGAAAGCCTAAATTTTCTAACTGATTCATATCCATTAGTATCTTAAACAAAGTATCAATAACTAGGTACATGTATTCCATTGTACACTTGTATGGTGTAGTCATAATCTAATTAACCTTAATCCTCTATTTCTCCTTCTCAAATTATAATAGATTAGTTATCATTTTTTATGTGTTTATGTTTTTATTTTCCATATTTATCTCTTTGGACATAGCTACTAGCATGATACGACAAACATTTATAGCATCCACCATCTATCACTTGGAAGAATACTTTTCACCTTTTCTCGCTCAATTAGTTAAATGATTAGGAATAAGGGGTTCCAAAATATAACACAAATTTTTATCTTGTATTCCAGTATGTAATAGATTATACCACTCTTGATAAAAATTGGGAAGAAATTGTCTATATCCATATACGATTGTAGTGTAACCATTATTTTTCTTTCTACATTTACATAACAAATATAAGAAGATTTTAGTAATTTATTTTGATTACTATTTGTGATGTAATAAATTAATTATGTTACCCTCTTTCTATTTTATAAAATCCCAATATCCATCATAGTTGGATTCTTAATATTTTATCGCATTGATATTCTTGTTGAAAGGACCCATATTCCTTTTATCATAACCTAGATGAGAACCTTGCGAAATTATTCTAATTTATAGGTATTATTTTCTTTCTTACTGAATTATATCATAACTCCTGGATCTATTGAATGGAATCCCCAATTAGGAAATCATGAACATGAATTTCCTTAACACTTGCCTCCATGTTGCACTATTTCTCTTCAGAGAAACAACTCTTGAAGATTGAATGGTTGAGTAAAACCAAAACCTTAAAACAAACTCCCTAATAAATGAAAGTATCCTAATAAGGGTCATTAAAATTCAATGATATGTGGTTTCCTTCCTACTTAAGTAAAGGAAGGAAATTTTTAACTTACTATTTTATTTGTGGGACTTTGTTTAACTAATTTATAAATATTGTACATTTCCCTAAAATTATTGTTATAATTTTATACATTTTACATAATTAAATAACCATGTCTGATAACACAATTTATGTATAATTACATTTTATTTCATTTTATAATATTTGTTAATTTATATACTTTATGTGATCACATTTAATCATCAAATAAATCATGAAATGCATAAAAAATAAATAAACATTCCTTGATAAACTAAAATAAACATGTGAAATGATCATCATATTTTAACTACTTTTTTGATTTATCATATAAGGATACACCAACCTTAACACTAGGAGAAATAAATCCTTGATTCAGTCCTTTTCCTGAGTTAGAGAATTCCCCCAATTAACTTCTATATGTCTTTGGTTGGTTTCTCCTAAACTGAGCTCTTAAACTATCTCCTCTCATTGGGACATTCATCCTTTAAAATTCATACTCACTCACAAGTGAGGGGTACCATCGGCTTCAGGTTACAAAAAATAAATCACGGATATATAGGCTCATATATAATAAAGGAGTTATGGATTATCCATAGATCATCATATTTAATTTAATAAAAATGTATCATAAAAACTCATGAAATAAATATTAATATTAAATACACTCAACACATATACAAGTTGGTAAAGCTCATTATCAATCAAAACAAGCCATGACTACACATTTAACTTTCCAGCATTCATTTAAATTTATTCATATTAATATAAATTTACTCTGACTAATAAATTAATCAACAACATAATTATTTATTTATTTATCTTAATAATATTTCCAAATAGTTCTTAAGATAACCATATTTTATAATTTAAAAAATCTATTTTTTAAATTAGAAATAAATTAGGTACACAACATGTGATAGAGAGGCTACACAACATGTACCCTCATAATAAGTATAAATTTAAATGTTAAATTCAATATATACATGGTTTATACAAGAGGATACATGGTGTGTACCCTTAGGTGTCTTATTAAATCCAATTATAGATTTTAATTCTTACAAAATGTGTTTTTTCACTCCTCACATCTTATAAATTATGATGTGTATATTATTTTCATGTATTGTGAACATAAATACATGAATTATTACATGGCCTAACATGTTATATTGATGGTAATGTGTGAATTAAATAATGTGTATGAAGACCCAACTCATCATGTATTTCATAATTTACATGGCTAATAATTATCAATTATTTATTTCCACATGAAATGCAGAAAATCACTCAGCGTGTACTTGGTATAGAATTATACAAATTGAATGATTTGTACACACAATTATAGACTATGTTTTTTAGTCATTATTTCTAATTATTGATGTTTTTAATCGGAGTAAATGGTTACTTTGTGTGTTCCTTTCATAATTTTTCATGGGTTAACATTGTGTACAACCAACTACACGCTATGTAATATATTTCTAGAAACATGTAGAACATGCCTAAAATATTAGTGTGTATATTTTAGGGGTTATCATGTGTTTCATAGCTTGAAAATCCAATGACACGTCATGTATTCAATTTCATTTTCTGTTTCACAACTGATAGTAAATACATGTCATTTAATGACACCACAAACTTTTACCACATGTCTTGTTATAATTTACGTAGATTCAATATCATATTGAGTTACATAGCATGTACACTATTTATACACCATGAAGCCCTTTTCAAGTTGCATTCCATCGGGATTTCATTTCGTGGTGTGTAATGGCACCAACTACTGATCCACAAGACGTGTTTTGATTTACATAGCTAGTACATTGAATTATTGACCACGGGTATATAGTGTGTAATTTACCAATACATGTCATGTATTAATATCATGTAAAAATAAAAATTGGAAACTCAAAATGGAATCATAGAGTATTATTAGTATATTATTATACTATTCTTAGTCATATAAAATTGAAAAAACAAATTATCCAGAATTTTGGATTTATAATTAATAATCAGAAATGAAAACTAACCAACAAATGTAAAAACTTATCATACATATAATAAATAATTATAAATTTTAATGTGACTATTATGATACCATTTGAAGGTTATATTGTGAAAATATAAAATAGGGATGGTATCCAAAAAAGGTTTTTATTGGTTTAAACGGATAATATATAAAGAATAGGAAATAAAAACCCCATAATCTTCTAGAAAAGAAATTTTACATTTAATTTATAATTGACTTAAAATAATAATTACCTCAAACAAGATAATTCATCTTACTGATTAATTTTTTATATTTTATTATCCTATCATCGTTATGATGAATAATCTAAAGGTGGGTTCTCCTGGTTGTATGCACATGTTATCTACAAATCTACAAACAATTTATTTGGTATTATAGGTTTTATAGTGGAGAAACCTAATGCTTTGTGCTGATTGTGGTTAACCACATTAAGTAATTTCTCATGTTCTATATTGGTTTTTGAGAGGGGGGAGGAGTGTTTCTCTATAGAGATTGAGAAAATTATAGATAATCTCCATTGTAAAAATAAAACTCTCATTCACTAAAAAGTTATAAAGTGGAACATATAGTTATGGTAAATTATTTTATAATTGTGTTATTCTCATGTAAACAACCTGAATACAATAACTCATATATGGTTGTAAATATATTACATTGGTATAAGATAAAATAGATATTATCGCATTTGATAAAATAGTTTAGTAGTCTTGATAAAATAGATACACATATGATTCTCACATTATATTTGAAAACAAAACAAACAAAATAAATTCTAGTAATGACTTTATTATTTCCTCTATCATATCATAATAATCATTAAAATTTTAATTATTGGTACCCTAGGGGTAAAACCAAAATAAAAGGGGGATATTTAATTCTTAGTAAGGTAAAAAATACAATGAAATTTATTATGGAATAACTGGATAATTAATAATATATAAGAGATAAACAATAATAAAATATTCCATATAATTAATATCCTAAAATAAGAATATATCCATGGATTAAATAACCATATAAATAACTAAAAGGATAATAATAAATTGTTTCATAAAGATATAATGTACACTGTTTTACATTATAGTATTATCATCAAGACCTCATGCCAAGACATCTTACATAAAAAGGTATGGCGGACAAAAAATTCCCAAGATAATTTTTCTCAGGATAGATATCAATAAATCAAGTTTCTATATAATTTTTATCTCCATATATCACTTAAAAAGTCCAATGCATTCATTATATGAATTAATAATACATTTCATAGTGTTCCCCCATAGACTCTATTACTTAATAATTGATAAAAAAAATAATTTTTATCCATAAAATAGAAATCTGAAATATAAATATGTCCATATTCAATAGAATAATTCGTTTAACTATGAGAATATCCCTAAAACAACCTAAAAACTATGGGGTATTCCCAATGTAGTGGAAGTACCCTTATCAAATAAATAAAGATAAGGTAGTGGTGAAGGGTACTTTTGAATTTTTGGGATATAAATAAAATAAAATAATTGATTAAAATATATTTCAATGGTAATAGACAAAAAAATTTAGAAAAATACTTAATTATGGTTCTTAAAAATCATGTGAAGTATCCAAATCATATCCCACATGAGTGTCAAACCATGTAAGAAATGAGGCCTCTTAGTCATGCACCAGGTGAAGATTGATTTAATACTTGAGAAGAATTTTTTGGTTTATTACCCATAGGTGAATATTTACCAAATACTACATCCAATTATAATACCTAGGCATGGATTTCATTTTAAAAGATGTGTTCACACTTTTACATTACTCAAACTTTAGGATGGTCTTGGCACTATGGAAAAGTTTGAGTTTTATAATGGTTTTGGAAAGAAATGAATCAAATGAATTGGAAATGTGGGATTCATGAAAATACTTTTAAATATAATTAAATAAATATTAATAATTATTGTATAATATATTTGTAAATTAGTTACAATATATCAAACAAGAATAGGTTATTAACTTAAAAACCTTCCTCAATAGATTGAAATTGAGGCAGAATCTATTACCTTAATTATTAGATTCCATGAAAGGACTTTAACCAACTATATAATATATATAACCATATTAATATCATATTTCAAAACCTTATTCATATATATTACCCTTCTTATTCTTTAATATTAATAATTTATTATGCATTCATTTGTTTTTTATTACTTATTTTTATATTGGACGTTGTAATTTTATTTGTTCCATGCATGGATTCTAATATTAATTTTTATACTTATTATTATGGTATAATTTACCATTAACGTGACTATTAAAACAACTATAATATATTATTCTTTATGGTTTGTAATTTTTAAAGTTCATACCATGATAGTTTTATTTATGACAGGAAAAGGTAAAATTAATAATAAGCTCATTTCAGTAATTTTCAACGGGTGAAAGATATTATAGTTATAATAAGTAAATTATAAATATAAAACCTACATAACATTAATAATGTTATTTATATTATATTTTATCATTTAAAATATTTATCTAATCATTCTTATAATATTATGGTGAAAAAAATAATAGTATTTTGTGGAGATAGTAGTTCACCAATACACATGGACAATAATTACATTTTCTATTGAACGGGATGAAGGTAAGAAATGTTTTATATTTTATGTATATTAAAAATTATATAAATGACATATATATTCATTATATATATACCTTTTTAACCATCTATTTAAGGTGGTGAAGGAAAATAGTACATGTCGCAACATGGAGGTGGTAGTCCGCACATATGGGGGAATGATGGTTTTGTTTATAATATAAAAAGAAAATTTTAAATAATTTTTGTTATATAAAAATAAAAAACATATAATTATATAAATATTACCAATTTAATCATGTTTAAATTATTAATTTAGGGTTTTAGGAGAAATTTATAGATGGTAAAGGATTATAAAGATCAGTACTTATATATAGAATTTAAACTTTCTCTTGAAGTACTTATTTGAAATAGAGGACTTATGAATCATAATTGGGACTATAGTATTATAAAAGTGGAAGATATTTATATAATAATGAAAAATATTATGAATCCAATTTGAATTATAATATTTATAGTTCCCTTGAATGGGTGTTGGAAGGCCCCTTTTATAAGTGGAGGAAATGGGATTTTTTAAATATAAAAGGAAAAGTCATTATTCAATGGTCAAGTGGATGCAATAATGGAAAATAATTTAGTGGGGAAAGTTTTAAGGTTAATAAATCTTCGTTAATAAATTTTAACACACGTTTTTAACATGTTTTTAAGTCTTTCATACGTATACGTTTTAATTTTTCCCTTTTTTGTTTTTTCCATTGTCACTAATATTTGCATAGGTAATTTACTTTTAATGCCTAAACATAAAATTTTAACTATTAAAGAATATAACCTAATGAATCAAAATATTAAATATTTTTTTTCAAATAAAAATTTATAAGGGAGATAAAAATTAATTTAAATATTGGCATACATTACAGGCAAAAACAATTTTTTTTCAAAAAGTGTATTTTGAAGCATAAAAATTATGTTTAAGTTGAAATTAAAAATTTCATTTATTTCAATTAAATTAGTTGTTTTATTATTATTAAATAAATAGTAATGTGTCTTTAAAATCAATCCAATACCAAATTCCACCTTTCGAGTAATTATTATAAATAAATTCACTAAAAATAATTTTTTATCAAAAAAAAAATTACATAGGTTTCAAAATGATAAATAAAAGTTTTATAAATTAAAAATTTTATTTTAAAAAAAATAATTTTACTCATTTAATAAAAAAACTCAGGATTTTTTATTATATTTTTTAAATTCATGCATGGTTTATGATAATTTCATAAAATAAAAAATATAGGTATAAATTGTATATTCACTATTCGCCTAAAAATCAATCATTTCAAGAAAAATAAAATAAAAATTAACCCTTATATAATTTTTATATGATTAATAAAAATATGAAATACATTATATAAAAAATAAATTCTAGATTTTAGGAATTTAAATTTTAAATATAATCATGAATAAATGCTCTTTATAATGTGCATTATGTAATAGTTTTCAGATATAGCACCTACCTCCTATAGTAGGGTCTCAAGTATTTACATTCCATTAAAAAATATTATCTCTAATAAATATAATTCATATATAATAAAAATATTATTATTATATCACTTAAAATGGTCATATTTTACTATCATTTTTTAAATTGATAAATTAATATTTATTTAAGTGACATCAAAAAAATACAACCTTTTCATTAGGCCTTTAACTCATCCCATAAATCCTTTTAGACTTTTATCAAACATTGAATTATAAAATGTTTTTTAAAATAAATATTATTCATTTAATATATAAATAAATAATATATTCACTTAGTTCATGGATAAATATTTTTTTTAATGTTCAAGTGACTAAATGAACATTTATATATTATTTTATTCACTAAATTGGTGAAAAGGTATTCATTTATTTACTACCTTGTGAGAAATAAATATGTTATAAAATTAAAATAACATATTATAATCTTGAATATATGTGGTCAATTTAACTTGAATAATTATTATTGAACAAACCAAGAATAATATTTATTCTTTAATATTAAATTTAGTAGAATATAAAGAGATTCTAGATACACTTAGTGTGTGGCCCTCTAGTCCAATTTCTTAGAAGAATTTTGTGAACTTATCTAAATTCTAATATTGGTATTTAGCAACACATCAAGACACCCATATCGAAAGAAGTTAGTTTCACAATGAAAAAAACCTCTTAAAGAAGGCTATTATGTAATATAATCTCTTTTTCTTGATAACTCATCAAGAATGTTGTATACTTATGTTATAAACCTATATTATTTATTTTAAAGGTTTTGAGGCAAAGAGGAAGTAGTTGGGACCAATCCCAAAAAATATTTCCACTGGTTTCATCAAATTAAATCCTTAAAAGTGGATGAATGCAACACTAGAATATTCAAAGAGGGGATTTTTTAACATATAATTTATAAGTAATTTACAAAATGGAGTTACTTATCTTGATAGTTAATTACTCATTTAATTAACTAGTTTATCTTTTTGTCATATTTTTTCTGTATTGAAGAATTTTTAGTAGGGATACTCTAGTGATATCCACACAAGATTCATGAACCTCAAAATGTCATCAAATGAAATTTGGGTGAAACTTAGAGGTTATGATCATCATGTTTCCTTCCTCATTAATCAAAAAAAAATTATATGGGGCTTAAATATTTATCTCTTATTCTCTTATTCAGGAAGGAGATGCGGGAGATGATCAACTCTTATTCTTCAAATCATTTTGGAGAGGTTCTCTTTGGGATGTTGAGAGAATTATCTTAAAATAATTTTTTTTATAAACAAAAATTATAAAAATCCTATAATATAATATACTTATGTTAATATACATATGGTTATATAGTTTATAATTACGCAGAGTCCCTTATCTAATTTCTAACTCAAAATAAAAGCTTAGATCAAATAATATTATTATTTTTATTATTATATTCAACGACACACACTAATTCAAGAATATTTAAAATAATTTATTAAATAAATCAATCAATATTTAATTAAATTAAATTAAATAAAATATATCATTACCATCAATCACTTAAATAATCCAATCAATCCTCCTATAAATTTATCAAACCATGAATAATAAAAATTTATTTATGTAAATAAAATAAAATAATTATATATTTTAAATAAATAAATATTGTTTTCACTATATAGATAATAAATATTTATTTATTATTCAACTCACACATATTTCAAACTAAAATAATTATTGATTGAATTTATGTGTTCACTTCAACCTGAATGATTATTATTCTTCAGTCTTGAGAATAATATTTATTGATATTTTATATTAAAATATAATTTATCCAAAATTATCAATAGACATAATGTGGGACCCTCTAGCCCTCTTTCTCATTTTCATTAGGTCATATTTCCTTAAATCCAAGATTAGCATCTATCGTCAGTTGAAGATACCCATGGAGAAATTTGTTAAAGCTGCAAAACAAATAACCTCATTTGATTACTTAATGTGTAATATAATTCCTTTATATTGATATATTATAAAGTTGTTTTCAAACTTGTGTCATCAACCTATTTTATTAATATATCTTTCTTGGACTCCTTGAAATAAACTCATTAATAAACCGTCGTAGAAATAGACATAATCAGGAAGTTCCATCTCAATCAAAGAGTATGAGATATCTACTATTGGTCTTCAAATGAAAAATTTTGTTCTTAAAATATTAAATTAATTTTATATCACTTATGACACACCTAATGTATCTTAATTCACCACAAGAATATGTCATTGTGGTTTTTAGTAATATATCAATGTACCGACTTAGGATATACATTAATAATAATCTCAAGTCTAAGGATAAATACACACATACGGAGATAGGAACATCCAATGACACATAACATATGGAATTACTATTAGTGGTTCTATAATAATGAACTCTATTTTGAAGATTAAAAATTGAAAACATCCTGACAATAAGTCTCAATGTCTTATGAGAATCTAGAACTTTACAGTCAAACATCATCATGTCTCATAATATATATGTCACCCGACCATAAGACATATTTAAGAATATTTTGGTAGTACTTCAAGGATCTCATTATAGAGGGGAACTAAAATATAATTTCAATGTAATAAATAATATAAGTAAATTATCACATTAATTTTATGAAAACTAACACTAATCAGGGGATATAATATTTATTAATTTGAACGTATTTTAATATATAGGTAATCAAAAGTAGAAAATAATTTTGTTCTATTGAACCAACTCCAATAGATTCTCACTTGTACTTGATAAGAGTGCTAACAACATTAGATTCTCTATCTTTCATATGGCATTAATGCATCTCTTAAGATATAGCTTTAATCAAAGATTATACCTTGTTCTCTTTAGTATAAACTCTTCTTACTATGGCCTCACTAATTTTAGAAAAATCCATGAAGTGGTGATACTTATGAAAAATTATCTTCATCTTTTGACATGAACCTATCTCCTTAGAGAGGTCCACTATAGTATTATTATCACAATACAATTTGATAGAATCTTTCCATCTAGGAACCACTTCAATATCTAAGACAAAATTTTATATCTAAAAAACCTTTTTAAATACATCTTTATAGTGGCCCAGGATTTTCATACATAGATATCACATATTAATAGATGAATATTCTATATATCATATAACAATCCATGCTAGAATCATATAGGACTAACACCTTTGGAAACCTAGACATTTAAAAAACTGGTTAAAAAAAGATATAAATTTTCTTATACTAAGTTCTTTGGAAAAAGAACTATTCTTAGACATATCATACTTAGTACATTTATTTATAACCTAGGGAAAGAAAATATAAGAATAGGGTGAGCTCAGATGATCATTAAGGGTAATCAAAGGAGATATGAATGATCACATAAGAAAAACAAGAGCATAAGGGTATAAGAACATGATATTAATATTTGAAAACCATAATTTTTATATCAAAGATCATAATCTTAAGTAATGGTATAGATCTAGGTTGTTTATAAGATATGAATTATAAAGTAATCAAATGCCATAAGCCATGAAATCATAAAATTTACATAAGACATGGAATTATGGCATACTCATAAGCATATAAAATTATCTCCTTAGTAATCAAGTATCTTTCCCAAGATGGTCATAGTGGAATGGGTTCACTCCCCAAACCATCACAATAGTCATGGTACACTCCAAAAAATATTATAGTGGACAAAAACCCTTATGTAACTAGGTTCACTAACCTTTCCATTCATGTTTATATCACTGTATATCCATATTTACCTAATCTATTGGAGGGAGATATAGGTCCCACCCATCACATAATTAAAATCAGGCATATATGTACCACCAAATCATAAAGAATTCATTATATCAGAACCCATGAAATGAAATAGGTTTCATAAAATTTTGATCATATAAAAACACATGGAAAGGAAATAATTTTCATAAATATTTCAACATAGCATAACCCATTGAAAATAAATGTCTTTAAAAAAATTCACCATAATATAATCCAGGGAAAATAAATGGGTTTCATAAAAATATTTTCCTCATAAAGATAAACCATATAGAGAAATAATAAGGGTGGTATCATTGTATCATACCCCCCATAAATAAAAATTGAAATAAAGGTTTTTTGAATTTTATGAATATAAAAACCAGTAAAAGATCATTAAAACATTCTAGAGGAAATTAACCTTTTAATTTTTGAAATCACTTATTTAAAGAATTGTGTAATTATCAAGGAAAAAATTCATTAAAAAGAACATTGTAAAATAATAAAGGAATATTCAAATAAAAAAATTCATGATGTTGGGAAAATTCATTCATGCCAAATAAGTTAAAACAATATCCCTTCCATACTTTTATTTTAAAATTAACAAAGTACCTCGTTTGGAAAATGAAAAAAAATATATTTATTTAAAACAGTTTTTTAAAAGAAAAAAATGCATGAAAATTAATTTAAAAAATCATAGTAGAATATTAAAAAAATTATTTAAAACATTTTTATAAGAAAGTATGTGGAATAAAAAGTTTTTTCAAGTGAATGGAGCAAAAAATTCGATATTTCTTAAAATATATTTTCAGTATCTTGAGTACAAAAGGTGAGAAAGGTGAAAGGAAACATGTATTTAATTAAATAAATAGATAAAATTAAAATTCATTATTATATTTATATTTTGATTTTATGATTTCATCATTATAACTTAATCACAAACAATCCCAATAAACCAGGTGATTGTAACATAAAACCCTCATCACTTAGGTATCCTTGTGTAATAAGCCCAATTAGAGGAATAACCTTATATGGAAATTTATATCCCATAATTTTCCTATGAATAATAAAAAAATACATTCATGGGAAGTATATAAACCACATTAAAGAAACAATTAGTGAATATCGCATGTGACCCACTGATAAAAAAAGTGAGAAGAAAATACCTTCCCTCAAGTTCCCCTTATTTTGAAAGCAGTTGAACCTCATCTATAATAAATTTAACTTTATTATAATTATATAAAATAGTCATAAACATAATTATAATATCATATATGATCCTTTTATAATATTTTAATACCTATTTTATCAATAATTCCTCAAAATATTTATTTTTTGGTGTTAACGGTTTCATTTATCATGACTATTTCAGTTTGATTATTCTAGTCAATGTAATTTGATCTTAGTAACCTCAGAATAAAAAATTTAAAAATTACATAAATATCTTATATATTCTTTATATATATATTTATATCCATTCCTAGAAGTTTTAGATATAAAAATGAATTATATTGTTCATAGAGAAAGTAGGTCATACGTACGCATTAAGGTAGTTTTCACCTTTCGAGAGACAAAATAAATTAAAGGTAATTAATAATTAACATTCACAGAATAATTATAATCTTATATATATCATTTATATTCATTAAATATATTCTTAACTTGATCCAAAAAAATGGAAATGAAAAATGAATCACATCACTTCGTGGAGGTGGTAGTCCACACGTACACAAGAGCGATGTTATCATTTTACAAATGATTGGAAGTTAAGAAGGTAGATGTGATATAATAATTATATATGTATAATTATATCATAAATAAATATATAAATATTAAACTCATCATAATGCTCATCCATAAAATATGACGGTGAAAAATGAATAGTATCGCTACAAGGAGATATTAAGGTGTACATACGCACTATTGATACTTTTATATCTTATTTGATGGGAAAGAAGATGAATATTTGTGGATTAATAATAATAATAAAATTTAAGTATATTTAGGATACCGAATTTATATTTTTATTATAAATACCGTATATTCGGAGGAGGTAAAGAAGAAGTAGAAAATAAAGTGATCAGTTAAGGTGATTACCTCTTTTTTTTAAAGAACTTATTTATATCTCTACCTAAGGACAACAAATTTGGTCTTTTTGGAATACCATAACCAATATAATTTTTATATAAAATTATATAATGTATTTTATTAGATTATGGTTGATATATATGGCTCAAAGTGGTGAAAATATGTAAAGGAGGATGTGTCCCATTATAATGGAAATGAGGGGAACTTTTTGAATTTCTCAAAATATTATATTATAATAAATTACTTATCAAGAAAAATTCATATGAATGGATAAGTATTTTTAGATAGGATAAAATAAGGATTAAATTCCATCAACTAATATAATTTATAAAAAATAATGTTATTTTAAGACTTATATTTTTTATTGACCATTGGTTAACTAATTTTAGTTTTTTCTATGGTAAAAATAAATAAATATTAAAGTGTTGTAATTTTTAATTATAAGGTGAAAATGGATAATAAATGGGTATATAATTACATTTCAGACCATACCATATAAAATTTTACATATTTAAATATTTTTATTATTTTTAAATAATTTAGTAAAATATTATTTTCATAAAATTTCCTTATTGTCAATTTTGACACAATTCAATTAATTTGACTTAAAAGAAATAAATAAAAATTGTAATTAGAATATAATACTTTTAGAAAAACTAATATGTCATATTCACCAATAAAATTCATGTAACACTATAAATTATCAATTTATATCACTATTAATATTTTTAATATCATTTTTTTTACTTTTTCATTAATTGAATAAATATTGTTTTGGTGTTGTGTACGAATTCAAGGTAGTTATATAATAACTAAAAATTATGATTAAATTACCATCATGAAGATAATTTAATTAAAAACAAAATTAATATTAATATTTTTCTAACTAAAATTTTTTCTCTATATTAACACATAATGGATATTTAAAACTAAAAGACTTGCATTTTGTAACATTCTTTGATTTAAACAATATATATCATTTTCATGGATAATCTTCCATTAAATAAATAAATTTCAATAATAAGGTGATAAGGGTGAAATTAAAATCATCCAATATTAATTATGATGAAAATATTATGGCCTCTTCACTTATTTTTTACCCTATATTAACTTGATATACCCTTTACTAGGTTGATAAATTTTACCACAGTTACTATTCATATTTGTCAAAAATAAAAAATAAGAATCATATTTAAAAAATTTCAAACTATTGATTAAAAATAAAATCTATTTTATTATATTCAATGCATATAATTTTCATAATTTAATTTTAAAATAAGCACACAAAATGTGATGAAAACAGATTTTAGAACAATACAGTTTTTAAGCTCAGAACAATATTTATTCTTATCCAATACATAGTAAAAATATTACATGAATTTTCTAAGAAAATATTGAATATATAATACATCAAATTTATTAAAATAATTCACTATTAGTGATAAATTTAATTTTTTTTAATAATAAAAAACATTGTGTACATAAAAAAATTCAAGAAAATTACTTTTTACGTGTAAAAAATGTTTTCATCCTAAATTAAAACATAAAATTTATTCTAATGAAATTATTTATACTATCTAAAATATAAAAAAACTAGTTTTAATTTTCAATAATTTTAATATGTAACTTTTTATATTCTGGAAACAAAAACATTAATTTTCAATAAAAACCGGTATTTTTAAGTATTCATGGGAAAATCAATATTTTCATAAAATTATCAAAAATCAATCGTAAGGTACGTATTCTATTATATTTTAAAAAATTATTTTAGTTTTTAAAAAATGAAATTCTTAAAATATCTACAAGTTAATCATAAAATTTTCTCACAAAATAAAAAAAAAATCATTCTTGAAGATAACTTATTTTTGAAGAATAAATTAACTTTACCAAAAATTGAGTGGTTAATTAAGAATAATTTATCAATAAATATATATTTATAATGATATAAATATATATATAATTTATTTAATACAATTTGTATCTTCCTATTTAATTCCTATGTTATTACTATCGTAACTAATAATATTTAATAGTATATCATGGTTAATTTAAACACAGTGTTGCGTGTAGTGTAAGCTATCGATGAAAATAAAATTATTTAAAGAGAAATATTTTTAAAAATATCAGTGTGTTATATTCTCCCCCTTAAATAAATTTTCTCCCCTCAATTTCAACTTTTTCTTGGTATTCACAAGTTTGATATTTGAAAAACTCCTTTGTTGAAAACCCACATCATAAAAAAAAGGTTCATAAAAATTCCCCTTCAAATAAGGAAATGGAAGTACAATGGTTAAGAAAACTAGGTTTTCTAATGGGATAATGCCATTGCGAAATGAAAATATGAAAGTATAAGGTAAAACTAACACTTAGAGAATAATAGAGAGTGTTAGAGAATATTTTCAAGAAAAGGTTTACTACAACAAAACCATGAATTAGTGAGGGGTTAAAAGACCATCAATTCATTAGAATTGAAGGTTATGGGATACATTTTTTGTCTTAAAATAATTTTCTTCAGTTGATTCATTAATTTACCATAGATAAAAAAGAACATAAGGAAACATACTTAATTTAAATGTATAATTTCATCCTTTAATCAATTTCCATAAAAATCTAATATATTTCTCCAAACAATGAGTATTCGAAAAGAATTTTTTTGTACCTAAAGAACTAAAATAAAATTCTAATGGATTGAAAAATTATATCAAGATATTCTTCCTATATTAAGGTATTAAATAAAATCCAAAATTTTTAACATAAGTTAATATAATTCCCAAAATGAATAATCTTTCATATGAATACATACAACATTAATCATCAAAGATTTAATTAATTCAACAACCTCAACATTGAATAATGTTTCAATCTAAAAGGATATATCATACCCTTAATATTAAATATTAAAAAACATTAATTTCAATCTTCCCAAATAATATTTCATGTCAAATCCCTAGTTCAACATAAGATTTTCAAACACCTTAACACAGAGAAACATATCCTAAATATCATTAATCAACATGATAAATTACTATATAATCATGTAACATATTGAATTTCAAGAAAATATCATGAATTAAATTTAGTTACTAACCCAAAAGGTAATCCTTAACTTGGCCATAAATATCTCTAAGAATATCACCTTTTCAGTTAATCACTTTTAGAACATCAAGATTCATTATATCCCACAATCTAGTAGTAGATAATTAATTTAACATAAAATAATATACCAAACCCAAAAGATATTTAAACCTTAATAGAGAATAAAAATATGTCAATTAAAACATTAAAATGGGGTTTATTGCTTTAGACTTACATTTAACCTCAAAATTATAAACCCATCATGGTATCCATAACATTAAATTTGACCTTAAATGAAAACATATATGCTTACAAAAATTAACACAATCCTTTTTCCTAAAATAAGTTTATAGACTATTGAAAATATTCTATAAATAAAAATATGTAATAGTATTCACCAAGGATAACCTAAATCAATTTATAATAAAATCACTAACCAATTTTAAGGTCACCAATACTATCAATGTTAATCATCTCTTTATTCAAACTAAACATTATTAACTAAACATTAGACACATATTAAGATTTATCTTTTCCCTTAATCATGTTTTATCCCAAAATATCATCTTACCAATAAATAACTTTTCCTAGTTATTTGTAACATTCAAAAAATGTTTTCAAAACCTTAAAGAAAAAATACTTTAAAACAATCCATTGATATTTCATGATTTTTTATAACCATAATATCATTATTATGACACTTATAAAATATAATTATTAAATCCAAATACATTAAAACTTCAATAATCCCACTTACTTCTTAAACCATTAACTATAATTCATCATCTCATTCCCCCAATTATTATATCCTACAATATGAAATACAAATCATGTATTAAGATTCACTAACATCAATTTAATCACGCTTCTTACTTTTTATATAAGCAATAATATTAAAAAAACCCATACCTTTGTTATAACATTCATTGTCTCTTCATCATCATTGGTAAAACCATTACTCATAAAACCTTATTGATTCTATTATCAAGATTTTCCCTTTGGAAATTGATTTGAATAATATCTATACTTTCCACATTTAAAACATTCAATCGTAAATGATACCTTAGGGAGATTATTATTATCATCAGTTTCATTAACTAACCTTTTCTTTTTTCCTCCTAAATAATTTATTTTTATCCTTATTTTTATAATAAAAAAATATTCCCATTCCTTTGAGACGCTCATTTTTGTGATTCTTCCAACATTCTAGGCATATTTAAAGCTGAATCTTCTTTCCTATGTGGTCTTCATGACACTATATCTTTCTCTTATTAGGTGTGTCAATAAACTCACAAAAGTTGAAATTTTTAATCATATAACGAGATAGATGATTAAGAATAATCAACACAATTTTTATTCCTTTTATTATTTAAATTGGGTGCCTCTGAGGAAAGTAATTATATTGATCATTAAATTCAACATTTAGAAAAATTAGCTTTCATCCATTTAATATAATCAAAAATCATAGTGTGATAAACAATAATCATAGTGGGAAACCATGTAATCATGAAAAATATTTTAAAGTCTGTATAAATCCAAAAAACTCTTTTTATAACACCTTAGTTTTAACCTACTTCATTCATGATCTTTACAAAAACAATAGGATTATATCATACACTTAAACTTATCCCTATGGTTCTCACTAATGATTTCTCAACTGAGTTTCCAAAGGTTAACTAAACATTTCTCGGATACCAACTATAGCTACATAGGATTTTCTTACATAGATATCACATCGTAATAAATGAATATTCATTATATGACATAAATATCAATGGAAGAATCATATTGGTCTAGTACCTTTTGAAACATTCACACATAAACAACTAGTTCATAAATGATATACATTGTATCCCATTAATTTCTTCATGATTATAACCCATATTATACATATCATAATTTTTACCTTTCTTCATAACCTGTGGAAAGGAAACATAATAAAAGAGTAAGCATATATTATTAGTCTGGGTAATCAAGGGTGATATCAATGATCACGTAATCAGAACATGTCCATAAAGGTGTAAGAATATGATCCTTACCATTTTAAATCCACACACTGCATATCAAATATCATAATCTTAAGTCATGGCATAAATATTTGTAATTCATAAGATAATAATCACAAGGGAACCAAAGAACATGATCTGTGAGAGCATAACATTGACATAAGATATAGAATTTTGGCATACACATAATCATAGAAAACCATTTCTTATATAGTCAAGGATCTTTACCAAGACTATAATAGTAGAATGGGTTCACCCCCCAAAGAATTATATTAGTCAAGGCTCACTCACAATACTATTAAAGTGGAAGAAGTCCCTTTATCAACTGGGTTCACTCCCCATTCCAGTCCTATTTATCTCAAAGAATATAAATCTTTACCTAATGTCTTAGAGGGATATATAGGTCCCATCCATCACGTAATTAACATAATAAAAATGTGTTCCACTAGATTATAAAGTTTATCATATCATAAATCAAGAAAATAAATGGGTTTCAAAGACATTTAATCATAGAATAACCAATGGAATAGAAATTGGTTTATTAGAAATTTCATTATAGAAAAACTCATGGAAATGAAATGGGTTTCTTAAAAAATTAATCATAGTTTAACCAATGGAAAAGAAAAGGATTTCATAAACATCTTTCCATAAAAAACATAGATCATCCTAATAAATAATAAGGATTCCTTCTTTGGATCATATCCCTAGTAAATCATAATTTAAATCAAGATTTATTTCTTTTTAAATCACTTAGTCGTGACAGTGGGAAAATATATTTATTAAAAAAATTAAAAAAACACTCCATATTTTTTTAGAAAAGTGATAAAATACCTAATTTGAAAAATGAAAAAAAGATGCATTTAAAACTATTTTTTAAATAGTAAAATATGGGTAAAAATTACTTTAAATAATCATATGATAATATTAAAAACCTTATTTGAATAATTTTTAGAAAACATGGATATGGAAGAAAAAAATTGACTGAAGAGAAAAAGGAAGTCAATTTTCCGTAAAAACATATTTTAGGTCTATTGAGCACAAAAGGTGAAGAAAATTAAAGGAAAACATATATTTTAAAGAAATAACCATATTATAAGTACATTCATGAGTATATTGAGAGGTTGATCATAATATTTCTTCACCATAACTTAATCATAAACAATCCCGATAAATAATGAGATTGTAACATAAAACTCTTAACACTTTGGTATCTTTGATTCATAAGCCCCTTGAAAGTAAAAAACTTATATGGATTTTTATATCTCAAAATTATCTAGATAATAATATAATAAAAATCATGCAAATTATATACCCAAAAAAACAAGTGGTGAATATACCAAGTGCCCCACTTATAATAAAAGTGAGATGACAGTCCCTTACCTCAAGTCCCCCTTATTTCGACAGCACTCTAACCAAGTGTATAATAAATTTAAGTTTATAATATTTGTACAATAGAATCATACTTATAATCATAATATCATATGATTCATTTATAATATTTCAGTACCCATTATTTACCAATAATTCTTAAAATCGTCATTTTTGGTTGTTGACTATTTCGTTTATCATGATTAATACAGTTCGATAGTTCTGATCCATGTACTTTGATCTTAGTTAAAACATATTAAAATTTTAATAATAATATAAATATCATATATATTAATTTTATACATATTTATATTCATCAATAAAAGTCAGAGACAGAAAAGGTAATTACACCATTCAGGGAGATAGTAGGTCGTACATACGTGTAAATGTTGCTTTAACCTTTAGACAGATGGAATAAAAGAAATGTAAATAATAATTCACCACTATAGAATAATTCCACTATTATATGTATCATTTATGTTCATCAAATCTATCTTTATTACCATCCAATTAAAATTTGAATGGAAACATAATCGCATTGCTTCATGGATGTGGTAGTCCACACGTACACACGAGCGATGTTATCATTTTCCAATGGATTGGAAGATAAGATGTTAGATATGATATTATAATTATATAAGTATAATAATTTCAGAAATATCATATATATATATATAATCCTTAAAATAATTATAATACTAATCTATAAAATTTTGTGATGAAAAATGTATAGTATCGTTATGTGGATATGGTAAAACATACGTGCGCACAAGCAATACTTTCACTTCCCATTTGATGGTAAAGAGGATGAATAATGGTGGTTTAATAATAAAAAAAATTTAAGTATATATAGTATAATTAATATTTTATTTTATTATAAATACTATATATTTAGTGGAGGAAAAGAATAATTAGAAAAGAATGTGATCAGTTAAGGCGATTTCCTATTCATTGAAATAACTTCTTTAGATCTTCTACTAAGGACCCTAGAGATGGTATTTTTGGAATAATTTCACCTCTATAATATGTATAGATAACTTTATAAGGGATTTTGGTAGGTTATGGTAGATATATAAAGCTCAAATTTGTGTAAATAAGTGAAGGAGGAGGTGTCCTTTTATAATTGAGGTGAAGGGCACTTTTGGAATATCTCCAAAGATTATAGTATAATAAATTCATTATCAAGATAAATGCCTTATAATGGGAATTAATTTGAATTTAACATTGTATGAGTTTGAAATATCATCAAAAACTATATTTTAGACTAGTTTTGATGTCATTTTAGATCTTACCTTTTTTATTAATGCTTGGTTAACCAATTTTAATTTTAACTATGGTATCAACATTTTAAATATTAAAAGTTTTTTAATTTTTAATTGTAAGTTAAAAATTTCTACATAAATGGTAAATTTATGATATTTTAGAAAATATCATACCCTTATTGTTTTATTCTAAGTTTTTTATTATTTTGAAATAATTTAATAAGATATTATTTTGATAAAATATAATTATTTCCAATTTGGACACTATTCATTTATTTGACTTAAAATTCATAAAGAAAAATATGAAATTATAATATAATATATTAAAAAACAAATATTAATATTAAAATCAAAAAATCATGGAACACTATAAATTACTAAAAATATATCACTTTTTATATTTTTATTGTCATTTATTTTACTTTTCAATTAATTAAAAAAATATTTTTTTAGTGTTATGTAAACATTTAAGGTAATTAAATTCTAACTAAAAATTAGAAGAAGAAAATTACCAACAATAATATGATTTGATTATGAACAAAATTAAAATTATTATTCCTTCATAACTATTTTTTTCTAAATGTTAACACATAATGGATATTTAAAACTAAAAGAGTGACATTTTGTAACTTTCATTGATTTAGATAATATATTTCTTATTTTTAGAAAGGTTTCCATTAAACAACTCAATTTCAATCATAATTTGATAAGGGTTAAAATATGTTCAACCAAAATTAATTAGGATGAAAATATTATGGTCAACCACTTAGTTTTAACCTAGATTACCTGATTTTTACTTTATTAAGGTGATAAATTTTATCAAGATTATTATTCATTTTGGTAAAAAATAAAAGAGGATTATTTATAAAATATGAAGCTCAAAAGTCTAAATATGGAATCCACTTTATCAAATTCGAAACATATATTTAGAAAAATAAATTTTAAAATAAGCATACAAAATGAAACGAAAACTTCTTTGAGAAAAATATTAAGCATAAAACTAGATTTATTCTTATCCAAACATAGAAAAAAATATTAAATGAATGTTTAAAACATTTGATTTAATATATAGTATATAAATTTAATTAAAATCATTTATTAATGGTGATAAATTAATTTATTAAGGTAAAAATCATTACATGGATAAAAATAGTTTTTAAGGAAAATGTGTTTTGTCATAGAAGAAATATGTTTATCCTAACTGAAAATATAAAATTTATTCCAATAAAATTAATTATATTATTTAAAATATAAAATACTAATTTTACTTTGAAACCATTTTAAAATACAAATTTATAAATTCTTGAAACAAAAATACAAATTTTAATAAAAATTAGTATGTTTCACCATTCACAATAAAATCGTTATTTTGAGAAAAAACTCAAAAATCATCTTAAGATACTTTTATTATACTAATTTATAAAATCATGTTAATATTTATAAAATAAAATTTATAAAAGTTTCGTAAATTAATCATAATATTTTCTCACAAAAATAAATAAAAATATTTTTTCAAGAAAACTTATTTTTAGGGAATAAAATAACTTTACTAAAAATTGAGTAGTTAATTACTAAGAATTTATCAATACATTTATACTGATTTGAAAAACTATATATATTTCATAAAGTAGTTAATAGTATTAATACCCACTAATTTAAAATTAATCTATAAAATTCATGAATAATAATATTTTAATAGTATATAATGGTTCGGTTAAACATGATGTTGCAAGTAGGCCAAATTATCAAAGAAAGTAAATTTATTTAAAGGAAACTATTTTCTAAAATATCAAAGAGTTAAAAAAATTAAAAAATAATATACCTGAAATAGAATGTAGAATCTATGACAATTGGCTGGATTGATCTCTTCCAGTTCACAGCACCCCATTTACAGAAGAATACATATCCTAACTATGATTTCAAATCATTATGGTTGGTTTTGTAAATAGAATCATTATATGCCTCAATGAATAGCTTCACATGTCCTCTATAAACTTGTAAAATGTCCTAATTTCACCATATATATTTTCATATAGTAATAAGAAAAGTCTAATTTTTTTCTCCTTGGTTTTCTTGATATCTTCTTACCATGCTAAAGCCACAAGAAACAAACTGTATAGTGCATATCATGACATACATGATAGATCTTATCGTTGATGCATAAAGAATCATGCTCACCCTCTCTCGATCTTCTATTTTATCCAAGGAAACATTTTCTAGGAAAGATGCATACTATGTGACATTTGCATCAATCCACCCCTAGACTATTCCATATTAAATATATTCACTGCCTTGAAAATATATGTACATTGACTTAGTCTAAGAGCCTCTTAGATCTATCATGAATGATCTGTATCCTAAGAATATATTCTACTTCACCTAAGTATTTTATTGAGAATAATTTATTTAACTATTTATTTATAGATTATAATACAGGTATATCAATTCCCATAATTAATATATCATCAACATATATTACTTGGAAAATAAAGGCAATCCCACTTAACCTATTATAGAAAATGGTCTCACACTCATTTTCTGTAAAACCAAATTGTCATATTGATTCATAAAAATAAATTTTATTTGATCTGGATTCTTTTTTAAACCCATAAATGGATATTTTCAACTTTTATACCCTATTGGGATCCTTTGGGTTCACAAACCCATTTGGTTGTGTCATGCATACATCTTCCTCAACATTCCCATTAACGACAGCAATTTTGAAATCCATTTTCCTTATTTTATAATCAAAGTATGATATTATGGGATGTATAATTTTAATGGATATCATATTTGAAAATGGTGAATAGTTTTTTAAATATGCTATTTAATGACATTTTCTAAACCATTAAGAAACTAGTCATTCTTTATGGGTAGTAACTTTACCATCCATGTATAGTTTCATCTTGAATAACCATTTACATCCAACATTATTTACATCCACTAGAGGGTCTATAAAACCCCATACATAGTTCCGGTACATGAAATTCATTTTATAATTTATGGATTCTTATCTCATAGAAACTTTTAAGTTATTTACTACTTTCTATTAGAACTCAGGTTCATCATTATAAATTAATAATGATTCACTATCCTTGGTGACTAGAAAACCAAGTCTCTCTAGTTCTGTAACCTCCTGGGTGCTACTAAACAAAACCTATGTCACTGGAACATCTACTTCTATGGATATTTGTGAAATTTTTTCCTATGTGAACTCTTGTGTATCTTGGGCCTTGACATCATCAAAGAAGATATTTTTCATACTATCACTTTTGGAGATGTGTTCCTGATCAAAGAACATATAATGTCTTGATAATATTACCTTTATATATAAGGGTATTTTTATATAATATCTCATTGATTCTAATGGATATCTTAAAAATATAAACTTTTTGACTTGGGATGTAAGTTTATTTCCAAAAAGCAACCCTAATAGACACTTTTCATCCCCGCACATGTAATTTAGAAAACGCAGATTTCAACACACACCAAAGCTCATTTGGAATACAATTTTACAATTTAGTGGGAATTTATTTTAGTGTGTATAATATAATTTTTATTGTGTGTCCCTAAGAAGATAATGAAAGAATTGAAAGACCCATCATCAATCTCACCTTGTCCAACAATATTTGGTTCCTGCTTTCACTAACACATATAAGCAGTGAGTTGAGAAAGTAGACAAAACTCCTTTAGAAAAACAAATCACTCTTGGTTAATATATTCTTTACCAAGGTTTGAGCAGTGTTTTTTTATTTTCTTACCCATCGGATTCTCTAATTTAATCTTAAACTCTTTAAATTTATCAAACCATTCAAAATTATACCTCATTAAGTCAACAAATCTATATCTTCTAAATTTATCAGTAAAAGTTTTGAAGTATGAGTAACCACCTCAAGCTCTAACTAGAAAAGGTCCACATACATCTATATGAATTAATTCAAGAAGTTTTATGTCCCATTCACCATTTAGATTAAATTTATCTTTCGTAATTTTATCCTACAAACAAGCATGAAATATATCATATGGTTTTAGTTAAAAACACTACAGGAAAATGATTATACGTGAGTTTATATTTTTAATTGGGTGGGATCTCATCACAAATAGTCATTAAAATGGTCTCATTTGTGAAGGATTTCATCCCTCATCAAAAATGATTTTTTTAACTATTTTCTAGGGAAATATAATTTGATCATAAATAATTTTTGTGCAAATATGCGCCAGATGGCGGGGAAGAATATTTGTGACGGTAATATAACTCCCATTGCAAATACCTTTGGCTAGGGGATTATTTGCGATGGTATTTTTCTTATCAAAAATAGTTTTTTATATCTCCAAAAGAAAATAATTGTATTTTTCGAAGAAATTTATTTCACGTCGAAAATATTTTGTCAGCAAGTTACAATTTGCGGCGGGATCCCATAGAAAAAAATTTCTCACCACCACGATTATTTATGGTGGGTACTATTTACAACAGGTCTCATCACAAATATTACTATTTACGAAAGAATTTCATCACAAATGTCCTCATCAGGAACAATCTAAACTATATATTTGTGAGCACCAAATTTTTTTCCATCGCTTCCATGCCCTTCTCATTGTTTTCTCTCTCATTTCTCTCTGCAAAATTTTTTTCCCAAAGATCTGATGATTTCAGCATCCAATCACTATTTTACTTACGGTAAAACAACCAATTCATGGTATTTATTTATTGTTTTTAATTTTTAATTGATTTATTTTATTTTATATTATAATTTAATAATAGTAATTTGATATAAGTAGTTGTGATATTTAGAAATAATTATCGATAATCAATGCTAAGTAGTGATAATCAACGATAATTAGTAAAAACGTTAGCAGCAATTAGTAAAAACCAATGATAATTAACATTAATTAGAAAAAATAGTAGTAATTAGTTAAAAAAATATCAATAATTACAGGTAAATAGTTAAAATTAGCGATAATTAGGAAACATTAGATGTAATTAGAAAAAAGCAGCTATAATTAGTAAAAGTTAGTATTAATTAGCAATAAATATAGGTAATTAGAAAAAACATAGTATGATATTAGAAAAATCTAGCGGTAATTAGTAAAAATTAGTTGTAATTAGTAGAAAATAGAGGTAATTAGTACAAATTAGTGGAAAATAGTAAAAATGATCGATAATTAGTAAATATTAGTGGTAATTAGTAAAAATAAGAGATACTTAGTAATAATTAATTTTAATTAGTAAAAATTAGAGGTAATTGGTGATAATTAATAGAATCAGCTGTAATTAGTCAAAATAAAAGAAAAATATTAAAAATTAGTATAAAATTAGTTCAAATTAGTGATAATTGGAAGTAATTAGTAAAAAACTAACAGTAATTAGCACTAATTATTTAAATTTATCAGTAATTATAAGTAATTACTACAAATTAGTGGTAAATAGCTGAAACTAGTAAAAATTTGTCCTAATTAATAATAATTAGTAAAAAAAGTTGTAATAAGTAAAAATTTGAGATAATTTTTAAAGATTAGTGGTAATTTGAAAAAACTAGTTGTAATTAGCGGTAAATATCTGTAATTAGAAGTAATTAGTATTAATTAGTAAACATTAGAGTAAATTATTATAATTTTGTAAAAAATAGTAAAAAGTAACTATAATTATTAAAAAAATAGTGGTAATTAGTAAAATTTTTCAGTATTTAGTAAAAAACTATAATTAATAAAAATTAGTGGTAATTAGTTAAAATTTGTGGTAATTTGTAATAATTAGTGGTAATTCATAAAAATTAGTGTAAATTAGAATCAATAAATAAGAATTAGCGATAATTAGTTGTAATTAGTAATAATTGGGAGTAATTAAAGGTAATTGGTAAAAAGTAGTGGTAATTTTCCAAAATTAATAAAAATTACGGACAATTCATAAAAATTAGTGAGAAGATAGTTAAAATAAGAAGTATTTAGCATAATTTAGTAAAAATAAGTGGTAATTAGTAAACATTATTCGTAATTATTTGTAATTTGTTAAAAATAGTAATTAGTGATAATTAATAAAATTTAGTAGTAATTACTAAAAATTAGTGGTAATTGGCCAAAATTAACCACAATTAACCAAAATTAGTATTATAAGGTCGAACAAAGGGGAAGAAGAAAACATGGAGTGTAGGGGATAAAGGTGATGATGGAGTGAAATAATTTTTCTTCCACAGACTTCATACCATTTGGGGGAGATACTATCATGGGTAAACATGTGAGTGATAAAAGAAGAAGAAGACGTGAGTGACAATAATGAAATGCTTAGTGGGTTTTTTCCATTTTTTGGTTTAATCTATATTCATAAGAAAATAATTTCTTACAAATAATCGTAATGTAAATGCAATATTATCAGTGAAATAATAAATTATTATATTGATACATTTAATAGAAAAGAGAAATAATTCAATAAGAGTGTCATTACTATCTCTCAAATATTCTTTTACTTCCACCACTCATAGGTTTATCCATGAATGTAGATTCTATAATCATCCTAAATTTGGGGATTTCATAATTCATTCCCTCTCTAGTTTATTACATCCCCTTTCACTCCCAAATTCCCTCGAGGGAATAATAGAGGGGAGGGGATGCAGACCATGATGGAGTAAAATAATTCCAATTCCCCTAAATTTAAACTATTTGGAAGAGAGGTAGTCATGCATAAACCAATGAGTTTACCGATGACTGTCTCTCCTCCAAATGGTGTAATCTTAGGGGTATTGGAATATTTTTATTCTATCATCCCCATCATCCCCTCTACTCCCTACTTCCTTCACACCCCTTGGTTGATATCCTATTAGCATTAATTATAAGTAGTGGTAATTATAAAAAATAATTGTAATTAGAAAAAATTAGGAATTTTTTTATATTTAGAAAAAATTAATAGCCATTCATGGAAATTAGAAGAAAAAAATAATAGTAATTATATAGAATTTGAAATATTTTCACGTAATTTTTAATTTTTTAATTTTAGAATTTTTTTTGGATCATCTCTTCCTTATATCAAATTAATTACAAGAAATATTTCTATTTTCTATTTTTTAGAAAAATATATAACAATGAATTAGAACACAGACTTTATTACAAGATCACAATTTGATAAATCACCATAAGAATTCAAATGGTTTTCGTATAAATTATATATATATTGATGGTGTTATAGATTTTTTATCATTTGTATCATCAAAACTATAATTTGTTTCAAAATGGAAAATTAATTTTTCATGTTAGAAATGTGATTTAAGAAGATTTGAAATATTTTACAGTGTTGGGGGTTATCTATTATGTTTTGGTTTTTGAAAAGATTATATTTTATTGTATTAACATGGAGAAAAAAATTATAGATAATATATTAATAATTTGGTTCTGAATCCATCACTATTTCAAACTTTAATACATTAGTCTATTATTCTATTTTTTTCAGAAAACAACTCAAAATGATAACATAACTCTTGCGTTAGCAGCATATTTATTTTATGAGTTTCTGAAGTTTTATAAGGATTCCTTACATACCGGTTTCAAGATAATAAAATTTTAAGCTGATACAAAATTTATGGATATTAATCAGATAATGGAATGTTAAATTGTAGTTTTTACCGAATATTATATCTGGATAAATCACTGTTACCTGAAGTAAATGTGTTGCCTATAAATTTCTATAAGGGAAAGAGGTATGTTGGTAATTTGGTTCTTGGAAATCAAAAGATGCATGCATGTTCACATGATTTCATCCTAAATTATGGTGAAAATGATTCATTGTTTCATTGTAATATATATGGACAATCAAGGTAAAAATATGTGAAACAAACGAAGTATAAAATGGTTCATGTATAGCAGTTGAGGTTTTTCCCACATAGACTCAGATTGTAGTGTTTTTTATGTTTGGTAACACAACATCATTAGTATCATATTACAAATCCAATATTTCATCCAATAAAATTTCAAATACAATATTTCATTCATAACATGTGATTGGGTATTGTTCCAGTGGTTTCTATCCATTTGGTTCTTATGGTAGTCAATATTCTTATTGGCCCATAATTATAACATTTTACAACTTTCCTCCTTGAATATTAAGGACTGAAGCATATATATTTTTGAAATTATTAATTTGTGGACATCCAAAAAAGAATATTGAGGGATTTTTTAATCCATTGGTTGATAATTTAAATTTATTATGGAGTAATGGTTTCATTACAAATGATGTTATTTTGAAACATGATTTTTTAATGAAATATTCAATAATGTGGAAAATTACTAACTTCTCATCATACAACATGTTATTTGGATGGAGTACACATGGTCTAAAATCACAATTGTACGGTATGGTTAATAAAAAAGGGTTTAAGATCATCAAGGGATGAAACCCATATTTTCCAACTATCATCACAAATTTCTTCCTACAAACCATCCTTTTTAAAGGAATATAAATAATTTTAGAGATGCGACAATTGAAATAGATGACCCTTTAAAATTTATATCAGGTATTAATTTAAAATATACTATCTCTTGATAACCTCCAATTACCTTTGAAACAATTTTAGACTAAAAATATAGATGGCTTCAGGAAAAATCATAATTGGATAAAACAGTGTTTTTTTTGAGATATTCCATATTGGTCTAATTTATTGGTCTATCATATATTAGATGTCATGCATATTGAGAATAACTATTTTGATAATATATATTATATATATTTAGAAAAACCTGATAAGACTAAAGATAATATAAAGGCATGATTAGAACTTACCAAAATTTGTAGGTGACTAGAACTTGAGATATTTGAAAATGAGAAATTTCTTAAGTTAATGAAGCTAAAATTGGTTTATAAAGTTTCAAAACAAAATAATTTATTATTTTGTTAGTGTATTTTGGATTTGATACTGCCAGAAGGTTATGTTTCCAATTTATATAGATGTGTGAGTAATTTTCATATTATTGGATTAAAAAGTCAGGATTGTCATGTTATAATGGAAATAATATTATCATTTGGATTTAGAGGTTTGTTAAATTAATCTATTTTGGATTAATTAATTGAAATATTAAATTTTTTACAAGACATTTGTGTGGTAAAAATAGACAATGATGCATTGAGTAGGATACAAGAAGATATTGTCTTAATTTTAGGTAAATTGGAAAAAATATTCGCCAACTTTATCTAATTCAATGAAACATTTAAAACTAAATTTTCTGAATAAATAAAAATACATAGGGTTGGTACATTTCTAATGGAGGTACCCATATGAGACATACATTCAAACAATGATGAAAAATATATCAAAAAATAATCACTTTAAGGGTCAATTGTAGAAGCTTATTTTTATGAGAAAATTTCTTTATTATGCTCAATTTATTTCTAACCTGAATATCCCTCTAAACATAAAAAATGTGTTGTAATGAGGAAAATGTTATCTATGTAATTAAAATGAAATTATAAGTTTTTTATCAACCTCAACATGGCATTAGTGGAGTTCATGATTGATGTAAAGCTCATAAATTTCGTTTGTTCAACTGCGAGGAAATGAAATGATTTATATAGTGAGTGTTATTTTCAGCTATTATTTTAATTTTTTTAAATTATATTAGTATTATTTTATATTTAGATTATAGGATGATAATATCAAGAAATATTTTCAAAAAATTAAACCAGCTTCTCTTGAAGATTATAGATTGTATAATTTTTTCTATTAGTTTCAAAGACTGGTACAGTAAATTATTTTTTATTCAACATATAAAATCAATTTATTATTTTTTATAAATTTAATTATTTATCAATTATTATAGTATTAAAAAATTATTATATGATATATAATTTATTGTGTTTATTGATTAACCCACCATCAAAAATGGGAAAATATTATAATGCATATTTCTTGAATGGGTTTCGATTTCATACACGTGGAAATGGTGAATCAAAAAAAAACAATGAACAATGGTGATTTATTAAAAGGATATCATAATAAATAAATTTAAGTAAACTTATATGGAATAATGGATTAAATAATTGAACAACATAATATAGGATGGAATTATGTAACAACTTTTAAATATCATTGGTTTGACACTAATAGAGTTTTTTGTATTCATATGTTCCATAGAATCGTTGAAATTAAGCACAAAAATCATTATGCATTAAGCAAACCATTTATTTTGGTTCATCAAGCACATCAAATTTATTATAAAAATTAGTGTGCTACTTAAATATAGTTAATTGATAGGTAGAGAATTGTATAAATGAAATCTTGTGAAAATCAATTTACGAAAACTAAAAGTGGTTCTTATGAAGTATAAGGAATTAAAAATTTTCAAGTGACAACTCCAAATAGATATTTTCCATGAAGAGACGTGAATATCGATGATGGTGACCCTATAGTAATGGGCCAATGGTGATGATTATTTTGATGATGTAAAAAATGAGTTTCAAATAACAAGAGATGATGAAGCTGAAGCTCCTATAGAAATTGATGATATTGAGGAGTGAGATGAAGATATTGAAACTTTCATATATGAAGATAAAGATAAAGATGAATAATAATGCAATTTCATAGTAGATATATGTATACAGAATACTTGTTTTTAATTATTTTCTGATAAAATTATTTTCAAGTTTCAAATGGATCATGATGATTTTAATTAGATGTTTCATGGCCTAGAGGATTATTTCCTTTATGGTGATGAGTATGATGGTTAATCCAACACTTAGGTTATTATTAGTTAATCGTCGACTCGGAGGGGTTGTGGTCTTGTGAGGTTGATGATTTATTAACCTATTCATAAGAGACATCCACATTTTGATTACAATCCATGAATATAGATATATGTTTTTCTGGGTATTTTACATTATTTTTATTAATTTATTTATGTACTAATTACTTGATTATTTGTTATTTTTCCAACATTTTTTCACATATAGTTGTTGGAAAGGGGAATTCTATTGTATAGAATTATTTTTATGGACCAGGGATGAGTTGAAATTATATTTGCATTGATGTTTGACATCATTTGTTTGATCACTTGATGGTAAATTATAAAATATAACATATTTTAAAATATATTTAATTATTTACTTGTTATTATTAATTAATTACAGGGTTTATTTTATCCCATCAAATATAACATGAGAGAGTCTATCTGGGAGGCCTGAGGGATCTATATTCCAGAACATTTTCATCAGTTTTGTACAATATGAGGAGGATATTAATGAAAAAATATGAAGCCAAATATTTTTACAAGTCTTGTTGCAGCCATCAACCTGATTACATCTAATCTTATGTTTGGGATGAATTATTCTCATACTATATGGGAGATAGTTTTCAGAGTACATCATCATTAAGACATAAGAACCATGGGATGCAAGATTTCATGCTTAGAACTAGTAGTCATAAGTACACATCATCTACATATGGTAAGTAAACTTATTTAAGAATTGATATATATTTTAAATATAAAATTTTTATTTTAAATTCATATAAGTATAGCATCTTGAGGTTACATAATTCAATGTTTATAAGATTATATACACTAGTACTATCATCGGAGATATTACTGGTGGTTGACAGTGTCATATTGTGGTCAGTAGAAGTTTTTTAAGTTTTAAAATTAACTAAAAAATATTTTTTCTATTTTATTTATGATTTTCATTTGAAGGAGTCATATGATGCTGCTAATTCTCACATACATGATGATAGTCAGGCTAAGACTGAGGTTCAAACCAAAAATGTTTCTAGGATTTGATGAAGCATCATGGACACGGGTGACTCAAAAAAACTATTGATAAAGTTTGAGTGGTCGGTATCAATTCTTGATTGATGCCTAAATGTTATTATGGTATTGTTGTGTAGTCTTCATCGAACTCCACCGAATCTCATGGATAGTCATCACCATCATCTACAGATTATGAGGAGAGGCTATGAACTCAGAATGAGATTATAGAGACCTGGTGTTGGGAGAATGAGAAGATTCATTAACACTAGGAGGAGGAGGAGGAACAGTGTGGATGGCAGGAGCAGAAATGTTATCAGATTATGGAGTACATGCGATGATTGGAACAAGGTATGGGGATGGAGTTCACTCTACCACCTCCTCTCAATGACCCACCACCTCGATAGTGAGTGATATTTTTTCTATTGAAAATATTATTATGATAAGCTTGAAAAGAACAAATTATTTTTAATATTTTTATTAATTAATATACTCACAATTTTGTATATTTGGTTTTAAAAACATTAATTTTTTATTTTTTTATTTTTTTTAATTTATTTTATTTTTTAAAATTATTTGTGACATGAGGAATATTTCATCCCAAATATAGTATTTCCAATGGGATACTAATCCCATCACAAATAAATTCTAAAATATAATCGGTGAAAAGTATTTAAAATGGAAGAACCTTCCATCGTAAAAAATATATATTTTGCACCATCTTATCTCAAAAAAATAGATGTATTTTTCAATCACGGACTATTTACAACGGGATCCCATCATAATTAAATAGTTATGATAGGATCTCGTTTTAAATATCACATCAAAAATAAGTGATTTCCCAGTACCAAAATAATCTAAATACCCTTCTTGATATTGCTTTGTCAAACTATTCTCATTTACATGATCAAGTGAGTGATTCCATAGCCAGTTTTGATATGAGTCATGTGAACTTGAATCATTTTTGATTTTCAATACTTTGTTTTCATATTCAAGTATATAATGGATAAAATTAACATATCTCATCCCATAACATATGTTACCTTTATAAAATTTTCATATATTATTTTTGAACTTGAAAATAAATCCATCCATATTTAAACTGGATGTAGATATAATGTTTTTTGTTACATTGTTCATATGATAAAAATTCTTAAAAACTAGAATTAAAACTAATATAAAAGTAACATAGTTGTATCTAATAAAAATTGTAGCTATTATTACCCTGATGGAAACTCAAAGATCCACCAAAACTCTGAAAACGTTTCTGAATCTACTTGGTTCTTGTATATGGGTAAAAATATAAGCACTAAAAGCTATATATGATAACAAATTTTTGGAAATTGAAATATCATATTTACTAATAAACACACCTAAAGCTTCCAATTTCTTCTTTATTGAGGCATGGTTCTCTTTATAGTGTCCCTTCTTTCCACATGGAAAACATACTCCATCTTATTCTTTGTCTAGCCCCTTAATCCCCCTTCTTTTAGTTAGTCATTATGAACGTTCATTAGACTTGGTGTTAATTGTGGATCCTTTCACCTTGACCTTCCTCTTATTAGCCATAATGACTAAAAAAATTATGCATCATGGTATTATCATATAAGTAAATAAAATTCTAGAGATATGGGAGTATATTCTCATAATTATTTATATTAAAATTCATAATAGAAATGGATACTATTTAAATAATTGAAATGAGGAATAGGTCTATGGAAAATTATTTATATATAATGAAGCCTAAAATTTTCAAACATTTAATATATCAAATAATATTGAATACATGAGGCCCGAAGGCCACACCTTCTCCAAGAATACATGTAAAGAGTTCCTCAGAGATCTTGTGGCTCTCTTATCTTTCATTCCAATTATATAAATCACGTAGATGAGATAGAATGGTGTATGTAAGATTGTATTAATGAATCCTCTAGAGATCACTAGTCATGGATGATAGCTTGAGTCATTGTATATCTAATACAATACCTATATGTTTTTGTAAGATAATATTCTTCCCCTTACTAGCTTCCTTATAAGGTTCTTTAGGAACCAAGGACTCCATCACAAAAAACTTTCTCCCTTGGAATAGTTTGTTGTTCTACTCCTATTAATTTTCACTAATTAGGATATTATTTTTATCCCGTTTTTATCATAGAGATAATATCAAGGTAATGTAACCTGTCATTTTATATAATAAATAAAGGCATGTTTTTTTGTACTTTATCTTGATTACCACAAATTTGACGTAATAAATTTTATTCTATTATCCCATCACTATTTTATCATATCTTAATAAATCACACCATTGGATTTTTAATATTCTATTTCATGGTTATTCTAGGGTTAAGGATCCATATTACCCTTCTCATAACATATATGAGGTCCTACTAAAATTTCACAAAGGAATTTAGTTAGGTGGTCTTCCTGACTACAATTATAAGTAGTTCCTTGATTTGTTGGGTGAACTCATCAATCCTAAAATCCTAATTGATATTTCATCAACACTAAAATAAAAATTACAATGTATTTTTAATGGGAAACTACTCTTGATTTAAATTTGGTTAGGTCAACACAAAACATTCATTAGTACACACTAGTAAATGAAAGTGGCGGGTGAAGGTTGGAACAAATCTTGAACTATGGTTTCATTCTAAATTAAAAAACGGAATGTGTGTTGGATTAATATTTCATTAGGGTGTTGTATTTATCTTATGCATAAATAATCTATATTTTATCATTTTACATTCTAGATAATGTTTTTAAGATTTTATATAATTAATTAACCATGCATTTATTAAATAATAAATGCATAATAGATTTATTTTAATTTATCTTAGCATGATGGTTCTTTATTTGCATTATGTGATCTCATTTAACAATCAAATAATAATGCATAGTTTAAAAAAAACCTTGCACTAAACAAATAAAACAAACATGTGGCATCATTAAGATCTTTAACTAGTGGTTAGTTTATTAAGCATATCATAAACCAATCCTTGACACTAAGGGAATAACTCATTGGGTTAGGTTAGGCTCAGTTTATATCATTCCACCTATAAACAATGTATCTCCTTGGTCAGTTTCACCTCGACTCAATATAGAACCATATCATCTCAGTTGCAGCTCCTTTCATTACATATTCTTACCCACTCACTTATGAGGGAAACCATAGGCTTGGGTGACATAAAATAAATCTTGGACACACAAGACAATGCATAGACTAAACAAACTCATCATCATCCATTTATACAATGAATAAATATTTAAAATATCTAGCATTCATTTCAATCAATTCTTTGTTAATATAAATTTATTCAATTAATAAAACAATTTTTTAAATTAATTAAATAATTTATTTTAATTAACCATCTAACCAATCATTGATATTCCCATTCGTTGTTATTTTAAAAAAAATTAAGTAAAATAATTTTAATTTAAAAATAATTAATCATTTAATGTGTACCGGCAGTGGCATGATGTCCAACCAACTGCTTCTGCTTAAAACAATTTATGAATTTTAACTACTAAATTGCGTGTTCAATAACATGAGATGGAATATTAAAACTTTTGTGTGAGTTATTTTTGATGTATAGTTTACATACATGACATGTATGTTTACAAAGAGTGACATGATATACACGATGGGTAATTCTGTGAGTCAAGTTGCAGAGTTAATATAGAATTTATAACTACATTAAAAACCATTAATATATGTGTCATGTACAGTTGGCAATGCATGTGAATTACATCACATGTACGATTACCATACATGTCAGGTATGTCCAAAATAACACAAAAATTAAATAATAAATCATTTAATACTATGAATGTCTCACTGAATTACTCATTTTGTAATTGGTGAAGATAAAACCTGTCACGTGTCATGTATATCTAGTTATACACTATATATTTTATCTCTAATTTACTCAATTTATTTGGATATTTACTTATACTACACTCAAATAGCCTGAAGGCCTTCTTTTTTTATTGATTATTTTTATAACCCCACTTCCAAGGGATGAGGGGGAACCCTTACAAGGCTCATAGGTATAGAGATTACATGACTCGTAGGTCTTAGGAAATATACTGGCTATAAATACATGGAACTGCTCCCCCCCCCCCCCCCCCGCTTTTTCATCATGATGTCATCTCTCCACCTTTGTAAGGCTAGTTCAGCTAGGCTTCCCATGCAAGCACAGGTGGGTCCCGATTGCAAATTTCATACCCTCTCTTTCTGACAAATCCCCTAAAGCTTCTACTCTTGTTAATGTGCCTTCTCTAAATCCTCATCTGGAGTTTCCTACTTATAGAGTATTCCTGGTCGTTTAGCCTAATTTCAGGTGGCCCAAAGTGCTTGAGGTTGCCTGAAGGTCTTAAGGTGGCATGAAGGACATGTGGTGGCCTGAAGGCCTTGAGGTGACCTGGAGGGCTTGAGGTGGCCCGAATGGCATAAGGTACCTGAAATACTTACTGATCCAAAGGTCTTGGGTGACCTGAAGGCCTTGAAGTACCCAAGTCCCAAACCGGTGGCCCAAATTCCCAAATAGATGAATAGTTCCATCTACTATAGTACTAAATAGTGCTTGATATATTACTACTACAGTAACCCAGAAATATGTCTCCGCCCGATTTTGAACTTGGTTCTCTTGGATGCACTTGTCGAGTCCTCAACAATTGGGCTAAGTATCTTGAGAATATTTACTTATAATACACACATATGGACTCTATGTGTATTTTAGAAACCTCGTTACATGTTACACAACATGTACTTCCAACTAGACTTCAGGTATTCTATGTAATTCCATGTTTCTCGGTTGGTATTCAATACATACAATTTAATAATTACATGGTGTTCACTTTTACCAGATAGTTATCATGATACCCACAGGGATAAACTATGTGGGATTACAAAGAGTTCATTCCAGATGCATGTTTTGTACCCATATCATCTCACATACCAACTAGAGGTTAATATGTGGGGTGTAATGATGTCATGTATCAAACCTCCCACACGAGATGTTGTGATTTTCATGGAGTGTCTCGGTGTGATTGACCATGGGTTCACAGTGTGTATTTTTTTAATGTCACCTTGTATAATCATGTTTTCCTACTATAATTCGGGGCACATTCAACTAGAATCTTTGAAATTTATTCAATTGTTCTTGATCAATTCATGTTTATCTGAAATTGAACAATAAAAATATCATGACCTTTTGGTTAAAGAAAAAAATACAAAAAATAAAAAACTAACAATCAAATGAATAATTGATAAAAAAATATTTCATAATTTAAAATTAATATGTGATCACTTTCATACTAGATAAAGGTTATATGGTGTAGTGGAAGTGGGTGGGTCTATGTAAAACAAAGGTTTCATTGGTTTATTTGGATTAAATAATTAGAATTAGAATAACATAACCCTAAAATATTCAAATATAGTATATTTTCACATTTAATTTACAATTAATTTATAAATAATAATTTCTATGATCTATAAGCCTTTATTCATTTATGAACTCATATGACCATTTTATCATGTTGTTTCTATGTTGAATAATCAAATAAGGGTTCCTATAGAAGTATCCACACATGATCCAGTAACCTTAGAATTTTACAGATAGAACTTTGGTTCTAGTTTAGAGGTTCTATTCATATTTTATCATTCGTTGTTTTTTGTAACAATAATTTCTTCTAGGTTAAATAATTCCCTCTTTCTCTCTTGACATTGAGAGAGAGGATAAAGATAATAAATGCTCATTCTTGAGATCATTCCTTAGAGGTTCTCTCTAGGGATTCAAGATAATTATATTGAGATATTTTTTTTGTGCACAACAATTATCACATGGCTCTAAAGTGATATAATTTGGTTAATATACTAAGGGTTGGACAATTGATAATTTCACATAATCCCGTATATAATTGTAAACTCCAAATAAAACGCCATTTTAAATAATAAAATTTTTATTATTATTATTATATTACATGACATTTTCTAAAATGTGGATAATTTTAAAATAGTTTATTAAATAAATAAATTTAACATTGTTTAAATGATATTAAATAAATATATCATTACCATCATGCCCTTAACTGAACCCATCAATACTCCTTATCATTATCAAACGTTAAATAATAAATATTTATTTAAATACATAAATGTCATTATAATACTCATTTAATAAATGAATGTTAAATTAACTACTTGGAAAATAAATATTTATATAAAATTTAAATCACATATATTTTAAATTAAAACATCTGGTGATTTAATTTATGTGATCAAATCACCCAGAATACTTATTATTCATCATGTTAATGGTTAATATTTATTTATATATTAAATTCAAATAGGATTTTACTGAGATTCTAGAAACAAAAACTAGGTGGACCTCTAGACCTCTTTCATAGTGGCATTAAGTGGCCCTACCAAAATTCATGCATTAACATCTAAAAATAAATAAAAGAAACTATAGAGAAATATGTTAATATTGTAATTATAATAATATCATATGAATTCTTACTGTGTAATATAATCTCTTTATATCAATATCTCATCATGAAAGATTCAAACTTATTTCCTCAAAATATATACTTGATATATCTTCCTTTGAATTCTTGAAATAAACTCCTAAAAAACCAACATGGCCACATACTTAATCAGACTGTTCTATTTCAATAAAATGGCCTAAGATATCTCCTTACAATCAGGGAAGGGATAAATTCTTTCTTAACAAATATAATTAATTTTATATCTATTATAACACACCCATCATATTACTTCACTAAGAGAATATATCATCCCAGTTTTGATAATACATAAAGTATCAGTCACATGATATACATTAATAATAATCTCAAGTCTAAAGACCAGTGAAGACATCACCATATAGGAATATTCAATAATACATAACATGTTTTACGCTAATTGGCATTTATGCCTCATAACATTTTGTATTAAACATGTACATGTGAAAACTTATTGAGATAAAGTCTAAATATATTATGTGCCTCAAGAACCTGAAAGTCAAAAATTTTATCTATTTGGTTATATATACTTCACACAACCATAGGATATATTTAAGAACATTATAATATCACTTTAAGGTTATTTTTATAGTGGATAACTGTTATAACTTTTTGATGGGAAAAAATACTGTAAATAAATTATCATGTTAATATTACTCAGAATAACACTCATCATGTGATAACATATTTATTAATATTCAATTATTTTAATATATTGTAAATAAAAATTAAAAATTAAGTTGACTTAGGGTACCATCTCTAATAGATTTATCTTTACATGACTTTTTGAAATGAACTTAATAAAGAACTACCATGGTTATGGATTTAATCTAATAGTTCCATTTAAATCAATGGTCCAAATATGTCTTCTTATATTAACATAGAAGTTAAAATCATTTTGTAACTTATTAAATTAATATCATATCACTTATGATACACCCAATATATGATACCTCTTCATTAGAATATATCTTCGCATTTTTTTTCTATACATAAAAGTACAAGATTCGTGATATATATTAATATTGATCTCAAGTCTAAAGCGTAATACACACTTTCAAAAATGGAAATATACATTAATAAATATAAAATATAGAATTTATATTGTTGGGTATGTCCTCATGACCTCCTCTCTTAGAAAATACCAAGTGAAAAATTCATGAGATGAAGTCACAATATCTTATAATCTTCTAGAAATTGATAGTCAAACATCATGTTTATCCGATCATATAGATATCAACATGAACATTGGACATAGATTGTAAGAATAGTTTCATTGTATTTACTAGTTATCATTATAGTAAATATCTGTTATAAACTTTTGATGTGAAAATAATTTAATGACATTATCACATTAATTCCATGAATATGAAAAATCATCATGTGATAAGATATTTATTAATATTATAGTAATAAACGTTAAAAAAATCAATTGGTTCTGGGTTAATGAGTTCCACATTATGATTATAATGACCCATGTATTTTTTTTACTATTAAACAAAGATTCCACCCAAGTTTGAACTAAAATGTAGAGTGATTTTCATGTGGATTAGGAGTTAATATTTGATTATAATCAAAAATAACAACAGTGTTTTAAAACCTCATGTTGAAAGATTTTGGGTTTGAGAGGTCAATCATTATAACCTTGATATTGGATATAATGATGTTTTGACTCTTCTACATTTATATTTATCTATTAATATCTTAGTTCGCCAGAGTAGAACAATGATTTGGTTATAGATAATGCCCCTAAAAAAATTTGGGATCAGTGGATGGTGGATTGATTTGAGTATCTAGTCTGAATATGGTTGTATTACATGGAATATACGATAAGTTATTCACTAGTTTCAATGGTCTATAAATATCTCTAAATTTGATAGGCCTTGTATAGAAACTTTGAGTTTAGATCATGTGAAATATAAAATTCATGGATATTTCTCCTGACATTTTCCCTTAAAGTTAAGGAGTAGACAAACTTGGTTTGGGTTTGAAGAATCATATGTTTTAAAGATTCATGTTGGTTAAAGTGATTAGTAGTTGTGAACTATGGTTCCCTAGTGATTGTAGAACCTTGGTAATGTAATTATAGTGAATATTTGGTGTTTATTTTATGGATATTATAGTTATGTAGTCAAAGGTATCTCTCTATATCTTGTGGTAATAGTTTCTCTAGTTTAGAAGGTGTAATCCTAGGGTCTAGAGATGATAGAGAATATTTAATTGAATGGTCATGACCATCTACTTTTAATTATATTTAAATGGGTCTCCAATGAGCCTTCGATATGTTTCATGGTGGTTTTAGGAGGTTGGTGTCATGTGTTGGTATGATCACGTATCACTTTCAAACAAAGTGATTACAACCTAACCATGATATTTTCAATAGTTGATATGAGCTTGTGGTTTTTGAATTTCTTATTAAAGTGGTGGATCATGATGCTCTCCTTGATGATTCCCTTGATAGTGAGGCCTTTTAAGGATGATTTTTTTATTTTTGTTTGCTTCTTTCCATATAGATAGATGACATCTAGTTAGAAAGTTAATCAATGTGTAATATTTAAAAATACCCCTAACATAATCTTATAACCTTTTTGATGACTTTCTATGATAATATTGTGTTTTATGACTCCTATTTTAAAGTTAATAATATTTTTATGAGTAGTTTTGTACTATTTATTCTTAGGTTTTAGGCCTCTGAGGGTGGATTGTATATGAGGGATAGAATATTTTATTGCATACATGGTTGTTTAATAATCATATGATTAACCACTTAGGTGGATTCCTTTTCAAGGAATATATTGTTTAACAGTCGGTTAGATGTTGAAACCCATATTTTTCATAATTGAAAAATAATTTACTTTTTATTTTTTTGGATCAGATCCCTTAAAATGATAAAATAGTAAATTTACCCCAGTGGTTGACCTAAACAAAATTGATAGTTCCATTGGACTTTGAATCTAGTATTTACCATTTGGCTTTATTTTGGTTAAATGTTTATCTAGTTAAATATTAGGGTATATTTAATGTTTATTAAATAAATAAATATATATCCAGTAACATTTAACATTCTATAAATCCAAAACTAAACCCTTATTGGAATTCTAAAATTGTGGTTTTGTTAGGAATAACGGTTTTTTCATAGGAGATTTATAACTTTTACGGACTATTTTTTAACAGTGGGACCGAGTGTTTTCAATATTTAAAATAAATAAAAATAATTTTTTGTTATGGAGGGCCCAACATTATTTTGGGGAAATGTTATGGTGACATGGAAATGAAATTATTTGTGGGTGTGATGTGTAATGCTATATATATTTGTGGGAAAATTATATTTTATGAATTTGAAATAACAATAATGGGGAATTTGAATATTTGGTTAATGATTGGAAATTAATAGGTAAGTAATAATTGGAATTAACGGTAGGAATAATTATTCTCACTCAATTCTCTAATTCTTTCCATCATTAAAAAGATATTGGGGAAAAAACCTCTCTCTATATCTTATTTCTATTATTAGGATTCCTATTGATAAAATCATCCAACTTTACATAGTAAAGAACAATTTCTTTCATGTTCTTTGAATTCTTCAGCATGGTAGATACAATGATGGCATAGTAATGTGATTTAACTTTCAAGAATCATAAATAAACCATTAAGTTATGTCTTCTTAATGTTTTTTCTCCATGTTTAGGTTGTATGATTCAATCCACTTCCTCTCATGATCGAATCCCTTAAAACTTCTATAGTGACAAAATGAATAAAAATCATCAATAGTTTCTAAATAAAATTAATTACCAAAAATTTTATGGTAATTTAATCAAGGATTTATTTTCAATAAAAGATTTGTGAGAATTTTTAAATATTTGTAAAACAAATTTATTTGTTTTAAATTGGTAATTTTTCTTTATAGTGATCAAACAAAATATTATTTATCTTAAAAATGTATTTCTAAAATAATTTCCCCTATGATAAACATGTTTATGTGATATCAATAATTATAAAAAAAAATTGAGAAAAAGAATGATAATTAAATAAATTATATTATTTATCTCATGGAATGCAAAATGAATACTTTCATCTTGTCCCAAATATATTTTTTATATAACTCTAATTATTTAGATATTTTTTTAATATGAAAAAGAAATGAGAATAATTGTGACAAACAAATATCAACCTTATAAATATCACAAAGGATTCAAGAGATAATTAAACATAATCTCTATATATATTTTTGTTTTTTGTTCCTTGTATAAAATTAATAGTGATATGCGCAAAGAGATGATTAAAAGATGTAAATAATTGGTATATTTCATGAAGTTATCTAATAGGTACCATGTTTCTCTTTTAAAAATATCACAATTGATATGGAGCATAAAGTCATCTAAAAGATTTTTAACTGGTGTTATACTTTGTATTTATTATTAGTAAGGGGGAGAATATTGGTAAAGATAATAAGTCCTTTGATTAAGATTTAAATTTTATTTTTAATGAGTATAGACAATAAGTAAATGGGAGAGATTTAAGAACAAAATTAATTTTAATGAAGTAATTTATATTTTAATTGTCTTGTATTTGTTATAATTATAAAATAATTTAAATATATGTTGGGTAAATATTAATAACTCAATCAATGGGGAGATTTAAGATTATAATGAATTTTGATGAAGCATGGTGTAGTTATTTTCAATATATATTGGCATGTTTTTCTTCTTTACTATTGAAGTTAGAATATGTAAATACAATATTTCGGATCTAATTAAAGAAATAATGAGGGAGATGATATGGATTTAAATATATAAATATGTTCCAAAATGAGATAGATATGTTTGAATGGTTAAAGAGATGTAATATTATTTTAAGGACTAAAGAGATGATGATTTTTGAATACATATTAAAAAAATTATCAAATCATACATGAGATAACTATGGAATACTAAATTTTATAGGTTATCTATGAATCAAAGGAACTGAGGTATTGGTTTATAAAACTCATGAATAAGAAGAATCTATTTTGGTGTTTTAAGTGATTTACATGCATAAGGAAGATAGATTTTAGTATTCTGACTCTATGAAAGAGAAAACAAGTTTTCCTTATCCGTATAAATACATTCTCTCCGAGGGGTAGATATTTCTCAAAACATCTATCCAAATTTATGGTGTAGAAGTATGAAATTTCAACTGGAGTTGACTATGAATTATTGTTGGGGGGAAAGTCCATCCCAGTGGTTAGACATGAAACTTGATAATTTTTATACAAAATCAATATGGATTATGAAGAAAAGTGAGAGATAAATGTTCTTTCAGATAAATCTAGTATTATATGAATTTATGATATATTTGAGCACTATTGTACAAGGGCATGGATAAAGTAATTGAGTATGAGGTGGCCAAGAAATTATTGAAGTACTTATTTTTATTTTTAATGAATTTGAAGACTAAAAATAATTTCTCAATTATTGAAAAAAAAATGGAAGTGTTTTTTTATCAGTTGAGGTATTCTAAAACTTTTTTGGAGAAAATTAACGATGTTTTGTATATTAGAGTAAAAATTAAATCTTACTGTGTAACATTAGATTTAAATATCCAAATCTCTCATAAGTGATATTCTATGATTTAACTAATCGAGTGGTATTAATCTAGAGTTTCAACTAGAAATATAAGAATGATACTGGTTTATGTATTAATAATGTGATATCCAGAATGATTGAATAAAAGTATTCAAAGTTATCATAAACTTTAGAAAATGTGTATAAATATCATGTATCTGTGAACTGAATATATATAATATTAAAATAGATTTTTTTAATTTTTTATTATTTAAACTCATATTAATGTTGGAATTTAATTAAAAAATGATTTTTTGATGAGATAAATGGAAAAAATCCCAAAATATTTTAGAGAGGATCTTTAATTTAAATTAATAAAGACATAAATAGTAAGATTGTGATTACATATTTTAAATATAGATGTTTGATTAGTCATTAAGGATAATTTGAATAGGATTTAAATAGAGTTTTTAGTGGTTGGATTTCATGCGATTTCAAAATTCAAACATGGAAACTATTAATGTGAACATCTTTGAGGATTTAAACATGATTGAGATCAATATAATTTGATAAAAATATGGTAGAGATAAAAATAAGGATAGAATGGAATAGTTATTGAATTTTTTCATAGACAAAGAAGATATTCAATTATGAATAATCTGAAGGCTTAATTTAGGAAGAATATAGTGTGATATTTATAATATATTAATGAATTTATTCACTATTAAATAAATTTATATTATTCTATATAATATTTGATGTATTGTGAGAATAATGTGATCATGAAACTATTTATTCAAGTGTGATCTAACTACTCAAAAGAAAATTAAAGAAATCTCATTACATTAATAATAACATCTAGTATTTTAAATTTTTTTACAACTTGAACAATAGGGAAGTACTTTCTCGCATTTTTAAGTAACTTGTGGTATACGGATAATCTTCATCTATACACTTGTGTAATCAAGAGGGATATAGTAAAAACTTTTTGAGAGGCAAAACCTTTATGAAATCATTCTTAGTTTAAGGATGATACCTTTCCATTCTATATTCACTTTATCATATTAATGGATATGGGTTTGATAGGGATATAACATCTTAATAATAGTTAAAAAATCATTTATTTGAAAGATATATTATCATTGAATCAATAAGTAAAATCAAGGGAATAAATGAATATAAGTACCTAAAGTCTAGTTTTCTTCATATCAATAGAGTATGCTTGTGTAAGATCACTAAAAACAATTCCCAGGCTCTTTCCCCCACTAGTAGTACATAGTTCACTAGAGTACACATATGTTAAAGTGAGGACCCCTCTAAGTAAAAAGGTGTACTAGAGACCTCTCTTTAAATACAAGTGGAGAACCAGAATAACGGGAGCTTCATATTGGATTAATAGTGCACCATAAAGGCAAATGATAAGAAGCATATCCTTTATATATACTCACTTCAATAAATTAATGTGTTTGAGCGTTGTAATACTCCGTTTAGAAGTTGGTATACATTACTCATAACATGAATCATTTTATTAATTTCAATCTTAGAACATTTCAACAGTCATCATATGTTCATCCTTCTATAAATGAACAATCATTATAATTAGAAACATAAATGAAAATATTTTGTAGGAGTGGAAATAAATCATGAAATGTTATATCATATATCGTAAACCATAGGCATATCATATAATGCGACATAGGCATCAGATTCCTTACAATACCACCTTATATCATTGTCTATTATATGAATCATGTGAATATTATGTATTATGATATAATTTAATCATACAATATATTTCATTGGTTTTAGTGTCAGGTGGACCAATCTATATAAACACACCTATTTCATTATTTTACACGAATAATCATGTCATTAACAGGTAGTCTTAGAAACTGGAGAACCGAAGGTTTAGTGTGTTGAAATATTATCTACATAGACAACTTATTTCATAATACTCATTAACATTTCTCTATAACCACTAAACTCTAAAATTCATTCAAAACATCTCACATGAAATACCCATTTTCAAAATGTAGGGAATGGAAACTACATAATAATGTCGTAATCTCGAATACTTGGATGGGTGAAATATGAGAGATAAAAATAACAGAACATAAGTGAACCTAAAATGATGAAAAATAGAATTAGAACATAAAAAAATATAATATAATATATAAGATAATAATAATTATAAATCAAAATATTATAAAAGTATGATGGCATAAAACATTTATAAAACATGAAACATAAATAATAAGGGAGTGGAAACATAAAACAATAATTATGGGTATTTAAACAAACATAACATAGAACTGTTTCATAACATAGGAATATATCATATAAATCTCACATACTATAAAAATAATACATATTTGAAAATTTTGGCACAATCATAGGATTAGGTAAAAATTACCTTACTGACTTATACACTCTCATGCGTGCTTTCAAACAAAAAAATCATGCCTTATTATACATGTTTCATGAGATATAAGCTTTTAACCAATGCATTGGATGTAAATATATGACCCCACCCTTCATTAATCCATAGATACATGTTCTATTTGAAAATTATTCACTGATAACATTTTATATAACCCATGGAAATAAAATTGGTTTCATAAAACTTCCAAATGAAAATCACTCACTTTTAATAGCATAAAGAACCCAAATAAATAAAATGGGCTTCATAATTTTTCCAAATGGTATCAAATAACATCATTAATTAAACCAATTGACACAAAAAACATGATCACCCAAAAATAATCACATAATAAACTTGAAACATGACTTCATTACAGATAGATATTGATAGAAAATTGGAAACCAAATCACTACAATTGCCTTCTTGGAAAAAACTTTTGTGATCATTGTTGTAAAAGTCATATTGATGAGTCTCTTTTCAAAAAATTATATTTTTTGAAATTAATTGAATAGAAATATATTCATGGAAGTGTATTTGAATTAAAAACTCTTCTACTTATATATATTTGAGATAACATCATTTAAAATTGAAAATAAATGAATTTAGTGAACGTGGAAGAAATAATTTCAATAATAAATTTTATAACTTGAAGGAAGAAGTTTGAATTACCAAATCACTTACCTTTACTCTTGATTTCCACAGTAGTGTTTTAACCTCCTTTTTCATGAAGAAAATAACATTAATCACAAAATTCATAATAGTTACATTTATACATGAAATTTTTTAAAAAAAATCATTATGTATACTAGTTTCCATTTACCTATTTTTAAAATTGTGTGTCTATAATTTGATACATGTACTAATTTAGTAATTTCAGATTTGATATGCCTTATTATCTAAAAATATTTAATAAATAAATTAAAGGTACTAGAATTGGTTTTTTATTATGAATTGTAATTTTATAATTCCACCACATTAGTGTTTTTTCATTTTATAAAGAGGAATTCGATGGTGATCCAATTTCAGGTTATTTATTGGTATCGATGGATTAGGTTATATCGATCGATATTTTTCTTATTATCCATTAAGAAATGTATTAATTATATTTATTAATCGTATATATCATATATACTCATAAATAATAATTTATAACCTTCCATGAATTTTTTAATGATAATAGAAGTCGTCATTCCATGGAGGCAGTCGTTTACACGTATGCAAAGATGATAATTTCATTTTTTAAGTAATAATAAAAATGTGTAATATAATTCATTATTTTTTATTATTAAAAATTTAATATGTATCATAATTATTTACTAAAATACATTTTTATACTATCCATGTAAGGTGGTTAATGAAAATGAAAACATGAATTTTCATGGAAGTGGTATTCCGTAAATACGGGTGAACGTAGTTCCCGTTTTCCGTAAGGGGAAAGGGAAAACTTAATAATGTTTTATCCCATAAACATAAGAAAATTGATATATAGTTAACAATAATTATATAATTTTATATTTTGTGTGATAATTTTTAATTATTATGATAAAAAATAGGAAAATATTAGAGTGATAAGTACAAACTTTGAGATTTGAACTTTCTTTTGAAGTTCTCCTTGAAAATGGAAAACATTGAAAAATATATTTTGATCATAGACTCAATTATGTGGAATATGATTATAAAGGAATGAAAATTATATTATTTTAACTTGTAAATAAAATAATTTTTGTGTTCTTGAAGGGGTCGTGAGAGGACCCTTTAAAGGGAAAGAAAAAGGAACTTTTATGAACACCCTTTATTTTTCAATGGTATCATTACACTATTAAAGGGTCATTGAATTAAAAAGTTAGAAATAATAGATTTTATGGTGATATTGGGTTGAAAAAACTCCAAAAAATAATTCCTACACATGTTTTAAACATTTTTTAATGCATTTAATCTTATATGTTTACTTTTACCTTTTCTTGTTTTTATCGAGATAACTAGTTTTTATCCAAGTAGCTTATATTTTACTAAAAGTATTAAATAACCTATATTAAAAAATTTGTGTGAGGTGAACATAAATTTAATACCTATATAATATTATTAAATTTCAAAATATTATAAAATATACATTTAAATTAAACTATTTTATATATAGAAAATATTTTTTGTAAAAAAATAATGCTTTAAGAATTATAGGTTCTTGATATTATTTAGGATTGATTAACAATTACATATGTTTTAACATAATTATATTTTTAAAAAAATCATATTAGATGAATTATTTAAAATACATTAATTTAATTTATTGGATTGAAATTACACACTATTAATAAAAATATTTTTGAAAATAAAAGTTTCACCCTTATCACTGTAATTAACTTTAACCTTAGTAATATTATTTTTATACCTAAAATTATAATTATTATTTTTATATAATTTGGGCTTACTAGTTTCAAACATAGAATAAATTTTATCAAATAAAATTTCTAAATGTGAGAAATCTTAATTTTTCATATTATTTCACTTAATGCGTAAAAACCATTTTTGGAAAAACTATATCTCCAAGCATAAAATGGGAATGTTTTATTATACCATTTTATACATTTTTTATAAAGTGGTTACTTTTATTTATACATTCCAATTTAACACTAATGATATAATAGTAATATTTATAAAAATTATTAAGGTGACACGGTTTACATTTTGGTTTAGTGTTGCATACAGAAGAATCTAATCACATGGTACTTAATTAAATAAATGTATTTACTAAAATTATTGGTCATTTTATTCTAAACCTCTTAAAAATAATTTCATCCTAAAACAATTATTACATATATGAAAACAGTTTAGGGTAATTTTGTCTCATTACATCCTTGAGTTCTGATGCAGCTTCCTCAAACTTATGATACCTCTATATAACATTGATTAGATAACTGGTCTTATTCCAAAAAAAACTTTATATCTTCAATCCAATATCTCTAATAGTTATTCTTAATATGAGAGATCATGTTCCAATTTCATGGATTTTGATTTCAGTACATTTGAAGGGTATATTATGTACTTCCTCAAAATAAATTCATGGAACACATCATAGTATATGCTTCCTCAGGATCCCTTTCTTTCCAAATCTCATAATCCACTTCCATGGAGATATCTGAAAGAACACCTCATCACCAACATCAAACTATATATCCCATAGATGATTATCTACATAACTCTTATGTTGAATTTATGATTCATTTATATGTCTCTAAATAGTTTTAACCTTCTATTAATTTCTTTGATAAGGTTTGTACTTATCTGTTTCCCCTCTCCAAATTTACCCCATCATGTTGGTGTCCTACATCTCTTCTCATAAAGATCCATATATGGCACTATCTGAATTCTATAATATAAATTATTTACATATGATAACTCTACAAGTGGTAGGTTTTGATCTCAATATCCTTAGAATTACATCAAATAAGATCTAATCATATCATATAGAATTTGAATGCTTCTCTCAGATTAACCATATATCTAAGGATAATATGTAGTATTGAAAATCAACTCTATCTGAAATTTTTGTTGATAAATTCTCTGAAACATATAGGTAAACCTCAAATCTCAATCATATAAAATATAGAGTGACATTATATATTTCCTTACCAATTTCTAATGTATATCTTAGCGGGTCAGTCAAGATATAAATATTTTTTGTTGGAAATAAACCGCATTAAATTAGTATGGTAGTCAACTGTAACCCAAATATAATTATGACCCTTAGACATTTTGGGGAGTCCTGTGATGAAATACATGATAATTTATTATCATTTCCATACTGGTATCATTAATTTTTGAAACATAAACTTAGACTTTTACCATTCATTATCAACTTACTCACACACCAAAGATTGATATATGTATTTTATGATCCCCCTCTTTATGGTACCCCATTATAAGTTTCTCTTTTTTTATCTATAAATATTCTTTATTATTGGATTAATATATAAGTATGAGTTATTATAATCATCTAAAATTTCCCCCTTTAGTTATATTTTTTTTATGGGAATCATATTTGGGTTCCAAAACTAATAACACCATATTTTTAAAAGTTGAACATTGGAATACTCACTACCTTTTTATATAGTTGTGCATCCTCTTTATGAGCTTCTTTGATCTTCACATGAAAGGATGGTTCAGTATTCATTTGGTAAGGATGGTATTTCTCTCCTTCCTTTATGATTTTAAGATTTATCTTTTTAAAATCCATGAGTATTGAGTCCTTTTCAATCCTCATCATGGATAATATATAATTTTTATTCCTACTTAGATCCAAAAACACCTTTTTTCCTTCAATTTGTGGTAATTTTTTAACCATTCACAATATTTTATTAACTCCAATCATCTCCTTTAGTAAATTTTTAACTCCTTCTATCTAAATATATATTTAAAACTCTTTGGGTCGGTGTATATATCACACTTTTAATCATAGAGATAATTACAAAAATTATATAATGAAAATATAATCACTTCCAAATCCAAATAATATGTTCGATATTTTTTCTCAAGAGTCTTTATTTTTTTTTTGAGGAATAATAAATTACCATATCATTTTTCCTGAGGATACATCCTAATCACTTTTTCAAAGAATAAATATATATTACAGACCCATATCCACTAAAGGGTAATGTAGGTATACATGTCGTGACCAGCCACTTATTTTGTTCCATGAAACCTTCTTTGCATTAATCTATCCAAAGTAACTTCACTCCATTCAATATTTACTTAGTTTTAGTTTGTTATTGTTATGAAAACTTACTCACAATGATTTTTTGGTTTCTATTTAACATGAGAAAAATATGGATCTTGGTTATTAGAGTCAGTATAAGGAATTTATTAATAACATCAATCTTTAAATGATCTATACATATTCCACTTATAGTGATTACATGACCCAATAATGATACTTTCTACAACTAGGATATAAACTTCCAAAAAATGGAATATAGTTTCCCCTTTCATAAGGTTTTCATCATGATCTTAAAATAATCTTTATACTCTTACTTTCCCGTGGAATATATGATAATATTATCTATATAGAATATAAAAAATTGATCAATGTGGTATCTGAAGTATATATTAATTAGATCTATGAATATAGAATTGGAATTTATAAATCAAAATGGAAACACTATAAATTTATAGTGTCTACATCTCGTATGAACATTTATCTTTCAAATACCTCCCTTTTGACCCTTAACTGATGATATCTATATTGATGATCAATAATTGAGAATTACTAATCTACTATGAGTTAATTGAAAATATCATTAAAATGGGATATAAGATACTTCTTATTGATTGTGATTTTATTAAGCACATGATAATCAATGTAAAGATGAATTGGGCCATTTTTATTTTTTAAAAAGTGGACTTTCCCACCCCAATATGAAGACTTAGGGGTAAAAATACCTTATCTGGATTATCTTGAAATTTTTTATTTAATTCATTATATTCAATGATGTATATTATATAAAATCTCATTAAGAAATTAATGGATCTAGGTATGAGTTCAATTGAAAACTCAACCTCGTGATTTAGGATAAGACCAGGTATTTCAATCGGAAATACATCAATATATTCCTATAAAATAGGAATGTTATCCATATGGACATATTCTATGAACATTGGAGAAATAAATACATCATTAATGGTTATTAGGACCCACATAATATAATTTTATTCTAAAGGGAGATCATGATCACCCTTTCATATATATTTGGTCACGGGATTATTCGGGATATGAAATGAGATCTCCTTATCCAGACAATTAATATTTTCTCTATATAAGGATAACCAATCATACCAAATATAAAATAAAATTAAACCAAGGGAATAAGAAATAGATTTCAAGGAAATACCTTCCCAAAATTCTTGATCAATTAAGAGAAATATATCTTAGAAGAAATAAATGTTCCATATGGTGTATTCACAAATAGTCTATTATCCAAGGTTTGAGTTGGAGAAACAATATTCATAGAAAACATACGTGATATAAAAGAATTTCAGGAACTGGAATCAAAGAATTCAATTATATGTCTTAAGTGGATAATGATGGTACCTTTAGCTACTTCATTACTATGATCCAACTCAGGAGTAGTGAAAACATATTCTCTTCCTTAATCCCATGGTTTAGGAGGTTACTAGGGTCTATTACCTTCAATAAAACTAGGCTAATGGTAGATATTTGAATAATGAAAAAAATATTTACATTGGAATCATTGAAGTATGGGTGACACATTACTTGGGTATGTCTTCTCCTCTAGGGTTTTATTTGGACTTCTTGCATTACTTTGAAATTTGTGAGGTTGGTGGCTTGGTATACCATACTTAAAACACTTCCTAGATCCCTTTAATTAATTATCTAGGTTCTTTCTCCGAAATTTTTTACTTGTAGGAATATGTACTTTATTTCCTCCACGTGACTTATCATAAAATCTTCCATGATACTTCACTTTTCTTTTCTTTTCCCCTGAATAATAACAATCCCCAGTTTCTATCTTCACCATGAGTGCACATTAAACAATCTCTTCATAGATTCTAAGGTCCATTATTAATAGTTCCCTTCGAATATAAGGTATAAATCTACCAAATAAATGGTCTATATTTCTTTTAGAGTTTGAGATATAACTTGAGGCATACCATGTGAGACTCATTAGGATTACATTATAAGATCCAACAGACTCATCATTTGTTTCTTTAAACTCTAGTAATTCTCTATATATATTTTTGTGAAGATTTCAAGGTAGGTTATTGAAGAAGAATTATTTCATTAACTTCTCTCATTCTATTGAGTCTATTTTCTCCTTCTATATTATTTTATTAATGGGAGTACACCATTAGTCAGCCTCTCCTTCCAAATGATTGAAAATAATGACATTATCATGTTCCACGAACTGTAAAATGGAAAATATATTTTCCATAACATTGATAAATTCATAAACAATAAGTGGATTAAAATATCCACTGAAGGAGGAAAAATGTTGTCACATGAAATAATTGATTGAAAGATGCTCATTCCTTATTGTGTTTGGGAGATCAACATGGTTTTCATTATTATTCATGGATAGAGATAGTTGGGTGAGAATTTCTATGAGGTTTTGTACACTATTTCCCATCCCATTATGTATTTCATTGGTACAATCATCACATTGACAATCGAACTTATTATTAACCTGGTTTCTCCATTCTCCAACAGTTCTTTGAAAAAAGAAAATTTAAGGATAAGAAGAATTAAACTAAAAAGAAAATTTTTAACACATAATAGATGATTAATAAATGAAATGTGTTCTGTAAATTATAAATTATAAATTTTAAGGCTTCAATCTAAGTTATTAATTATCAAATTTCTATTAGGATACATAACCATACCATAAAAATGTTCTCAAATACTTTATAATGGTTTATAACAAGGAATTAAATTAAAAAATAAAATCCTTTAGGTGTGTCTAGCTAGGTGTAAATTCTTAGGACCACTAATAATGCACTATATTGATGATTGGGTAAATAATCAACTATAATTTTTTAGTTTTATTAATCCAAAGTACATTTGTGTGACTGACACATCCACTTTACAATTTCCAAAAAGGTATTTAATTTCATGAAAAATCACACAATCACTATACTTTAACAAAACGTCATGATTGGATCCTGTACTTAGACTTATTCGTAGGATTATCATTAAAGTTATCTAAACTAATCCCTAAAAAAACTGAACCCTCCATTTAAACTAACTCAAACAAACAAAGATGAATAAACACACTTATTTCACTATTTTACAACACTAATCATTCCATTCAGAAATATTATAACTATCCATAGAACCTAAGGTTTAATGTCTTGAAATATTATCTATATAAACAATATATTTTATAATACTTGTCAATATTTATCCATATTCACACAACTTTAACCTTACTTATAAACATATCACATGAAATACACATCTTCATTACTAAGGGATGGTTAAAAAATAATAATGGGTTGAACTTGAATTATTAGTCAGGGAAAAAATGGGAGACAATAATCAGATAACATAAGGGAACATAATATGATAAAAATGAGTATGAGAAAATAATAAGAATACAAGATCACACATAAGAAAATAATACCCAGAAAAGCATTGATCGTGAAAGAGTCATGGAATAAAACTTTGATATAACATGAATCATAAATAAAAAGGGATTTGAAATAAAAACCCATAATAATGGGTATCTAAAAAACATAACATAAGAATGGGTCATAACATAAGAATATATCATGAAAATGAAATATATCATAAGAATAAGGTATAATAGAGAATTATGGCACAATTATAAGTATATGAAAACATCACCTTCATGTGTACCACACTTTCACCCATGCTTGATAGAAACTAAATTGTGACGTATTATACATGTCTCATAACATCTATACTATTAACCAATATTTTAGAGGTTGGTATAGGACCCCAAAAGTTATTCAACCATAATTACATGTTTCACTTGAAAATAATTCACATATCGCATAAAAACTATGGAAAAAATGGGTTTAATAAGTCTTTAAAATGAAAATAACTCAATTTTCAAAGCATAAAACCCCCATGTAAAGAAAATGGGTTTCATAATATTTCTAAATGGTATAAAATAACATCATAAATTAAATAAATAGACACTAGAACCTTGATCCCCCAAAAATAATCAAATAATAAAAGAGTAATGGAGGGTGAAACTTGAAACAAAATTCCATTAAAGGTAGATATTTTTTAATATAGAGAGGAAAACTAAAAGATAATTAAAAGAATTATTTCTTTAAAAAATTGACATCATCAATGTAAAAAATCATAGTTACGGGTCTACTTTCAAAAAGTTTCCTTTGATTTTAAAAAAATGAAAATGAAACTGTTCATAGAAGTGAACTAGAATTGAAAATACCTTTACATAAGGATATAAGTGAGAACACCATCCAAAATTTGAAATCAATTAATGTAGGTAAAATAGTAGAAATAAGTTCAAGAATAAATAATACTACTCAAAGGAAGAAGTTTGAGTTACCAAATCCCTTACTTTTACTCTGGATTTCGACGAAAGTGATTTAAAATCCTATATCATGAAGATAAAAATATTAATTACATATTTAATAACATTATTAATATACGAATACAATGATAATTTTAAATTATAATAATTCACTCCATGCATATTATTTTGTTTTAACGTATTTTGAACATTGGGTGATTATAATTTGATCATTGTACTAGTTTCATAATAACATCACTGATATCCCTTCCTATAGAAAATTTAACATTTTATAAACCTTTAAAGGTAATATAATTTATGTTTTATGGTGAGTTATAATGTTATAATTCCATTAAATGAGAGTTTGTTATGTTATGGAAGACCAATTCAGTAATAAACTAGTTTTGGGTTATTTAACGGTATTGATGGATAACCTTATAACAATCAATAAGTTTTGTTTTATATATCATGAACTGTATTACTGATATTTATTACTACTATATATCATATATACTCATAAATTATAATTTATGACCATCCATGAAGGTTATAGTGAAAAAACGCATGATTTCATGAAGGTGGTTTTTCGTATGTATTCTTGGATGATGATTTCATTTTTAGAACAAAAAATAAAAGGAATAATATGATTCATTATTTAAAAATATTAAAATTTTAATATATATATATATATATATTTGTGTGTGTGTTATCCCAACTACGTTAAATACCCTAATAGGGGGTGTGAGTCAGTGTATGATATATTAAAACTATTTCCCCTTCTAGATCTTGATTCATTTTTAAAAAAACACTTTTATCTATATTTCCCACAGAAATGTATGAACAAAAATTAAATCATTCATGAGACACAAAAAAAATATTTTGTTCACTCTCGCTAGGCTACGTCCAAGGACCACACAATGAAAATATATCGATGTACCAACTACACTAAAAGTGCACTACTGTTTACAATGTTCATAGTAGACTCACTGTCCCTCCTGGTTTATAACCAATCAAAAAAAGAAGGCTCGCTAATCTCTCAACTGAAATGTTATCACTGCTTATTCATAGGATTGTCCATTAATTTCTTGAATCAGTATTTTTACACCTCATTTAGTGTATCATTAACTTCCACTCTCATCAAAAATATGAATAAAACTTAACCATAGGTCTACTGGGTAATTCCTTTCAAATATTTTCATTATCCTCATTGCCTTTGTGAAACTCCCCCCTTCACAAAGCTCAACTAACATTTACGAAGATCTTTAAATTCCACAAATATCACATAGCCTTCATGAATCACACAACTTTTTTTCGGACTTTTATGGACTTCGTGAACTCTCTTACCATCTAAGAACTCAAAACATTCAGTTGGTTGTCATATCTTTCACGAACTTTTTTATATAAACAACATTCATGAACCACTTTTACCAACCTAGACACTAAATTTTTTTGTTTTTCTTGATACTTTTTAAAAGGCTTTAGAAGATAATATATATGCATTTCTACAATTTCTATAATCTTCCATCCACATCATCACCTTTTCGTGATTCTCTTTCATTTCCCGCACAATGATCTCTATATCATGATGCTCCAGGAAAATTATTCATTTGAAAATATTGTCGTAATCATGGAGATCGTCGTAAACTTCTTTGAAAATTCACAAAACCACCTTCTTGAATCCCATTCTTTTCAAAACTCATTCCATTTCTATATTTTTATAAGGCCTTCAAAGAAATCCATCTTTCCGGAATCGAAATCTAATATACCCTTGATATACCGAAGTGTTATTTTCACTAGAAGAATGTGGATTTCCTTGGGATTTCTTTGATACTGTGTTGGTTGACATGTGGAAAAAACAATATCAGGTCATATCATTATCAAGTAAAATATACTTCAAATTATTTTTCTATATTCATTGATATTAACAATATTGACTTCATCATCTCATGATAGTATCATATAGATAGCCACCAAATTTATTAAATCCATAAAATTATCCACTCAAAGTCTTCTAAAAACCTCATTGGCCTATTTATATTGAGAAATGAATGTGCCCTAATTTTCTTGTGTTACCTATAAACCAAGGAAAAATGTTAGTTCACCAATCATTGACATTTTCAATTCACTTTTCATGAATTCTGTAAAATGTTTTCACTAAGATTCATCTGATTCAACAAAGATTATGTCATAGACATATACCATCACCATTATCCTTTGATTACTACCAATATTAACATCGAAATTGTAATCAAATCCACCAAACTAAAAACTGATCTTCTTAAAAAACTTCTCTTGTATTTAATACCATGCTCGTGTTTCTTGCTGCAACCAAAAAAGCACATTTTTCAGACAATAAACACTTTTCTCATCTTCATGAATAAAAAACCCTTCTTTCTGATCAATAAAAACTTTTTCTTCCAAAACCTTGTTCATAAATTCAGACTTGACATCAATCTAGAAAACATTTAATTTATTTTTCACTATTATGTACAAGAATAATCTGATTATCTCTAGATTTGAAACAGGTGCAAATGTCTCTTCAACATCGATACCCTCTATCTAGGAATACCCTTTTCACCCTAGTCTTTATTTGTTTCAAATTACTATTCTATCTTTATTTATCTTGTAACAAAAAACCCATTTAGTCTAGATGAAATTCATGTCTGTTGGCCTCAAAACAATCTCCCAAGTCGGATTCTTCTCAATTTGGTCAAGCTCATCATTCATGGTATGAACCCAGTATTCATCTTCAGCTGCATTGGAAAAACATTTAGACTCTACGTGTGATAAGAATGATTATTTTTGTAAATTCTTAATCCTCCTTCTCTATACTGGTGTTGTCTGGTCACTGATGAAATTTTTCCTATAAGTTTCAACTCAAATGTTTGGCTTCTGTACAGATATATATTTTACTTCCTCCTGATCATTGTTAGTATATGCTTCTGACTCAGAATCTGCAGCTTCTTCTCCCCTTGTGTTTCTTACCTCTTCATTACTCTCATCAGGGAACTATTCATTATGCTATTAAATATTCTATTCATTTTCCTCTCTTGTGACATCATTTCTTTCAAATAATTTTCCTATATATTATTGATGAATTTATACTCTTTTCTTTTTCTTTAGTATCCAAGGAATGTCCCCTCATCTTCATGTGGCTTAGATTTCCGATATTTCTATTTATTAAAAGAAAATAACTTACTTCCAAATATTTTAAAGTATTTCAATATTGGATTCTCTCCATATCACCTATCATATAAAGTATTTTCTTACTTTAGACACAACAAATCTTTGTTGGATATGTAGACCAATGTTAAGACTACTTCCTTTCAGAATTTCTCTGGTATGACTTTTTCAATAAGAATTATTCTATACATATTGTTTATAATCTGATTCTTCCCCTCAACCACTCCAATTTTTTGAGGAGTTATCATTGAAGAAACTTGATTCCTTATCCCTTGTTTCTCGATATAACCTTCCACTTGGATGTTCATAAATTTCGTACCATTATCATTACGAAACTTAAGAATTTATTTTCCATTCATCCTTTTTAATTCTCTCCGATATTGTTTTCTGCAATAGAACACTTTAGTCTTATGAGAATTAAAAAATATCATCAAGAGTTATGGGGATATACATATACATATTAGGTTGTATCATCTGATGATATAAAACCAACATCATGTGGTGAATTCTATCTTAGTGGATTATGTATTTCTTGGCTAAGAAAGAAATAAGACTGCATTTCATTATGAATCGTAGAAGCTTAGTATATTATAGTTACTGAAGAATACATGCAGTTATAATGGATAAATCAATATCTTGATGATATGGCAGTTGAAGTGAAGTCTCGGATCAGAATCTATTGAGATAATTCAAGTTCTCTAAATCTTATCAAAAATCCATTCCTTCACTCAAGGAAAAATCACATTGAATCTAAATATAAATCTATCTAGGATAATATAGAGAAAGGTCTTGTGAAGTTGGAGTATGTTCATACAGAACTAAAGGTTATTGAAATTATCACAAAGGTCTTACCCATATAAGTGTTTGAATGGAATTTACAGTCTCTGGGAGCAGAGTCGACTCTTTCTACTTGAATAATTGTGGATGTGGGACCCCCTCTCCCTAAGGTATTGTGTGTCTTCCCTAATGTACTGATGTGTTTTATTTACCTTATTGCAGACTAAAATGAAGTGACATTTAGGTTCATTGAATAACGGGAAGAAATTATGGATATTTAAGGATAAGGTAGAAAATTTAATAATCAATATATGGGAGAAGATGAAAGGGGGTTATGATGTTAAGGGAGTTATCAAATCATAGCTTAGACATCTTTAAGACTGGGGTAGATGTTACATACAAAGATTTATCAAATTATAGCTTGGAAATCTTTAATAATTCCAAAGAAAATTTCTCAAATCCTATCTTGGACATCTTTAAGCATTCTAATGCACGATAACCCAAGCAGTGGATTATGGGGAGTTTTAAATCTGATGATGGAAAAATTGATCAATCAAAGGCTATATATCTAGACAGATGAGGTTCATGATGAATGTAGTTGAGTGGTTTTAGAATGACTTGATTTATTGATGAGATTTCCATAATACTCTTGTTTCTCATGTTGAGCATGGATCATGTGGGCTTAGAGTGTGTATTGAGTAAATCTATGATTTCTACATGAATCGCATAGAGCAAAAATTGGTAGAAAATGGAAGAAGCTTCAACGAGGTATCAAATTATGAAGAATTTTCAACAAACACAAAAGAAAAGATTTTTGGGAAAAAATACCTCAATGTAACATTGAATCATTTTTTTTTTTTGATTATTTTTTTTTTGACAAAGAGTTTCTAAAGTAAGTTATGGATTCCAGAGAGATTGTTGACATGGTATGTTGACAAACACAATCAACACAAAAATATTTCAATGATACCTTGAGGTATTTTTTCCAAACAATATCATACTTATTTTTTAAATTCCCTTTTTATGCCATGCATTTCAGGTGGTGAAGTAAAAAACATAATATCACATTTCATGGAGGTGGTAGTCTATACATATTCATGAATGATGTTCTTTTTTTCCTTAAGGAGAAAGATAAAGGTGGATATTGTTTTATATAATAAACATAAAAAATGATATATTCAGTACTGATTTTTTAATGTTATAATGGGTGTTATATATTTTAATGAGTATGATAAATAAGAGGAAAAGTTTAGAGAGTGACAAGTACTTACATTGAGATTTGAACTTTCTCTTGAAGTTCTTCTTAAAAAAGGAATACTTAAACCAATATGTTGTGACTAGAAGCTCAAGGATATTGAAAAGGATTATATGAGAAATAAAATTGGTATACTTTTATTTGTAAACTTAATTTATTGAGTGGTATTGAAGGGGTGATGAGAGGAAACTTTTATAAGTGTATAAAAGGGGACATTTTTAAATAATCTTTATTTTTCAATGATATCATTGCACTATTTATGGTAAATAAAATAGAAAAGTTAAAAATAATGAATTTTGGGGTGATATTGGATTTATAAAGCCTAAATAAATAATTCTCACACATTATTTAAGTTATTTACTCTTATATTTATAATTTTATCATTTTTTGTTTTTACTCGGGTAACAAGTTTTTAACCATGTAACTTATGTTTTAATAAAAATATAAAATAATGAATATTAAAAAAATTTGGTGGGAAGAACCTAAATTTATTTTTTATATAATCTAACTCAATTTCTAAATTATATAAAATTAACTTTTAAATTCAAATATTATATAGATAGAAAAAAATTATTAAAAATAGTGTTTTAACCAATATGTGTTCTTAATATTATTTAGCATTGATTAAAAATTAAAGATTTGTTAAAATAAATTTATTGGGGTTTAAAAATAATATTAAATTAATAATTTAAAATATATTAATTTAATTTTTTTGGATAAAAATTACACAATATTATTAAAATAAATATTTGGATATAACTATTTCACCATTATCACTGTAATTAAATTTAATCTTAGTAATCTTATTTTTATGCCTAAAAATGGTATTTTTAAATAATTTAGACCTAATGATTACAAATATTGAATCCAATTTACCAAATAAAATTTATAAAGGTGAGAAAAATTAAATTTTCATATTAGATCACTTAATGTGTAAATACTATTTTTAGTAAAAGTGTATCCCCAAGAATAAAATTACCTTTGTTTTATTATAACTTTTTGTATAGTTTTTATAGAATGGTTTCTTCTATTGATACTCACCAATTTAATTACTATAAAATAATGGTGATATTTAATAATTTTTTATGGTAACACAGATTTCATTTTAGTAAAGTATTGTGTGCAACATAAGCTAATCACACGGTATTTAATTAAGGAAAAGTATTTACAAAAATTTTGGGTCATTACATAGTGAATATCAAACAAGTGGATAATTTATAATTTATATATTAATTTTAGAAGAAATGAAATTTTCAACCCCTTTTGGAGAATACCTTTTTAAAATGGTTTGTGTTATTGTTCATTCTTATTTTTGGAGCATGTGGGGTGATTGTGATGATTGAATCAGATGATACATATTCATTCATAAAGGTGTAGAGGTTTGAAATAAATGTTTTTAGTGAAATCAATTCACACTAATTCCCCCCTAACCCCCACTATCTATTTTTTAACATGTTTTCCATATGCATTTCAGAATGAACAATAATAACATGTAAAAATTAACTTGGTGTAGATCCTAGAAAAAATAAAATACAATCATCACTTTTTTTTATCAGGAATAAAATTCATAGGTAGGTGAATTATATTTTTTTACGAGCAACTGCATTTTCAATTATTGAAATAATTAATCAAAAAATATTCCTTAAGTATTTATTTTGTCTCCATATATAAAAAACCCAAATTAATTAAATAGTTCACTTCATAATTAAATAATACTATTATTTATAACCTTAAACCTTTATTAGAATAAGTGGTCCTAGACCAGGGGTTTCACAAGGGACTTTTTCAGCTGGATGCTCTAAATTACAAGAGAAATGTGTCCATTTTTTGCTGTCTAAGTCATATTTATGGGCAAATATGGGCTGGTTAAATGCTACTCAGTATTATACTCAGAGTATCGGTGTTTTTGGGTGCACAAAGGCATGATACAACATGGTTTCTTAGACAACATAGATGAAATGAACAATCAAGTCTTATGGGTATCACAGAATTAAAGGGCTAGAGTTAAATATAGAAAAATTATGGCACTTCATGTGTGTGTGAGGGTGAGAAGAAACCAGTGCCCAAAAATAGGAAACCCTACTAATATAATTCAATTCACTATTATTCTTAAGAATCAAGCAATGTGAACCAATTTAGTAATGGATAATTATTATAAATATAAAAAATTTTAATTAATTCAATTATTCCATAAATAATTAAGAACAACAAATCAATTTATTTTTTATTATATAAAATAAAATAAAAATATATTAAATAGTTTCTTTAACAGTCATATAATATAATAATATAATGTATATGTATTTAAAAAGTTCCTAAGGTACATGAATGTAGAAAAATATTATCATAAATTTTTATAAATAAAAAAAATCATCATATAATTTACTTTCCATCAAAAAAATAAAGATACAGTTTACATTCAAGTCAGACTCTAAATTTGATAGCTCACACATTATAGACAACTCACTTTATGTTTTATCATTGTTGTGTAAACTAATGTTTTTAAATTTAAATCAATTTTTTTTTGGATTTTTTTAGTGTGTGTGTATGTGTGTGTGTGTGTGTGTGTGTGTGTATGGTAATATTATTACATTTAGATCTCATTTGAAACACATAAACACTTACCATTGTGGAATAAATCATAATACATGGTCCAGTAACTTTCATTAGATTCAGTCAAAACTTTTACATAGATCATTCTCTAATGAAACAATTTGAGTTAATCAACCAAGAAAAACAAAACATGTGACCACTCAAAACATCATTTTTCAATACATTTTAATAAATTAGTTATGAAACAAAAAATAAACAACTTACTTTCCTTCTTCTCATCATTGGGGTCACAATGTCATAAATGGATCATGAATCAAAGTCTAATTGAAGAAAAAAATCGTAAAGATAATGCCATGAACTTCCTCCACTAGTACCCATTATAGACCAACAATGAAGAGATTGACGATCACCCCCAAATCGCACCTCCAATAGGATATCAGTTGGTGACTATAAAAACAGGTATATAATCACAAATAAGAGGAATTGCCCTATTTTTATAAATTTAAGAAAAAAGAGACAATATTAGATACCATCAATCAACACCATGCATAAATAAAGATGTAATTATAATATATGAATGTAATTTCATACATAAGAAGAAGAAAACTAATAAGAAATAATGTAAATCCTAATAAGTGACCATGAACTCCAGAAACTCCTAATAAACTAATTTGGGATAGTAATGCCTAGATCGATCACAATCCAACTCCTACAGACCTAAAAATATTTTTTATATATAGAGGGTGAGTATAAAAGTATACTCAGTAGGATCCTTACCAAAACATTACATGTATAATTTAAAATAATAATTCTAAATTATATTGAATAATAAATGATAAAAAATCATCACCTAAATAGGTTAATCTATTTCATATCCTCATCACGGATCGGTCACCATGTAATGCATTAAAATGAGAACATCCACATTAAACATATATAAATAAGTTACCTGCTTCCACTTCCCCACTGGTCTATCTTTATCACACCCCAATGACCAACATTTTTTGTTCATCCCTCTCATAATTTATCATTCCCTAACCTGAGAAACTATATAACAGCCATATCATCATCTCATCTTACATCTCAGGCATCTCATCACAACCTCATCTCTATCATCTCATCTATAACCAAGTAAAAGTATGGAATCCACTATAAAACTTGTATCATGCATTATACCTCATTCCATTGCATCCCCAATATTTACTTTTATGGGAATCCATAGCCACCACAACCAGCTAAAAGTATGAGCTATAACCTCAAGTTGTTAAATCCCGCACTAAAATGTTTAATAAGAGAAATATCTATCATATCCCATGTGGTTCCATACCCTATACTTTGACTCATCACATCCTGGGTATGCCTATATAATATACTACAACTGAAGTGAGAGTAGGGGAGAGGGATAAGTCAGCCATCAGTTCCCTCACCAACCAAGATGATTGGGAAAACACACCCTAAAACATTTGGGTCTCATTTTCTCTACCAACTTAGTTAGTGAAGTTTATAAAACCAAAAAATATAAGAATGGTATCATACACAATGACACTATGGGAAACTACCTAACTTTAGACTCAAAATGTTGTTATCATCTCACATGAAACCTGGACTCCACAGATAAAGTCGAGGAACTCGATTCGACACAAATTTCAAGATTAACATCTTTAATCTTCTCCACTTATTAATTTAGATAATTTCTATTAATTAATTTAATACTATAGAAATTTACCCATCAATCATTAGTTAATAATTAAACTTGGTTCAACTATTTCATTCCAACTCAAGTCAACATGCTTTAAAAAGCATTATAACACCATATTTCCATTACATACTCTTAAACTATTTAATTCCAACCATTTCAGGGTTTTTGATAAATATATAAGTCATTTATTAATAATTCTATAAAAAATACTCAATAAAATGATTTTTTTTAAATAAGTTTATCATTATATAATTTCTGAGAACTCTAAGGCTCATCTTAAGATTCTGCCTTAAAATATTCTATTTCCATGAATAAATCCTGACTATATCAGGTAGTTTCAACCCATAATAATAAATATGAAAAACAATCAACTTAAAATAAAATACCAAGTATCAAACAATAAGAAAATTCATATCCCAACATGTTTCAACTTCCATAGTGTCATCCCTAACACCATTGTGCACAACACATTCCATCCTTCCATCATTGACATTAAACCACCACTAGAAACCCACGGAAACTAACCCACTTTTCATTAAATTTACCAAACATACCAGGATATCAAAAAAACACATAAATTATCTACTATCTTATAGATTACATATAAAAAATATTTTCAATATGAAAATTTATTGGGTAAAATAAGTCCATAACACAGAGAATTCATACTTTTAACAAATAAGAACGGGCTTCCTCATCCCAAATAAATTATCATTAGAAGAAAAACCACTCCATTACTTTCTTGAATTAACTATTTTATTATTCATAGGTTTCACAACAATAATCCCAATATTGAAAATACATCATTAGTGTCAAATCATCAATTAACATGATCCAAAAATCATTCTCATATTCTATTATGTTCATGGATGAATGGTAAACTATTTTCATGCCTCTTTTGTAAATCGTTGCATACTTTTAGCAATATACTATTTATCATATTTAAATCAGACAATCCATGCTAAATAACAACAAAAGAATCCATAGTAGATAGATATCACACTATCTGTTGAATCAAGGGAAAAGATCAACATCACAAAACCACCTGGGATCATAATGAACCAATTCTATTTTTACTTAAAATTATGGTTTATTATATTTCTTAGAATTATTCCATCATTACCCAAAGAAGATAAAATATGATATTTTCAAACTTGAACATATATAAAAAGAGAATTAAAGAATCCCTTACCTTGATTCAAGCTTCAAGGAATAATCATTGTTCATAAATGGAAGAACTGAAGGATCAACAATGCCAAGTAAAACTCTCACATAGCCTAAGCATAATAGACCATCATAAAGTTTATCTTTATTCTTAGCCTAAAATAGAGGAACTCCACCAAAATGAACTTATGTAAGGAAGAGTAATAAGTATAAATAATATGATAGGAGAAGATAGAGTACCTTGATTCATGAGACTTCGATATGGTGATTCAAGGTGTTTAGGATCTCAAATAAGACATATGAAGAGTCATGAGATGGATAGGGTCATATAGGGTTCAAGAATAGAGATTAAAAATCATACCACAGATAATTTGGCCCTATATTTGTTGAGGAATCCCAAATGGTCTCCACTATGCCATGGTGGTCTCCCTCTATTTTATAGTTTCCTTCGATCAAAGAGATATCTTATTCTCCTAGTGTTTGAATCCATAAATTTTACACACCTTTAAAACTTTATTTAAAACATACTGATGACCACCACACATTGTACCACAACATTGTGGAATCCCCTAATCTGTTTTAGTATGTCATGATTTAGGTAATGGTGTGGATACCCCATGATTCACATTTCTCCCTTACTCATATTCTCAACCTTCCTTGACATTGAGGACCTAGCACCCTAGGAATTTCCATAATCCCATTTCATATATAAAAAACTTTATATACACCACACCTAGAGAAACGGGTGTGGTGGTCTCCATGTTTCCCATAGGGAGACCTAATAAGTCACCATACCCAACACCTTCACATCCATGCACGAATACACCTTAGAAAATGGGATCTCTATGAATTTTCATCCACCGTTTAAAATATGGGGATCACTTCATGAAAAACACTCTCCAAAACAGCCACCCTCACTATTTTTATCATCATGGTTCACCAAGTACCACAAAAACAATCCCAAAATGGATTTACCTATTCTCAAGCCTCCACATGATCTTTAAAACTAAAAAACTTCACTCACACCTCTAAAACAATCAAAAAAACCAACACCATGACCACTACTATGGAATAATGACCCTCAAGATATATAGAACTCATCTCTATCCTCCCAAACACCTCCAAACTCCATCTTGACACCACCAAGCCCCACGAAAACATAAAGGATGTGATTAAAAAATCTAGTCCCTTAAATTAAATACCTATAAAACAATTTTTGTCTTTGATAACTAAAATAAGGGTTATTATGGAAAGAAAAAGATATATGAACATCCAACCCCATTAAATACCCCTCAAGAATCTCACTACAACATTATCACAACCAACACAACATTAGTAAAACGTGTATTAACTCATATAAACAACAATCATCTCATGAAACAAGAAAATGTTTTACAAAGAATATCGATAAATATAAAAAATCAAAAAACACTATATTTTGAGCCCACGTCTACAATTAATAATCCAAAGTACTCTCATCTAATCCACAATGTTTCCAAATGACTTGAACCAAAGTAGTAGAAAGATTTTGTAACACCTTCTCTAGATGGTCCTAGATCTCAATAGGCTACTCCTCAAAGCTCAAATCATCTTCAATATCCAGATTACTCAAATTGATGAAATTTGAATCAGCATTAAGGTACTAGAAAATTTATGACACATAAACAACATCTTGAATCTTATTCATTTGTGTAAGAAGTGATAAACAATATTCCACAACCATATCAGGAAAAAACACCTTTAAAGGTATAAAAAATCAAGGAGAATTCTTACTCGCAAAACCAAACCATCACTTCCCATGATGAGGAGATACCTTCAAGAACATAATATCTCCAATGTTGAACTCTAGAGGCATCCTCCTATGATCTACATAGGAATTTTGATGGTCCTACTCTACCTTCATTCACTCATGGATCACCTTAAACTTATATATAATGCACTGCATCAATTTTGATCAAAGAATAGTTGAATCTCTAACCTCAATCCAAAAGAACAGATATCGACAAGGTTGTTCATACAATGATTTTAATAGATCCATACCAATAGTAGACTGATAATTTTTATTGTAATAAAACACTACCAAGGTTTGGTTTCATACCCAAAAACCTCCAAAATCTAGAATTCATAAACACAACATGTTCTTCTATGTATAGATAGTCCACTCTATATGTCCATCTATATTTTGATGAAAATAAATTTTTAGGAATAATAGGGATCCAAAAGAATGTTAGATAACTCTCCAAACCTTGGAGGTGAACCTATAATCAAGATCATAGGTGATCATCTTCGGAACCCCATGAATCCTCACCACCTCCTTCGGATACCACCTTGAAAAAATGTAAAATCCCAAGAATTTACATTATGTCTCTTTTAAATTTAATCTCTTTGATAACTTACGTTACACGCAACACCAAGTTCAAGCCCACTATGATCTATCAAACTAGTCATTTAAAAAGCCGTTATGAATATTATTAACCACATTATGAAAATTTATAAGTTTTATTTTTCAAAATAAACAACATTTTTGAATTTGGAATATCAAAATTAGCCTCGGTGAATTTTTTTATTTTTTAGAAAAGTTTTAATTTTTGATAAATAGTGAAAAATACTTTATTGTTGTTAATAATCGACTTTTTCATTTAAATAATAATTATAATTTTAATTCATTTTAAAGTCACAATAGGTAAATAATACATAAATTAATCATATTTAGGTCATTTTAACCATTTTTATAATATAATTAGATATAAAAATTTATTGAACCTTTGATCATCTCTTTTACCAGCCTTCTAGCCAGTTCTATAGGATTAGCATTAAAGGTAATTTTACCACTTCTGTAAATTGAATTTAAAAAAAACATACATAAATGATTCTAATTAGTATGAAAAATATAGTCTAATTGGAACAAAATAATTTTTGGTGAATAGTAACTTTTGAATTTTATTTACCACGATTAACGGTAAATATAGTAATTAAAGGTAAAAATAATATTATAATAATATAAAATTATCATTAAACATGTTATAATTACATTTAATACGTATTTCTAGACCCCAATAAACATTATTTCGAAAATATTATCCTTTTTAAGCCACTTTTGTTTATTAGAACATTTATTAAATTTTATTTAAAGAAGAGTTAAAAATTTCATATTTAAATTTTAATAACTATATCATTTTTAATATGAGGTTATATAAGTGATATGTTTGACTATAAATAGTAATTATAAAGATAAAATATTTATCAACATCATGGAAACTTATTTATATTTTTATAAAATATATAATTAAATTAAATTGTGACACAATGATGATGAAGTAATTGATTTATTAAGGGAATAATCAAATAAATAATATTAATAATATTAAAATAAATATCGTTTGAAATATTTGAATCCATCCACAAATTTTTTGGATGAATATGAAATTTTATGGATGAGTTAATGAAGATATTTAAAGTTAATAAAGATGTTATAAATTTTTGAAAAGTCAAATAATAAATAGTGTTAAAATTGACAAAAATGAGATTTTAAAATAAATAATATTTTATTAAAGGATAAAAAATTAATAAAAATATATAATTCATCCAAATAACTATTATAATGTTAAATATGTCAAAAATTATCCAATTTGGGTTCTTTTAGAATTTTATACTAACTATATTAAACCTGTAGTGTAAAAATACAAGTTGTCATGGTAAGAGTAAAATTGTTTAACTAAGGGTTAAAGACAAAAGATAAGGTTAATTTTGTGACCTAAATATGTCTAAAAATATTTTTTGAGAGGATTTAGACCCATAATAATATAATATTTTAAATAAATCACTTTTTATATATTTTAAATTGAAAATCAATTTATAATAAATTAATAGTTTTTGAGTTTCTTAAAGTACCCCCCCCCCCCATCTTATAAAAGGGAACCTATCCTTATCTTTTATTCACACCTATAAAGAACATTACATCAAAAAAACCTACCCATTTAGCCTCCCAAATTACCTCACTTTATCCTAGATTCTATAATTTAGGCATAAATACAACCTAAGGAGTAATTTTGTGACAATTAAAAGGATACACTCAAAGAAGAGGTAATTGTTTTACAAACTCCTTCAAAGTTATTTTCTTCTTCTACTTTATTTTACTATTTTTTCATAATAAACTAATAAATATAAAATATATTTTTTATTTTTTATTTTTTTATTATTATGGGACTACCATATTCTTCCTTTTACCCATCCTATGAAAATCAATATCACCGTACATGTGTATGTATGACTTACCGTCTCCACTCTGTAGTGTAAAATGTTTTTCATCTATATTTTATTTCAATGGGTATAGTGATGAATATAAGGGATATAAATAATCAATGTGAAATTATATTTATTTTTTATAACTAACATAACATTCATTTCTTTACCTCTTTACCATTAAATAAATGATATCGTCGCTAATGGGTACATACGGCTTACCATCTTCACGACACGATGAGATTCATTATTCATGTTGACCATTAAAAAATGATTATAAATATATATATATATAGTGAATAATTATGAAATTTATGACATAATAATTCTATCCAAATAATATATACATTTATGTTATTTACTTTCTTCCATTCAATATGATAAGAAAACAGAAACAACATTCAAGTGTACGTATGTCCTACTGTCTCCATGAACGGTGTATTCCATTTCATATATCTATCTACTATATATATTTATATTCTGGATATATATTATATATAAATCATATTATACATTATAGATGTAATTAAATCATTATCTAAATAATACTATCAAAAATAACAAGTCAAAACATGTACGACAAAAAAAAAATATTACTCGAAATGTTGCTTTAACTTATAAATTATTAATAAATGGGTAATATAAAATAATAAATTAATCATATATGATATCATAATAATTATAGTGATTCTTTTATAATTTAATAATATTTTTAAAACCATTATAATGGATTTTCAGACATGTACATAGAGTATCAGACCTAATGTAAGGGAATTTCGTCTCACTTTTAATTTTCATGAGATATAAGCCATGTTAACAAACTATTTCTTATGTGTGGTGTATTTACTGACCCTATTATATTTCATATCATGAATAAATTTATCTTCGTGGTATTTAAATACTCATTTGAATATATTGGTCTTATAATTTAAATAGTCAAAGTAGTATGTAATGCTTTGAATGTTTAAATAATTAATCCTTTCTTCATTTCAATATTCATGATATTACAATATATTTTTATTTATATGTACATAAATTATTAGAAAGAAAATGTTAGTTCTATTTTTAATTTCATTCAAATGTTTTCGAAAATTAATATTTTTAAGGATTAATGTAATGGACTCTTTAAATAAAACATCATTTTAAATGTTTTAAAGATTTATTCTTATAAATCGTTATCATTAATGTACATATTTTTAAAATGGTTTTAATGATTTACTTATATCACCGTGAATGTTTTAAAATGATAATTACTTTAAAAAGTTTCAGATTTATATGGGACACTCTGATTTCAAAATCCATTTTTAAATGTCTTCTATTATAAGTCTGCAGCTTTTGAATAAATGATTTAAAAGAAAAGGGGGTATTTGTGTCAAGATATATTTAATGATTTTAAAAAATTATTTTCAACTATGTAAACATCCTTTGTTGGATCTTATGATTAATTGAGGATTATCTCTTATGATATCATTTACCATATTTAATTTAATTTTTTATGATCAATTTGATTGTGGATGTGATTTTTAGACACCATTCATGGTTTATGGTTAATGTATTGACATTTCAAATACTAGTTTTTAATAAAAATGGTTATATTAATTATGTTTCACTATTTTCATATGAGGAATTTGCTGGACTTAGTAAGTTATGGTAGGGGGCCTCTATAGCCTCTCGATGTGTCATTATGTCTCATGAGATAAAATTTGTTGGAAACAAACCCTTCACATTTTATTTGAAGCAGTTTAACATTGTCAGGAGGATAGATCCTGACACAAATCAGACTGGTTTCTACCCACAGACTTAAACTGTCACAAGTATAGATCTTGATAGTAGCTATATTAAGTATATATCTTGATAGTGTAGATGTCTGGTATTATATATTCCATCATTATGATATTACTTATGTATATTTCATGTGATTTTTAGACAAGTAGAATATCTATTCTTATGCCTCTTTTATATGGTATTATTTATTCTTGCCATATTATATTGAATATTTGGTTTAAATGGATTTTGTTTCAGTTATAAATATTTCCTTAAGGTTTATTATTATATATTCATAATAGCTTATATTTTATGTTAACCCTTACTAAGCATATGAGCTCACCCCATTTTTATATTTTATTTACCCAGGATTTCAAGAGGTGTGTTTTGACTAACATGTAGGGTTAATCCATGAGAATAAATGAATTCTAAAAGGATTATCTATGTTTTATTTTATTTTTTGAATTTTAACGTATTGTTTTTGTATTTTATCTATTTTCCAAGACTTCTAAACTGATCGGTACTTCAGTATTTGATTCCTTTTAATCATGTTAATGTATTAAAATAATTCACCAGCTCTGGGCATCATGGGTTAGGGAATTACATTTTCTATCAAAGGAATTTTAGAAACAACCTTGGAAATTAGATTTAGAAAACTTTGACTATGGATCATAACCCTAATAGATAATTTGAGTATAATCATATAAGAACATCCCATAATTTTGGTAAGATAGATATTATGTGTGTATTACTAGAAAATACATCCATGTTAGAATAATACAAGTGGAAATACTTCTGGAAGAGATGTACCTAGGAGTAACAACTCCAACAAGGTGTTTTGGTCTTGAATCAGCCTAACCTAGTACACAACAACGGGCCTTACTGTGCACCTAATTTAAAACCCCCGGGGGATATGCTTATAATAATTCACATTTTATTTGAAAAGCATTATAAAGAATTTATGAGTAATATGTCCCAAAAGAAACCATTTTTATGATTATGAGACTAGATATGCATAAATAATAAATTTATTTTAAGAATATTTCTAGTTTTTGGATTATACATTACGACATGATCTAACCTATTTTATGTTGTCATTTTGAAATGGCTCCAAATAGAAGTAATGTGAACCTCACTAATACACATGATACAAATAGTAACAAGGATCATATCATTCATTATCTCCAACCAATATTTTTAAGGGAAATAGTCTCCCAAGAATTCTCATCATATGAGTATATAATATCAATTGATAGTGAGATAGGTAAATGGTGGTTTAAGTATTATGGCATCTAAGGGAAGTATGAGAATAAAAGAATAGAAGGGAAAAGTATGGATAAAGGGAAGAATGAAAATACGTATTTTATTATAAGTGATAACTATGGAAAGAATTTCATCGATGCCTTCTTGAGAGGAAAAGGAGTTTATTTCAAGGGTGGAGAAAAAGGACACTATGCACATGATTTCAAGGAAAATAAAGAATTTTCAAATGTGCAATCTTTTCACTATAAAGATATGGGGCACTATGAAAATGTATTCCCCAAGCATCAAGTAAATATAGCTCAAAAAAATAAAAGGGATCAAGGTCAATCTTATGTTATTACTACAATTCAAGTGGGATAATTAATGTGCTTATGTTATTAGATTCCAGAATTATATTATGAAATTCTGATTATGTGAATAATGAGATATATAAGTATTTAACCGCATTAATTTATCTTTAAGGATTTGGAGGCATGAACATTTTCATTGCAGTTTTTAAGGTGATAAAATATTTGGTATGTGTTAGTAAGTGCTAGATTATGCTGTTAGGGCAATTTGATGTTATGATTGATTTTGGAAATTTAGAGAAATTTTTAGAGTGTTAATTTGGATAGAAGTATTTGGGAAAAGTATTAAGTTCCTGGTGGAGTAAGTTGAGAATTGGATATTATTGTTTGATGTTAAATTATGATTTATTGGATACTTTGGGAAAACCTTTTTTGTTTTATTAAGAATTTAGAGATTGATGGAAATGCATTCAGGTATTATGATTTATCAAAAGTGATTCAAGTGGGAAAAATCCTTTTAAACATTCATTTCCTAGTGTAAGGGATGGAGTGAAAATAGATTGAAGCACAAAAAAAGGATTAGATTATACTTATGACATGGAAAGAAATCAATTAAGTAATTATATAAATAGTAAAATAATTATTCAAATCTTGGGAAAGGATCTTGAAACCAAAAATGATATCCCTGTATTTTGTTCAATGAGTGAAATAGTCCCTTAGATCATCCTAGAATTATATCTTTGTGATTATTATATTTATCTTAACCTTTTTCTCTATCGCTCTACATCAGAATTTGATCGTTAGATTTCTCTTTCAAGTCCATGTTTTCCTACATGGAAAAATTTTATGTGTTATCTCTGGTAACCTTCATACTTCTTATTCTTTATCTTAAAATATAACATTTATCAACCCTTGTTCCGATGTAGCATTTCAATCAAAGAATTTTGAATAGTTGAACCTTAGTTACCAAAAATGAATTCAAAAAATGTGAGGAAAAAATTGTTTATGGGAGAATGTAACATCCCAATATTTTACATTATATATCTTTTAAATTTAATCTCGTTGATAGCTTACATTACACGCAACACCGAGTTCGAGCACACTATGATCTATCAAACTAGCCATTGAAAAAGTGGTTATGAATAGTATTAACCACATTATGAAAATTTATAAGTTTTATTTTTTAAAATAGAATTCATTTTTGAATTCATAATGTCAAAATTATCTTAGGGTGAATTTTTTGTATTTTTTTGAAAAGTTTCAATTTTGATGAATAGTAAAAAAATACTAAATTGTTGTTAATAATTGAATTTTTCATTAAAAAAATTGTTTTAATTTTAATTAATTTTAAATTAATAAAGTATATAAATAATAAATATATTAATCAGATTTATTTCATTGGAACCATTTTTATAATAGACTTAAATATAAAAATTTAATGAACGTTTGAACGTCTCTTCTAGCCGCCATCTAGCCACATCTGTGGGATTAGCATTAAACGTAATTTTACCACTTCTGTGAATTGAATTTAAGAAAATGGAAATAAATGGAAATAAATGGATGTAATAAATATGAAATATTTGATCTAATAGGATCAAAATGATATTTGGTGAATAGTCACTTTTGAATTTTATTTACCATGGTTAAATGTAAATAGGGTAATTAAAGGTAAAAATAATATTATAAAGACATAAAATTACCATAAAACATGTCTTAATTTTATTATATAACTATTTTTAGACCCAAATAAACCTTATTTTTAAAGTATTATCCTTTTTAAGACAATTTTGTCATATTACAACATTTATTATTTTTTATTTAAAGAAGAGTTAAAAATTCCATATTTAAACTTTAATAACTATATAATTTTTAATATGAGTTTATATAAAATATATGGTCGACTATAAATAGTCATTAGAAAGATAAAATATTTATCAACATCATAGTACTTTATTTATAATTTTTTAAAACATATAATTAAATTAAATGGTGACACAATGAAGATATAGTAACTTGTTTACTAATGGAAGAATCAAATAACTGATATCAATAATATTAAAATAAATAACATTTGAAATATCTGATGCCATAAAAGAATTTTTTGGATGAATATGACATGTTAGGGATGATTTAATGTATTTTTTTCAAAGTAATAAAGTTTATATGAATTTTTCAAAAAGTAAAATAACAAATAGTTTCAAAATAGAAGTAAATGAGATTTTAAAATAAATAATATTTTATTAAATGATAAAAAATACATAAAAATGTATAATTCAGAAAATTAAATATTATAAATTTAAATATTTCATAAATGATCCAATTTGGGTTCTTATGGAAATTTATAGTTACCATATTAACCATATAATGTAAAAAAGACAAGTTGTCATGGTAAGAGTGAAATTGTTTAACTAAGGGTTAAAACCAAAATATAAGGTTAATTTTGTGACCTAAATATGTCTAAAATTCATTGTTTTAGAGGTTTCAGACCCATAATCATATCATATTCTAAATTAATCACTTTGTATCTATTTTAAATAGAAAATCAATTTATAATAAATTAATTGTTTTGGAGTATCCTAAAGTACCCCTCCTATCTCTTATAAAAGGGTACATATCCTTATCTTTTATTAACACATATAAAGACCTTTATTTAGGAAAAACCCTAACCATTTATACCATAAACATACTTCACATCATCCTAGAGGCCATATGTTTAGATGAAATCCAACCTAAGAGTACTTTTGTGCATATCAAAAGGATACACTCAAAGAAGAGGTAATTGTTTTACCAACCCTTTTAAAGTTATTATCCACTTCTACTTCATTTTCCTAAGTTGTTTCCATAATAAATTAATAAATACAGAATATAATATATTATGATATGTTTTTATGATTATGGGATAACCATATTTCTCTTTTTAACCATCCTACAAAAAGAAATATCACCATGCGGGTGTGCATATGGCCTATTATCTCCACCTCACGGTGTAAACTCTTTTTAATCGATACTTTATTTAAATGAGTATAATGATAAATATAATGGATATGATCATTTGGATGATAGAATATGTCTATGGGAGTGGGAGATGGGGCATTTCTTGGTGCGGGTGATGGTGAAGCAAACCCTAGGGGAGGGTTCTGCGATGCATGATCCTTTGCAGATGTTTTCGTGGGTGCCGATTCATCCACTGACTTGAAGAAGGAAGAGTTTTTTGCTCCGAAAACTTACAAACACCGAGGATTAAACGCCATATCATTCTCGATGGAGGAGGTAAACAATCTTGCCTCAGATTTACATTTCTCCTTGATAGGTAAATTCTCAAAACAGCGCTCATCGCTCCTGTTCCTAAGAAATACTCTTGAAAAGATTGGATTCTCTGATTTCAAAATCAATTTCTTAAACTCTTGGAATGTGCTTTTTCGATTCTCATCAGATTCGGATTATTATAGATTTTGGGTACGTGGTTTTTGGAACTTTGGGAGATCCAACATAAAAGTGCTTAAATGGTCGCCCGATTATCTTGCTGGTTTTGAATCCCCCATCGCTCCAATTTCAATTGCTTTTACAGATTTTCCGATCCATTTGTTTAAAAGGGATGATTTATTTGATATTGTTAATCTCTTTGGAACCCCAACCAAACTAGATCATGCTACTAAAAATCTAACAAGGCCTCGGTTGCAAGGGTATGTACCGTGATTGATCTGTCCAAAGACCTTCTGAGCTGCTTTTGGATCCAAAATGGTGATAAGGGATTTGTGCATAATGTGGTTTTTGAAATCCTACTAGAGTTTTATAATAAATTCTTTAAAACTGGACATGTTTCCAATGACTGTGGAAAACAGGAAGCTACCCCTCCAAAACAGATAAAGTCATTATGGGTGGAAAAAGTTCCCAAGGAAAATTCTAATTCTCAGAACCTTTTAACTGTTGATGGCAAGATCTCAACCCCTTCTAAAATCCCTAACTCTTCTTGTATTCCAAGTACTTTTAAAGAGCCTACTCAAGTGGTTGAACAGATTAGTGACCCTAGTCTGGAGGTTAGGGTTGCTACTATTGATTCTCATAACTCTAAGAATCAAATTGGAGATTTTTTTGAGGTTATTCTTGATGCTACAGAACCAACTAATGTGGAAAATAGGATCACTCAACATGAAACTGTTAATGTAAAGGTTTCTTTCCAACATACCATAGAAGATCACAACTTACATCTTGATGTTAACCCATTAAATGATGCAAGTAAAGACTGTCCTACTGTATCTGTTAATGTAGATCAAGAAGTAGGAGAAAGGGACCAGAAAGATGACTCTGATTATAGTGGATCATCGGATGAGAAGGATGATATTCCTGCACAACTAGAAGATGTTTATTTGAAATCCATGTCTAAAAAAGGAAAAAAAACAATGGTAGATTCTGATGCTTTCACTACCCTGAATCTAAAGAAAACTAGAAGACGTAAGGACTACTCACAAGAAGAGAGAACCATTTCTACTAGGTCGACAGATGTCAATAAAAAGGTTTCTCCTGAAAAAGAGCTTAAAAAACCAGCAATTGAGGAATCCACCAATCTCTTATATTATTTCTCACCACTTTTCACAGAATAATATATTCAAGAGTGGATTTCTCATATAGGAAAGCAACAAGAAATTGCTCATCAAGATCGAAAACGGGGAATTATCAATGATGACCAATATCTAGAAGTTAAGAGATTCATTTTCAATGAGAAAATGAAAATGAATCTAAAATCTTCTGGATTATTCTATTTGTGAGGAAGTTCAATTGCTGGTGCTATCTGGTTTTGTTGTTTTTGAGTTGGTTGCATCCTACTGTGAAGTTTTATCAGTGTTTTATTTCTGAAATCTTTAGGGTTTGTATCCAGAACTACACTGTTCTGTTTGATTATATTTTTTGAGAATCTTGATGCTGGATGGAAAATCTACTGTGGTACTCTTCTGTGACTTCTTCATAGATCTTGGATTGACTTTTTCTTGGGGAAATTTATCTGGTTTCTGGCTGGCCTAATTTGCAGATTTCAGTTCTTTAACTGTATAGTGATATGGCCTTCTATCTGATTTTCTTTCCTGGTTTGTGATTATGTACTGGCACTTTTATATGTGTTTCTATTAACACTTATGTCTTGTTGAGGATTCTAGTGAGTCCTTTATGGAGAGATGGATTATTTTTTCTGGAATCCTGAGCTTCTGGACCTGTCTTATCTTTGACATGCTCTGAAATTTGGATGATCTTCTCTGGTGGATGATGGAAGACCTATTGTTTGGCTGCGGCACTGCCTGGATGATGAGCTGCTTTGAAGCACTTAATATTTGGACAATTTTTGTTATTATCTTGCTCTGGAATATGAGTTTTTCCCTGCTATGGGATAGTTTGCATCTGGCTGACTCTGGTTTATTCAGAATAGCTTGCTACTGGTGCGCATTTCAAGCTCAAGCTTCCACACTCAAGGCTCTGAGATCTCTCTGCACCAATCTTGAGCTTGTTAGAAGATAGATTTCTAGGTTCTTTAAAGATTCATTTGATTTGGCTGTCATATCTATTTTTGTTGGTGTAGTTTCACTACACCTCATGTATTCACTTTAAACTTTTCTTTTAATAAATTCCTTTTAGCATGGATTGGGAAACCAATCCATGTCACTTTCTTAAAAAAAATTAAATAAAATAAAATGGATATAACTAATCAATATAAAATTATATTTAATCTTTATAATTAATATACCATCCATTTCCTAGCTCGTTTACCATTAAAGAAATGATATCATCGCATGTGTGTACGTACGACTTACCATCTTCACGATGCGATGAGATTAATTATTCATGTTAACCATTCAAGAATGATTATAAAAAAAATATAGTGAATTATTATGAAATATATGAAATAATAATTCTACTGTAATAATATTTATATATATATATGCATGTATGTCATTTAATTTCTTCCATTAAGTATGATAAGAAAACAGAAACAACGTTCACGCCTACGTACAGCCTACCGTCTCCATGAACAGTGTATTCGATTTAATATATCTATATATTATATATATTTATAAACTGAATATATATGACATATAAATAATATTATACATTCTTTAAGTAATTAAATCGTGATCTAAATAACATGATCAAGAATAAAAAATTAAAACACGTACGACAAACAAAGCGATTATTACCCGAAATGTTGCTTTAACTTGGAAATTATAAAGAAACGGGTAATATAAAATCATAAATTAGTCATATATGATATCATAAATGTTATTATGGTTATTTTAGAAGTTAATAATATGTTTAAAATAATTATATATTATTTTTTGACATGTATTGAGAGTATCATACTTAAGGTAAGGTAATTTTGTCTCACTTATAATTTTTGTGATATATAATCTATATTCACCAACTATTTATTATGTGTGGTGTATGTAATTCCCCTATTATTTTGGATATCATGAATACATTTATATTCAATATATTTTAATATGAAATTGAAGATATTAATCTTATTATTTAAATGTTCAAAGTGGTATGGGATGCTTTTAATGTTTAAAGAATTAATCCTTTCTTCATTTAAATATTCTAGATATTATCATACATATGAATTTATATATATATAAAGGATTATAAATAAGATTTTGTGTCTATTTTTAATTTCATTCAAATTTTTTTAAAAGTAATATTTTTAAGGATTAATGTAAGGGACTCTTTAACTAAAACATCCTTTTAAATGTTTTGAAGATTTATTCTCCAAAAAAATTCTCATTAATGTCTATGTTTTCTAAATGGTTTTATGGGATCTATTTTTATAGAAATGAATGTTTCAAAATTTTAATTACTTTAAAAAGTTTCAAAGTGGTATGGGACACTTTGATTCAAAAATATATTTTTAAATGTCTACTTTTATAAGTGTGTGTCTTTTGAATGAATGATTTCAAAGAAAAGGGGTATTTGTGGCAATATATTTTTAATGATTTTAATAGAGTATTTTCATCTATGCCAACATCCTTTATTGGATCTTATTCTTAATTGAGGTTGATCTATTATGATATCATTTACCATATTTTATTGAATTTTTATGATTATTTTGATTTTGGATGTGCTATTTATATACAATTCATGGTTTATGGTTAATGTATTGACATTTCATATACTAGTTTTTAATACGAATGAGTATGTTGATTATGTTTCACCATTTTAATATGAAGAATATATTTGACTTAGTAAATGATAGGAGGGGCCCACTATAGACCCTTTATGCATCGGTAGGTATCATGAGATGAAATTAGTTGGCGACAAACACTTCATGTTGTTTTCCAAGCAGTTTAACATTTTCAGGAGGATAGATCTTGACACAAATAAGATTGGTTTCTACCCATAAACATAAACTTTAATGAATATAGATATTGACAGTATCTATCTTGAAGATATATATTAATAGTGTAGAGGTCTGACATTATGCATTCTCTCATTATGATATTAGTTATGGATATATCATGTGGTTATTCGACTGGTAGAATATCCATGGTTATGATTATTTTATATGGTATTATCTATTCTTGACATATTATGATGAAGATTATATTTAAATGGATTGTGTTTAAGTTATACATCTTGCCTTAAGGTTTATGATTATATATTCATAATAGCTTCTATTGTATGCTAAGAATTTCTGATCATTTCAACTCACCCCTTTCTTACGTTTTATTTTTCTAGGATTCCAAGAGGTGTGTTATGACTGACATGTAGGGTTAATCAAAAAGAATAAATGTGTTCTCAAAGTATTATCTATTTTTTATGTTATTTTTGGACTGGTAATATAAGTTTTTTTATATTTTGTTCCCAAGAACCAACTTATTTTTTCTTTATGATAAAATTATATTCATAATTTTGAATATTAATAAATTCCTTATCACATAATTATTATTATTCTTCATAACATATCATGTGATAATGTCTCAAGAGTTATTTTTGCACTAAAAGGTCATAGCAGTTCCCCGCTATGATGAGAACCCAGATGTTCCATGAAAATATTCTTGAATAAACGTTTTATGGCCGAATGATATCATTTTAAGGGAAAATGATATAAGATATCAAGGGTGGGGACTCAAAGGAATCTAAATCACCTTCTCATGGTGTATTCCCATACTAATATCTAGTAGGATATTATGAAAATGAGACCCGACGGTAGAAAATCCACATTGTAAGTGTCACTACATGTTCCTATCCGCGGATGTGTGTAATGGACCTTAGACTTTAAGATTATTATTAATGAATATTTTGAGTCATGCACATTGATGTATTGGATAAAACTATGATTACATATGCCCCCTGCGAGGTAGGACACATTGAGTGCATCATAAGTAATATTGCATTAATGAATAATGCGAGAAAGGATTTATCCATTCTGTTCATTAACGGAAGTAAATATCTTAGGCCCTTTGATGGAAATGATATAGCCTAAATAAATTCATGGTCATGGTGTGCTCTAGGCATGTTCTATTTACAGAAAGTCAAAGAATGAGTTATCGAGCATATAGGTTGATAACACTAACATGCAACTTGCTCGATTAGAGATATTGTGATAAAGGGATTCTATTAAATGGTAAGTGTTCATAAGAGATGAAATGTCATTATAGAATTAACTTATTTCTCTATTGGTTCCTTAGTGTGTTGTTATATGCTAACCTTGGACTTTATGTCGGATTGCCTAAATCCTCTAAGAAAAAGACCTAGAGGGTCACACACTAAGTGTATCCGGAATCTCAGTTAAATAATTTATTATTGTAAAATTTGAATAAATATTATTCTTAGTTGTTGTTTAATAAGTATTCAAGTATGCTTGATAGATTTTTATTTATTTATCATCAAATAATGTAGTTAGATTTATTTATTTATTTAATAAATAAATAGTCATTATTCAAGGTCTGATAAATATTTCAAAGGATGGGCGGACCGAGTTAAAGGGTCGAGTGAGAAAATAATATTAAATATTATTTCATTAAAATAATATGTAATTGTAACTTGAAAGCTAAGAACATGTCATGGAAATATTGGTATTGCTGTTATTATTTGATATGGGGGTATCACGTGGAATAATAAAATAAGTAACGACACTTGTGCTAATTATTTATTATTACCCAGTGAATTAAATTTCTATTTGCATATTAATCTCTTATTAGCCAGGGGAGAAACCGAGAGGCTAGTGATCCAAATCTGGTTATGGAAACAATTTTGGAGAAAAATCTATCAAGCCTAGAGAGCTCTTTTTTCTCCAAAAACGCTCTCAAGAATGCGAGCATCCATCCTCCACTGGATCAAAGAATGCTTTGGAAGAAGCTCTCAAGGTGATCAAGGGAGGACGACGCAAATTAAAGGACCTTCTGTGGTAGAACCCGGAGACTCCTTCGGTGATGTCTGAAGATTCATGTTGCACATGTGGATTTCCCTTGGAGGAGATCTACTCTTGATCTCTATAATGAAATGAAAGGATCACCGCAGACCTATGGTTAGACACATAAACAAAGAAAGAAAACCTTGGATCTATTTATTTAATATAATTTAATTAATTATTAACAAAATATTTTAATCCTCTCTCTTGGTTCTAGGCCTATTTTTTATTTATCTAAATATTTGATTTTATTCCATGGATACTAACATTAATCTTTGTATTGAACCTGGATTAATCATTAATCGCAGTAAAATTTAAAGTTGGGTGTCAGCCCAACCGTACTTCTGCTACGCCCAGAACCTACAAGCGGTGTCAGAGAGATTATATTTTCATTTATAATTATTTAAATAATTCTTTGATGATTTGAGAATTAATAATTTAGTTTTTTGATTCAGTTTTAATAATTCTTGTAATGTGAATATCAAGATATGTTCTTCCTCTTTCATTTCTAACAGATATAATAGAAACAAATAATTTTTTTGACTAAAATTACATTGAGGATGTCATGGGGAGGCACTGATGATTTTCTCCAGGTGAAACAATAATACACACCATGTATTCAGAATTACATGTCATGTAATCTGCCACACACATCGTGTGATCCGAATTACACACTATGTAGTTGTGTTCAATGTTTTGAGAGTAATTAGGCAATTATTCGAGCCATGTACATTAATGAAATGGGGTGTAGTTAAGTCTTACACTGCATGTTGACTAGGAAACACTGGTTCATAGTTAGCCGGACTACACGCCGTGTGGCCCACTAGACACGACGTGTAGTCCATTCAGGTCAGGGTCATGTTTTGTATCTCATACATGGATTTCCTGGCTGGTGACTGTGTAACGCAGATTCTAAATGGTGTATGGACTTCCGGACCTAATGTGTACTCCAAATATTTCTAAATTACACCTCACACATCATTTACCAAGGTGTTTACTTTGGATAGATAGTGAGAAGGGTACACGTCGTATGGTCAGATCTACACACGGTGTACTTTTTCTAGATTACACATATTTAAAATTTATTATTATATTATGTGACACCTGAGAAATGTACCTTCATGTGGTCATAAAGATGGGACACAACATGTGATAGGTGTTCGATATATATATAGAGAGATATATAAATGGTTAATTAATATCTATATAGTGTTCAAAGATATGCACATCATGTATAAGTTGTATTGCAATTTTAATTCTGCATGCATACTACAAGTCACAAAGAATAAAGTGTATACAAGTATAATACATGTTGGGTAGTTTTGGATGGGTATTTACTAGGTTTACTCCAAGGTACAAGTTATGTACATAAATAATTTTGAATGAATTTATTAATTTGTTTAAAATTATAATGTATGGAAATCTTAAGTAAATTTAGAAAAATGATTAAGATAAAATGATTGATTAATTAAATATAATAATTAATCTATTTGAGCATGATTTATCTTAATAAGAATTATTAAATAATTTAATGTTGGTTTTATTAAATGTGTAATTTATTGAATATTTGTGGATGGTCATCATCTAGACCATACTTTTGTATATGATTGGTTTACTTTTAATTTATTTGTTAAATTAAAATTGAGGGAATGTGTGCCTTATATTCATTAATATATAGGGCTTGTTCCCACGGTTTCCTTTATGAAACCACCCTTTTACCCCTCACTTTAATGTGAGTTAAAATCATATGTAATGGATGGAACTCCCAAGATAATTGTGGTGGTTCAAGTTAATTGTTGAGGTGAAACCAATCCAAGGAGATACAAAGGTGTAAAGGTAAAGGCTGTAAACACAAACCTTAAAAGGTTCAAGGTGTTTCTCCCCTAGATCAGGGTTATTTTATCAACCACTTGATAAACTAACCATTAGAAAAGATCATGATCATACCCTTTATTTTATTTCTCTCAGTTGTATGGTTATTAATTATGGATGTATTATCGCGATCACATAATTAAATGATTTAACAAGAATGAAATATGTAACTAAAATAAAATTTATTATATGTAAATACTATCAAGAAATGGTTAATCACTTAAGTATATCCCACTTAATTTTAAAAATCATGTGAAAAAAATAATAAGAGTAAATTTACAAATAAAGGATAAAATCCCTCTATAAAATATCAAATCGGTATAGCCTTCCATTACTTCAGTTTTAATCAAACCAATAGTTCAAAGTGCTTGACCAGCCAAAGATGGGGTGCTTTCAATTATTGGGCAATTATAATTTGAGGTTTTTTCTTGACTTAACTTGGTTTACATCAAGGGTTGACTACCAAAGCAAGACCTGGTGTAACTGAGAGGTAAGGGTTGAGGAAATCTAAAATAATGATTTCAGGATTGGGGAGTACACTCAACGGATCATAGAGTTATGAGTCAATGTAGTTGTCATTTGGAATGCCTACCTAAAACCATTAAAGTTTCTTGACAATCAAAAGTTGGGGTGATGAGAATGGAATATGGATCCTTTCCACTACATTATCCAAGAAACATGATATTTTGAAGCCAATTGTGAGGGTTTTTTGGGTTTCGATAAAATAGTTGGAGACTAATGAATATTTATTTATTTATTTGTCTTAATTTTATCAGATAAATTACAAAAACTCTGTTCATCTTATTTGATGAAACAGCATTAAAAATGACATCAAACATATCATTGTGATCCATACTCAAGAAGGAATAACTTCTCACTGACACTAATCTCTAGGAGTGGAAAAGATACTTTTGGGTCATATTTATCCATGAAAGGAAACTATATGTGTTGGAAGAACCTTTACCAGTTGCACCTGGGAATGAGGCGAGTGATGAGGAGGTCTCTTTATTCACAAAACTTCTGAATAATGTTACGGATATTCAGTGCCTCATGCTATCATCCATGACCAATGAGCTCTTGAAGAAACATGAGTAAATGGATGCTTATATAATAAATTTCTCACCTTTTAGGATCTCTATCAAGAGAATAAGAGACAAGATAGGTATGAGATCTCCAATTATTTTTTCACTACTAAGGTTAGAGAATCTGCGCCATCTGGATCACATGTAGTCAAGATTATTAGCTACATTGAGTGTATGAACATCTTAGGGATTTCTTTTTCAGATGATTTGGTAGAAATATCATACTATCATCGCTTCTTAGGGCCTTATCTAGTTTTATTGTGAATTATAATATGAGAAATAATTAGAAGAGCTTATCGGAACGTCAAACCCTAATTCGCCAAGAGGAAAAGGACATGGGGAGTGAAAAATCTATTGTCCTTATGGTGAATAGGAAGAGTAAGGACAAGAAAAATGGGCCTAAGATTTATAAACAATCTAAATCTCTCGAGTACCATCTGACCAAGAAGAATAAGATCCAAATGTAGGTCAAGTAAAAGGAAGAAGTATGCTTTTCATGTGGCAAGTCAATCCACTGGAAGAGGAATTGAATCTAAAGGTAAGAGGAAGCCAAAGGTTTGATCATTATCAGGGGAAATCTTTCCATTTCTACACATTGGGTATTAGATATTTCTTATGGTTATCACATCTGTATTATAATAAATGAACCACATAGATTTCAGAAAATTTACAAAGGAGAGGTGGATCTGCGATTTTCCAATTGTTTGAGGTTCGATGCTCTTTCCATTGGTGAATACCACCTTTTTTTATGACCGGGATGATTTTGGTTTTACGGGACTGTTATTATGTACCAAGTGTTACCAAGACCATAATTTATGTATCGAGTTTAGATATAGATGGGTTTATTTTCATATTCGGAAATAAAAGTTGTTTCTTTTATAAGGACAGAATATGTTATGGTATGGCACATTTAAATAATGGCATGTATGTATTAAATTACAAAACCCAAGTGTTGTAAATCGATAATGAATCAAGTTCACATGACTCATATAAGAAAAAGTGATGGCATCACCACATTGGTCATGTAAATGAGAAGTTCTTGACAAAGCTATGCCAAGATGGTTATTTAGAATCTTTTGAGCTAAATCCACTTGATTGATTTCACACTTGTTTATAAAACAAAATGAACAAACCACCATTTGGTGGATAGGGTTGAAGGGCCATAGAAAATCTAGGATTGGTACACACTGATGTGTGTGGACCATTTCCATTAGAAGCTAGAGGTGGATTTTCTTACTTCATAACTTTTACTGATAAATTGAGTAGATATGGATATATTTACTTAATGAGTTATAAGTCCGAGACTATTTACAAATTCAAGGAATTCCATAATAAAGTGTATAATTAGCTTGGTAAGAAGATAAAGAAGTTTTGATCAGATCGAGCTGGAGAATATCTTCACCAAGAGTTCACTGACCTTTTACGGGAGTTTTGGATTCTATTTAAACTCACTCTACCTTATACCCCTCAATGGAATAGTGTTAGTGAAAGGAGGAAACCTACCTTGTTGGACATGGTATGTTTGATGATGATTCATTCAAATTTTCATTTATCCTTTTGGGGATATGCATTACAAACTGCTACATACACATTAAACCAAATACAAACTAAGGTGGAAAATGGAATCCCTTTCGAGTTAGGGAGTGGAAAGAAACCTATTTTGTCGAATACATGTGTATGGGGATGCGAGGTGTTTGTTGAGGAATTCTCATTAAACAAACTAGCACCATGGGGAATTAGGTGTATCTTTATAGGGTATCTAAAGGAAAAAAGGGATACTACCTATAAAACCCCTCAGATAAGAAAGTGACTATTGACAGACAAGACATCTTTCTTCAGAGGGAGAACATCCTTAAAAACGATAGTGGGAGTAGTATTGACATCGATGAAGTTAATGCTCAAGATACACATGAGTTTGTATAGGAACAAGTTCCATGGGTCCCCATGGAACAAGTAGTTCCTGAAACACAAGTACTATGTAAGAGTGTAAGAGAGGTAAGGGAACCAGATAGATATGGTTTTCTTTTCACTGAGGATGGTGACTCATTATTGTTGGACAATGATGAACCTATATTCTATAAGGAGGTAGTAGAGAGCTCATAAGATGCAAGATGGCCAGAAGCTATGAATTTTGAGATGGATTCCATGTATCAGAACCAAGTTTGGGTTCTTTTCAATATGTCAGTTGATGTAAAGCCTATTGGATATAAATGGGTAATCATGAGGAAACTGAACGTGGAGGTTAAAGTAAGTACGTATAAATCAAGGCTAGTTTCTAAAGGGTTTTAACAACATTATGGAATTGACTATGTTGAAATATTTTCACCGTTTTCCATTTTTAAATCCATAAAAACCACATTTTCTATTTCATCTTACCATTACTATGAGATTTTTGTAGATAGATTTCAAAACTGCATTCCTTAACAGGAACCTTCAGGTTGATGTCTATATGACAAAAACTGAAGGGTTTGTGACACCAAGTGATGAGAAAAGTGTTTTAAAGTTTTAGAGGTCCATTTATGGATTGAATAAAGCATCATGGTCATCGAATATTTGATTTTATGAATCCATAAGGGAATTTGGTTTCATTAAGAATGAATATGAGCCATGTGTTTACAAAAGGTTTAATGGGAATGCGGTCATTATCCTAGTAGTATATGTTGATTACATATTACTTATCATATATACCTACCAGTCTTACAATCTGCTAAGGACTGGTTGTACGGGTGATTTTCCATGAAGGTCTTAGGAGAAGCATCCAACATTCTAGGGATCAAGATCATTAGTGATAGATCCAAGAATCTTCTTGAACTAAGTCAAAGTACATATATTGACCATATTCTAAAGAGATTTAGTTAGGATCAATCTAAGAGGGTATTGGGTTCAGTGTCACATGGATTACATATTTCTAAGAAAATTTGTCCCCAAAAACAATAGGATAAAGATAGAATGAGTTAGAACCCATAGGCCTCAGAAATAGGAACAATCATATATTTCATTTTATATACTAGACTTCATGCTTCCTATGCAATGATCATGGTAGGAAGATATCAAGCAGATCCAAGAAAACAACATTGGACTGATTTTAAGGATATCTTAAAATAACTGAGAATAACTAAGGATATGTTCCTAGGGTATGGAGGAGATGAGGAGCTTGTCATCAGAGGGTAAGTTGATTTTGGTTTTCAGATAGACCAGAATTATCTAAATTCGCAATCATGATATTTTTTTTGTCTCAACGGAGGAGTAGTGAGTTGGAAGAGTTCAAAGCATCCAGATTTCATTGATTCTACCATAGAGTCTGAATATATAGGTGATTCTAATGCATCCAAGGAAGACATTTGAATTTAGAATATTTTCTAGGAGATTTATGTGGTGCCTAGCAGTAGAGACCCTATCACGTTGTGTTGAGATAATACTACAATAGTGGCTCTTGTAAAGGAGCCAAATTCACATCAACAGACAAAGCACATACTCTAGAAGTATCCCCTATTGAATGATTTTCATCTGAGGGGTGAAGTTACAGTGAGAAGAGTGTCCACAAAGGAGAAATTGGTAGACCCCTTGAATAAAGGCCTATCTCAGCAAAATCATGAATATCATGTGAGAGCTCGCGGACTGAAGGTTGTCACTAGTTGGCTCTAGTGAAAGTGGGAGCCTATAGGAGTTGGTGCTCTACAACCAACATCTTTTTACTTTATAACAAACTTATATTCATGGTTTTTAATATTAAGAAATTCCTTATCACATCAGGATTGTTCTTCTGTGTAACATAGCATGTGATAATGTCCCAAGAGTAGTTGTCTCGCTAAAAGGTCCTAGCAGTTCCCCGTTATGATGACAACCCGGAAGTTTCATGACACTATTCTTGAATAAATGTTCTATGGCCGGATGAAATCATTTTAACAGACACAAATGATACTAGCTATCAAGGGTGGAGAATCATAGGACTTTGAGGCACCTTCTCATAGTGTACTCCCCTAGTAATATCCAGTAGGATATTATTAGAAGGAGAATCGATGGTAGGAAATCCACATTATAAGTGTTATTGGATGTTTTAATCTTCGTATGTGTGTAATGGTCCTTAGAATTTAAGATTATTATTAATGGATATTTTGATTCACAAACTTTTATTTATTGGAGAAAACTGTGACGATATATTCTCACAGCGAGGTAGGATACGTTTGGTGGGTCATGAGTAGTATTTCATTAATGAATAATGAGAGAAAGGATTTATACCTTATGTTCATTAATAGAATTAAATATCTCATGCCCTTTTATGAAAATGATATATCCTAAATAAATCCATGGCCATGGTGTTTTCTAGGAAAGTTCTATTTTCAGAAAGTAAAAAAGAACGATTTATCGAGCATATTGGTTGATGACACTGGCATGCAACCAGCTCGATTAGAGATATTGTGATAAAGGGATTATATTACATTGTAAGTATTTGTATGAGGTGAAATTTCATCATGGAATTAACTTCTTTCTCTATGGGTTCCTTGACATGTTTCCAGACACTAACCTTGGACTTTAGGAAGACTCTCCTAATGCCGCTGAGAAAGAGGCCTAAAGGGTCACACACTAAGTGTATCCAGAATCACAGTTAAATAATATATTATTTAACAAGTTGAATAGATATTATTCCTAGTTGTGGTTTAATAATTATTCAGGTATTTTTGATCGTGTTTTATTTATTTATCGAAAAAATAATGTAATTAGATTTATTTATTTATTTAATAAATAAATATTCATTATTCAAGGTACGATAAATATTTCAGAGGATGGGAAAACCGAGTTAAAAGGGTCCAGTAAGAAAATAATATTAAATATTATTTGATTAAAATAATATTTAATTGTAACTTCCAAGCTGAGAACATGTCATGGGAATAATGGTATTGATGTTATTATTTGTTTTGGGGGTTTTACATGGAATAGTAAAATAATTGAAGGCACTTGTACTAATTATTTATTGTTACCTAGTGAATTAAATTCCTGTTTACATATTATTCTATTCTTATCCAAGGGGGTAACCCATAGGATAGAGAGACAATTTTGGTTGTACACAACATTTTTCGAAAAAATTCTCCCAAACCTCGAGAACTATTTTTCCCTCTAAGAATTCACTCAATAATGAGAGCGGTCATCCTCCACCGGACTAGAGAATTCTTTGGAAGTGGTTCTCAAGGCGATCGAGGGCAGAAGAGGCAAGTGAAAATAACTTACATGATAGCACCCGGAGACTCCTTCGGCAATGTCTAGTGATTCACAGAGCACTTGTGGATTACCATTAGAAGATATCTACTCTATATATCTATAAAGAAACTAAAGGTGCACCATAGATCTGTGGTCAGACACATCAAAGAAGAAAGAAAACCATATAGGTATTTCTTTAATTTAATTAAATTAATTATAAATAAAATATCTTGATCCTGTCTTGGGGTTTTGTGCCACTTTATTCTTTATCTAAATCGTTGATTTTACTCTATGGATACTAGAGTATATCTTCGTATTGATCCCAGAATAATCATTGATCATGGTAAAATATAAATTTGGGTTTCGGCCAAACCACGATTTTGTTGCGCCTGGAACCTTCAAGGTTCATGTATGTAATCTCTTTTCCAAGACTACTAAACTGATTGGTCCTTTGATATTTGATTACTTGTAATCATAACAATGTATTAAATAATGTACCAGATCCGGGGATTTAGTTCGGGGAATTACACAAAACCTCTACTAAGTATGACTCCTTAATTTATAATAAGTGGTATGACTTCATTAAGCAGTCCAAGATCACCCATATCACATCACTGTCTCCATAAGATCATTCCAACCCAATGATAAAGTGAATCAAAATTTCACCCCACTTTCAATAGGGGACATCATGTGGCTTAATCAATCTACTAAGAAAACGGTGCCCAGCCTTCACCCTCTCAGAAAACAAACATCAAGATATAAATTCTATAATAGGTTATTTCATTCCAAAACACCAAACATCACCTTTCAAGGTGTGATGAAAATTTTCTAGACCAGGTTGTACCACCAAAGGTGAATTTTGGAACCCACAGAGAACCACATTATACATCATCAAAGGGAAAAAAATATCATCCACTAAAAAATCATATGTTGGTCATCCTTAGACCATCACTTAGGGGCATCAACATAACAAAAAAATAATTCCAAACCACAACCTCAGAATCCTAATATTTGGACTCCTCTACGACTACACCAAAGAGGATTTTACTTCCAATTGATAAACAATCCCTTAATATCACTATCCCCCATATCAAGGATTATCAGATAATACTTATCCATCACCCTATAAATATTACTAGACTCACACATGGTATCATTGTGCAACTTTCTTCTCAACAAATCCAAAATAATATTCCTTTTTCCATGATTATAATAAATATCAATGTCATAATCCAGTAAAAATTCCAAATAACTTAACTATTTTAAATTCAAGTCACACTGGGAAAATACATACCTTAGGAAATTGTGATTTGTGAAGACCACAAAGCACTCACCAATGAGGTAATGTCAGAATAAATTTAGACAAAACACAACTAAACAAGATCAAGGTCATGGTGGAATAGTTACATTCATGATGTTATAAATTTCTAGGCCTATAAGAGAAAAATTAACTTTGATATATAATAATACAACCCAATACAAGATGTGAATAATCATCAAAAACCTCAATTTCATTGCCCTCTTCTAGTAAATGAATTACCAGAGCAATGAACAACTTATCCTTCATATACTCAAAACAAGTCTGGAACTTTTTAGTCTACACAAATGACTAATTCTCTTTAGTTAAGGTTATTATATGATTTTAAATCTGGAAGAACTCCACAATGAAACCCCTATAATAACCAAAAAGACTAAGGAAACTCAATGTATACACAAATTTCTTGAGTACCACTTGATAAAAAAACCACCTCAACTTTTGAGGAATCTATGGCTACTCCACTTTGAGACACAACATGTCCCATGAAACAAACCTAAAAAGCCCAAATTTCACTCATTTAAATCTCATTGAATGGTTTATGATGTTTAATAACTCCCAAAATAGCTCATAGATACTCTATTTTCTCATTTTCTGACTCATAGAACACAAGGATTTCGTTGAAAAACACCACCATAAATTGATCAAGAAACTCCTGAAACACTACATTCCTAGGTCCCATGAACATGGTTGGAGTGTTCATATCTCAAAACTAAATCATCAAGAACACATAATCCCCAAAACAATATTTGAAAGTAGTTTTTTGGATATCATCATCCTTCACCTGCATCTGATGATATCTTAACCGCAAATCGACTTTCAAGATCCATCTATCTCCCTTTAACTGATTGAATAAATATTTAATTTGTGGGAGAGGGAAATGTTTCTTCACCATCACCTTATTAAAATATTGATAATCGATATACAAGTTCATAATACCATCTTTCTTCTTCACAAATTGAACTTGAGCACCCCAAGTTAACACAATAGGATGAAGGAATCCTCTCTACAGAAGATAATCAATTGAAATACACAAATCCAACAATTCAGAAGGGGTCATCTTATACAGATACCTAGATATGTGAGTGACACTCGACTATTGTTCTGACCCAAACTTGACCTCTCATTGAGGTCATAGTGTTACAAGCTCTTCAGAAAATACACTGTGAAACTCTTTAATAACCTTTTTAAATACTAATGACTGGTCCTTTACTGAAATCAACATCATCCTAGACATCAAGAAAGACAAGGAATCAACATGAATCTAACCCATATGAGAGTATCACTCACCAAAAAAACACAACATTCTATCCATCAACATCATAGAATACAATGAACCTCGTGAAGGAATCAGTAATAGACTACACAAAAAATAGCTACTCCATACTGAGGATAATATTTTATGGAAATATTTGCAGAGTAAATTTCTCCAAGATAACTGATAACCTAGAATTAGTTCACAGTCTCTATAAACATCAATCAATAAAGCTCAACCTTTAAAAAGTGTAGTCAATGATAATGGAAATGTAATTATCTCTATCTCAAGTCCCAAAGTATGGACTAGGGTGAGTGTAGTGTAGGAGTGTGTGGATACTAAATCAAATAAGGTATACACCCAGGTAGTTAAAAAACTAGTAAATAATACCTTACATGACACCCAGATCACCACAAACTAAAAAATATAAGGCATACATCTGATCACATCTAGCTATATGACCACCATGGCCCTCATGTGACCACATCCATTGTTTTAGTCTACTTGCAATCCCTAGGGAAAAGAGGTATCATGGGGATGTTATATGCCTACCCCATTACCTCACTACTAATCAAGAGTTGGAGCACCATGTCGTTGTTGTTTCCACTGATGATATTAATGAAATGGTTAATCCTGCAGAGGTCCTATAACTCTATGTTGACTACCAATAAAGGTGGGTACTCTGTATTTTTAAGGAAATGACCACCACATGCATAAAAACACATGATTTATCCACATGTATGGGTCCAAGAACAAATATCTCTAGAGAAACAATATGAAGAAGTATAAAACTGACTCCCTTTTATGTAAAACATTATCAACTAGTCAGACATGTGAAATATTCTAGTCACATATCTCCTCCAGAGATACTCTTCATGACTCCCCTCTCGATATAACTTAGCTTAGGATAAAATCTTCTTAATGAACTATGCCCTCACTAGCTACTCAAGGTACAACTTCAACATAAATAGCGTGACCTTGAAATGGATATCTAGAGGAAAAACCCCCAAAAAATGACTCCCTCAATCCTATACTACTATAAAAATGTGTGAAGAATAACACAAGTGGTTCTTATACCATATATTGAACTCATTCATATTGTAAATACCTTAATAAAGGTTAATAATCTTCTGTAGATAATACTACTTTGAGGTCAGAGAAAGAAACTCTTCCTAAAACTAATCTAGGAACTTCTCATACAAAACTGCCCACTCCTTGCGATCTTAATGAATAAGAACCACCATTTTCATGTTTCCCCATGCTACATTGTAATGTTAATTAAAACCCAATGATCCCTATAAACACAGATCAAATTGAAGAAAATATCAGAATCCTCCAACCAATCCTTAGTCTTCTTATGTGAAATATATCCCTTTCACTTTTACATACCTAGGACCTGAAAATATCAAAGTCTCTTCCTCTAAGATTCATCATTTTTGACCTCTACTCTATGAAAATATACGGGTACACCCTTCTTAATATCTTCAGAAAAAGTTTGATGGAGATGTAAACTTATAGTTATTCCTACAAAAGAAAAAAATAGGTACTCTCAATATACAAATATGTAATATTTCAAGTCATTTAATTAATTCAATTTCATCATTTTTCTCTTTGACTACCCAAATTCAGTCACATAAATAGAAAATCAGAATGCATAATCCTTACCTAGTTCACTACCCTGAAAATATCATCACATCACTTAGAATGTTTATTAAACTTGAATGTCCTTGCATCGGATCATAGAGGAGCCTAAATACTCATATCATAGTCAGGATACATTTTTTTAGTAAGTACTATGTCTAGGTAATATTGTTTCCCTACCTACCCAAGCATCTTTACTAGTTCATATCCCCAAACTCCATCATATCTTTTAATCATCAGCTTTGATACCGATTTTTCATGACCCCCCCCCCTTCCATTGGTACCCTTCCAAGGTTGAAAATGAATAGGTGGATAATGAAACTTGAATCATGCCTCCAATAGGCCATGGGGTGGTGACTAACCCTGAAAGTATATAATCAAAAATGGGATGAATTACCCTCTTTATGTAAATTTTAGGAATAATAGACAACATGAGATGTCGCTAATCAGCACCATAAATAAAAAAATAATCAATAACAATGAATTAATGTAATATCAAAAATAATATGAAACAAATGAAAAGTTATAATGGATATCCTAGGTAGTAACCACAAACTCCAACATATCTTGAACAACTACTTAGAGAAAATAACACTCAAATTGATCACCAACCAGTTCCTATTGACAATAAAAATAGTTTATATATATATAGACTGAGCATAAAAGTATACTCAATTGGATCCTCCCAAGAACATCTCATGAAAAAAATTGAAAGAAACATAATAAATCTAAGTGAATATATAATGAAACCAAAACATCACCTAAATAGGTTATTATATTTCATATCATCACCATGGATCACTTTACAAGTAATGCCCAAAAATTAGCACAACCAAATTGAACATATATATATATATATATATTAAAGGTACCTCACTTCTAATTCCTCACTAGTGTTTTTCTCTCATGCTCAAACAGCTCACTCCTTGTTCTCATCCCTCCCATAATTCATTTCTCTATAACCTAGGAAACCATATCATAGTCATATCATTATATAATCCTATATCTCATGCATCTCATCACAACCTCAACACCAACATCTCATCAGTAAAAAAGTATAAGTATATAAGACACTATAGCCTATGTGTCATGCATTATACCTCAAGCCACAAAATCTCATTCATGTACTCCCATGGGAAGTTATAGCCACCATCACTAGATACAAGTATGTGTTATAACCTCAAGTAATTAGAGATCGCACATAAATGTATAATAATAAAAGGAGATATAGCTCCTCAAGAGAGTCCATAAAGTACTAATTAATATATCATATCCTAGGTATTCCCATATAATATACTACAACAAATGGGGGATAAGGGTAGAAGGAGAAGTCTGCCATATGTTCTATTACAAACCTAGATATTGGTGAAATCATCCCCCAAAATATTTGGGTGTTGGTTTCCCTACCAAATCATATAGTGAAGCGTATGAAATTGGAAAATATGATAATAGTATCACTCACAACCACAATAAATGAAACAACCTAACCTTAAACTCAAACTATAGTTACCGTATCATGTGACACCCAATTTCCACCACTACGGTTTGGGATCTATATTAAACACTCATGTCAATTTAAATATATTTAATCATCTTTAATAAATAATTTAGAAACTAATATTCATTAGTTTAATAGTCCAACAATTTACTCATCGGTAAACTTGGTTCAAACATTTCATTTCAACTCAATCCAATAATATTCTATCAATCATATTTAAATTCCATATTTCCATTCCATGCTCTTCATGAATTGAATTCCAACCATTCCATGGTTTCTCATTAATATAAATGTCATTTATCGATACTACCATCAGTAATAATCAATCTTACGAGTTAATTTAAAAAAAATTATTAGTCTATAATTTTGGGTACTTTATGACTCATTCTAAGGTACTAGAATCAAATATTCACTTTTTATACATATATCTAATCCAAATCAATATATTGGAAACTACAAAATAAAAATCCAAAAAAGCATCCACTTAAAATCATACCCCAAGGATCGAACAGTGAGAAATCCCATCTCTCAACTCATTCTAACTTCCTCGGTGTCATCCCTAACACCATTATGTAAACCACATTGCATCCCCCCATCACAGAAATTAAGAAACCACTAGAACCTCAGGAAAAATTTCCCATAATCATACCACGTTATAAAAAATCACATAAAGGATATACCATCCTAGATCATATATATGAAGAAGTAAAATTATATTAAGCATTACACACGCATTGGAAAACTAAATTCATAACACCAAGGTATTAAAGCGTTTTTCAAACAAGAATGGGAGAAATTCACCCCCTTCAATAGTCTTAATAAAAAATCAATTCATTTCCATATTGAATTAAATAGTACATCAAACATAGGTTCCATAGTATTAATATTAACATTTTGAAAGATATCATCAGTTTTAAATCATCAATTAGCATGCACTAAGAATCATTATCTTACTCGATCATATTCAATGAATAATGAAAATAAATTCACATGCCTCTTCTATTAATCATTACATAATTATGGACATAAATTTTGAATCCAAATTCAATCACACCATCCATGCTAAACAATAACAACAGCTGAAACAGATAGATAGCATACAATCTAGAAAATCAAGATTCAACATCCACATAAAAAAATAACATGTGATAACAATTACCCAATTGAAATTTCACTTTTAATTTTATTTTATTAACTTTATTGGGATTATTCCATCATTACCTAGAGAATCTAAAGTAAAATACATTCACACTTGAATATAAATAAAAGTAGAAGAATAAAATCCCCTACTTTGATTAATGTTTCAAGGAATAATCACTATAACAAATGGAAGAACTAAAGGATCAAAACTACTAAAGGAAACACCACCAGATCCTAAGAATAAAAACCACCACTATTTATTACTCTATTCTCAACCCAAAATAGTTAAACGACAAGAAAACAAATCACTAAAAGAAATAACAACAAGGATAATGAACAATATAGGAGAAGAGAGTACCTTGATTCCTAAGACTTCAATCTGGTGATCCAATGTGTTTAAACTCCCAAAGAGGATGTTTAGAGAGTGGTTAGAGGGATAGTTTTTAGACGACATAAATGTTGATATACACAAAAAGTGGGGGGGTCAGTGTGTATACCAATAATCCATTGAACCGTCATGCTTCTTCAAAACTTCTCTCTAAAAAAATTCTCACTGATGCAGTGAACAAATACATAGAATTTTTTTTAATGATATTTCCTTTTTATGGATGCCTATACCACTAATGTGTCATGGTTATTAGCCTATGCACACATTCTCATACCTATTTTCAAAAGGAACTCAAGAAAGGGTGTGACATTGAACTCATACAACTACTATCATCAACTAGTTATAATTTTCAATCAATAAAACAAACAGCACCTCCCTAAATTATGGCCACTGATAAATATATCATCCCACACTTAGACTCATCTGAAATATATCTTCTTCCTATTTATTATACATCAATTTCATGTGGATTTTCTCAGATAATATTCTTTGATATAGTTGTGTATCAGTTTAGATCCTCATAATTCAATTATTTTTCTCCATAAAAAGACTTAATTTTTATATGCATAGAATATTGTGAGAAGTAAAATTATTTCCATAAATATGATATAAATATTTTGGAATATCAATATAATAAAAATATTATTCAAAACTCATAAAAAAGTCAAAAAATCATTCCAAAACTTCCTAAAAGTTCATATCAAGACTTGAGTCTCAGTTTCTAAAAATATTTGTATCTAAGCCTCACAAAATCTTGTCCTTTAAATAATTCAATTTTTTTTATATAAATATGGTTGAAGAATTAATTTATTTTCTTTATGTAATCTTTAAACTATTATGTACTTATAAATTAATTTAATTATTTCACACACAAAAATCTTTCAGTCTACTCATAATTTCCACATAACCAAGGATATGTGGTGTTCCCTTTTATAGTGCGGATCTCATCTCGGTGTCTAATAATTCCCTAAGTCAGTATTATTTATTGGTCTCAATAAGAATCATTATTCATGCATGATCATGATGTTTGATTCATTAAGAAAAACTCACTTTCATCATTTTATTTTTGTTTTTCCCCTTCAGATATAAAATCTCAAAACTCAAATAAATTCACCCAGTATGTATGAAAAATTACCTAATTTAAATTTCCATTTTCATACATGAATTCAGCTATATATCATATGGATACATCATATTATTATCTTACATTGATCAAAAATCCCATATGAATTTGGATCTATTGTTAAATCAGATAAATGTTTAAAAATTCTTATACATAGTAAAAATCCAATATTTTAAAAATTTATCTAATTCAATCCTTCATCTATTTGATTATCCATTCACATACGTGGGACATTTGGCTACGTCGATGAAATTTCTTATGTTGGAAATCGGTTGTGAGAATTATTTTATTATATAGAAGAATCGGTATATCAATCATTCAACTACATGGTTCTTAGTTTCTTCAACATAGCAGAGATATATTAAGTAATCTTTTAGCTACTTAAAACCAAAACTTAGATGTCTTTACTTAAAATCATTTTAAATCTTGTTCAACCAACATCTAACACATCTCAAGCACTTAAAACAACTTGGGATGGATTCTTCATTTCTTTATCTCATCCAAAAACATCTCAAATCATCTAATAACATCATATAAAAAATATTAAATACCAGTTCATAGCATTTTTAATTAGGGTTCATATGGATGGAACCTTCAATTCTTCAGCCATCTTTCTAACAACTTTAATCTTATTATATATATTAAAGAAAGTACTTCCACCAACAAAAAATGTCTTGGACTTGAAGATCATCCCATAAATCACCAAATTTAAAAACGTATTAATCGTAAATAAAACAACATCATCAAGGGTTCAAAAATCTCCCCCAATGGATTTATTGGAAATTCCACTCATTCATCTCCCCCTAATTTTTGATAATGAAGATCATTTGTGATTATTGCATAAAAAACTTTATATTTGTTATCAAAATATTTTGTTATGAATTTTTTTCATAAAAATTAAAGAAATAAGTTGTTGTAAGTTGTTAATAATTTTTTTCATTTGAGGTTATTGGAAGATATGAATGAATTTTTATTAACATTTTTAAGAAAATTTCATAAAAATTAAATATATGTTATTCTATTCAATATGTTTCCAAAATCATGAAAAAATATCATGGTTCAAGATTTTGATCATATTTAGAGCTCATGGACACCATAAAAAAATCATTGGATTGAAGATGATCAGACAAATAAGTTTTTAAAGGGGAGTGAAATTTTATATGAAGGTGAAGTTCAAGACACTAAATGTAGTTCATTGAATAGATATTCCATACATAGTTTTGTAAGAATATTAAACTATTTCATTGAATATAAAAATATCAAAGTACCAGATGGACAAGGAATATTGTTATCAGATAGAGATTAATTCGAAGTTATTATTAAATTGACTATACAGAGGTTTTATATAGGTCATTATTTAGTAATGTAAGGGTATAGGATGATTTCTAGAGGTTCAATAAAGGTAAAGGAAGCTTGAGTATGGATAAATTGAATTAATACTTACATAAGGGTGGAATTATAAATTAATAAAGGTAACTAAAGACTAGTAGATGAAAAATTAGACAAAGATACCATAAAAAATATTTTTGGTGTTACTAGATGATGATTTTTAAGAAGTTGATGTTGCTAAGTTTTTACAAATTATAATAAAGAAGTAAAAATCTATAGAGAAGAATTTTGTAATGGTTAAATGGGGGAAATTATTCAATGATATAAATCTTTATAAGTTTCCACAATGTTAAATCACATCGATAGATCGAGTGCACCTAAAAAATATAGCTAATTTTTTTAAAAAGATAGTTTTTATTTTTTCTCAAATGGTGAAGTTTTATTTATAGTTTATAAGAAGTTTAAGATTAAAAATTAATAGAATGCACTATTTAATGAGGGTTATCAGATTGATTTCATCAGATAAAGATCCATCAGAAAAATAGTTATCAGATGGTTGAACATCAAAAAAAACATTCATTATGTCACTTGATGGAAAATTCAGAGATGTTGTACGAGATAGATTTTTTAGATAATCAATACAAAACTTTTTAGAGCCCATTAATTTTATGATTCCATACTGATCTATCAATGTTTATATATGTGTATGTTGTAAGGAATATTGGAAAGGTTCTTTAGCTATGACATTAAGGAATTGATTAGAAGGTTGTGAATGCTTAAGAATACATGAATCATCACTAATATTCATGAATGTTCTATAATTCTTGAGAATATTTTAGTGAATTTAGAATAGCATGTGTAATATTTTTGGTTCCACCATTTTTCACTTCCAATGAACCTATATAGAGGGGGAACAGATTATAGTAGCAATAACATTATTCATAAGTGAAAAAATATAACATGTTGAAGATTTTTTGTAGTTTGAGTTTTCAATATGATGGGTTGTAAAAGAGAAGAACCTGAAAAGGTAATTGGATAGACAGTTTAAACTGATTTACCAGACAGAGGAACCGATCATAGTTAATAAAACATAGGTTTTTGGATCATAGCTATCATGAAGAGTTTCTGAACAAATTGTGAGGCATAGAGGTTTTGTTCATAAAACATAATTAGGTTTGCGATCTAGGTGTAATTTCATTTATGCATGCCAGATAGAGAATACTGGATGAAAAAGAGGAGTAATAGATAGACACTTATTAGTTGGAGGAAATTGGATGAATAATTTCTTGATAAACTATTGGGGGATTTTTTTTACAAAGAATCACATTTTTTATATGGCTCGTATTTAAAAGAAAAACTTTTGTAACTGATGGGAGTTGGTATAATCATTCTATCAAGAGAATTAATGAGTCTAATAAGAGTTGGGTCAAGTTTTATTCACTTCTTATTTATAGTGAATTTCCATATACTAATAAGATTCCCCATGGAAAGGATGTGGGTTATTAACATATGTTCAAACCTTTTAAATCTTGTTTTCCTTAATTAACTTTCTAATAATTTCATTCTTCTGAGTTTTTTTTTAAAATTTTGTTAAGGATAAAAACTATGACAATTTATAAGATCTAATTTTAAATAATTTTAAATTCTAAAACTTTACACTAATTAAACCCCCCCCCCATTCTTAGTGATTCTCATGATTATAATAAACTTTAATTGGTATCAGCTCCAAGGTTCTCATGTCTGATCCTTATCATAAAAAATATAAATTCAGTCAATAAAAAGGGTATTCCATCATTCAATGTAAAAAATTACCATGGTTGGAAAAACAGAATATCTCCCTATATTATATATCTTTTCTTAGAGTTAATTGATTCAACTATAATTATGTCGCCACCCATTGATAAATATTTTCCTATAATGTTTTCTAATAAAAAAAATATTTATATTTATGGGAAATTTTGAAATTTAATTCATATGTAATTATCAGAAAAAAAAAATCATGAAGGTGAAGGGTCTCAAAACAGCAAAAAAACATGGGACAAACTCAAGTGTATCTTCAAGGGGAACACCAAATTGAATGAAGAAAAGTTAAAAATCTAGAAAAGAAAGTTTGAATATATCAAAATGGCAGATCAAAACCTATTTATGAGTACTATACCATAGTTAATAAAAAAATCAATATTAAAGGATACAAAGATGTGTTAGAAGATTATACCATTATTAAGAAACTTGTGAGAAGATTTCTTGACAAGTTTGATTTTAAAATTTCTACCTTAAAAGATAAAGTCGATTTATCTCTTCATGTATTAAATAAAATTCTTATTTCATATGAGATGAGGAAATATACAAAATTCAAAAGTAATATCGAGGATAAAATAGATTTTTAACTAATGAGAAATCTAAAAAACCAAGATACTAAGAATTTTGACCCTAGTTATTCAAAATATAATAAAGATGATGAAATGACTAAAATGATCATTTCTCATATCACTAAAATTTACTATAGAGGTAGAGGAAAATATGGAGGAAAACTTTCAATTAAATGTTTCAAGTTTGGAGGAATTTTTAATTTTAATATAAACTATTCTAAGAAGAAAGTTAAATAATATAAATAATATTTTAATTAAAAAATGGTGGAATAAGTTTAGTAAAACTTCCAAATAAAATTTGAAATCTACTGGAAGTAAGAAAATGTTTTATGGAAATTAAGAATAATTTTTACTAAGAAATTTTAATATTAATCTTCTCATAAAAATTCTTTAGAATTTGAAAATATAGAAAATTTTATAACTTTCATTTCAAATATTGAGAAAAAAGAAGATTCTTAAAACAGTGAAGAAGAAGAAAGTGAAGAGACTTACAGAGAATATCGAATGAGATCATAAATTGTGGAATATATTGATAAAAACACAAAACAAAAGAAATAAATTAGAATTATGAAAAAAGAACTTGCAAAAAATGGATATAGAAGAAGAAGATATACTTAAAAAAATAATATGTGTACATTGATGAAATTAGGAACAAAAATCTGAAAGTTGCAGAACAAGGAAAGATGTGTTGTAATAGTGGGTTCCCTATACCCAACTAAAGAGTACTATTGATTACCATATCATGTATATAGTCAAATATAATTGATTTATTATTACCATTATAGTATATAAATTTCTGCATCCACTATTTAATGGTAATTCCCATAGATTAATTGTCTTGTAAAAAGGTTATAGAAGATCCCAAGATATAATGAGAACTTCGAGATACTATGAAATTAATCTTAAATAAAGGTATGGTCAAGATACATCATACTGACTAGACATAGTTGATATTTAACTATCATGTTTTGGGGGCTCATAATCATTGAAAATTCTTCTCCTAAAGTTCACTCTTGGTGATCTATAGTAGTGATATCATTAAGACAGACTCTCCAATAGGAACACCACATGTTTCCAGTATCATTGGTTGTTTTTATCTATGGACACGTGCATTGGTATCCTGACTTGAGATCATTATCAATGTGTTACATTTGATTATGTGCTTTGATGCAAGAAAAAACCATGATATTGAAATTGTGGAGAGTTAGCTTGTGTTGGGTGCGTCATTAGTGTTATGGAATTGGTTGAATAGTCAAGAAAGGATTTGTCGCTTCCAGAGAGAGGAAGTAATATATCTAAGGCCTTATTGGTTAGGATTTTAGTACCTTCTGAAGTCTTTGGCCAATTATGTCAAGGGTAAATCTTTCAAGTTAGATCAAAAAATAATAAAGCAAGAAAATGTCGTTGACACAAGTGTGTGTCCTACTTTATAGGATATCTAAAGACCAAGATATTATATTACACAATGTGTATTCATAGGCTGGGTTTTGTTTCTATAACTATCCTTATCTCTTAGGGGGATTTTATGGGTTTCTAGACTCTACTTTTCGTCTATGAATACTATTCACTATGATCATGATAAGGGTCTAGAGTGTCACACAAAGTAGTGTATTCCAGAATCCACCATATTTAGTTGAATAGGTATATTGAACATGGTGGCACACACCATGGGGTCTGAGTGTTATCCAAGTTATCAATCACTGATAAAAAAATCAATTCATTATTATTCAACTTAAGAACAATTGGGTTGAATTTATTTAAAGTATTTACAAGTTAAGTAAATATGAAAAATAATATTATTCGAAAGAATATTATTTTCATATTTGAAGTTCGTTTAATATTAGTGGGAAGGATGAATCATGTTAAATGAATCCAGTTTTATCATGAAATATATTTAATATATATTATAGGTAAGTGATAAAATATAAATAACATTTTTGACACACTTTAGTTTGTCACAATTATTTATTTAGTGAAAGTTTAATAAATAGGGTTCGGGGAATCCAATCCAGGTATTTGATCATCCAATATAAATAGGTGATAGATGATTTAGTACAAGTAAAATTCACAGAGAATTCATCAGAGTGTCTCTCTCTTCTCCTTCTTTCAAGAGAGAGGAAAACCGGATTCAGGATATCAGATCGAGTTCTCCCTCATGCCTCGCAAGCATGTCTATGTGGTGATCATCGGGGCATCAAAGGAATCATTGGATCTTTGTCCTAGCACCCCGAATTCAATGATAGATTCTCCAATATATTTTTAAAGCATGTTTGGATAATCTAAAGAGATTATTCTTTGGATATTTCAAGTAGCGATCACCAGTGATAAGAAGATGTCAAGAGAGACTTCAGATCAGAAAATAGTAAGTTTTCTGTTAAGTTTTTTTTCCTTGTTTGATTTATGAAAGATCTTTGGACCATAACGGGTCTCGTATCAACATAAATCAAAAGTCTCTTCATCCCGATGGTGAAAAAATTAAAATACTCATGCCACTGATTTCGGTTGTGACCGTCATACCTTCAATTAGTATCAGAGAGATCGTGCAAATTATCTGAGTCAAGGAAAATTGAGTTGCTTTAAATTTTAGTAGAGGGTTAAAAAGGGTTGCAATAGATCTTACCATGATTTAATATGAGGTCGGATATCCAAGTTACGACATCTAAAGAAATTTTATGGATCAATCATGTTCATTTCATGGATATTAAAATTGCAAAACAAAATATATGTTTGTGTTTTTTTTTGTGTTTCCAAGATAACCTGAAAATCCGGCCAAGATATGACCAGTTTCTGATCACCGAAAATAATATATATTGATAGATTTATAAAATTAAATAATTATAATATTTTTAATTATTATAATTATTTTTATTTTTATTATCTTAAAGAGGAATTTAATAGACTTAGGAATTTGTTAATAAAACAAAAATTGAGTCTAAAGTTTTTTATATGAGGCCAATTATGCTGGCAGGTGAAGTAATTCTATTGGGAAGACTAATATGCAATAAAAAAATAAAAATCGAGGATAGGGGTGTGGTATGACCACTAGGTTAAAAAAACAAAAAAAAATAGAATCAACTTCCCAAGGAATCCCATTCCTTGGCCGATGACCTTGTTTGATGACCTTGACTGGACCACCCTCCATCTCCATGATGCTTCCCTCTACTAGGAACCTCACACACTATGGCTCCTTGCGCCAACTGACCACAACAGCCCACCTCTATTAGTGTTTCGTCCATCTCCACCAGCAGGTCAAGTCGTCACCACATTTCCCTACCTTTGGCCACACAGTTTTCTATCTCAACACTTCAAGGGGCGCTTAGTGGAGCTCATCTTGTACTGATCTCAAGTCGTCCAGTGCACCACGCCAACAACTCATGTTGGCTTCACCCTGTCCGTGGTCCGCTCCCACCACCTTTCACGGATCCGGAGAAGCCGCGGCCAGATCCAGGAAGCACTAAGTGGGTCTTTTTTCCTCATTTTTTACTGATATCACCTCACCTTCTAGCCATTAATGGTCCCTTAGTCTATCAGATCGAGAACCAACAAAAGTCGGTTGATCATCACACCTTGCCGCCAACAACAGTTCCACCACACCAAGTGCACGCTTTGTTTCCCTTTACTCGACATGTACCTGGAGGCCCTGTTGTAGCCTTTTCCACTAAGAACTATCTGAAGGAATAAGCTTCTCCACCTCCAGGTCTCCCCTACTAGCATGTGTTGCTAACCACATGATCCCATGTTTCGACTAGTGCGCCACCAACGACCGTCAACTTAGTGAGGTACCACTCTACCAGGTTCTTCCAAACCTGAATCATCCTGAAAGTGTCACGGTGGGTCTACCCAACCTAGTATGGGTCTGGGTGGACCTTTCTAGCCCATAATTTCCCTGTGCGGGTTTTACACGGCCTAAAATGGGCCTCTGCAGGTTCGGCCTGACCCACACAGGCCATGCACCATGTTTTGGCGTAAGAGTTAATTTAAATTAATATTATAAATTAATTTAATTTCATTATTGAATTAAATTAATTAAAATATTAATTTTTGGTTTTAAAAATATAATTTTAATACCTAAGAAAAATTAATTTAATTTTGGTATTAAATTTAATTAATTTATTTATTTAATTTTTGGATTTAAAAATAAATTAATTATCGGACCAAATATAATTAAATTATTTCAATTTAATTAAATACCCATGTACATTAATTTATTAGAATTTAATTTTATCACGCATGTATTATACCCAATGACCAGTCTAGATCAATTGAACGACCTATGTATGTCTACTCTATTTATTTAGTTTTTTATTGTCTTCGTGTGATGATTGTAATTAATTTAGATGGCATATTCATCGTCATTTATTTCTAGTTCAATATGTATAAGGGCTTGTATATCCAATTTTATCTATTGTACAATACACCCATGTTCCCCCTCTTCTACATGATAGTATACTTGTATACTGATGGATACATTTTCTAGTGTGGACCCTTCCAAGATAAGGCAGTATTCCATGATGAGTATGATGTAAGATGCAGACAATGTCAAGTCGAGGTGGTACTCCAAACCAGAAGTGAACCTACTAGAAAAGGATGAGCTGTATCATGAGTCAAGAAACGATTCAAGTATGTTACACTAGGTCCCGATTGATCCATTAATTCTAAATCGATCAATCAGTTTTAGATGATCAGGACCAGTTGCATAGTTTATTTCCTTGATGAATTTTGTTTATCATTTTATGGATTTTATAACATAAGGAAAAGGCATAAAATAATAAATAATAAAATAGATAGAGAAGTGATGAATTTTTTCTATTAATGTTCAGTTGTGAGAGTGAAAACATAGTATGAGAAAATTAATAAAAATGGATTACATTCATCAAGAGAAAAATAATAAAAAAACCTCAATGAAATATTAAGTTGTAAACACCTTCTGTCATTTGAATTTGAACACAACCATGTGTTCAGTGTGCTCGGTTAGCAATAGTTTAGGGTGCCTCTTACTACTGGAGGTTTATTATGAGAATGATGGTTTGAATTAACTGGAGTTGGTAGTAAGGATTATCCATAGACAACTTTCTATAACTTTAAAGGAAACCATTGAGAAAATCAAGTTTATGATTTCAAAAGTTGATACTTCACTCAATAGATCAAGGAACCGCAAATTAATGTGGTTGGACAGTCCAAAGCCGACCGTGAAATGTCCAAGTAGTAGAGCTGACATAGCTTATAGAATATGAGGGGAGGTTCAAGGATCCTTTCTACTAGAATACTTGAGCGAAAGAGTATTCCAATTCTAGTATAGATGGCTCATAGAATTTGACAAAAAAGTGGGAGACGTTTAATGATATAATTAATCAATAATTTCAAATTTTGTAATCAAGATAAAAAGTATAATCTTCTAGAATTAATTTTTTTAGAAATTTGAAGTAATACCACAAAATAAATTGTGATTAATTTTAGAAAAGGTGAATGTCCAAACACTATTATAATAAATGCTTTTAGCGACTGCCAAAAGTCATCGCTAAAGGGCTATAGCGGTCGTCAAACGACAGATGATTTAGGCTCGTCATTGTTGCTTATAGTGTCCACCATTTTGAGGATGTTATAGAGGAGATGGACATGGATTATAGCAATCACCAAATGGTGGTCGTTATAGGCCAGTTCAGGTTCAGCCATAGAGACCGCTATTTGGCAGTCATTATAGGTATCATCAGATTTAGCTATAGCAACCGCCGTTTGGTGGTCAGTATATGTTTTTTTGTTTTTTTATAATAAATTGACAGAAATACAAGAAAACCCACTATATTTTAAAAACATTAAAAAAACACTTCCAAAATATCTCAAATCATGTACACATAAATCTATTCATCTCTTCATCTTATAAGATCCACATCCATCATCGAATATAACTGCCTAAAAAAATTTAATAAAAAAATTACTATAGAAAAAAAATCCCAACAAATAATTGAAATGAAATAACATATTTCAATTCAAGTTAGTATAAAAGATCAAAAATATTTGATTTGGAAAATATATTAATAATTTATAATACCTTTTTAAAAAAATAAAATCGATAATTCTATCATTCTAAGCTGACTAAATGTCTGATTTATGTGTCCTCTGCTCGCACACATCACCCAAAACAATAAGTTGGTTTTCCAGTGATTTCATTTCATTCCAATGTTGTTCGCTATGCATCTGATTGTTAAATGTATGTTTTGGTCTTTTATGACACAAAAAGTGCATTTTCTATCATTACGGTCACAAAAAACCTCTGATTGATGTATCATATGCCCGAACATTTCACAATTCACTCAAATGTTGTTGTTGTCTGATTTCATTGCATTATGTGGTTGTTCGACTGGTTTTGACCACCCGATGCACATTTTTAAAGCATGTCAAACCCTTAAAAACCACATATTTAGTCATACTACACACACCGCACATACGATTGACATGTTGTCTCCTCATAAATTTCACGAATAATAATTACATTATGGTCCTATGATTTCAAGTCATTTCAATGAGTTTTTCTATGTATCTGATCGTTAAACGTTCATTTTGTTGTTTTATGGCACCTGATTTGTGTTTTCTGTCACCGTGGTCAAATGACACCTCTGATTGACATTCCGTCTCCCCAACCATTTTAAAATTTACCCACCAGTTCTTGTCATCTAATTTTATGGCATTCCCAGGTCATTCGGCTTGTTTTTACCACTCGATGCAAGTTTTTAAAGGGCGTCAAGCACTTAAAAAACATATATTTAGTTGTACCATGCACACTGCACGTCTAATTGATGTTTAATCTCCTCGAACACAACATGAATAACAATTATACTGTTGTTATGTGATTTCAATTCATTCTGAGGTCGTTTTCTATGAATTTGATTGTTAAATGTCTATTTTGGGGTTTTATGACACCGAATTTGTGTTTTACATTACTACGGTCACACAACACCTCGGATTGACGTATCGTCTACCCGGACATTTTACAATTCACTGCAAGTTTTTTCATCTAATTTCATGGAATCTTGAGGTCATTTGGCAGATTCTGACTACCCAATACACATTTTAATGTGCGGCAAACACTTAAAAACACATATTCAGTTATATTGGGCACACAGCGCATCTGATTGACGTGTCATTTCCTCACACACATCAAAAATAAAAATTATACTATTTTCCTTTGATTTCAAGTCATTCTGAGAACATTTGCTTTGGATATGACCGTTAAACATCCGTTTTGATGTTTTATGGCATCAACATTGTTTTTCACATCACTTTGGTCAAACAACACCTCCAATTGATGTATCAACTTCATGACCATTTTAAAATTCACTCACCGGTAGTTTTCGTCTAATTTCATGGGATTCCTTGGTCATTCGGCTAGTTTTGACCACCCGAAACACCTTTTAAAAGTGCACCAAACACTTAAAAACACATATTTAGTTGTACCGCGCACACTGCATGTTTGATTGATGTGACATATCCTCATACTCGTCAAGAATAATAATTAAACTACTTTCCTATGATTTTAAGTCATTCTGAGGACATTTACTATGGATCTGACCGTTAAATGTCTGTTTTACTATTTATAGCATCAAAATTGTGTTTTCTATCATCGCAGTCAAAAGAAGCCTTCAATTGATATACCATTTGCTCAAAAATTTCACAATTCACTCACTAGTTGTTTTATTATGATTTCATGAAATTATGCGGTCGTTCGGCTGGTTTTTACCACCCGATGCACATATTTAAAGAGCATCAAAAACATAAAAAACACATATTCTATCATACTGTGCACACCACATGTTTTATTGACATTTCACATCCTCGTACACATCAAGAATAATAATTAGACCATTTATTATGAGTTCAAGACATTATGAGGTTTTTTTCTATACATCTAACCATTAAACGTCTCTTTTGATGTTTTATGGCACCAAAATTGTGTTTTCTGTCACCGCAGTCAAATGGAACCTCTGATTGACATACTTTCTTCTTGCCCATTTCAAAATGCAGTCACTAGTTGTTATTGTCTGATTTCATAGCATTCTATGGTCGTTCGATAGGTTTTTGCCACCCCACGCACCTTTTTAAAGCACGTCAAACTCTTAAAAACTACATATTCAGTCGTAATACGTACACTGTATGTCCAATTATTGTGTAATATCCTCGTACACATCATGAATAATAATTAGACCATTTTCCTATGATTCCAAGTCATTACAAAGACATTTTCTATTCATTTTATTGTTAAACGTAAGTTTTATTGTTTTATAACACTAGAATTGTGTTTTCTATCACCGCGGTCACATGAAAACTTTGATTGATGTACTGTTGACCCGACCATTTCACAATTCACTCACTGGTTGTTTTATTATGATTTCACGACATTTCTAGTTTGTTCAGCTGGTTTTGACCACCCGACGCACTTTTTTAAAGTGTGAAAAACACTTAAAAACACATATTCAGTCATACCATTACCACTGCACATCTGATTGATGTGTTGTATCCTCATACACATCACGAATAATAATTATAATGTTTTACTATTATTTCAAGTAATTCCGATGTTTTTTTTATGCATTTCATTGTTAAACATTCGTTTTTGTGTTTTATGACACCGGAATTGCGTTTTTCATCAACATGGTCAAATGACACCTCTGATTGGCATATCTTCTACTGAACCATTTCACAATTCACTCACTGGTCATTTTCGTCTGATTTCATGGCATTATGAGGTCATTTGGAAAGTTTTGACCAACCGACGCATCCTTTTAAATGGTGCCAAACACTTAAAAAACACATATTCAGACATACCACACACACCGCATGTCTGGTTGACATGTCACCTCCTCGTACACATCACAAATAATAATTATAGAATTTTAATGTGATTTCAAGTTATTTCGCGGTCTTTTTCTATGCATTTGATTGTTAAACGTCTGTTTTGGTGTTTTATGGCATAGGATTTTTGTTTTCCATCACCACGGTCACACAACACCTCGTATTGACGTACCGCCTACTCGACCATTTTACAATTCACTCACTAGTTATTTTCGTCCGATTTCATGGCATTCTGAGGTTGTTTGGCTAGTTTGACCACCTGACGCACCTTTTTAAAGCACTCCAAACACTTAAAAACACATATTCAATTGTACCACGCACACTGAATGTATGATTGATGTGTCATATCCTCGAACACATCATGAATAATAATTAGAGTGTTGTCCTATGATTTCAAGTCATTCTGAGGATGTTTTCTATGGATCTGACCATTAAACGTCTGTTTTGCTGTTTTGTGACACCAAAATTGTGTTTTTCATCACCAAGGTCAAATAAAACCTCTGATTAATGTACTTTGTGCTCAACCATTTTAAAATTCACTCGCCTGTTGTTTTCATATGATATCACGAAATTATGGGGTCATTCGGCTAGTTTTCACCACCTGATGCACCTTTTTAAAGTGCGTCAAACACTTAAAAACAGACATTCAGTCATATCGCGCACACCGCATGTCTGATGGATGTGTCGTCTCCTCGTACATGCCGAGAATAATAATTACACTATTTTCTTATGATTTTAAGTCATTTTGAGGATGTATTCTATGCATCTGACAATTAAACGTCCGTTTTGATGTTTTATGGCACCAGAATTATGTTTTTTGTCATTGCAGTCAAATGATGCCTCTGATTGACATATCGTCTGCCTGACCATTTCAAAATTCACTCACCAGTTTTTGTCGTTTGATTTCATTGAATTATCAGGTCATTAAACTGGTTTTAACCACCTGAAGAACCTTTTAAAACAAGTTAAACCTATAAAAACAACATATTCATTCATACAACACACACTTCACGTCTGATTTACGTGTTTTCTACTCGTACGCATTATGAATAATAATTATACCGTTGTCTTGTGATTTCAAGTCATTATAAGGGTGTTTTATTTTCATTTTATTATTAAACGTTAGTTTTGTTGTTTTATGACACCAAAATTTCATTTTCCATCACCGTGGTCACACAACACCTCAAATTGATGTAGCGTTAGCCCGAACATTTCACAATTCACTCACTGGTTGTTTTCGTTTGCTTTCATAGAATTCTGAGGTCGTTCAGCTCGTTATTACCACCCAACGCACCTTTTAAACTGCTCCAAACACTTAAAAAACACATATTTAGTTGTACTGTGCACACCGCACACCCGATTGATGTTTCATCTCTTATTATATGTTAGGAATAATAATTAGAATGTTTTCTTATGATTTCAAGTCAATATGAGGTTTTTTTCTATGTATTTTATTGTTAGACGTCCGTTTTTTGTGTTTTATGACACTAGAATTTTATTTTTCGTCACTGTGGCCAAATGACACCTCCGATTTACATATCTTCTGCCCGAATATTTTACAATTCACTCACTGGTATTTTTTCATCTGATTTCATGGCATTCTGATGTCGTTCGACAGGTTTTGACCACCCGATGACCTTTTTAAAAGGACGTCGAACACTTAAAACACATATTCAGTCATACCATGCTCACTGAACATCCAATTAAAGTGTATTCTTCTCATACACATGAATAATAATAATTAACCCTTTTCCTATGATTTCAAGTCATTCCAAGGTCATTTTCTATGCATTTGATTGTTAAACATCCGTTTTGGTGTTTTATGGAACTGGATTTGCGTTTTCCATCATTGCAGTCACAAGACACCTTGGATTGACATACCATATACCCAAACATTTTAAAACTCACTCACCGATTATTTTATTCTTATTTTATGGCTTTTGGAGGTCGTTCGGCTGGTTTTGACCACCCGACACACCTTTTTAAAGCGCACCAAACACTTAAAAAACACATATTCGATCATACAGTGCACACCGCACCCCTAATTGATGTGTAGTCTCATCATACACATCATAAACAATGATTAGGTCATTTCCCTATGATTTCAAGTCATTATGAGGATGTTTTCTATGAATCCGACTGTTAAACATCTGTTTTGATGTTTTATGGCACCAGAATTTCATTTTCCATCACCGCGATCAAACGACACCTCTGATTGACATATTTTCTACCCAACCATTTCAAAATTCACTCACTAGTTTTTTTCGTCTAATTTCATGGAATTATAAGGTCATTTGGCAGGTTTTGACAACCCAATGCACCTTTTTAAAGCACGCCAAACACTTAAAAAACACATATTCAGTCGTACCACGCACAGTGCAAATCAGCTTGACATTTCATCTCCTCATACATGTCAAGAATAAAAATTATACAAGTTTCCAGTGATTTTAAGTCATTACAAGGAAATTTATATGGATCTGACCATTAAACGTCCATTTTAATGTTTTATGGCACCGAAATAGCATTTTCTGTTATCATGGTCAAATAACACCTCTGATTGATGTAGTATCTACCCGACCATTTCACAATTCACTCACTAGTTGTTGTCGTCTAATTACATGTCATTCCAAGGTCATTCAGCTGCATTTGACCACCTGATGCACCTTTTTAAAGCGCTTCAAACACTTCAAAAACACATATTCAGTCGTACCACGCACACCGCACATCTGATTGACGTGTCATCTCCTCATAAACATCATGAATAATAATAATACCATTTTCCTGTAAACTAGCTCTAATTTTTCAGTAAATCCCTTTATTCTTAATTTATTCTAGGTAATGACATATTATACCAACAAGAAATGGATGTGTTTCCACATGAGTGTGTTACTCATAAAAATTGGATACTCAATCTTGAATGGAAAAAATAATACTCTAATTTATAAGAGGTAAAACCAAGGCATCATCTAACTACACATATGTAATGGGATGCTCCAAAACCATTAAATTAAACTTAAAGGAAAGATAAATCTTAATAAATTGAAGTATTATGTAATATATAATAATTAACAATCAAGTAAACTTTAAAATAATAAATTAAATCACAAGAACTAAAACAATAAAACATAGAGGTGTAAATAGAACTAAAGGTTCGAGAATAATTATTATTTTCTAATTCATCTATGATATTAAAATTGTAATGTAAATTACCTCATGCGTGAGGTTCATCCTCATCTGGAACACCAATATCACTACGATGTCCACCATCTATATTCAAATCCTACAAAATATATAAAAATTATATATCTTAAACATATCAATAAAATCCAATATGAGTATGGTTTGTTTTATTTTTTACTCGTGGCACCACTTGTGTACCATCATCAGGATGTTGCGTCCTCACATCATTCATACATGCTGATATCTGTTATAATCTCTCCTCATACTCTTCATGTAACTGCTGAAACCGCTAATCTGTATTTCTCTACATAGCCTGCATTCTAGCATCTATCTCAGTCTATGTTTGAATCCCTACATCCTTACATGAACCCATTTCCCCTTCTCTAATAACTCCACGTCGTGGGACACCACCACCATAAGTCAAAGAATAACTATGACTGTCATTCCCCACGACACGCTGAAATATATCATCTCTACGCACAGTACCACTACATTGTTCCTCTGGAAACTCTGCTAACTGAGCATCAAATTGAGCCTATAGCAAATAAATAGTGAATTAAATAAAAAAATTAATAATTTTTATAAAATAAAAATACATTTGTTACTAAATAATTTTCCAATTATAACACCTGCAGTATCAGGATCACCAGCCCTACGAGTCCTCACCCATATTGACATCTGATCGATCGACTCACCTCATTGGTGTAACTATAACAAAGGGGTTCACCATGTTATACTAAAACATTTTTAATATATGAATTAATAGTGAATTTTAAACTTACATCATGTCTGAGCTGTGACACATGTCGAGTACCAAGTCTTGAAGGTGTACCCTACATCGCCCGATTATGTGAATGATGAGAAGACTCGGTCATCATTCAATGTATTTAGTAAATAGACATATGAAAAATTAGTCATTTATAGATTAAAAGAAATAAATTTTACCACCATCACCTCACTCAACCAAAATGCAACCAAATCCTACCATTTCCTGAGAAGAATTCTCATATGGACTCATTGTAAAATATCTGCCACACCTGCAAATGGTATCCAAGGATCTCTCTTCACCCTTCCCTTGTAATACTTCCATAATTTTTAGAGTTTGGAGATACATATTGACCGAAACTCATCTTGACAGGATTTCAAATTATCTAGTTAAAAAAATAGTTAGTAGATGCGATAATAATAAAAACAGTATCATAAAAAATTAAACATTGAATTTACCTGAACATCCCTCAATAATCTATCAATCGTATCATGGGGGGAATAAGTCCAATCATGATTTATCATAAGGGAAACCATGTGGGTCTTGTATCATATTCCCAAACTGAGAAATCAATATAGTGGAACCTCCCCCAACTCGATGGAATGTATCATCAAATAAAACATCCAATCGAGCTTCAAAGTTCCAAGATCAAACCCCTCTACCAGGACCTATGCGTCTGCTAGAAGATGCACCAAATACTGATAAAAAAAATTCATAATTCCATTACAATATAACTGAATTTTTAATTAAAAATTAGAATCAGTTAGGAAAATATACAGAGAAAATTACAATCAATTAATTTAGAAAAATGAAAACATATATACCGAAAACATTAGGTGAACCACTTTGACCACCCTATGAGATACCTAAACTAAAAAATTTATAGTTAAATCAAGAAATTTTTATACACATATAACTCATAAATATTTTTACAAAAATTTACTAGGGAAATAATAATAATCTTTCACTAATCATTCAAGTTTATTGTATATACTTCAATTGTCTCCCTAGACCATTTTATATCATCATCTCGTACATCTATTGTTGTTTTTTCAAGTGTTTGATCAGGAAATGCAACAATTTTCAGTTCCTCTCAGTCAATAAGAAAAACCCCTCTTCTAGAAATTCTCACCACAACTTTCAAATCAAAATCAAGGCCAAAAAGTAAACTTTCTCTGCCTCCGATGTCATTATGAAGTGCTCGTTGCTTACTCATTAATCTTTAAATAGCATATTGTTAAATTTTACGGACGTAAAATTGAATTTATCAACTAGATCGACCCAATAACACCTTAACAATATGTGTTTTAAGAGAGGACCATAAATAACCTCAATAATATCCCTTAGAAATCCATAATAACAACCTGCATCAACAAAATAACAACCAACACCACTGTTTTGTGTGGCTCGGTTCACGTCAAAATTGTTAATACAAAATTAAAATCTATTAGCATCCAAAAACTTATAGCGAAAATCTGTAATAAATTGGTCATCATCTAGTTGGTTGAGTTCTTCTCTCACATTATGGGTACTTAAATCATGCATCATTTGAATCTATAAATTTCACATAGTTCAATGGATAATGTATTGTGAAAATACAACTCATTTTCACTATAGAAATATTTAATCAATTATTTATATGTAAATGAGTCTTGAACTACTCATGAAATGTTTTGAAATGATGTTTTTGGATTTGATAATCAGTTCCATGAGGCCTTTCACATTTCAACTCAATGATATGCATCCTAAATCACAACACAATAAAAGGTAAGTAAGAAAATAAATATAGAAACATAAGAAACATCAACAATGAAACTTATTGTATCAATGGAAGAACTGATGGAGTGTTGAACAACACATATCAATGAGCTTGAACCCACTCATCATTGTGCTTATCAAATGTTATCCCTTCTCCAATTGGACCCTTGTCATTCTGGGAAGGTTTATCTAACTTTTTTTCAACCTCGTCAATATATGAAGCACAGAAATTAGTACAATCATCCATTAAATATCCATTGTAAATTAAATATTCTAAATGAGCATTGTTATAGACATATCGTTTCAGTGTATTTAAGTATCGCACTATTGGATACATCCACCTGAATTGCCGAAGACCTCTATAAATTACTTCACCATTTAAATGCACAGTCAAGTGAACCATGACATCAAAAAAATATGGCAGAAATAGTTTCTCTAGGTGACATAGTGTAACAACCCAGGTAAATAAAGAATATGAAATTTTCATATTTATCCATATTTGTGAATAAAATATTAATATGACTTTAAAGGGGGTGCTATGCTCGATGGCGTACCCAACACGCAACAATGAGTTTCTTGGGAATCTTACGTTGCACTCTAATAATAACATAATATTATTTTAAATGGAAGTTAACATGTAGCCATTGTATTGGCGGGAATGGATAGAAATAACTAAAATATGATTATATATGTTTTTAAATGTTTTTACATTTATCCAATAAAAGATAAAGGCTTAAAATACAGAAAGAATTCAATTTTAGGCGTATATGCCATAGTTTTCACTAAAGGTTCACTTATCGCCTTTTGATGGAAAACTGTCATTAAATATAGTTTCGTTCACTATTATACATTCTATTGGATCAAATAAAACTCTTCTTTAGAATCGGGACATCAAAATTTAATTTGTGTAAATTTTTGGTATCTTTTCGATAAAGTTCATTTTTTAATGAATAGTGTAAAATGTTGTATTTTAATTCAAAACCTCTTTTTAATCTAATTTATTTATATTATTATATTATCATTTGAATTGGTTTTAAAGTGAAATTAGAAAATATTTTTACCATTAAATCCAATTGTGGTCGTTGGAATTAATTTCACTTTGAAATCTGACTTAAACTAGTGTCAATCTTTTGATACTTATTGTTTCATAAAAACACGCTATTTGCTCTGACAGCAGGAATTAATTATTAAATTAATTAATGCAACTTATATGTTGTGAATTTTGCAAAATTGACTTAATTTTTGAATTCGGAATATCAAATATAGCTTAGGGTGAATTTTTGGTAATTTTCTGAAAAACTTCAATTTTTGATGAATACTGAAACCACTAAGTGGTACTTATAAAAACTGATTTTCCATTTAAATGAAATTTTTCCACCTTTGTGTTTTGAATTTCAAAAATCCGACATACATGGTTGTCATTAAGAAGTAAAATGTGGTTCAATGGGATTAAAATAATTTTTTGGTGAATAGTAACTTATTAAGTTTTTAATCGCGATTAGAGGTAATTAGTGTAGTTTAAGGTAAAAATAATGTTTTAATAATATGAAATGAACTTTACACATGTCCTAACCTCATTGGATGTGTCATGGACGACCAAGAAAACCCATGGGTCAACTTGGGGACCCCATGAAGCCACTTTGGTTGGAAAATGACATTAATATCTTTTTATTTAAAGTTAAAGTAAAAATGAGACAAACATGAAATGTTTTACTAAAACAATTTTTACTTGGGGTTATACAAATCAGATTTTTTACTATAAATATTCATTGAAAATATAAAAAGATTTCCTACATCATAGTATTTTTTCATAATTTTTAGACATTAAATAAATTAAATTATTTATGACATCATGATGATGCAGCGATGACCTCATTATTTAACGATTTAAATAAAAGGGAAAGATAATGTAATATCTAAGACCTAAACATGTCAAAAACCTATTGGATGAGTGGATTTATAACCCTTATCACCTTATCCTAGAAACACATCAATTTGGGACCTCCTAAATCCGAATACCATTTTCGAATAAAGTAACATTTGCTTACTTTCCAAGAGTGTCCCTCCTCTCCTCTTATAAAAGGCCCCCACCTCTACCTCCTTACCCACACTCCCAAAGCCTTTGGCTCGGCCAACCCCTTCCCATTTTGTCTCTCCACTTCCCTATCTTACTCCTTGGAGCCTAAATTTGGGATTAAGTCTTCCCAAGGATTCCTTTGAGCTCAAACCAAAGGGAGTTACCCGATTTTAAGGTAATGTGTTCACTTGAGTCCTTTTGTTTTATTTTGCCTCTCCAACCCCCTAAACTCTTTTTATTCATTTCTTTTGTAAAAACTCCAGTATCTTCAATATACTAGGATGTTTTTATAATAATTATTCGAGCTACACTTACACACACCTACATCTAATGGTTAAAGAACATAATGTTTCCGTGGATAGCGAATTTCTGCCTCACGAAACGATGATTGTTCAACACTCATATAACACCTTCAAAGGTGGCCATTAATATGTCACTATATTTATATATTATATATAATATGTTTATGTTTTACTTAATCTTCTGTATTTTTCATTTGTGTCTTACCTTTATTGCTTCCATTATGGGTATACGTGATATCTTCGTTTTAGGAAGTGCGGACTACCGCCCCCTCCAAGTGATGTGATTTGTTAATGCCATACGTGGGACGTATAAAGGATGGATTTAATATTATTATATGATGTTATACTGGAATTATAATATACCGATATATCATTATTATTTCTTTCCATTAAAGTATGAGATAGAAATGAAAGTAGTGTTCATGCGTACGTACAGCTTACCGTCTCCATGAACGGTGCATTTCATTTCTTATCCCCAAATGTAATGTACTATTATAAGTAAATGTATATAATGGATATATATGATGAATGATACATATAAATGATGAATATAATTCTGGAATTAAAATATACATACCTCTCATTTAGTTTTAATTCCATTAATATGACAAAGAAATGAAAGTAGCGTTCATGCGTACGTACGGCTTACCGTCTCCATGAACGGTGCATTTCATTTATTACCTCTAAATGATTATGTAATATTATAAATACATTTATATGCTGGATATATATGATATATATTCTATCCAAATCAGGAATGTCATTCTGGATATAAAGAACATTTGACCACACGAACAACATGTAATTGTAAGAAGTCCACTTTCGACTTAAGAACCAAATATCGACAAAACAAACATTATTAACTTACATGATTACATAATGTTTATAACATGACAATAAGTGTTCTAAAAGGAATAATGAACTAGAAAAAGATTCTTAATAAAGTGTAAATTAACTCAAGTTTATTATTCAGGACGTTAAAGAATGATCGAGTCAAGTCGGACCCGAGGTAAGGGATCATACTCCTCTCTTTCTTTTTAAGTACACTCTTTTATGTCATTCCTTTTAAGATAATATTTCTTGTGATTGGGATGTTCTTTTATATTAATCTTACTGTAATTTTATTGTAATGTGATGAGATACCCTATTTGATCTCATCAATCCATTTTTGGAAGTTTTAAGTGGCGTCGTTAGGCTGTCGAGTTTTCATAAGGGATTTTTCATCTCACTTTTATTCTCGTGAGATTTATACTACATTTGCCACAATTTCCTTTGATTGGTTTATGTACTTCACATTATTACACTCCTTTTGTAATATAATTCCATTTATGGTAATTTACATATTCATTGTATGACAATTCTTCAATGGGGTGTACTTTTCGAAAGTTACCCAAGTTGGTAAGGGAACCTTTCACCCTCCTCTTTTTAAAAGACTTCGTTTGTTATGTCTTTTAATTCACATACTATTATGTTGGGATATGTTCTTCTATATCCTGATTGATGTAAATTTTATGTCCATGTTATGATATTCCCTTTTTATCTCTCATCAACTCATTTTCTGAATTTTTGAAGTGACGTTGTTAGGCTGTCGAATTTTACCAAGGGAACTTCTTAACCCAATTTCCGTTCTTTGGGTTAATCTCCTAATTTCAAATTATATCATGATATTATTATGTCCTATCTTGTATTTTTACTTTCTTTATATGTACTTATATTTAATACACATAATAGATCCATTTTATTTAAAAATGATCTTTGTATGGGACTTCGTCTCAATCTCCTTTCATTGAGGCAAAATTTGTTTTATACACAACCTTCTTTAATACGATGTATAAACCCCTTTGACTTTTACGTTTATTCAAAAGGAATCTTTTTTTATACTAAGCGTTTACTAAATGAAAAAAGGGAATGTTTTTGTCGTACGTATGCGGCGACAACGACTTCTTCGCCGTCGTGACCGTTATTTGAGTTTCGGCTTCCTCTACAAGTCATACCTTCTTTTTAAAAAAAAATAAATACCATGTTTTACTTTTCATTTATTATGGTATCGAAAATGGTTTTCATAATGTTTTTATATCAATTTTTTGTATTTATATCTTGTGATTGAAAGGTGGGAATGTTATGTTTCCTTTATGCATGTTTTATGTGATATGCTTATGTTGAGGTTCTTGGGAATTATTATGAAAACAGGTGGTTCCGTGATAAACTAAGGGCAGGTGAGCCCGATATAGCTCTCCAATGCATTGGGTAACGCGAAGGAGTGAAACATTAAGGTTTCTTCGAAGAGATTTTAGAGAATATACTGTGATGGGTATTCCAAACGTAACCAAGAGGGTAACTCCCTACGTAAGAATGATATGAATGCCTCAAGTTACCTCTATGTCTTATGATTTCTATGATTTATTCATGGTTTTATAAGGTATGTTAAAGTGCCTATGTTTTATGGGTAAATTATGATTTCATTCTTATGTATATGTGAACTCATGTTTCCTTTCCATATTTTTATAACCCTTACTGAGCTTTTTATGCTCTTCCCAAGTTTTTGAAATGTTTTTCACAGGTCAAGGGAAAGGTACATGATGTGATGATAGGGTCAAGGATGTGTCAAGAAAGAATCTGTGTTTTATTTTAAATATGATTCCGTTGATGGGAAGAATGAATATTGTCTTTTATGTAACCACTTTGTTTAAATGTGGAATGTAATGCAAGTTTCATGATCTAATTATCTAAAACTCTAAACCTGAAAAGATCCTCAATGTGTAATCTTGTAATAACTCAAGATTAAGTAAGGTTTAAGGCTGGGGCCTTATATTTGGTATCAAAGGTTGGTTTAGATAACTTTATAGGTTAGGGTATTCTTTAAGCATAAGTGACATTACCATAATGGTTAGGATTTCAGAAAGAGTCCTAGTTTTAAATAAAGTGAATGAGTAAGTATATCTTAGTGTTTACCTTCCTCATTAGTACATGATGGTTTTGTTGATATACTCACACTGACATTTCTGTTTTTAGTGAATGGATGGATCTAGCAGGCACCAAAGAGACAACAGGTTTGAAGGAAACTGTGGTGGTTCTCTGATTAAGATACTAGATAAAATGGAGGATTCAATAAGGAAACTCGTGGTTGTTCTAGACCAAATATCAAGGAGTCATGATCAACCACTTGAACCTTAGTATGTTCTGTAATGCATCATGTACGAGATGACCAATCGATGTGGAAGTTCAGGTAATAATTAAAATGGTAACCATTAGGGTTTATATGATCCTTACTTTTAAGGTAATTATGGGTTATTATATGTTATGATGGAAAATGAAAGGCATGAGATAAACTTGAGGTTAAAATATGTTATGTTTATTATTGAAAATTTTATCTCGTTTTGGGAAATGTTTTGATAATTATATAGCTTTGGAAAAAGGACAACACACAGACCGTGTGACAACCCGCCGCGTCGAACAATGCTGCGGGAATCGAACCCACAACCAAAGTGCGACTGGTATTTATCGCCTACCACTGGACTACGTGAAGTCCCTGGTTAGTTTGACTGATTCTTTCTAGTTATATGATTTTATAAATTAAGAGTAAGTTGATTTTCGGTTATTTATGAAAATGATTAACCTATCCTGGAGGATATGTGATTAGGTTAATTACATTTTAATACGAGACTTTAGGAGCAACTGATGTTGTTTGGAGATAAATGTTACGATTTAACATGGAAGACTATGTGACTAAATCCTTCAAATATTTGGGTTTCAATATTAGATTGGTTTACTTTGAAGAATTTTATCGAAAATTTTTTTATCTAATGGTCCTCGTTAAACTTTGGGTTTTTTTGGACAAATTTTGGAGGTTAAGAATAGATTTTCTTTTTATAAAGGGTTATCCTTTTCTGGATTATCTAATCTTGTACTAGCCTTTTTGGTTTTGGTTTTGGTTAAAGTCTAAATACATGGGAAGTATATAGTTCTCTTTTGTGGATTAGGTGATTCTTTAAAAGTTGATTATAGTACTCTTAATGTGAACAAGTCTTCCTAAATACTCGCCTTTTGGAGAAAATATGAGTTTGTGTAAGGAATCTAATAAAAGTTGAAAGTCAACATGATAAGTGATTATGTTTCTTTATAAATAAATTCCCCAATAAAAAGTATCTTAAAACAAAAATGTTGTCTATTAACTTTTCCTACTGGGGAATCGAATACTGTTTAACCCATCACAAGTTTGTGATTTTCTCATGGTTAACTTTCTCCTAAACATGTTTTCTATCACTCTTCCTCAGAACATGACCCTATGTTTTCTCCTCCATGTCCATGTTTTCATACTTGGAATCCTAGTATGGGTTAACTCGGGTGACCTTTGTACTTATCTTTCTTTATTTTAAAGTGATTTTTTTACCGACTATTCTTCCGATGTGGGACTTTCAAGGATGTTTCCAAGCCCAATTTTAAAATTGCGAGGACGCAATTCCCAAAAGGGGGGAAGGATGTAACAACCCAGGTAAATAAAGAATATGACATTTTCATATTTATCCATATTTGTGAATAAAATATTAATATGACTTTAAAGGGGATGCTATGCTCGATGGCGTACCCAACACGCAACAACGAGTTTCTTGGGAATCTTACGTTGCACTCTAATAATAAAATAATATTATTTTAAATGGCAGTTAACATGTAGCCGTTGTATTGGCGGGAATGGATAGAAATTACTAAAATATGATTATATATGTTTTGAAATGTTTTTACATTTATCCAATAAAAGATAAAGGCTTAAAATACAGAAAGAATTCAATTTTAGGCGTATATGCCCTAGTTTTCACTAAAGGTTCACTTATCGCCTTTTGATGGAGAACCGTCATTAAATATAGTTTTGTTCACTCTTATAAATTCTATTGTACCAAATAAAACTCTTCTTTAGAATCGGGACATCAAAATTTAATTTGTGTAAATTTTTGGTATCTTTCCGATAAAGTTCATTTTTTTAATGAATAGTTGTAAAATGTTGTATTTTAATTCAAAACCTCTTTTTAATCTAATTTATTTATATTATTAGATTATCATTTGAATTGTTTTTAAAGTGAAATTAGAAAATATTTTTACCATTAAATCCAATAGTGGTCGTTGGAATTAATTTCACTTTGAAATCGGACTTAAACTAGTGTCAATCTTTTGATACTTATTGTTTCATAAAAACACGCTATTTGCTCTGACAGCGAGAATTAATTATTAAATTAATTAATTAAACTTATATGTTGTGAATTTTGTAAAATGGACTTCATTTTTGAATTCAAAATATCAAATATAGCTTAGGGTGAATTTTTTGTAATTTTCTGAAAAACTTCAATTTTTGATGAATAGTGAAACCACTAAGTGGTACTTATAAAAACTGATTTTCCGTTTAAATGAAATTTTGCCACCTTTGTGTTTTGAATTTCAAAAATCTGACATACATGGTTGTCATTAAGAAGTAAAATGTGGTTCAATGGGATTAAAATAATTTTTTGGTGAATAGTAACTTATTAAGTTTTTAATCGCGATTAGAGGTAATTAGTGTAGTTTAAGGTAAAAATAATGTTTTAATAATATTAAATGAACTTGAAACATGTCCTAACCTCATTGGATGTGTCATGTCAGACCAAGACAACCCATGGGTCAACTTGGGGACCCCATGAAGCCACTTTGGTTGGAAAATGACATTAATATCTTTTTATTTAAAGTTAAAGTAAAAATGAGACAAACATGAAATGTTTTACTAAAACAATTTTTACTTGGGGTTATACAAATCAGATTTTTGACTATAAATATTAATTGGAAAGATAAAAATATTTCTTACATAATAGTATTTTTTTCATAATTTTTAGACATTAAATAAATTAAATTATTTATGACATCATGATGATGCAGCGATGACCTCATTATTTAACGATTTAAATAAAATGGAAAGATAATGTAATATCTAATACCTAAACATGTCCAAAACCTATTGGATGAGTGGATTTCAAACCCTTATCACCTTATCCTCGAAACACATCAATGTGGGACCTCCTAAATCCGAATAACATTTTCAAATAAAGTAACATTTGTTTACTTTCCAAGAGTTCCCCTCCTCTCCTCTTATAAAAGGCCCCCACCTCTACCTCCTTACCCAGACTCCCAAAGCCTTTGGCTCGGCCCACCCCTGCCCATTTTGCCTCTCCACTTCCCTCTCTTACTCCTTGAAGCCTCACTTTGGGCAGAAGTCTTCCCAAGGAAGCCTTTGAGCTCAAACCAAAGGGAGTTACCCGATTTTAAGGTAATGTGTTCACTTGAGTCTTTTTGTTTTATTTTGCCTCTCCAACCCCCTAAACTCTTTTTATTCATTTCTTTTGTAACAACTCCAGTATCTTCAATATACTAGGATGTTTTTATAATAAGGATTCTAGCTACACTTACACACACCTACATATAATGGTTAAAGAACATACTGTTTCCGTGGATGGCGAATTTCTGCCTCACGAAATGATGATTGTTCAACACTCATATAACACCTTCAAAGGTGACCACTAAGATGTCACTATATTTATATATGATATATAATATGTTTATGTTTTACTTAAGATTATGTATTTTTCATTTGTGTCTTACCTTTATGGCTTCCATTATGGGTATACGTGATATCTTCATTTTAGGAAGTGCAGACTACCGCCCCCTCAAAGTGATGTGATTCGTTAATGCCATACATGGGACGTATAAAGAATGGATTTAATGTTATTATATGATGTTATACTGGAATTATAATATACCTATATATCATTATTATTTATTTCCATTAATGTATGAGATAGAAATGAAAGTAGAGTTCATGCGTACGTACGGCTTACCGTCTCCATGAACGGTGCATTTCATTTCTTATCCCCAAATGTAATGTACTATTATAAGTACATGTATATAATGGATATATATTATTAATGATACATCTAAATGATGAATATAATTCTGGAATTAAAATATACATACCTCTCATTTAGTTTTAATTCCATTAATATGACAAAGAAATGAAAGTAGCGTTCATGCGTACGTAGGGCTTACCGTCTCCATGAACGGTGCATTTCATTTCTTACCTCTAAATGATTATGTAATATTATAAATACATGTATATTCTGGATATATATGATATATATGCTATCCAAATCAGGAATTTCATTCTGGATATAAAGAACCTTTGACCACACGAACAACATGTAATTGTAAGAAGTCCACTTTCGACTTAAGAACCAAATATCGACAAAACAAACATTATTAACTTAAATGATTACATAATGTTTATAACATGACAATAAGTGATCTAAAAGGAATAATTAACTAGAAAAAGATTCTTAATAAAGTGGAAATTAACTCAAGTTTATTATTCAGGATGTTAAAGAATGATCGAGTCAAGTCGGACCCGAGGTAAGGGATCATACTCCTCTCTTTCTTTTTAAGTACACTCTTTTATGTCATTCCTTTTAAGATCATATTTCTTGTGATTGAGAAGTTATTTTATATTACTCTTACTGTAATTTTATTGTAATGTGATGAGATACCCTATTTGATCTCATCAATCCATTTTTGGAAGTTTTAAGTGGCGCCGTTAGGCTGCCGAGTTTTCATAAGGGATTTTTCATCTCACTTTTATTCCTGTGAGATTTATGCTACATTTGCCACAATTTCCTTTGAGAAGTTTATGTACTGGCCATTATTACACTCCTTTTGTAATATAATTCCATTTATGGGTATTTACATATTCATTGTATGAAACTTCTTCAATGGGGTGTACTTTTCGAAAGTTACCCAAGTCGGTAAGGGAACCTTTCACCCTCCTCTTTTTAAAAGACTTCGTTTGTTATGTCTTTTAATTCACATACTATTATGTTGGGATATGTTCTTATATATCCAGATTGATGTAAATTTTATTTCCATGTGATGAGATTCCCTTTTTATCTCTCATCAACTCATTTTCTGAATTTTTGAAGTGACGCTGTTAGGCTGTCGAATTTTACCAAGGGAACTTCTTAACCCAATTTCCGTTCTTTGGGTTAATCTCCTAATTTCAAATTATGTCATGATATTATTATGTCCTATCTTGTATTTTTACTTTCTTTATGTTTACTTATAGTTAATACACATAATAGATCTATTTTATTTAAAAATGATCTTTGTATGGGACTTCGTCTCAATCTCCTTTCATTGAGGCAAATTTTGTTTTATACACAACCTTCTTTTATAAGGTGTATAAACCCCTTTGACTTTTACGTTTATTCAAAAGGAATCTTTTTTTATATGAAGCGTTTACTAAATGAAAAAAGGGAATGTTTTATTCTTACGTATGCGGCGACAACAACTTCTCCGCTGTCGTGACCGTTATTTGAGTTTCGGCTTCCTCTACAAGCCATACCTTCTTTTTAAAAGAAAAATAAATACCATGTTTTACTTTTCTTTTATTTTGGTATCGAAAATGGTTTTCATAATGTTTTTATATCAATGTGTTGTATTGATATCTTGTGATTGAAAGGTGGGAATGTTATGTTTCCTTTATGCATGTTTTATGTGATATGATTATGTTGAGGTTCTTGGGCATTATTATGAAAACGGGTGGTTCCGTGATAAACTAAGGGCGGGTGAGCCCGATATAGCTCTCCAATGCATTGGGTAACGCGAAGGAGTGAAATTTTAAGGTTTCTCCGAAGAGATTTTAGGGAATATACTGTGATGGGTATTCCAAACGTAACCAAGAGGGTTACTCCCTACGTAAGAATGATATGAATGCCTCAAGTTACCTCTATGTCTTATGATTTCTATGATTTATTCTTGGTTTGATGAGGTATGTTAAAGTGCCTATGTTTTATGGGTAAAGTATGATTTCATTCTTATGTATATGTGAACTCATGTTTCCTTTCCATATTTTTATAACCCTTACTGAGCTTTTTATGCTCATCCCAAGTTTTTGAAATGTTTTTCACAGGTCAAGGGAAAGTACATGATGTGACGATAGTGTCAAGGATGTGTCAAGAAAGAATTCTTGTTTTATTTTAAATATGTTTCCGTTGATGGGAATAATTAATATTGTCTTTTATGTAACCACTTTGTTTAAATTTGGAATGTAATGCAAGTTTAATGATCTAATTCTCTAAATCTCTAAAACTGAAAAGATCCTCAATGTGTAATCTTGTAATAACTCAAGATTAAGTAAGGTTTAAGGTTGGGGCCTTATACATAGTGCAAGTACAATATTATCCTATTGCTTTTTCAAATCACTCATGTAATGATTCCTTGAACAGAACTATCAGAAAAAATTAGAAATCTCAATCAATGGCTCAACAACCTAGGTAAGTAAGCAATCATGAATTGCTATAGGAATTAACTGTTGAAGTATAATATGATTATCGTGACTTTTCAACCCCTATAATTTCATTCTCATCATATTGGCACTCTTAGAAATATTAGAGCAATAACCTTTTGGCCACTTAATATCTTCAAATTTGATATAAGTGTTTGTTTCTCTTTTTTACTCATTGTGTATTTTGCAGCAGGAATGTATGCCCGATTTCTGCCACCTGAATATAAATGTAAAGGTTTTCTCAATCCCACTTCTTTCAAATCATGTCGAGCAGTATCTTTGTCCTTTTATTTCTCCTTGACGCCTAAAATGGTGCACAATATATTATCACATACATTTTTTTCAATGTGCATCACATACAAATTATGTCTTAAAATATTTTATTTCCAATAAGACAATTAAAAAAAATACTTTTTTTCTTCCAATTATGATTATGTTGTCTATTTATTACAAGAATAGAAGGAAATGAAGGAGCCAATATATCTTGAAAATCATACATTGTTGAAATGTTTTCTTGATCAAGTTGTGCATGAATTTGTACCCTAGATAGTATTTTTGGTGATGAGTCGTGCTCTCTATTCCCATCAAACGACCCACAATCTTTTTTGAACCAGTGTAATGGAGGAAGAAAGCATATGTGACCAAGATATGCCCACTTTCTATAGTTCTTAAGCTATATAGATTTATTACTTTTATTACAACAAGTGAAAGAGAATTCACCTTTTGTACTCCAACCTGATAAGTTAGAAGATGTTGGGAAATCATTAATTTTCCATAACAAAGTAGCTTACAGTCTAAAAATTTCATTAGCTTCTGAGTAAAAATTCATTACACCATTAGACCAGAATTTTTGCATCTCATTAATCAAAGGTTGCATATAAAAATTGATTCTATCGACAGGTCCTCTCGATCCATTAATTAGAGTTAATAATAACAAAAATAGATACTTCATACATACCCAAGGGGGAAGGTTATATGGAACCAACACCACTGACCACGTACTATGTGTCGCACTAACCATGGACCTAAACAGGTTAAAACCATCTGCTTCCAAACCCATTTAAACATTATAATCATCTCGGGAAAATTCTAGGTGTTTTTTATCAAACTATTTTCATGCCAAAGAATGTTTCGGTGAGTTAATTTATCGACCTCTTTGTTTCTATCTAAATTACATGTCACCAATTAAGAAATTTTAGTTAACATGAAGAATCTCTCCAGTCTCAGTGTTAGTGGGAAATAATGCATACGCTTAGCAGAAACTTGTTTCTTTTGATTCAAGACCCTTCCAGGAAGAATCTGACTACATTGATTAATCTCATTGGCCTTCTACCTTGATATATAGAAAATAATACAAGTATTTAATTGTGCATTCTCTTTTCTGAGAAACATGAAATTATTGCAGAATGCATCAATGGTATCATATTTAAAACCAAGCTCATCGGTCAACTTATGAGCTTGATAGAATGATTCTAGAATCTTCACTCCAGTAGGGAGTACCTTCTTCAATAATACAAAAAACATGTCGAATGAGGTGTTTTTCCATTTATTCAGGGCCTTCAGGTGTAGAAATTCAATAATGAATGAAAATTTACTAAATTTAATGCATCCATGATATAATTTACTATGCACATCGTCAAGAATTTCAAATAATTTCAATACTTTTCTATCTACAGAAGAATGGGGATTACTCCATACGACGTCGTTATTTAAGACCTTACTGTCTTTAGATTGAAACCGACATATCATATCATTGATCATTATGTTCATCAGATCAACTATTCTCTAATCAACATCTATATGAATAATTTTTGATTGATGATAGGAAACAGACTCTTCTCCGCAATGTTTTCATGTCTTATATTTTTTCAAAAAACAAAATCAAAAACATATGTTCTCTAACACTATCTCATTTGAAGAGATATCTATTTGAACATTTTCTTCATGGAAAACTAATCAAATTTCTTGGAAATCCGCTGGTCAGATCCATAAATTGATTAATCCCCTCATAATATTCAGAAGAAAACCTATCTTGTTTATCAATCCAACTCTTATCCAGATCTGTATTTAATAGAAAGAAAATAATTTAAATATCTTATTTAATTTCTAAAAAAACTTTTATCATTAAAACTTAAAAATCAATGAGTTCAAAGATATTTTTAAGGACAAATAAATGATGTGCATTAGTTTTGCTGATATTGTGACATATTTATACATATATATATTGATCTACTTCAACAAGGAGGAAACAATTTATAAAACTTGTGTGATTCCATTATAAGAAATCTACGAGAGAAGATTAGATCACTTGTGTAATATTTTAATCCTTCACCCATGTAATATGGTGAACATAGTTCTAGGATAATCCCTAGAACCTTTTGATATGTGAAAATTAAATATTCATTTATTATTATTTTATGTCTTATATGGAAAAAATATCAAGGTGTTTTTTGGTGTTTTGTTGTCAAGTTCAAGTTTTCAGATCACCTATAAGGTGGGGTGTGGGTAGATGTCCTGAACTAATGCTGCTATGTGCACTAATATTGGTGTTTAGATGGTATGTTTTGAAGAAAGTATGTTCCTATCAGAATCCATCACTAAAAAAGATTATTTCATGTGTAATATGGGTGGTGGGTGTTATTAGAGACTTATTAAAGTGATAGGAGTTCATTACAATAATTATTTTCAAAGGAAATGTGTTGTAGAAAAAGAAATATATGTAATAAGTGGTGATTGAAGACCAAACTATGTTGGGAAAAGTATTGAGAACAATCTGACATGATTTAAATGTTTCTTTATTAAAAAGGGAGAGAATTTTACTCTTGAAATATAAAATAGTTCATTGATAAAGTCAATATCACACTTCAAACTTGACCTAGACAGTTAAGTTAGGGAACAATTCATTGTAGGTTCAAGATATTTTAGAAAAGTGTATGGAATATAGCATGATGAACTTCATAATAACTTCTTGACGATACTGGATTGATGTTCTCTCAACCTTGGTCTATCAATATATCATAATAATAATCACTATTATATTTCCATCTTCTTCTTTTATACCTTCTGGTGAAAAATTCTTCACTCTATCATCTCTATGTTTCTACTACACCTTCAATGATACAAGAACCCTCAATTTTGAAATCATAATTCCATTTCCTCTCTCAATACCGATTTTCATGAATGAACTACTGTATTGTGAAAGTAAAAGAATGACTTAACTATAAGGGACTCGACCGCATGTAAAGGGTGGTGACTTGATTGCGGATCAATGATGTCATAGGGTATCGACGATAGGGGTTCAACGGATGGGATGGATAGGGGAGAAACATGTTGACGGGGGAGGGATGACTTAAAAAATCATGGGAGGGTCCTACAGCGAGGTGCAACAGGCCGGGAGGGTTCGACGGAGGTGGGATGGGAGGAATCAACAGTGGTGTGCAGTGGGGCCGGGAGGGATGGACGACGGTTGGACTATCCAAAGTCACAGCGTGTATGTGGGGGTGTGGGGGTCGTTGGATCACGGGGGTGTCTTAGGGTCACAGGAGCGTGAACAGGGGAGAGGGTTGGGGGTTCGGGGAGTTTGAATGAGGGGGAGAAGGAAATTTAGGGCGGGGGGATAAAAAAATAGCAACTGTAATTTGGTAATCGCTAATAATATCAATAGTGACCACCAAATGGTGATCTCTCTAATAGCCCCACCTCGAAAACTAAAATTTCTACTAGTGAAACAAGCCTGAATTTCCAAGTGTAGTATAATAACCTGTGAATAATACTATAATTTCATAAATTCAATATTCTAGAGTCCCCAATACATGTTAAGCCACCTTAGGAAGTAAGGGTGTTCAAATTTCTTACAGGAGACTCATGTATAGAGAATATGATGGTTATGTCATTATTTTATCATCAACATCTGATATTAGTTGCGGTTACAATATCATAACATGGATGATTTAACATGTTGTCTCATCTCCGAAAAAACATATGAGGAGAAAGAGAAAAAAGATATGAATAAGGTGATGATTACACTAGACATGTGTAAATTGAAATATGGATCATGATCTTTCAATGGATTCCGTTATCATATCTTTTTCACCCATTTACTCCAGTATTTTTTTAGGTGAAAAAATGAATTGGATAGATTAAATGCTTCATTACATTTTGGGTAAAATTCACCAAGAAATAATAATATTAAATACATGTAAATTTTTAGTTCTTATGGAGAACCAGTTGAAAGAAAATGTGATAAGGATAGTAGAAAAGGAAACGCTAAAGGAAAATTATCAATGTATTTCAATAAAAAGAAGTTAGCTATTAAACAGAATGTTATTTGATTCATATAACATGATATATTTCTATGGAAGATAAATTTAATGAACTGAATTAAATAAAAAAGTACCTTCTTCTTATTTAGTGTATAATCACCAATATAAAATGTAATGTTTCATTCATAATTATGGGGTATTAAATACAATATGTTTCTTATATATGTTTATTTAAATATAGTAACCAAGTAGAGAAACATTACAAGAAGTAAGTTCTATTCTCCAAGCGGTTGAGAAAGGGTGATTCCTAAGTCAGTGGTGAGAAGCACACAACTTCTAATTGCAAAGTGATTAATTATAGTAAAAAATTTAATGAGTATAACCTAAAAAAATTTCATGTGTCCTCTGAATATAATGAGACATTATTCCATGTTTAGGAATGAATGTTGCTTGTGGTGTATCATACTCAACCAATAGTTTAGTGATGCTTTAATCATAGGCAATTCATAATGAATATAAAATATAAGACTTTTTTACCCACTTGTGGAAGGATAATTCTATGTCAAGTAAAACTAAAATTGGGTGTCTAGTATATACCCAGTATGGTATTTAGACTCAGAAAAGATAAACATCATAATTATTATCGATGTATATACTTATTTAGTTTTGATAAGGAAACCTTTAGAAATAATGGTATGCTACAAATATTTGGGAATTTTTTTTATTAAGAGAGAATAAACTATTTCAATGGTAATATAGCAGAAAATATAGTACATAATATTATTTTAAGTCTTTAATTAAGGATAAATTGATGTATGCGACAAGCATGGTCAGAACATATAATATTCCTCAGGGTGGAATGCCAAAGAATACCTTGACCAAGAATTAATAAATCAATATAATGTAGCATGGAGTAATTCCTAAAAGCACATTATCTTATCAAAATCAAGGAATCAATGTTAATAAGGATGATCGATGATAATTCTTACATGTTTAAATTGATCAAAAAAAATACAACATAAAAAATTATTAAATGCACCTTTTATACATCAAAGTCTTAATGTAAGTAGTATCAATGTTGAAACCTATAGAAAATTCCAATATATTTCAAGATGTGCTTCATAAATAAAAATAATATCTCATAACCATATGAAAACTATTATGAAAAATGGATATAATATGAGTTACAGTATGATAGAAGTCTATAATGTCATAAGAAAATGTGTTTAGATGCAAAGAGTTTGTTAGGATATAAACAAACTTGCATAAAAAACACATTGTGCATTTAAATTAATTATCTTGAAATTTTCTTATGATATTACAGAAACCCCTAAGATATAAAACATATAGTCAAAGTTAATGACAAAAATTCTATATAAGGGTTCACATATCTACTTGAGATGGTGGAATAAAGATTGACTTGGGTTTAGTCAATGTTATAGATACACATGTATTTCAGATGGGAACTAGTTCCACAAGGTATGTGGAAGAGGAATGTTCAAGAGACACATACTACATAGTAAGTTTAAAACTATAGAGATGGTTTTATATTCACCGTGGATGGTGAAAAATTATTCATTATGAATAATAATTCCTACAAGTAAGCGGTATATCAAAATTAGATAAGATTAATATGGTTAATTAAATTTCAATAATGGGTTCCATGTATCAAAGTGAAAAGGGGATTATTATATTGAATATTATGGTGGGTATTTAAGTGAGACGATACATGGATGGTAAAAATGTTGTACAAATAAGGCTTGATTGGTAATACCAAGTCATTATGCCTAAATGCATTAGAATTTTACTTTTCATATCTAACTTATATGATCATTTTATTGTACATTTTATTCCATGATCACCAATCGTGGAAGGTTTCTATTTGAATCCCCCTGGAAGGGATGGTGACATTAGAGTATACCAATAGGGTTTCAAATTACTTAAATATGGTTTAGGATTAAAGTAATAAATAAGATCATAGAGTATTCCTTTGGAATGAATTTCTTCCATGTGTCTACCATATGTTACTAGAAGTGCCATTATTTTCAAGGTATAATATGTTCATTTACATATTAAAAATATATATTGGTCTTACATTTAGTTAGGCTAGAATAAAGTAAATACTCTAGTGATTTAATTAAAGTACCAACCTAATTTATAGGTAATAAGAACTACTGAGTAATATCTAAAGGTTTCTTAGACCTAGTTAATTGTATATATAGTGACATGGTTTTGAAAAATTAAAATTGGAATAATTATAGAGAATAAATATTTCTAGTGTCATATGAAAAAAAATCTCTCCAATTTCACATGAATGGTCATATGAAGAGATTAAGTGTTGAGTTGAGTTCTATATTCTTCGAAGATGGATCAATCATGTAAGTCATGGTATATAACAAATATGATATTTCCATAATATACTTTATTGCAGGAAAATATCAGCTATATCCAAGATAACTACAAGTAAATAAGTCAATACTGTCTGATTTACCTTGGGAAAGTACAACAAATATGTACCTAGTATGTCGAGATGAATGGATACTAGTTTTGAGGGGAAACAAACTAGACTTATTTGGATCAATTTAATCTGGTATCACAGTTAGGCTAAGGTGATGAGTGAAACAGGATCATATAATTCAGTAGTAAAAAACCTGTGAATTCTGAGTATGTTGTAGCTTCTAAGGAATATAAGAAGAGGTTATTATAGGAAATGGTTTCTTCTAGTTCTTTAAATCACACTTAGTAAGTAAATCATTATCATAATGTGAACAATGATACTCTTACTAGACGAGATGTCATGTTTTAATAGTGGAAAAATAGAATACACAGAAGTTTTACATTTATTGAGAAGGTTTACTCAATAAGGTGAGGTCGTATATAGAAGAATAGTCACGTGGAATAACCATGGCAGACCCAGCAACTAAAATTTTAACTTGTAAGAAACATGATCTTCATCATGTGAGATCTAACAAGGTCAGTTAGCAAGTTGGCTCTGGTGAAAGTGGGAGTGTTGTAATAGTGGGTTCCCAAGAACCAACTAAATAGTACTTCTGATTAACATATCATGTGACATTCATATATACATGATTTATTTTCACCCTATAGTGTAGACATTTATGCATCCACTATTTAATGTTAATGTCTATATATTAATTATCATATCAAAAGTTTATAGAAAATATCATGATATAATGAGAACTTTTAGAAATAATGACATTAAAATTAAACAAAGGTCATATGGTCTAGATACATCATAATAACTAGTAAAAGTTGATATTTGACTATCGAGTGTTGGGGTATCATAATTATTAATACTTCTTCTAATGAAGTTCGCACTTGGTGATCTCTAGTGGCAATATCATGAGGATAGACCTGCCAATAGGAACACCGCATGTTTTAGGTGTCATTGGTTATTCCTCTCTATGAACTTGTGTATTGGTATCCTAACTTGAGATCATTGTCATTGTGTTCTATTTTATGATTTACTTTAATTCAAGGAAAAAACCATGATATTGAAATTTTTGTGAGGTACCTTATGTTGGGCGCATCATTAGTGGTGTGGAATTGGTTGAAATGTCAAGAAATTATTTCTTCCTTCCAACCTCAGGAATTAATATATCTATGACCTTATTTATTAGGATTAAAGTACCTTGAAAAATCCTTGGACAAGTCATTCGAGGAAAAATCCATCCAGTTAGATCAAAAAATTATAAAGAAAGATAAGGGTGATGACACAAGTGCACGTCCTTCTTTATGGGATATCTAAAGACAACGGGATCAAATTACACTATGTGTGATCATAGGTTTGTTGTTGTTACTATGACTATACTTGTCTCTTTAGGGGGCTTGAGGGGTTTCTATACCCCACTTTGGGTATGTGAATACAATTTATTGCTATCGAGATAACATCCTAGAGGGTCACACACAATAGCATATTCAAGAATCATCCCTATTCAATTGAATAGGTATGTCGGAAATGGTAGGCCCTACCATGGGGTCTAAGTGTTGTCCAAGTAATTATTCATCAATAAATAAATAAATTCAATATAATTAAATTTAAGAATAATTGGGTTGAATTTATTTAAATTATTTTCAAGTTGAGTAAATACGAGAAATAAAATTATTTGAATGAATATTATTTTAATATTCCAGATTCATTTAATATTGGCGGGAAGGATGATTCAAGTTAAATGACTTGGGTTTTATCACATAATATATTTAATATATATCATAGGAATGTGATAAAAATTGAAAAATATTAATGATATGGTTTAGTTCATCATAATTATTTATTTAGTTGATGTTTAAAAAATGAGGGTCAGGGAACCCAATCCAAGTATCTGAGCATCACCTATAAATAAGTGAGATAGGATATGGGATAAGTAAAATTCATAGAGAATTAATTATAGCCTCTCTCTCCTCTCATTATTTCTAGAGATGGGAACTCTGGATTCAATAGATCGTATCGAGTTATCCCTCGCACATTACAAGAACGTTAATGTGGTGATCATTGAGGCATCGAAGGCATCATCAGATCTATGCTCAAGCACCCAGAATTCAATAATAGACACTCCAGTGGATTTTTGAAGCACATTTGGATGATCTATAGGGATTATTCTTTGGATCCTGCAATCAGTGATCATCGATGATAAGCATATGTCAAGCACAACTTCAGAATGAAAAAAAAAATCTATGGTTTTGTTTAAGTTTTTTTTCTTTTTTTAATTTAAGTGAGATATTGGGAAAATACCAGGGATCGAATAAATAGAGAAGAAAAGTCTCATAATATCAAAGATGAAAAGGTTTTAAATCCCCATCTCACCATCTTCTGTTGTGACCCCGTTACCTTCAAGGTGGTGGAAAATCTCAATAAGAAACTTACTACTAATAAAGATCTGTTATTTAAAACATAATTAAGATTTATTGAGTTTGAAAATACCTTAATGAAAATGAGTAAAAACTTTAATAAGTATTATGAGGAAAAATTTGAAGAATCTCAATCTTCTGAGAAAACCTCTTCTAAGAATTAGGTGGCATATTTACCCACTATACATAAAATTTCAATTGATATTTCTAACCATACAAGTTCTGGAAAAAACATTGAGAAATATTGGGTTTATAAAGGATATAAGAAATCTATCACATCAAAATAATCAAAAAAACACATAAAAAAGATTTCTCATACCAGGTACTTTCTCAAGGAGAAAGATATTTTCAATCTCAAAAAACTGGTTACAGGGAAAAATTATTTTCCTACTGATGATCAATACTCAATCGATATTGTTGGTGTTGTAGAATATAGGATCACAAATAATATAATTTTTGGAAAATAAATTCTCTACAAAGAAATAGGTATAAATTAAGAGGGGAAATGGTGGAATAATAGAGATTTAATTTTCTATATTACAGGTATAATGAAAGGAAAAAACACAAGATGAAAGGAATTTTCCAATGAAAACCTAGTTTGATTGTCTGGAAAAAAATTTTGGAAGATGTGATTATCCCTGAAACTTTTATAAATAAGAAAATATGTTTTGGCACTGAAGAACTGGTAATATTTTCCAAAAAATTATGAAAAAACTTTCCAAAGTAGATATAGTAAGAAAAATACCAGCCCTAAAAAGGAAAGAAGATAATATATTTTCAATATGTCAGAAAGGGAAGATGGTGGGTGAAAGGTATAAAAATGTTAAAATTCAATCCACCAAACCAATTGAGCTTATACACTCTTATATTTTTCTTCTAATGAGACATCAATAAAAAAAAGGAATTTTTATCTTATCACTTTTATTGATAACTTCCCTTTTATGACCAATATAATGTTTACGAAGCATAAATCATAGGTTTTAGAGATTATTAGATTATTTAGAAGGAATTTTGAGCAAGATATGGGTGTTTATATACTGAATCTAGGAACTGAAAATGGAAAGGATTACATAAAAAATGATTTTTAACTCTATCTGAAGAAACATTGAATCAAACACCATTACAGTGCTCTATAAACTCCTCAACAAAAATGCATGGTGGAAAGGAATAACATATGTGTAGTATAAATATAAAGAAGTATATTTTTTGGATATAAACTATCTATGTTTTCTAGAGAGAATATTTTAGTAATATTTTTATATAAAAAATATATCTTTATTATGTAGGGAATAAAAAATTAATTCCTATAAGATAGGGTATAATAAAAAATCTTCAACGAATTTTTTCAAAGTTTTTGGGGGTCCTTTTTTAATAAAGATAAAAAATCATAATATTGTAAAGTATGATAAAAAATATTAGGAAGTACTTTTCATGGGATATTTAACTAATGGAATAATGTTGTAAATGTCATAATGAGCAATTAAAAAAGTTATTGGTTTCCTATAATGTGAATTTTTTTGAAAATCCAACTCCCATAACTAAATTTATTGAAAATGTTATGTAGGATAAATTGAATACTTAAAATGAGAATAAAAAAAGTGAAGATGAATGTGATCCAAAACATGTACATGAAGATTCAGTTGAATCATGTTATGGAACAATGTGAGCATTTAGAATGTAAAGGACCCAACCCTAGTATCCTAGAGATAGTGGTTAATTTATTAAATTGGTACTAAATATAATAAATTTCATCCCAAATGACCGAATAGTTTATTAGTCTTGGTAAACGATATACATACTTGAATCCCACATTACATCGAAAAACATAAAATATGGAATAGTATTTTCTTTGGTATCATATTTATTCCCACTAGAATATCCCTACATATCCATCATAAAACATTTCATGGAATTTTTGGGAAAGGTAACAAAATAAATGGGTGAGCTCATATGATTAGTAAGAGAATGCATACAATAGAAGAAAAATAAGGAATGAGTGATATGAAAGGAATAAATGATGATCAAATAATGACACATAAATAATAACATGGTCTTGGAACATATAAAATGATATAAAAATATTAAAATAAAATCATAGACATTAATAACTGATTTCATAATGATGAAATACATAATTTTGGACATCTAAACTTACTGTAGAGGCCTTCTTTCAAGACATCTAAATCATACTGTCAAGGTCTCGTTCCAAGACAACTATAGAAACGGGTAATTTCTAGGAAAAATACCCAATATATTTTGTCTTATGAGACCTACCAATGATTATAGGGGCTATGAAATTATGGGTCCCACCCACTATAAAATAAGACCAATGTATTAATCATATGAAAAAATAACTCGACTTAATCATCATGCCTTAAAAATCAATAATTATCTGCATTCAAAGAACTAAAGTAGGTGTTATTAATAATTTCCTATGTTAATATGATCATAAACCATATAGATAAATATGTTGGATGGTATAATAAGATTATAACCTTAGTAAATCCTAATATTTAACAATGTATTTTTATATAGATGAACATAATTTCAAAATCTCACTGAAAAATTTCTTGTGGAAAATACCCTTTTCACTTTAAAAATAAATTTTAAAAAACTAAAACATTATAGAATATTAAGAAAACCATTTTATTTTAAAATAATCGTGTAAAATTGTAAATTAAGTTTCAAAAAATTGGTATTTCATGATGGTGGTAAATTATTTTTATGCCGAGTGAAATAAAATAATGATTCCTTTCACATGCATGTAAAAAGTTTATAAAAGTACCTCATTCAGAAAATTAAAAGAATATTTATTTCAAAAAAATTAAAAGTAAAAAATAGGTAAAAATTTATTTAATAATTCATTGGAGAATAATAAAGACATTCTTTTATACATTTTAAGGAAAATATGGACATGGAATAGAAAGATTCCCAGCCAACTAGAAAAATAAGGCTGGTTTTCCTTAAAAACGTTATTTTGGTATATTGAGACCTTAAAGAGAAGAAAAGGAAAGAAAAAATTTTAATTTATATAAATAATAATAAGATAATAAAATATTTTAGTTTTAAAATATAAATATAAAATAATTCATTCAATTAATACTTAAACATAAATAATCCTGAATAATGATGATATTGTGAAATAAACCCTTACCACAGGATTAAACTACTTCATATATGAAAGAACATCCAATGTAATAAATATATATTTATTATAAATATATTACACAACCATATTCATATATATAATTCCATATATTATTTACTTATAATATTTTATAACCCTTTTATTAATAATTATTTGTCAAAATCACTCTCTCGTGTAAAAACTACTTTGTTTTTCATGTATGTTTTGGTTAAGTAGTTTCAGTCATTATAATTTGATTTTGGTTCCATAATATCAATAATTTTAGTCAGGATATAAATATAATATATATTCATTATATATGTATTTATATTAGTCCATAAAATTTATTGACCTAATAATAAATTACACTATTCATGAAGATGGTAGGATATATGTACGCAAGAACATTGTTTTCACTTTTCAATGGATAAAATAAAATTAAGGTAAATAATAATTTTCATTTAAAAAATAACTATTATAACATATATATCATATATATTTATTAAATATATCCTTATTACCTACAATATAAAATTTAAATAAAAAATTAATCACCTCACTTTGTGGAGGTGGTAGTTCACATGTACGCACAAGTGATGTTATCATTTTCCAACTGATTGGAAGGTAAGAACGTAGATTTGATATTATAATTACATAAGAATAATTATTTCATAAATATAATATATAAAAATAAAACTCAAAATAAAACTCATCAATAAAATATGGTGATGAAAAATAAATTGTATTTTTATGAGGAGACGGCACGTCGTACATACGCACAAGCAATGCATTCACTTTTGATTTTATGGAAAAGAATGTGGATAACTGTAGTTTCATAATCATAATAAAATTTAAGTATATTTAGTATAATTAATTTATTATTTTATGATAAATACTAGAGAATTATAAGAGCTAAAGTAATAAAATAATTGAAAGATGTTAGGTAAGGTGATTACCTCATCTTCGAGAGACCTCCTTTAGATCCTTTATTATGGAACCTAGTTTTTGTCTTTTTATGATACCATAACCACTACAACATGTATAAGTGTGTTTATAATATAAATATTTAGGTATCTTTTTATCTAGGTTGCTAAAAGTGTTGTAAATAAGTTAAGTAATGGTGTCATTTTATAAGGGAGGGAATGGAAACTGTCAGAATTATTAGAACGATTAAAATATAACTAGGTCATTCTCAATATAAATGATTCAAAATGGAAAAATATTTGAATATAAGATATTATATGGTTTAAATATCATCAAAAAATAAAATATCAGTATATTTATGTGGTATCTATAACCTTATCTTTTTTTAACCCCTTTGTTACCTTATTTTGTCCTTAACTTTGGTAACATCTTTTTTACTATTAAGGGGTTATAATTTTACTTATATGGTTAAAATTGACTCATAAATGTACAAGGAGTGAAATTTTATACTATATGTTATCTCTATTGTCCTATTTATAGTTTTTTAATTTTTTTTAAATAATTTAATAAAATATTATTTTTAAATAATATCATTATTTTCATTTTTGACACTATTTATTTAATTTGACTTCAAATACATCAAGAAAAATTTTTAATTTGAATATAAAATTTTAAAATATCCCTAATCTCTTATATTTATCTAAAAATAATGGATCAAAATAAATCAACCAAATTATATTACTTTTAATAGTTTTAAAATATTTTATTTCATTTTTTCACTAATTGAATAAATATTGTGTGAACATTGCGTAAGAATTTAGGGTAATTATATAATACCTAAAAATCATAAATAAATTAACATAATTAAAATAATTTTATTATTATAAAAATAAAAATATATATTCATTCTCCACTTGATTTCACCCTTATGTGAACACATAATATATATTTTAAAGTAAGAGAGTTATATTTTTTATTTTTCTTTACTTTAAAAATGATACAGGTTATTTTCATGGAAAATTATCACTAAAAGGATTATATTTAGAGAATAAGTATATAATGGTAAAATTAAACTCATCCAATAGAAATTTTTATTGAAATTGGTTACCCAAACAAATAATTTTAACTAAGATAAACCTAATTTACCCTTTACGGGGGTGATAAAGTTCACCACAGTTAATATTCATAATGCCTTAAAAATAAAAGGTACCTATTTACAAAATTTTAAAATCATGATTAAATATATGGAATCCATTTTATCAAATTCAATACCTATATATGTCATAAATTTATTTCACAATAAGTGCGCAAAATGAAATGAAAACGCTTTTTAGAAAAAATAAATTTTTAGACATAAAACTATATTTATTCATATCTCATGTATAATAAAAACATTTGATGAATATTAAAACATTTTATTGAAAATATTACATATAAATGTCATTAAAACCATTCACCAATAGTTATTAATTTAATTTATTAATATAAAAACATGTCATGTGCATAAAATCATTTTTTTTAAACCTCTCATTTACTATCGAATGATTTTTATATTATTTCTAATCAATTTGTAATAAATAAATTGATTTTATAAATAAATTTTTAATAATTTATTACTTACTATTCATATATTATAGTTTAATTACTAGTTTATAATGGTATACTATATTATGGTTCATTTAGATGTGGGGGTTCTTGTATCACAAGCAATCAAAAATAGAAAAAATTATTTAAAGATAAATATATATTAAAATATTAGTTTGTTACGTTCTAACCCCCTTAAAAATAATTTTTTCCATAAAATTATATCATTTATATATAAATAAATGAGTATATCTCTATTTCATTATATCCTCGGGTTCCCAAGTAGCTTCTTTGATTTATGATTCCTCCAGAAAACTATGTGAGTCATCTTTTTCTGTAGCACTTAATCTATATGATCTAATATTTATAATAGATGTTCCTCCTAGGAAATATCATTATCCAATATTATATCATCAAAGTTCATTACATGTGAAGGATAAAGTATATACTTCCTCAGGAGTGATACATGGAATGCGTCGTGAAATTGAGAGACGTTTGGTGGAAGAGCTAAGGAATAATCTTTTTTCCCTACTCGATCAACAATATTGAAAGTTAAATATAAATAGGGAACAGAATTCAATTATTTATGAATCTCATAACCGTATTTTATTGAGAAATTTATAAAAAACCCTTTTAACTAGCTTTAAATTCCTAATCACATTGACGATTATCAGTATAACGTTTTTGTCGACTATGAGATGCCTTGATGTGTTGTGGAATAGATATGACTTTATCTACCATTTCCTCATCTAAATAAAGCCCCAATATCATTATTTATTTAAATTTATCCCATTAGGTTGTAGTTATACTCTTATTTCTATAGAGGGATTCATAAAGACCCATTTAAATGCTTGAGTGAAATTTATTATTATAAGGAAACTTGACTAGAGGACGGTGTTGATTCTAAGCACCATTGAAATCCATAGATCAATATATCATCATATACTATTGGGTTTTAATGGATATCTCAAACTAACCATCTATATGTGGATGATATATTGTGTTGAAACCCAAGACAGTATCAAAATCTCACTAAATACTTTTTCATAACTTCAAGGTAAACTTCAAATCCCAATCAAATAAAATAGACAGTGGTACTCCATGTAACATTAACACCAATTTAATTTACAATCTAGAGAAGTTTCTCAATATATAAATATTAACTCATAGAAATGATGTTTTTTTACTTTATAAGGTGATATACTACAACCAAAATTGCATTATGGCCTTTTTATATTTTTGGGGAATCAGATGACAAAATTTATGGTTAAATTTTACCATTTCAATTATGGTATGGGTAATTGTTATAACATCACCTTATAATTAATTCTCTTATTCTTAACTTTATGAATCATTAAGTACTAAGATACAAACTAGTTTATTTCTCTGTTCATGTTTTCCCACCAAAACTACTCTTTTAGATCCCTGTACATTTTTGGACTTCAAGGAAGAATAAAGAGTGATAAACTATGTTCCTCATCCAATAGTTCCTTATTCAAGTCTGGTATTAATGGGAAACATACTCAGTTATTAAACCATATCATTCCACCATGTTCATAGTTGAATAATGGAGCATTCTTCTTCTTCTAAAATTCCATATCTTTCTTATATTCCTTCTTAATCCTTTCATGGATGATGATTGAACATTCATCTAAGAAAGATAAGATATTTACCCTTCCCTCGTGATTTCAATATCCATCTTCTCCAAATCCCTAAATATTGTGTCTCTTTCAATTCTCATCACATAAAAACTATAATGTTCTATCCGATTTAGAGCATCAACCACCTTTTTCAACTTCTAAAACTGGTAATGTATTAAGAAATAATAATCTTTGATTAATTCCAACAATATTCTCTAGTGCATATTCAAAAATTTATATATAAATATTTACTTCAATATTTTATTTCTAGTATATATTTATATCACATATTTCACCATACAGATAATGCCTCCATATTTTCAATGAAAAAAATACCACTTCGAACTCTAAATCATGAGTTAGTTAATTTTCCTCATGAACCTTTAATTAGAATGTGGAATAAGCTATCACCATATCATTTTTCATGGTAAACAATCCCAGTTCCATATGTAATACATCGCAATATATTATAAACCCTTATTTATTATACATTATTGTATTCACAAGTGTCTAGAAGAACCTTATCTTGAGTTCTTTGACACTCTTCACATTCATCTATCCACAAGAACATAAAGCCCTTATAATTCAACTTGGTGGGTAAATTAGATATTCATGATAAATATTTCAAAATGCTTTAGGTGTATCTATCCAACCCAAGAAAACTACATATTTTGAAAACCATGGTTGGTCTATGCTATTTATAAAAAACTTCCTCATTAAAGGATCAACTTATATACCATAAATTGATATTATATGGCCCAAGAATGAAACTTTTTTATGCTAAAATTCACACTTTGTAAATTTAGAATTAAATTTTTCCTTCCTTAATGTATTCATCACAATTCTAAAATTTTATTAATTTTCTTCCATGATCAAAGAATATATAAGAATATCATCTATAAAGAATTCCAAAAACTAGTCAAGGTAATTAATAAATAAGTTATTCATTAAATCCATGAAGATATAAAGATAATTGGTAATTCCAAATGGAATTACTATGAATTATTAATTATAATAACTCAAACAGAATGTCATATTGTGTATATATGGCTTCTTGATCCTTAGTTTATGATATCCAGATCAATGATAAATATTGAAAAAATATATAAATACTCATAATTGATCAATTAGATCATCAATATAGGGTATAGGACCCATGTTCTTAATAATAATTTTGTTTTCTTTCTAATAATTAATTAAAGTACACATTAACCCATATTTATTCTTAATAAAAGGAATATGTGCACTCCATGATGAATCACTTTTCTAAATGAATCCCTTATCTTGATTCTATTATATTTTATTCTTCAATTCCTAACTATTAAGTGGGGTAATTATATATGGATCCATTCAAATAGTTTTAGCACTAGGTAAGAGTTCTATTGAAAACTCAACTTTAAGATTCAGGGGAATACTTGGAAAATCCTCAGGAAACACATTAGAATATTCTCAAACAATTGGAATATTTCCAATATTGAGTTTCTCCCCCAACTATTTGGGATAAATATCCCACATGAATAGGTGTAAAACCCCATATTATGGAAGTAATTTTAATTGGGTGTCCAGTATTATCCTCTTTTTGATAGACGATTGAGGGCTGATTCAGAATATCAAATGTAACTTCCTTTATTTGATGATTGATATAGGCTCTGTACAAGGAGATCCAACCCATGCCCAAAAATATATCAAATTCAACTAGACTAGTAATAACAATATTTTTAAGAATAATGATCCTATAAACATCTATCATAAAGGAGTTTTAGACTTGATATGTGATTATCCTACCATTAGGATTTTTCACCGCCAACTCAATATCAAATCAATAAGGTGGTGATATAATACCCATAAAAAATATTCAGATATAAAAGAGTGGGTATAAATAGAATAAAATAAAACATTTTCAATTTTGGAGTATATTATTAGTGTACCTTTCACCATATCACTAGAAACTTCCACATCGATTATAGTAATTGTATAAGCTTGACACCCTCCCCTTAGCTTATTTTGTGGAAAGTTCCCCTGAGGTTAAGGGAATTAGTTATAATAGTGACCCATATCTATATAATTAAATCATTTCACTTTGATGGATTCACCCTTACACTTACATTCATGAGCATTATGGATTTTTTCAACATTTTAATTTCTTTTAGGAATGTATCAACGTGTTTCCTTCCACAAATATCGCATGTTAGAAAATTCTACTTTCTGTTCTTCCCATTATCTATTTTTTTATGTCACCCACTTCTTCTCTTTCTTTACTTTGAATCCATAATACTTGAAGAATTATTTCTCAATCTTGATAAAGTAGGATACTATATCCTTATATGATGATAATTTTTAAGAGATTAGTTCCCTTTGAAGGATTGGTTTTAACCCATAAATGAAATATACACTCTTACTATTTGGATTATGTACATAGTCCATATAATTTTTTGCTAACCTTATATGGTTATATTCATAATTATCAACATTTTCAACTTCCTTTTGTCTTAGATGCAGTAATTTTCTCTCCAAATCTAGTCATTCCTCATGAAGAAAAATTTTTCTAAGTAAAGTTCCTTATAATAATTCTATTCAATGCTTGTTATTTCCTTCTTATACTTAGTGAATTTAATCAATGAATACTATTGATCTGAATCTCCTGAGAGAAGATAACCTTCCATGCCAAGCTTATCATTTTCATTAATTCCTAAAGATATAAATATATTCTATAAAAAATTAAACCATTTATCAAATAAAAATGGATTTCTAGTATCATTTAATAATGGATGTTATTGATGCATGAATCAATATAAAATTGTTACATTGTGTTGTTGATTATTAGGATGCTTCATATTGTTCATAACCTAAGATAAACACCCCAATAAATTTATAATTTGTTTAGCTCCAACTATTACTTTATTATCTATCTTAGGAGGAAAATACCTACATGGACTATGTGTATTGATACGGCTTCCATTCCATCTACTAGGAATCATTTATAAATAATGTAACACCCTAGATTAGATCATAACATTATGAATCATAAAGTATAAATTAAAACTAGTGAAACACTTAACATAGATGGAATATTTATGTATAAATAATCTTAAAATCATAATCATGGTTTATTTGGGAATATACTCAAGGTACATTATAGGGTTGAATTCTATAATCTATTTTTTCCAAAATCTAGTTCTGAAAGTTATTACTAAACATTCTATGATACCAAGTGTAAGTACCTATACCTTAGTATCTCATATCTATTGGTTACTTTATTACATTGGTATCAAATACAAGAAACCACATCCCACATGACTTAATAGTTTAGTAGTATTTGTAACATAGATACATACTTGAATCTCACATTACATATAAAAACATAAAATACATGATAGTATTTTCGTTGGGATCATCTTTATTACCTATAGAATATATATGTATATCAATCATAATAAATTTTTAGAAATCCTAGGAAAATGAAACAAAAGAAAGGGTTGAGCTCAGATTCTCGATAACAGAATGCATGTAGTTGAAGCTAAATAATACATGAATAATATAGAAGAAATAAATTATCATCAAATAATTTCAAATGAATAATAACATGATCTTTAAAATTATCCAAGGATATAGAAACTATTCATATAAATTTGTGTACATTAATAAATGACTTTATAATTATGGAATGCATAATGTTAGACATCTAAACTTATTGTTGAGTCTTTATTCTAAGACATCTAAAATATACCATCATGGCCCCATGAAAATACATCAACATGAATGGGTAAGTCCTTGTAAAAGTACCCAATCTATTTTTTCTCATGATACCTACTAATGAATCAAAGATATATTTAATTCTGAGCCCCACTGATTACATAATACTTTCAATGCATTCATCATATGAATAAACAACCTAAATTAATCAACATTTCTTATAAATCAATAATAGTTCATATTAGAAGAACTAACATATATAATTTCAATACTTTCCTCGATAAATATAATCATAAACCATCCAAATAAATATATTGGATGGTATTATAAGAGTATATCCTTAGTAAATCATGATATTTAAAAAACAATTTTGATATAGTTGAAAAAACTTTCAAAATCTCATTATAAAATTTCTTGAGGAAAATACCTTTTTCACTTTTAAAATAATTATAAAAAAACTAAAAATTTCCATAATATTAAGAAAAGAGTTTGTTTTAAAAGAATAATTAAAATTTTTAAATTAATATTAAATGCATTAGGTGTTCATGATATTAGAAAATTCTATTCATGCAGAGTATGTTAAAATAAATAATTCTTTCATAATCACATAAAAAGGTAAAAAAATAAATTTATAACGACCTAAACTTTTATAAATAAAATTCCCCTTATTATTTAATTAGATGTATTATTGTGTATTATGGTTATAGAAAACACAATAACTTAGTTGGTTTTATTTTATACTATTATATTTAAAAGACTATTAAGCATCATAACTGTTGAACATATAGTCCTTGAATCGTGATTATATGATCTTTATAAATATAGGGTTTTAACAAATCTAATTGACACAGACAAAAGAAGTTTTGGTCTCAACCAGTAAGATTATACCCTATGAATCCCATTTATTGGAGCTTCTTAAGGAAAAAGAAAAACTGAGATTTTCTATTGATCAAGACCAAGTTGAGATCCAATAACTTAAGTACGAGTGAAACCATTTAAGGGAGAAGTTCATTCTCATCGAGATCACAGCTCAAATCTTGTATGTATAACCTCCCCTTAAAAGTCACTCCATTGTGCACCATACTCTTATGGAATTTTATGGTGTATTAAAGGGATATGTATCAAGAACCTAATAATATGAATATTTATATTTTATATAATAATGAATATAATTTCATATTATTATTTTTACTTTATAACTCATTTTTATTTTTATACAACAAAACAAAAAATATATTTTTGATTAATATTTAAAATTTAATTAAGGAATTTATTTTCATTAATAAATTAAATTTTGGAATAAATAGCATTATAATAAAATATTTTTATTAAATATTTTTTATTAAATATAAATGGTCATATAATATTTATGAAGTATAATGTAATTTTTATAAGGGTTTGAAAATTGTTATTGTTAAAAAACCTATCATTTCTCAATAAATGGGTGTTATTTTTAAAATTGAAAATTAAAATATTTAGACATAAATTAGATAAAATTAATATTATTTTTATAACCAGAATTTCAAAATTATCCAATAGTGAATTTTTATAATTTTCTCAGATAGTTGAATTTTCAGTTAAAAATTAAATATGGTATAAATATACGGAGTATATTATGACATAATAATGACCCAAAAATGATGTAATAAATACTATAATGGGTATCTATGAACAAATATATATTTTAACTTTAAAATAATGTTATTTTAAGTTTATTTGATCAATTTTATAAAGATTTTATCGATCCTTGAAACCCTTTAATATATTTCAAGGTTTTAAAATCATTTCTTTAAGAGTATGACACGCTTCCACATAATAAAGGTTATTATTATATTAATTTAGGAAATTATACTTAAAAAATAATAAAAACAAATCCCCTTTTTCAGAAACCATGGGAAAAAACATGGTAAGGTTTGTTGTTTTTGTTATTTTATTATATAGATTCCAAAGTTTGAGAAATAATAAAGAACTCCCCATTATTTTCTTATATAAACCCATCCATGATCCCATTTATCTTTAGTAAAAATACTGGATCATTTCATTACTCTGTAATAAATTATCTATATTCCTCCCAAGTTTATCCCAAACTCTCAAGAATCTCCTCCGAGACATTTGGAGTCACGCTCTCAAGGTAAGAGATCTCCCACTCTGTCTTTTTAAGCACCACTTTTATGTTATGTATTTTAATTTCCCTTTGTTCAGGTTAGGATATGTTCTAAAATATCCCCCTTAATATAAATTTTATATCTATATAATGATATACCCATTTCACTCTCATTAATCCTTCCCATTAACATTTATGTACACCCAATACCATGTCGAACTTTAATAAGGTATCTTTTCCTTCTTCTCTTTATCCAATTTTATTCATTATCTTATGCCTTATATTTACAATTCCAAATGTTTGGATATTTTTTTAAATTACCCTATTAATATAAATTTTATTTCAAAGTTATTATAGACCACTTTATCTCTCATCAAACCATTTTATGAATCATTAAGTTACGTCGTTATGTTGTCGAAATTTCACCACGATTTTCCATGCCAAAAAAATGTGTAGTGAATACGATACCCATTTTCTATCAAGGGTTTTCAACTTTATACACCTATATTTATTTGATTTGGGAATTACCTGTATTTATTCCACACTCGTTTATCATGGAATAAAATTCCAGGAAAATTATTTCATATTCTATGATCTATGTGGCACACTTAAGCATGAGAATGAAATAAAAGTGAAGGGTGCGCTTGGAATTATATAGTGCTCCAATGCATTGGATAATATTTTAGTTGCCTCGTATTTTATTCAAGAGGATAAGGAGTAAACCTAATCCATCATGGTACTTTTTTCATCATGATTTCTTGGCATTTATCCTTGATCTATGTTTATGATGTAGTGTTTTAAGTTGTGTTCACATTTCTCATGTTTCCTTTATGATTATAATATTATATCATGCCTCTCTGTCCATGTTTATGATTATCACTAATTTTAATCCTGATTTATGTGCATATTGTCTAAAATTTATTAACTTATTCCTCTTATTTAATATTTATTCCCTTACTAGGATTTCTATCTCACCCCTTTCTTATGTATGTCCTTGGGTTATCCTATGCAGTTTAAAGTATGAGAATATTGAGTAAGTTTTCAAAAAAGATGATGTATTTAATATTTTATATTTTTATTTAATATAATAAATTCCAAAATAAAATATACTTCTCAATCTTCTAGGTTGTTTTATGTGTAATATTATGTAATAAATCATGAATTGATGTGTAATAAATAGCAGGGTTGTCATAACATCATTCGGAAAACAACAAGAAGATTTATTTTAAAATATTTTTTAAAAAAGTAAAATATAGGAAAAAAATTGTTTAATAAATCATTTTATAATATTAAAAACATTATTTTATACATTTTATGGAAAATATGTACAGTTAAGATAAAGATTCTCGATCGAGTATAAAAACAAGGTGTGTTTTTCTTAAAAACATTATTTTGGTATCTTGAGTCTTTAAAGAGATAAAAATGAAAAAAAAATTAAATTTATATAAATAACCATATTATATTAAAATATATTAGTTATAAGATAGTAATATTAAATAATTACACCAATGGAGACTTAAACATAAACAATCCTAAAAAATGATGAGATTTTAAAATAAACCCTTACCTCAGGTTCAGCATTCTTCATATGTGATTGAACCACCTTTATAATCAATATATATTTTTTATAAATATATTCCAGAATAATATTCATTTATATCATACCATATATTATTTATTTTTAATCTTTTATCACTCATTTATTAATAATTCTTTGGTAAAATTGTGATTTTAGGTAATAACTACTTCATTTTTTATGTATGTTTTTTTCGGTAGTTTCAATCGTTATAATTTTATAATGGTTACATAATATACATAATTTTAATAATTATATAAATATAAAATATATTCATTTCATAGGTATGTAATTAATCCTTAAAATTTAGAGATATAAAAATGAATTACACTGTTTATGGAGACGGTAGGTCGTATGTAAGCATGAGCATTATTTTCAATTTTAGACGGATGAAAAAAAAATAAAGGTAAATATTAATTCACCTTTCCATAATCATTATTATAAAATATAAATTATATATATTCATTAAATTTATCTTTATTATTATCCACATAAAAAATAAATAAAAAGGAGGGATAACATCGCTTCGTAGAGGTGGTAGTCTACATATACACACAAGCGATGTTAGCATTTTCAAACGGATTGTAAGGTAAGAATGTAGATATAACATAATAATTAAAATGAATAATTATAATATAAATATAATATATAAATATTAAACCCATCATAATACCCATCTAGAAAATATGGTGATGAAAAATGAATTTTATCGCTAAGACGAAATAGTAAGTTGTGTGTATGCACAAGCGATACTTTCCCTCTACATTTGATGAAAAATAGGGTCAGTAATTGTGGTTTCATAATAATGATAAATTTAAAGTATATTTTGGATATTAAAGTAAATATTTTATGATAAATAACATATATTTAGTGGATTTAAAAGAATAAATAAACTAAAAAATGGTCGGGTAAGTCGATGGCCCCCTTTTCGGGATACCTCAATTAGATTTTTTATTATGGAAACTAGGGGTTGGTATTTTGAGTATAAAAACACATATATAACGTGTATAAAAATTTATATAATATAAATTTTTAGTGATTGTATGAGATATGTTTCTCAAATTAGTGTAAATAAGTGAAGGAAGGGGTGTTCTTTTATAGGGGACGGAAAGGACACACTTGAAATTATTAAAAAGATTAAAATATAATTAAGTAATTCTCAAGAAAAATTATTCTACATCGACATATATTTAAATCAAATGTAGGTAAACTTTTAAATATCGTCGAAAAATAAAATTATTAAAGTTTTATGTTTTATTTAAAACCTTATATTTTATTTTAACCCATTAGTTAACAAATTTTAATCTTAACTCTAGTAACATCTTTTTTACTATTAAAGGGAAATTATTTTAATTATATGGTTAAAATTGGATCATAAATGTAAAACAAATGAATTTTGGACCATATATTATCCCCCTTTTCATCTTTCAATAATTTAATGATTTTTAAATAATTTAATAATATACTATTTACATAAAATATTATTTTTTTTATACCATTCGGATAATTTGACTTAAAATGCATCAAGAAAATTTTTAATTCAAATATAAATCCTTAAAATATCTCTAATATGTTATATTTATCTATATAATTATAGATAATAATAAATAACCCAAATTATATTACTTTTAACATTTTGAAAATCATTTATTTTATTTTTTCATTAATTGAAAAAAATACTCTATCAATGTTGCATAAGCATTAAAGGTAATTATATAATAACTAACAATTATAAAAAAAATTACTATCATGAAAATTATTTTATTATTCTCAAAATAAAAATATAGATTCATTAACCTTATTCTTTTTTATCTATATGAACACAAGTTATATATTTCAAAGAAAGAGAGGTACATTTTGTATTTTTATTTGCTTTGAATTTTATATAGGTCATTTTCAATGACAAGTGTCCCTTAAAGAATTAAATTTAGATCTTATGGTCATAATGTTATTATTACCTTAATCCAATAGTAATTTTTATGCAAAATTGTGAACTTAACACAATATATTAACCTATATTGTCTTGATTTAACATCTATAGAGGTGATAAATTTTACCACGGTTACTATTCATAATGAATAAAAATAAAAGGGAAAAAATTATAAAATTTGAATATCCTAATTAAAATATAGAATCAATTTTTATCAAATTTAATACCTTTAAGTGGTAAAAATTAATTTTACAATAAGTTCATGAAATGTGACGAAAACTACTATATAGAAAAATAAATTTTTAAGCATTAAATTGGATTTATTCCTATATTTTTCCTAAAAACATTATATTAATGTTAACACAATTTATTGAATATATAAAATATAAATTTCATTAGAATAAAACAAAAATAGTGATTAATTTAATTTATTAAGAAAAAAATATGTTTTGCGCATAAAAATAATTTTCATAAAAATCACTCTTTTACATTCAAATGATTTTTATTTCTATTTATAATCAATTGATAACCAATGACTTTATTTTATACATAAATTTTTCCTAATTTAGTTATTCATAACCATAACCACCAATTTAATGGTTAGGTTATAATGGTATACTATATTAAAGTTCATTTAGATTCAAGGTTTCATGTATCATGGGCTACCAAAAAAATAAAAAAGTTATTTAAAGAGTAATATATATTAATATATTGGGGTATTACAAGAAAAAATCTGACTGAACATGGTGAAATTTTAAGAAAAAAATCATGAATTGTTTTAAAAGGTTACTCACCTCATTTCAAGACTTGAAACTACAATAATGTTCTTTGTAGTTATTACACATCATTGTAACAAAGTTTATCAGATGGATGTAAAGTCAGCGTTGTTAAATTTATAAATTGAAGAAGATGTTTACATTAATAAACCTAGTGGTTTTCTACTTGATAAATATCTAACCATTATGGGTAAGTTGAAGAATAATTTTTATGGTTTGAAAGGGACTATGTGTGCATGGTACTCTAAATTTGATAGTTTCCTAATGAAGATAGACATTTCTAAATGAAATTTTTATAAAAACTTATATGTTAAGAATATGATCACAGATAACCAGATTTTAAATGTTAATATTAAAAATATAATTTATATAGGTGATGGGGATAAAAATTGTGAAATTTTTTCTAAACAGATAAAGAAAAAATTTAAAATGTCAATGATTAGATAATTAACTTTATTTTTGTGCTTAAAAGTTAAACAGAAGAAAAAATAAATCTTAATATCATAATCAAATTATTCCAAGGAATTCCTATAAAATATTTTCATGGAGGATTCCAAATAAGGTTCAACTCATATTTCTATTGGTTGTAGATAAATAAATATGAAGTTGGTGAAACGGTGAATCAAAAAACTTTTCGAAGTTGATAAGAATCTTTCTCTATCTTGTAGCTTCAAGGTCATACATTATTTATGTTATTAATTTGTGTGAAATATATCTAAGTGATTTAAATAAATCACATATGACGGTAACTAAAATAATTCTTAGGCATATTAAAGGATCATATCTTATGAAATGTTGTATAAAATAAGTTGTGACATGAACTCTCTTGGATATGCTGATGTTGATTGGGATGGAGATTATAATGAAATAAAATCAAAAGGAGGAGGAACTTTTTTCTTGGGAGAATGACATGCGAGGTGGAATTGTAACAAAAAATTATACTTACTTTTAGTACAATGGAAGTGAAATATCTTGTCTTCATCCATTATTGTACATAAATGATTTAGATGAAAGTCCATCTAGAAGATTGAAGATTTAATAATAGAAAATCATTGAATATTGTTCATTATAATAAAATTTTCATTGATATTTCCAAAAATAATATACAAAATTCAAGTTCAAATAACATTGATATAAAGTATAACTTCATTAAGAGAAAGTTTCTGGTGAATATTTTATGCTTGATTTCATTTCAAAAAAAATATCTGATTTATAATGTTTTCACAAATCTATGTCAAGTGAAATATTTCTGAAACTAAGGCTACAACTTCATGTTTACCCTCAACCATTAACTTCCTAAAAAAATTTCATAAGGAATAACCCCACTATTCTTTGGATTATGTTGAAAAAGGTGGAGAGTATGTGAAACTTTGTAAGAATAAGTATAAATCCTTTATATATGAATCTAAATTTGTGGTTATCATAGAAATGGGGAGAGAGAAAATAGACAAGATAAATTTTAGGGGGTATTATTTTAACCTCTACAAATAATTTCTTATCATCTAGGGAGATAATTCCAAAAAAAAATTAACTTTATATAGTGGTTTGGATTCAGGTTATTCTCTATGAGAAAGGTTTTGGTTCGAAAAAAGTTAAAAAAATGAGTTTTGAAAAAAAAAATTGTTGAAATTTATTATAAATTTAGTTAAAAAATCCAAAGGGGGGACTAAATATCCTTGGTGATGATTACATAAAAAAAATTATTTACTTTAAATATATTTTTTTATTAACGTTTTTTTAATAGGTAAGAAAGAATTTTTTGTAAGTTTTTAATAATATTTTTCATATGTAGTTGTTGAAGTAGGTGAAGTAAGTTTTCTAAACTTTGTTAAGAAACATTCTTACAAATTTAGATGATGATAAGTTTTTCAATAAGCTTCCAACATCGTGAAAAATATTATAATCCAATATTTTGTTAAAAGAGGGAGATCTAGGTCACTGAAAACTAATCACCGAATGAATGGTGATTGGAAATATAATTTTTCAAAGGGGAGGAAAGTTTTGTAAGAAGTTGAATTTCAATACAGTGGATGCAGTCCACTAAAACGTTATTCTATAAATGTTTTTTTAATAATATTAAACAATTTAATCTGAAAAAAAATATATAAAATTACCGAATGGACTAGGCATATTGTTATCAGAAAAATATTTATTTGAAGTTGAAGTTTAAGGGGATATACAAAGGCTTTGTAAAGGTTATTCTTTAGTTGTGTAAGAGTACAGGATCAGTTATCAAGGATTTTTAAAGGTGGATAAATATTCTATAAGGTAAAATTACATTAATCCTTATGTAAGGGTAGTATGACCATTTTGTAAAGGAAACTAAATAATCATGGCTGAAGAAACTTGACACAGATACTAGATATAATATTCATGGTATTATTGGAAGAATATTTGTAAGAAGATGATGCTTCTGAATTTTTATAATGGGTAAGAAATAAGTACAAAGATATGAAAAAGGATGTTACAAATGTAAAAGGTGGAAAGTATTATGAATATAATTTAATATAAGTTTCAGCAATGTAAAATCACATCAGTGGATTGAGTGCATCGGACAGAGATATTCGAGTTTTTGGGATAGGCAGTTTGTATTCAGGTTCATCTGGAAATGTTTTCATTATAGGTTTCATGAGGTTTGTGGTTGAAAAGTCATGGAATTTTATACCAAATTAGATTCATAGGATCAATCCTGTTTGAGTAATATCCATCATATGAACATCCATTAGATAGAAGAACATCAGATAAATATTCACGATGTTATTGGATGGATGATTCAATGATATTGAATCGGATATATTTTTTCCATAATATTTACATAAATTTGTAAATCACATTAATTTTATGATTCCATAATAATTTATCAATGTTTACCTATCTAGTTGAGTTAAGTAAGATTAATGAAGTTCCTTAAGTCTAAGTTTAATGAAGATGTTTGATGGTTGTGAATGATTGAGAATTCGTGAAACTTCAAGAATATTAATTAATGTTTCTAAAGTCTTGAGAATATTTTAGTGAATTCAGATGAGCAGGAAAAATATTTTCACATCCCACCTTTTCAACTTCGAGTGCACCAATATAAAGGGGTGAAAATTAAAATCATACTAATTTCGTTCACAAGTAAAACAAATATGATACACTATGGTATTTTGAGCATTTCATGTTTCCAACCTGATTAGTTTATAAAGAGAACAACCTCACCTAGTAATTGGATAGAGATTTTTAACTAAGTTACCAAATATAGTAACTAATCAAAGTTAATCGAACATAGATTTTTAGATTAGTGCTACTGGACAATGTTTCTAAGTAGGTTGTCAGGTGTAGAGGTTTTGTTCAGTGGATAGAACTCAGGTTAAAAAATAGACTTGGTTTCAATGAGGTACAGTGGGTTTAGAATACTGAATAAAGGATATAAGAACTTGATAGAAACTTACTAGATGGATGAAATCAGACAAATCATTTCCAAATAAACTTTTGGGAGTTGTTTTAAAATGTTTCTCATATTGGTGATGGATCTGTTTAATAAAAAACATTTATTACTAATGTGAATCATTATAATAATTCTTATAAAGATATATAATGAGTATAACAAGAGTTAGATCAAATTTTATTAATTTATTATTAATAGTAAATTTCTATCGACTGAAAAGAGTCTCCATAGTAATAATATTGGTTCTCACACTTGGGTAAAAAAATTGATTATTTTATTCCTTGTTTTACTTTATTATCATTACATGCTTATGAGGTTGTTATAAAAAGTTAATAAGGATAAAAAATATAACAATTTTTAATGGTTAATTTTAGATAATTTGAAATTATAAAATTTCACCATGGATTCACCCACACCCCCCTCTTAGTGGTTCTCATGATCCTAAGGAACTTCAACTAAAACCAAATGGAATAAATGTTAGGGATTAACATGAATACTTGAAATAAAATGAATCAATAATAAATCATATCTAAGTCTACATGATCTATCTATGTATAGAAAACAAGATTTATTAAATCAATCACCAAAATATACAAAAAATTATTAGAACCCATTCTATACTTCATAATAATTCAATAACAACTCATAGTGATATATTTATCAACATAATTTATTGTGACACATGGTACACATATCAAAAAAACATAACATGATTTAAAAGTAAATTAATTACTCCCCATTCAAAAAACATATCCTAAATAATTCTTTAACAAGAAATTATAGATAATGAAAAATCAAACAAAAACATAAGTCGGTGAGTGTGAATTGGCTACACTCCAATTTTCACCATTATATTATTGAACTATTCAGTTTAAAATGGTTTGTCTAGGATATCATCAATCTATTCTTTATATTGTATAAATTAAAAACATATAATTCCTTCTTCAACCTTATACTTAAAGAAATGACACTTTATCTTAAAGTGGGAATGGGTTGCACTCTCATTTTCGCTGTTATCTTCTTAGATTGTTGCACTAGATTTTTATAAATATGATTTTCACATCCCATTATTAAAGGATAAGTTTCTTCAAAACTGAGGACTTTTAAATTTTTCTTCAACAATATCATTTGTTTAGGTGATTTTGAGGAGGCCACATACTCAAACACAGTAGAGATTAGTGTCACTAATGTTTTATTATTGGAATTCCAAGACACATAACTCCTTCCAATGAAAAATAATCTAACATATGTGGATTTTCAATCATCAAATAATCATGCCCAGTCTATATCAGTAAAACATTTTAATTATAGATAACTTATATTTTAAAACATCATAGCATAGTTGTGTGTATATCTGTGTCTGTGTGTGATTTATCTCAGTATCATCTTTTCTTCAAAAAATATTTTTTCCCTTTGTATTGGGTTGATATCATGAACAAAGGGTGATGGCATAAAAATTTTCATATCTTAAATTTTTAAAGTAAATAAGACTTCCGATCATACTTATGAGCCATTTCTCATTAATATATTTCACTTATTAATATTTTCTTTGCATCGTACCCATCTGTATTAGTGTGAAAAATCCTTTAAACTTATTTATTTAATAATTATTTAATATCAATTTTTTACATATTTTTTATGAGACAAAAATATAAATTTTTTTACAATTTACAACCCCAAGAATAATCTCATTTCTTCTAACATTGACATTTCAAACCATTATTTCAGTTTCCTTTAGAATTCCTCACATGAGATTTCTTCATTAATGAAAAATATTATATCATCAACATACACAATAACAAAGAGTGGTGTAATTTTGGTCCTTTTCATATTCTGATTATTGTACACCTTCCCTTTTTAAAACATCATCAACTTAGATATTCATCAAGATTAAAATATCAAGATCATGGAGCCTGATTCAAACCATAGAGATATTTCTTTAATTCATATACCTTTCCTCCATCTGAATCTAGTATAAATATTTTAGGTTATTCCTGGTACACTTCCTCATAAAGATCACTATTTAAAAATTATGATTTATCATCCATCTAAAATATCTTAAAGATTTTATAAGCTGTAATATAAAGGAATATTTCTTATAAATTCAAGTTTTTCCACTATAGAAAAGGTTTCGTCAAAGTTAACCCCTTTAATTTGTGAGTATCCTTTACATACCATCCTTACATTTTTTCTAGATACTCCACCTTTATCATCAATCTTGTTTCATAAAACCCATTTGGATATAAAAAAATTTGTTTATACAGGTTAGGAACATGTTCTCAAGTTTCATTATTTTCAATATGATCTAATTATTCCTTCATATCCCAAGTCTGCATCCTTATATTTGAAAGATTCCTCATTTGACTAAGGCTGAACCATTTATAAAAAAAAATATGGCCAGTTTCCATGATCTTTCTTCTTATCTGTATGCCTTGATTCGGATTCCCAATAACTTTCTCAGCATCAAAATGTTTTCTCATTCTTGACTTTGTTTCCTTAGGTTTCCCTTTTCTCTATTCATCACCTAAAAATTGTGAATATATACCTTCAAATTGAGTCTATATTTTTATATATTTTATTAAATAGGTTCATAAATGGAAAAATTATCCTCATCGTCCACAATGATAGCATGTCTAGTCCATTCAATATTTTTCAAACTGCAATATCATCACTATCAATGATTATTTCAGTTTTTATATTATAACACTTATATTATTTTCCATTTGATGTGCACTTAAGAAAATTGTCATCGTCGATCATATCATCAATATTTCCTCCACTATTTCCCTTTCTATTGATCAAACATTGAATTATAAGCACCCTAAAGAGTTTAATATTTGGATTTATTCTAAACCATACCTCATAAGAAGTCATGTATAATTTTTCCCTTATGAGACACCTATTCGGAATTATTCTAGTAGATGTGATGGTCAGAATCAAAAATTATCTAGAGGTGTCAAACTCAGCCAACATAGTCTTATCAATATAAAATGGACTTATATTTTTTTATCTACTCTATTTTGTTAAGAAGTATATGGAGCACGTAATTCATGTCTCATGCCATGATTTTTAATATATTCATCAAATAATTTTTTGGAATATTCATTTCTATTATCTAACCTTAGTATCATTATGTATAAGCCTACTTTATTTTATGAAAGTCTTACAAATCTCTTGAATCTATACATCACATGTGATTTATGAGACATGAACATAATGCAAGTCATCCTTGTGCAGCCATATATGAATGTGATAAAATACCTTTCTCTACTATATGAAATCTTAGTTATAGGACCACAAACATCAAAATGAATCAATTCAAGAGACTTTTAGGTTTGAATTTCAACTCCCTTGTGGTTTTTATTCACCATTTTTCATTTTTTCATGATTTAAAAATAGTGGTAGTGTTTTCATTTAGTGGTGGAAATTTTATCACAACTTCATGGATTAATCTCTTCATATTATTTTTTCCAAGGCAACCTATTATTCTATGATATAATTCATTTTTTACCTATTTTCTCAAGTAATTGTCTTCTTTTACTTAACCTATTTGAAATAAATTTATTAAATTTCTCAAATCCCTTGTAACCACTACACCATATTTCATAATTTAGATTAGGCATCCATTATTTCTAAAGATAACCTCATTTAAAACATCACATAATTATGATACACTCCTAAAGTTAGTCTTTAGTCCATCCACAAATATCACACTATCAAGAATGATTTCATTTTTAACAATTTTTGTTCTTCCAATACCTTTGATCTTAAAAGGACTATCATTACTGAATTTCATAGCTCCTCTATATTTCTTGACATATTTTAAGTTGGTAAGATCACCTATCATGTGATATGAACACCCACTATCCATAAACTATGTATTTTCTAATTTTTAAGGTTTAAATTCAAATTCAATGATATTTTCCTATTTTATTTTTTGGATTTGATTATAGTCATTTCCAAACCTAGGATATATAATCAACTAATCCAGGAAGCATTATATACACACATCTAAAGTATTCCGTTCTTAATCGCATATTCCACACATATCTTGAAAGAATATGAATTTTTTTACTTCAACCTTATTTTAAATGTATTGATTTCATGGATAAGTTACAAAATGTGCCTGTTATAAGCCCCTTGATTCCAAATATCTTCTTAGTTTAACCATAGATATATTATACCATCTGTTAAAAGTCTAAACAATATATGGCACCAGTAGTACCCTTAAAATATTATGCTTTGATAAAAATTATTCTACTTAATATATTGTTTTTTGCTCTATTTTTCCCTTAAATGAGTAGATATATCATGATAATTTTATAAATTTATTCCTTGAACATTTGTGACTAATAAAGTCCATTTTATATATATTTTTCCTTTCGTATTTGAATCTTTTTATAGGGAATTTTGTCATCCCATATGGAAATCAATAATCAGTTTCTTTAGTAAGATCGGTCTTCTTTTTCACTAGGACCACTATAGACTTTACTTTTTCATGTCTTGCATCTTTCTTAGAGAATATATTTTCTATAAAATTCTCAGAACATTCTCATATTTATTTAATAGCCTTGTTTTTGTTATATTTTATTTTCAAATTATGTTTCTTAGTTTAATCATGTTGGATCTAAACTTTATCAAATTCAATATCTCCTATGATAAAAATAGAGGTCATATCTTTGATGATTTTGTAATTCTTTTCATTATCAAGATTCAATATCTGTATTTCTTTTTCAATATTTCATTTTTCTTCTATAAGTTGTCTTTGATTTTATGAAACTTTTTTTGGTCAAGTGTTATCTTTTCTTGTCCTAACAATTTATTTTAGGCACAACTTTATCTCAATTATCATGGTATATTATTTGGTAGTATTTCCTTACTCTACTACATATTCACTATTTTTTAAGATTTATATTCTAATGGGTTTATATATTCTTCTTCTTATGCTACATGAACCCTTTGACAGAAAGTTTCTTCTGGAGGAGCTAAGAGAAACTTCTTCATTACTTTTGGTTGTGTGATTGAGTGATCAATAGAATTGGTTTTCCTATAATCTTATTAATTTTATTTTTCCCTTTCAAATATCATAGGAAAGTTATAATAGAAATGGCCATCCATTCCATAATTAAAACATTAAAAATTAATTTTACCTTTATACTTACCTTTTCCTCCTCTTGTGAAATTTGTTGATATGGGATAAAGAGTCTCGATATAATCTTATATGTTTTCTTCTACATTTTAGAATACATATTTCTCTTCAATATTCACACCATTAAGGGATTTAATGTAAATTTCCTTTTACTTTATAACTTTGTTCATAAGAGTAGTTTCTCTTCTCATTTCATAATTAATGAGATTGTTCTAAATTTTATCAACTGTAAAGTCAACAAGATCCCTATCTTCAAGAGTTGAGATTTTTGAATAAAATATATATTTTATAATTCTCATCAATTTATTTACTATATTATAATCTTCAAGAGTTTCTCCAAAAACTGTAATTGTGATCACAATCATATTTACCATACTAAAAAATTCATTAGCAGTTTCATCCCCATCAACTTTAAAATATTCAAACTATTGTGAATAATCTATAACTTTGATTCATTCACCTTTTTTACTATATAAATATAAGTAAGATTATTCCAAATATCATTAGTAGTTCTTCATCCCGTGACCTTTGTCAGCTTCTATTTTTATAAAGAGTATAAAAGAGAATTATTACTATCTTTTACACCATTTTAAATATGTATTATATCTTTTAGAGACCACGATGAGTTTTAATCTATAAAAGGGAGACCATATTGGATGTAATAAAGAACATAAATACCAAGTGAAAGATTATAAGGAACCACTATCTCTTTCAATGAGTTAACCCCTTTACCATAAATAGTTGAAATATATTTACTATTAGCAGAATTACTATGTTCCATATCAGGCACTAAAGAGAAAGAGAGTTAACTTCCCTCACATACCAATTATTGGATCACATGAAGGGTGATACACATAGAGAGAGTAGATGAATCGAGGTGTATACTAAACAAATACATCCAACTCTTATTCTTCTTGAATACTTCTCTCTCAAAAAGATATCACTCAAGCATTGAAGAATGAAATAATATATTTGTTAAGGCAGTTCACCTCTATATTGATGACTAAGTCCATGTTGTATCGTGGTTATTATCCCATGCACACAATCTAATTCTAATTATGACAAAGAACTTAGAAAGGGTATGACCTTGAACTCTTAAAATTGTTTCCTCTAACTAATTACTATTTAACATCAATAGAACAAACAATATCTCATTGAAGAAATATCATTGATGAATATTTTAGCATCCACTTAGAATCCAATAAATTGGATCTTCTTAATATTTCTTGGGTTTTTATTATTTATAGATTCTCTTAGATAATATTATTCGAAAAAACAATTTTTCAGTTTACCTTATTAGGATTCAATTATTTTTCTCCATCAAAATACTTCATTTTTATATAAATAAATTACAAGAAGAAAAACTATATCCATAAAAATTATGTAAATATCCTTGAATCTTTATGGTATGAAACAATTCATCCAGATATCACAAACCATGATTTAAAACACAATTCAAAATCTTATTGATAGTTTAGCTCAAGACTTGGTTCTCAGTTTCTAAAAAACTCAACATTTTATCCTTATAAAATAATGGGCTTTACATTATTCAAAATTTTCTTAGAAATCTAGATAAATACTCAAAATTATTTACACCATGTGATATTTAAATTTTTATGGTATTATTTATTCATTTAATTCTTCCCAAAAAACCACATCTTTTAGTTCCTTGATATTTCCACATAATTAAGGCTATGTAATGTTCCTACCTATATTGTGGAACATATCTCAGTGTCCAGCAATCCCCTAAATAAGTCTTCTTCATTGAACTCGGAAAGAATCAAAACCCATACATGATCATTATGTCTTATCCATAAAGAACATCACATTTACATTCTCAATTTTTTGTTTTCCTCTTCAGATAAAAATTTCATAACTCATAGAAATTCACCTCGTACGTATGAAAAAATCCCTTACATGAATTTCCATTTGTAAATGTTGATTTCACTATGTAGCATATGGTTATGTCATAGTATTCTCTTATATCATCCCAAACACCGATGTGAATTTGGATATGTGGATAACACAAATACATTGTCTAGAATTTCTGTACACAACAAAAAATTAGCTATACGAAACATTCATCATGTCCTAAATTCATCTATGTGATTATCAATTCAGATATATGGGAAATTTGTCTATGTCGGTGAATTTTCTAGAATAGTAAATTGGATATGTGAATCATTTTTATACATAGAAGGAATCAGGTGCGTGGATCATTCAAATATGTGGTTCTCAGTTTTTCCTATGTAGTGGAGATTAGTTATGTGATCATTCAACTACTTGAAACCTGGACTTCGGTAGACCTACTTCAAATAATTTAGATCCTAAAAAACTTGCCTCCTTCCATTCTCAAACACTTAAAAAACCATTGGATGGATTATACTTTGATTTATCTCATCAAGAAACATCTCAAGTCATCTACAAAAATCATATAACAAATATTTAATATATGTTTATTTCATTTTCATTTAGGGCTCATATAGATGGAACCTTTAATTCCATGTCCATATTTATCACAACTTCTACACTCTTCTATCTTTTGAAGACAATACTTCCACCAGCATTACATGTCTTGGAATTGAATATCATCTGATAAATCATCAAATTTAAATATCTATTACAGACAAAACACTAAACTCATCCAGGGTTAATCATTCTACCCCTTTGTATTTTTTGGAAATTCCACAAACTTCTTTCCCCCTTATTGAAAAGAAAACCAAAGAGAATAAATTTTGGGGATCAAAACAGCTTATTTAAATAAAATGAATCAAAATCAATTCATCTCAAAGTCTATGTGAGATAAATATTTGAGAAAATTATATTGACTAAATCAATTACAAAATATGTCAAAAACCCCAACTTAGAATAACCCAGTCAAAACATTATAAAAATTCAATAAAAACTCACAGTAATAGATCTATCAAGAGACTTTATTGAACACTTAGTACACATGTCAAAAAATCATAATTGCAGAGAAAACTAAATAATTTTATCCCCTTGAAAGTAACATCTCTTTAATAATTTTTTAACCATATATTATAGATAAGGAAAACTCAAACAAAAATATACCTCATGAGTTTGAATGTATTGCACTGCAATTTTTAGCTTTACCTTCCCAAACTATTTAGTTTAAATAATTTTGGTTGGGATATCAAAAATATATTCCTTAGAGGGTACAAATGTTGATCTTAGAATTCCTTCTTTAAACTTATCCTTAAATAAATAGTGATTTATCTTAATTTACTTTGAGTTGGTGTGTTACACTAGATTTTTAGATCTATTTATAGCACTCGGATTATAAAATTCCATTATCAGAGGATAAGTTACTTCAACACGTAAGGCTTCTAACTATGTCATTATCCATATTATATGTGTATCTATATGTGATGTTGACACATAGTCAACCTCAGTAGAGCATAGTGTCCCTCATCTTTTGTTCTTTGAATGCCAAGACACACAACTCCTTCCATTGAAAAACACTCCACCGAATGTGGATTTAGGTTCATAAACTATTATCTCCCAATATATATCCTTAAAACCCTTTAATTACATATAAAATATCATATTATACATTATACTATAATTTTTTGTATTTAATATATATCTCAGTATCCCCTTTAGTGAAAAAAGATGGGTTTCCTTTGGATTAGATTGATATAGGGAATAACGGGTTATAGAATAAACATGTTTAGATCTTGAATTTTTCAAAATATATAAGTCTTCCAATAGTGATTCTAAAATATTTATACTTAACATCCTTTCCTTTATCATCTTCTCTTACTTTCACACCCACTTGTATTGGTGTGGACACTTATATGGCCTCCTACATGTCAAAATATTTTAATAGAACTTTTTCATATTTTTAGTGTGAGGAAAGAATATAACCTATCATTTTCACAATTTGAAGCCCCAATAAGATTATCATCTCTCCAAACATTCATATTTAAACCCTTTTTTTATATTCCTTGATAATACCTCACATAAGATTTCATCATTACTGGAAAATATTATATCATCAACATACACAATCACAAAGAGTGATGTGGTTTTAATCCTTTTCAACTATAAATTGTTTTCCACCTTTAATTTTTAAAAAATCATGTTATTTAGATACTCATCAGGCTTAGAATACCAATCACTTGGATCCTACTTAAAACCATATAGATATTTTTTCAATTTACATACCTTTATTCCCTCTTAATCTAGTCTAAATCCATTAACTGATTCAAGGTAAACTTCCTCATCATCGTCACCATTTATAAATTCTAATTTAAAAATCATTTCAAATATATTTAATCTTCTCAAAGAAATAGTTGAAAGTAATATTATAAAGTATTCATGTCCCACCACTAGATAAAATGTTTCATAAAATTCAACCCTTTCAATTTGTGAGTCTCCATTACATACCTACCTTAATTTGTTTCTATCTACTTAACCATTCACTTTTAGCTTGTTTTCTGAAAAACCATTTGGCTCTAATCACATTTTTTCTCTGGATTTATAAATAAGATTCCAAGATTCATTATTTTCAATCTGATCTATTTATTCATTCATATCCCAAAACCACTCATTAAATTTTATGGATTCCTAAACTGTATTATGATCAGACTTTGATAGAAGACTGGTATATTCATTATCCATGATCTTCATTCATGTCTTCAAACCTTGATTTTGGTCTCTAATAATTTTCTCAACACCATCATTTTTTCTTAGTCATGAATTTGTTTCCTAAGGATTCGGTTTTTCATCTTCATCACTTGAAAATGTTGAATCTGTATCTTTGGTTTGAGTCTAAATTTTTTCAATAGGTTTGGAAATCAAAACATCATGCTCATAATCTTAATGATAGTTTTTTTAGTCCTTTATTAATTTTTATATATCATGACATCATCATTTTTGCTACTTATTTTATTTCTCATCTTGTAGCACTTATATAATTTTCCATTTGATTTTTACCCAGGAAAAACTCTATCGCCAGCCTTATCATCAAACTTTCCTCAACATGTGTCCTTTCTCTTTACTAAATATGGACTTCCAAACACCCAAAAGAATTTAACATTTGAATTTATTCTAAAAAAATATCATAAGAAGTCATGTATGAGTTTATACTTATGAGACACCTATTCTAAATTATTACTAAAATTATGGTGTCCTAGAGCCATTATTACCTTGAGGGTTCATGCTCAACTTGCATGGTCTTGACTAAGTCAAATAGACTTTATTTTTTCTGTAAAAATATATTTAATGGAAGAGTATATAGAGCATTGAATTCAAGTTTTAAGAAATTATTTTTAAGATATTCATCAAACTATTATTTTAAATATTTAGTTCCATTATCTGAACTTGATCGCTTTGTATAAAATCATGTTCGGTTTTCTTCAAGTCTTTTAAATCAATTAAATCTATCCTTAGCTTATGATTTACAAGACATAAACATAATGCATGTCTTCCTTATTTATTCATTTGTTAATTTGATCAAATAAATTTATTTAAATGTTGAAATCTTATTCATGGGTCTATAAACATCATAATGAATCAATTCAATAGGCCTTGAGGATTGAATTTTGAATCCCCTATGGGTGTGATTCACTATTTTTCTTTTTTAAAGAGTTTTAAAAATAATAGGAGTGTATTCATTTAGAAGAGGAAAACTTCTTAAAAATCCTTCATGGATCAATCTATTAATATTCTTTTGGATAATGTGACCTAGCCTTCAGTTACATAAATCATTTTCTACCTATTTTATAAAGTAATAGCCTTCTTCTTATTCCCATATTTGAAATAAATTTCCTAGGGTTCTCAAAAACCTTATAAATATAACACCCTCTTTCATTAATTTGACTATGAATCCATTATTTCTGAATATAACCTCATTTATAATATCAAATAGTTATTATATGCTCAACAAGTTGTGATTTAGTCCATCCACATATAACATAGTATCCGGATTGATTTAATTTTACAAATTTTTGATGTCCTAACACCTTTGATATTAAGAGAACTGTCATTACCAAATGTCACATCTCCTCTTTTATATTTTTCACCATTTTTTAAGTTATTTAGAACACCTTTCATGTGTGATGAATTAACATTATCTATAATCCAAGGCTTTTTTTATTTTCAATATTTGAATGAAAATTTTACGGATTGGAATAAACATGAAGACGCCAAAGGGGGAAATTGTTTCCTTTTAAAAACACTGAGATAATTTAAAATTAATATCCCTTTACAGTTTGATAAGTGATGTAGTACTATTTTCTTTAATAACATTAAATATTGTAATAAAAAATAAAAGAACACATCAATTTTTATAATGGTTTGGGGTATAAAGATCCCCTAGTCCGCTCCACCAATGCTCTATGTTTTAGCTACGATATTTTCAATAAAAATATCCTTTTATCTAAGGACCTATAAAACTAGGTTTTGGAAGTTTAAACCTTACAATAAGTCTTTTATAGAAACCTCATGTTCTTTTATAAGTAACCTCACAAACATGATTTAGTATGAGAAGCTACCACTCCTATAGAAAATAGATAAATATTGTTTAAAATATGTTCATATCAAAGTTTCCTACATAATTAAAAAATAAGAGATATTTTTAAGAATATAAGAGAGAATTAATAGCATGGACCTTCTAAAGAAACTCTGGGATACTATAGATAAAGATCAAAAAACATAGTAGCAGTAAATTAACTTCTCAGCAATAGGATTGATAAACAGTATCAGTTTACAATATGTATGTCTCCAAATTATAATTTTTAGAAATAAAACTGATAAACTAGATAATATTATAACATGTAAGTAAGAATAAGAATAATAACAATTAATATAAGAAGTTAATAATGAATTTAGAAAGATATTCAGTTTATGGTACTTCAAAGAAATATTTATTTTTCAATAATATTTGCTTGTTAACTCTATACATCCAGATAACTCCATTGAGAATAATTAAGAAATCCAATTTGATTATGGTCAAAGAGATCTAGAAATATCAGCAGATAAATCATGATTTTCAAAACATTCAGTGTGTTACCAGTTTTAATTTAATTTACCACTGAAAATAATTAATTCACTTACAAATTGGAATGATTTAATATATTTTTTATGATACTTTGAAATGTTATTTGAATAAATTTTAATAATAAATTTATTTCAATGAAACTATTCTAGATATCTTATAAAAAATAAAAAATTTAAATCCCACAGACAACTACATAACTGTAGGGTTTCCCTACATATGGAATCGTCAAAATTATAGTTAACAACAAACTTTTTATTCCAAAATTTTGTTTAACTAAAAAAATGTAAGACACTCAAGTGTAGTGTTCTTCACAAATTTTAGGTTCCCAATTCTAACAGTCAGCCTAAAATTAAGGCTTAAAAATTATCTTTCCTTAAAAAATGTTAGGCTCTCAAACCTAACGTTCTTCTTAAAAATAGGGTTTTCAATAGTGATTATAGACTCCTTCAAAACATCAAAAATACTTAGAAAATTAAACTTTAACTGAATTATAACTAATGTACTTCCAAAATTCCAGAAAAATAAAATTACAATTACAATAACTATAATCCTAAATTTCACTTAAAGAAACTTCATTAGTAAAATAATGAGGGTATTTGTAAGCATCAAAATCAATGATAAATTAATGAATTTTTTGGATCAACATTTGTATTCCCAATAATATCCCTGTTTTAGATAGTCATAAAACATAAATAATTATAAAAAATACATATAGGTATAAATTATTAATCAAAAAAACAATTACATACAAAATAGAAGATTATAATTTATTTTTTATCCATATTTCTACCCCTATTTTTGAAATTAAAAAAGAATGAATAAAAATGTATTAAACCAAATTCAATGTATCAAAAAACTATGAATAAATATTATATAATCTGAAAATAAATTTATCATGAAAATAGATTGGCTTTGAAAAATAGACCTATAGTAAAATGAAAATAAAGGTAGTAGAAAACTTATAAAAGAACCTATTTTTATAAATTTTCCTAGTTCCCAAAGAATTTTGGCTCAAGGTTTAACTGGTTATTGGATAATATGAGAGGAAGTTGTATGTTCAGGCTTATCAGAATAAGATTTTATGGTTTGATAATATTTTACATTCTGATGCATATCTATTAACTCCTCCATAAACACCTTGAAATTATCATTCATTGGTCTATCTCAAACCTTTATTAAAACCCTTGAATCCTGAAACATGTTCATCATTTCCAATAGATTCAATTTTATAAAATTATCAATAGTCTCGTAAGACTAAAAAAATTATTATCATTTCACCCAACTTTTTGACCAAAAACCATACTTCTAGATCAATAGAAGTTAACTTCTCAACTATATCTTTTTTATTCTAAAAAAGTGTGTAGGTGTAAACTATTACATTGTAAGATCTAAATTCTTTAATTTATGGTGGTAATATCATTTATTAGCAATTATATACTTCTCATATTATCTATTGAACCTACTACACTTGAAGTAGTTCCTATTCCTTGATAATAATTGACCTTAACATATTCAAACTGATTCAATAATAATTTTTTCAAATCACTTAAATAGAATTTAGAAAAAACATCACTTCTAATCTGTCTTTCCTGATTAGCTATATCTCTCTTAAAATAATCAAAATATTTCAGTGATATTGAATATTCCTTCAAACTTTTATACTAAACATGGAGTGATTTAAATTCTGTTTAGGAAATAAAATCACTTTTTAACTCATCATAAGAATTGTGATAATTTTAAATCTCTTCTTACAACTTTAGAGTTTCATCCTTTAAATGGTTTAATTTATTAACCATGCCCAAATAAAAGGAATTAGTACACGCCTCAAAATTTAAAACATCATCAGCATTTGTTGAAGCCTGCTCGGGCCTTATAGGAATATATTCAACTTCAACCACCTGAAATTATTGAACTTTAAACTCTTCATTGGAGTGAGAAGATAACCTGCCTAGAACTTATATAGCTTCACCACAATATTAAAATATATTTTACAAGGTCCTTTAAATAAAATAAACTGAAGGTTCCTCAATCAATTCACTTGTTGCAGCAACTGTAGAACTACTATGCTCGCAAAAATGAGCTTAATCTATAAGATTTTCCCCATATTTAGTTGCTTGTTTATCTATTTCTTCAGCAAATACTACACCATAAACCACCTCAATACATCAGGAAAAAAATTGATCCAATTATCCAACCATAGAAACAATATCCTGCTTAATAGGCTCTTCTCTTCTTATGGGTCTATGAACAAGAACAAAAAAATTATATCTCAATATAAGGATCTTGAAAAGTTATAGGTAATTAAAGGACTCCCCCAATCCTAGTTGTGAGATGATCATCAATAAATATACTTATTTGAGTACTTGAAGGGATTTTTGAAACACCAATAGAATATTCTTCTAGACCTATAGCCACTCAAGGAAAACTAAAAAATCCCTCTGCACAAGATTCCACGATCACTTCACCACCAAGACTAACAGAACCAATTGAATTAAATCTATTGCACTCCCCCTTGTAAGGACATCCAAGCTATTCTTCTTCTTTATAACTAATGGGTATCAATTTAACTGTAACGCCCCGACCCCAGCTACCCAGAGTCGGTGCATTACTTCGTAACATTAGCATGATCACAAAAGATCAAGTCTCGAAAGACTGATTAGTTTAGTAGCCTTGGAAACACTAGATACATTCATAAACGTTACATTACATCATAAAGTGAAAAACTATAATAACAAAGTCTCCATAGTCCACACTCATATCCTCTTATGAAAATCCCTGCAGGTCATTCATAAAATACTTCTTCACATCCTGGAAAATATTAAAACATTGAAAGGGGTGAGCTCAGATGCTCAGTAAGGATAACAATAATGCGGAAGCTTTCATAAATAAACATAAAAATTTAAGGCAATGTATAACTAAAACAAAAGCCTTTTAAACTTGAACATCAACATAATATGGAAAAATTAAAATGAGATAATGCCATTCACTTCCTCACATGGATATTCTACTGGTCGAATAATCACATGCAATATCAATAACCACTTTCATAATGAGGGAATGTATAATGCCAGACATTCTGAAACATTTTGTCAAGGCCTCGGCCAAGACATCTAAAATGATTAAGGCCTCGGCCAAAACGATAAATCAAATTGAGAAAGGGCCTCAGACAATTCCACGTCTAGTTGTCTCATGAGACCTACCGATGCATCGAGGAGCTATAGCGGGCTCCACCTGTCACTTATTAAGTCCAATACATTCCTCATATGAATAGGTTTAAAAATATAATAAACCATAACATAATCGTATCACATAAAACATGCATAAAGGAAACATAACATTTCCACATTTCAATCACAAGATATCAATACAACACATTGATAAAAACGCTTTCAAAACCATTTTCAATACCAAAATAAAAGAAAGTTAAAACTTTGTATTTATTTTTCATTAAAAAAACGATGGCTTGTAGAGGAATCCGAAACTCAAATAATGGTCACTGCGGCGGAGAAGTCATTGTCACCGCATAAGTACGGAAAGAAAAGCATTCCCTTTTGTCGTTTAGCAAAATGATTCGTATAAAAAAGATTCCTTTTGAATAAACGTAAAAGTCAAAGGGTTTTATACACCGTATAAAAGAAAATTGTGTATAAAACCAAATATTCCTCAATGAAAGGAGATTGAGACGAAGTCCTTAAAAAGATAATTTTTAAAATAAAATAGATTTGTTATGTGTATTCACTATAGTTACACATAAAGAACATAAAAATACAAAATAGGACATAATAATATCATGACATAATTTTAAAGTAGGAGATTAACCCAAAGAATGGAAGTTGGGTTAAGAAATTCCCTTACCTCGTGTCTGACTTGACTCAACCGTTCTTTAACCTCCTGAATAATAAAATAGAGTTAATATATACCTTATTAAGAACCATTTTCAATTTCATTATCCTTTTTATATCACTTATTACAATGATATGAACATTATGTAATTATTTAAGTTAATAACGGTCGTTTTGTCGATCTTTGGTACTTAAGTCAACAATAAACTTCTTATAATTACAAGTTGTTTATGTGGTAGAATATCCATTATCTCCAGAATTATATTCATGATTTAGATGTCATATATATCATATATATCCAGTATATAAATTCATTTATAACATTACGTAACATTTAGAGGTAAGAAATGAAATGCACCGTTCATGGAGACGGTAAGCCGTACGTACGCATAAACGCTACTTTCATTTATATTTCATATTTAATGGAATGAAATCATAATGATATAAATGTATAATATAATTCCAGTATAATATAGTGTATAATACCATTTACTCCATAATTTATACATCCCACATATAGCATTAACGATTCAAATCACTTTGAGGGGCCGGTAGTCCGCACTTCCTAAAATGAAATTATCGCGTTTACCCATAATGGAAATCATAAAGTATGCCATAAATGAGAAATAAAGAAGCATAAGTAAAACATAAACATATTATATATCATATATAAATATAGTGACATCTTAATGGCCACCTTTTAAGGTGTTATATGAGTGTTTAACAATCATCGTTTCGTGAGGCAGAAATTCTCCATCCACAGAAACCGTATGTTCTTTAACCATTAGATGTAGGTGTGTGTAAGTGTAGCTCGAATACTTCTTATAACAACATCCTAGTATATTTAGGATACTGTTGTTGTTACAAAATAAATGAATAAAAAGAGTTTATGGGGTTGGAGAAGAAAAATAAAACAAAATAACAAAAGAGAAGACATTACCTTTAAATCGGGTAACTCTTTTGATTGGAGACAAAGGCTTCCTTGGGAAGAGTTCTTCCCAAAGTGAGGCTTCTAGGAGTAATAGGGATAAGTTGGGAGAGTATTTGGGCAGAGGTTGGCCGAGACAAATGGTTTTAAAGTGTGAATGAGGTGGTAGAGGTGGGGGCCTTTTATAAGAGGAGAGGAGGGGCACTCTTGGAAAGTAAGGAACTTTTACATTATTATACAATGATTTTCGGATTATAAAGGTCCCACACTTATATAATTCGTGGATAAGGTGATAAGGGTTCGAAATATACCCATCCAATAGTCTTTGGACAAGTTTAAGCCTTGTATTATACATTATCTTTTCATTTTATTAAAATCGTTAAATAATGAGGTCATCGCTGCATCATAATGATGTCATAAATAATTTAATTCATTTAATGTCTAAAAATTATAAAAAAAAATACTATGATGTAGGAAATCTTTTTAGCTTTCCAATTACTATTTATAGTCAAAAATATGACTTGTATAACCCCATGTAAAAATTGTTTTAGTAAAACATTTCATGTTTGTGTCATTTTTTACTTTAACATTAAATAAAAGGTATTTATGTCATTTTCCAACTAAAGTGGCTCCATTGAGTCCCAAAGTTGACTCATGGATTTTCTTGGTTGGCCATGACTCATCCAATATGAGTAGGACAAGTTTCAAGCTCATATCATATTATTAAAACATTATTTTTACCTTAAACTACACTAATTACCTCTAATTGCGATTAAGAACTTAAAAGTTACTATTCACCAAAAACTTATTTTAATCTCATTGAACCACATTTTACTTCTTAATGACAACCATGTATGTCGGATTTTTGAAAATAAAATCACAGAAATGGTAATATTTCATTTAAACGAAAAAACAGTTATTTAACTACCACTTAGTGGTTTCACTATTCATCAAAAATTGAAGTTTTTCAGAACAGTGCCAAAATTTCGCCCTAAGCTATAATTGATATTCCAAATTCAAAAATGATGTCTATTTTAAAAAATTAAAAACATATAAGTTGCATTAATTAATTTTATAATTAATTCCCGCTGTCACAACAAATAGCCTGTTTTTAACAAACAATTTATATCAAAAGATTGGCAATTGTTTATGTCCAATTTCAATGTTAAATTAATTCTAATGACCACCATTGGATAAAATGGTAAAAATATATTCTAATTATACTTTAAAACCACTAAATAGTATAATTTATCACAATAAATTATTTTGATTAAAAAAGTTGTTTTAAGTATTTTTCACTATTCATAAAAAAATTGGAAGTTCTCAGAAAGTTACAAAAAATTCAACTTAGGATAATTTTGATATTACGAATACAAAAATAAAGTCCATTTTGAAATATAAAATTTCTATAATTTTAAAAAGTGGTTATTACTATTCATAACGTCTACTTTGATTAGTCGCGGTGTGTTAGAACTCGAACTTGCGTACAATGCAAGCTATTGCATTATTGAATGAGAAACGTATCGTGGATGCTCGGGGTGTTACATTCTCCCCTCCTTTAATAAATTGTGTCCTCACAATTTGAAATTTTTCTTTGAAAATAAAAGGTTGAAAAGAGAAAATACCTTTGAGGAAAACCCACATCGGAAATAAGATTAATAAAATTTATCCTTAATAAGAGGGAAAGGGAAATGAAAAAGTCACCACCCAATTATGATCTCGATTAGGAGAACATTGGTGGAAATTAGAGACATATAATTGGAGGAAAATCGTAAATATTTGTAGGGAGTGATTGAGGTCATCAATCACAATCAACTGTCAAATTGAGGGCCTCAAAGCCTTCAATCTATGTTGGTTTAAAATATCATCAGTTCAACAAGACATAAGGTATTAGGATAACACATTTTTTTGTTTTAATATCCCTTTACTAAAGTTTAAGAATTAATTTATTCATTGAATAAGAGATAGGTATATATATTTTTATGCTTGAAAATTAGAGTTTCAACCTTCAACTCATCTTTCACTCAAAAAGATAATAGAACTCAAAAATATTATACTTATCCTAATTTTATAAGGTTCCAAATGTTAACACATACCATTTAGATTAGTAAAATTATTTCGTAATAACCAGGGACTTCCTGTAGGCTAGTGGTAGAAAATAAAGGCATGTCGCACCATGATTGTGGGTTCGATTCCTGCAGCTTTGTCCGACGTGGCAGGTTATGCCCCACCCTGCAGGTTGTCCTTTTCCTAAAACTATAGTATCATAATATTCCAAAAATAATCTTCATAAATTTTTTAACCTTAAACAATACTATCCAATGATCAACTTAATCCACTCCAACCTTTATAGTAATCCAAAATACCTTTGTCCATACTTTCTCTAAAAGGTCTCTTAATTCCAAAATCAATTTATCAGATTTCCCAAACAAAGTAAAGTTTCTCTTATTGTCACATACTAAAAATATAATTACCTTCATCATATTAAAACCTTACTGAAATCAACAAGTACTGCAGTACAATCCTTATATATAAATCACATTATTCTAATAACCAGAATATAATCCATGAGTCCAAAAGCACCAATACATTAGTTATTCTACTTCAATTATAGTAACAGCATAAGATTGTCCTTGATCCCTTGGCCTTTTCTGAGGTAAGTTTCCCTGACTCTTAGGACATTCATTTGCATAATGCCCCATTTCCCTAAAATTGTAGCATTCAACATTGATAGCCTCTTTCTTTCCCTTGCAATCACGCGCCTGGTGACCTTTTTCCCCACATTTATAACAAACTCTCATTCCTTTTAGGCAAGTACTAGGGTGATTCTTCCCACAATTATCACATAATGGAAAATCCTTCTTTCCCTTTTTCCCTTTATCTGTCTCTTGTTCCACTGTTCTCTTCTTATCTTGCTTTACTTTGTTGTCATAAGACTTAGAGAATTCCTTTTCTGTCTTGATAGAACACGAGACAATATCTTCGTATGACGATAAGGTTTGTGAGACTAATTCTCGACAGAGAAATGGTTTTAACCCATCAAAGAAACGATCAATCTTACTTCTTGGGTTACGTATATAATCTGCAGCATGTCTCGCTAACCTTGTAAAGTTGGCCTCACACTTTGCGACATTCTCATCCTCCTTTTGTCTCAGACTCAAAAATTGTCTTTCCATATCTGCTCGATGGTCATGTGGAAAGTATTTTTCTAAGAAAATATCTTTGAACTCTCTCCATTCCATATTTGATACTTCTTCATCTTCCTTTGTGTTTTGAATCAATAACCACCATTGATCGGCATCTCCAGTGAGGCGGTAAACTGCCATGATAACCTTCTCCCTTTCTCTACTCCCCAAGGCGTGGAATATTTTCTCTAAGGAGTTTATCTATTGCTCAGCTACTAACGGATTTTACCCCCATTAAATGTTGGTGGTTGATGCCTCATGAAGCGGTCTAACATTGATCGTCCACGTTGTGGATCAGGGTTCTCCATATGAGTAAGGTTATTATTCATAACCTGAGTTAGTTGTCCCAGTATGGTAATAAGTTGATCAGCACCAGTTGTATCTCCAGGTTCACAATAATTATCTTGATCAGGAGAGAAATCCCTACACGGAGTGTGTGCATTGATACGGTTTCCATTCCTTCCACTAGGCGCCATTTCTAAACAATGGCATAAACTAGATTAGTTTATGAATCAAAATACATAATTCCATACTTGTAAAATACTTAACATAAATTGAACTATTTATGGATATAATCCATAATCATAAAAAGGTTTTATTTGAGGAAGTATGTACTCATAACCGTTCATAGTGGTTTGTAAAGAAAATGGGAATTATCCTAAGCATATCCCTCGGGAGTGTCGTAACCAAGAGTGCAGCAAGGCCCGTTGTCGTGCACCAGTTCCCATTCGAGTCTAGCTCAAAGCGGTGTTTTCAGGTTTTACCCCTAGGTACATCTGTGCCAGAGCTGCCTCTACCTGCTCGTATCCAGACAGGGATGTATTGCTCGTAAAACTCACAAAATATCTACAAAAACAAAATTCTAGGAAGTTCTTCTATACTAATCCTCAAAGTCTATCTTTGGGCTATGTGCTCTAATCAGAGTTTATCTAAATCTAACTTCCAAGGTTAGTACTAAACTGCCTTTGATACCAACTGTAACACCCCGACCCCAGCTACCCAGAGTTGGTGCATTACTTCGTAACATTGGCATGATCACAAAAGATCAAGTCTCGAAAGACCAATTAGTTTAGTAGCCTTGGAAACACTAGATACATTCGTAAACGTTACATTACATCATAAAGTGAAAAACTACATTAACAATGTCTCCATAGTCCACACTCATATCCTCTTCTGAAAATCCCTACAGGTCATTCAAAAAATACTTCTTCACATCCTGGAAAATATTAAAACATTGAAAGGGGTCAGCTCAGATGCTCAGTAAGGATAACAATAATGCGGAAGCTTTCATAAATAAACATAAAAATCTAAGGCAATGTATAACTAAAACAAAAGCCTTTTAAAATTGAACATCAACATAATATGGCAAAAGTAAAATGAGATAATTCCATTCACTTCCTCACATGGATATTCTACTGGTCGAATAATCACATGCAATATCAATAACCACTTTCATAATGAGGGAATGTATAATGCCAGACATTCTGAAAAATTTTGTCAAGGCCTCGGCCAAGACATCTAAAATGATTAAGGCCTCGGCCAAAACCATAAATAAAATTGGGAAAGGTCATCGGCCAATTCCATGTCTAGTTGTCTCATTAGACCTACTGATGCATCGAGGAGCTATAGCGGGCTCCACCCGTCACTTATTAAGTCCAATACATTCCTCATATGAATAGGTTTAAACATATCATAAACCATAACATAATCGTATCACATAAAACATGCATAAAGGAAACATAACATTTACACATTTCAATAACAAGATATCAATACAACACATTGATAAAAACTCTTTCAATACCATTTTCAATACCAAAATAAAAGAAAGTTAAAACTTTTTATATATTTTTCATTAAAAAAAATGATGGCTTGTAGAGGAAGCCGAAACTCAAATAATGGTCACGGCGGCAGAGAAGTCGTTGTAGCCGCATAAGTACGGAAAGAAAAACATTCCCTTTTTTCATTTAGAAAAATTCTTCGTATAAAAAAGATTCCTTTTGAATAAACTTAAAAGTCAAAGGGGTTTATACACCGTATAAAAGAAAATTGTGTATAAAACCAAATATGCCTCAATGAAAGAAGATTGAGACGAAGTCCTTAAAAAGATCATTCTTAAAATAAAATAGATTTGTTATGTGTATTCACTGTAGGTACACATAAAGAATGTAAAAATACAAAATAGGACATAATAATATCATGACATAATTTGAAAGTAGGAGATTAACCTAAAGAATGGAAGTTGGGTTAAGAAATTCCCTTACCTCATGTCTGACTTGACTCAACCATTCTTTAACCTCCTGAATAATAAAGTAGAGTTAATATATACCTTATTAAGAACCATTTTCAATTGCATTATCCTTTTTATATCACTTGTTACAATGATATGAACATTATGTAATTATTTAAGTTAATAACGGTCGTTTTGTCGATCTTTGGTACTTGAGTAAACAATAAACTTCTTATAATTACAAGTTGTTTATGTGGTAGAATATCCATTATCTCCAGAATTATATTCATGATTTATATGTCATATATATCATATATATCCTGTATATACATTAATTTATAACATTACGTAACATTTAGAGGTAAGAAATGAAACGCACCGTTCATGGAGACAGTAAGCCGTACGTACGCATGAACGCTACTTTCATTTCTATTTCATATTTAATGGAATGAAATCATAATGATATAAATGTATAATATAATTACATTATAATATAGTGTATAATACCATTTACTCCATACTTTATGCATCCCACATATGGCATTAACGATTCAAATCACTTAGAGGGGGTGGTAGTCCACACTTCCTAAAATGAAATTATCGCGTTTACCCATAATGGAAATCATAAAGTATTCCATAAATGAGAAATACAGAAGCATAAGTAAAACATAAACATATTATATATCATATATAAATATAGTGACATCTTAATGGCCACCTCTGAAGGTGTTATATGAGTGTTGAACAATCATCGTTTCGTGAGGCAGAAATTCGCCATCCACAGAAACCGTATGTTCTTTAACCATTATATGTAGGTGTTTGTAAGTGTAGCTCGAATCATTCTTATAAAAACATCCTCATATATTGAGGATGCTAGTTTTTTTACAAAAGAAATGAATAAAAAGAGTTTATGTGGTTGGACAAGAAAAATAAAACAAAATAACATAAGAGAAGACATTACCTTTAAATCGGGTAACTCTTTTGATTGGAGCCAAAGGCTTCCTTGGGACGAGTTCTTCCCAAAGTGAGGCTTTTAGGAGTAAGAGGGGGAATTTTGGAGAGTATTTTGGCATAGTTTATCCGAGCCAAATGGTTTGAAAGTGTGAATGAGGTGGTAGAGGTGGGGGCCTTTTATAAGAGGAGAGGAGGGGCACTCTTGGAAAGTAAGGAACTTTTACATTATTATACAATGATTTTCGGATTCTAAAGGTCCCACACTTATATAATTTGTGGCTAAGGTGATAAGGGTTTGAAATATACCCATCCAATAGTCTTTGGACAAGTGTAAGCCTTGGATTATACATTATCTTTTCATTTTATTAAAATCGTTAAATAATGAGGTCATCGCTACATCATAATGATGTCATAAATAATTTAATTCATTTAATGTATAAAAATTATAAAAAAAATACTATGATGTAGGAAATCTTTTTATATTTCCAATGACTATTTATAGTCAAAAATATGACTTGTATAACCCCATGTAAAAATTGTTGTAGTAAAACATTTCATGTTTGTGTCATTTTTTACTTTAACATTAAATAAAAGGTATTTATGTCATTTTCCAACTAAAGTGGCTCAATTGGGTCCCCAAGTTGACCCATGGATTTTCTTTGTCGGCCATGACTCATCCAATAGGAGTAGGACAAGTTTCAATCTCATATCATATTATTAAAACATTATTTTTACCTTAAACTACACTAATTACCTCTAATCGCGATTAAGAACTTAAAAGTTACTATTCACCAAAAAATTATTTTAATCTCATTGAACCACATTTTACTTCTTAATGACAACCATGTATGTCGGATTTTTGAAAATCAAATCACAGAAGTGGTAATATTTCATTTAAACGAAAAATCAGTTATTTAACTACCACTTAGTGGTTTCACTATTCATCAAAAATTGAAGTTTTTCAGAACAGTGCCAAAATTTCACCCTAAGCTATAATTGATATTCCGAATTCAAAAATGATGTCTATTTTACAAAATTCCAAACATATAAGTTGCATTAATTAATTTTATAATTAATTCCCGCTGTCACAACAAATAGCGTGTTTTTAAGAAACAATTTATATCAAAAGATTGGCAATTGTTTATGTCCAATTTCAATGTTTAATTAATTCTAATGACCACCATTGGATAAAATGGTAAAAATATATTCTAATTATACTTTAAAACCACTAAATAGTATAATTTATCGCAATAAATTATTTTGATTAATAAATTTGTTTTAAGTATTTTTCACTATTCATAAAAAAATTGGAAGTTCTCAGAAAGTTACAAAAAATTCAACTTAGGATAATTTCGATATTACGAATACAATAATGAAGTCCATTTTGAAATAAAAAATTTCTATAATTTTAAAAAGTGGTTATTACTATTCATAACGGCTACTTTGATTAGTCGCGGTGTGTTAGAACTCGAACTTGCGTACAATGCAAGCTATTGCATTATTGAATGAGAAGCGTATCGTGGAAGCTCGGGGTGTTACATTAACCATGGTTGTGCCATATAAAAAAAATCAAATCCCCATGAAGTACCTACAGAAAATGTGTTGTTGTGATAATATCTCAACCCAATTCATTTATCACTAATCATCCTTATCTAGTATATAACAAGAGATATCAGCCTACCATTAGGATAAAAAGACACTCTAGAATCCTTATAATATAAATGATTCAAATACCTTAGTATGGGTTGATATTTATCTTGATATTACTCAATATCAAGAACATAATGTACATATCTGGGAAAAGGATTTTCTCTAACTTAGCTATAATTGGCACAATAGAATTCTGAAAATATTTGATCAAGACATTTTGGTCATCCTATAAATCCTTCAAAATCATTTTCTTAATTTAACAGGTTACAAAATGTAACACCCCAAGATTTTATAGTGTGTTATTTCTTCAAAATAATTCAATAACTTTCACTACACGCAACACCAAGTTCAATCGCACCATGACTTACCAAACAATCTTTTCAAAAGAGGTTATGAATAGTGTTAACTAAATTTTAAACTTTATATAATCCTTATAATTTTAGAATCCATATTATGAGTTTCTTAGACATAATGTAAGAACAAATTCATTTTCAGTATTGCACTTTTACCAAATTTTAATAGTGAACCCTTTTTAGATACTATATTTTAAACTTTTTGACTAAATGGGGACATCAAAAATTTAAAATGAAACATCCCAAGCTTCCACGGTACGCTAGCGTGTGTTGTACGCAACACCGAGTTCTAACACACCGTAACCAATCAAACTAGCCGTTATGAATAGTAATACCTACTTTTTGAAATTATATATATTTTAATATGGACTTCATTTTTGGATTCGGAATATCGAATTTAGTCTAAGGTGAAATTTTGGTACTTTTCGGATAACTTTCATATTTTGATGAATAGTGAAAATTACTAAATTTTAATTAAAAACAACTTTTTTAATCAAAATAATTAATAGTGATAAATTATGAATTTTAGTAGTTTTAAAGTATATTTAGAATATATTTTTACCATTTAATATAATGTTGGTCATTGGACATAATTTTAAAATTAAACCGAAGTGTCAATCTTTTGATAGTTATTACCTCTTAAAAACACGCTTTTTGTTTTGACAGCGGGAATTAATTTTAAATTAATTTCTGCCACTTCTGTGTTTTGAATTTAGAAAAATGGATTCCATATTTGGAATCAGGATGTCCAAATTGTGTAAATAGGTAACTTTTATTTTTAGACATTTTGAATAATTACTGTGGTAAATATTTTATTTACCATGGTTAAGGGTAAATCCGGTAAATAAGGGTTAAAAAATAATATTATAATAATACAAAATTACCCTAAAACGTGTCCTAACCTTATTGGTGGACACATACCCGACCATGAGCATCCTTGGGTCAATTTGGGGACCCCTTGGAGCCACTTGTATGTGGTAGGGACACTTTATATTAATAAAGTTAAAATAAAAATAAAAATGGCATAAGCTTACATCTTTTAGAAGAACAACTTTTACATAGGGTTATACATGTTGGATTTTCGATTATAAATATTAATTAGAACTCTAAAAAGATTTCCTACATAATTATATTTTATTTATAATTTTTAGACATTAAATAAGTTATTTTATTTATGACACAATGATGATGCGGTAATTACTATAATAGTGAAAAATTAAAATAATTGATATTATAATTACCAAAATAAATATAATATGAAACTTTTAATGAATTAAACTAATTTTATAGGATAATATGATATATTAGGATTTATTGTATTTACTTTGTTCGAAGTAATCAATCTATTATGAGTTTCAAAAAAATCAACTATTGAATAGTGTCAAAATTGACATAAAAGAGTTCTTAAAACAAATATTATATTATTAATTGATATTAAATTCCTAAAAATCTAAGGTTCGGCCAAGAGACTTATATCATGATATGTTAATCATTAATGGACCACTTGGGGGTCTCTTGGATGTATATAGTAAGTTTATTAACCATATTATATAAAACTACAAAGAGACATTGTAAAAGTGAAACTAATTAACTTAGAGTTAATACTTAAAGATAAGGTTAATATAAGTACCCAAACCTGTCTAACTTCTATTGGTTGAGTTGTTTTCGACCTATCCCCACCTTAACATTTAAATAATCAACTTTGGATCCATTAGAAACCGAATATGAATTTATTATAAATTAATATTTCTAGCTTTTCCAAAGGTGCCCCTCACCCCTCTTATAAAAGGGCACTCCTCCTTCTCATTTCTTCACACCTCTAAAGCCTTTTGGTTCGGCCAAACTCTGCCCAAATACTCTCCCAACATCCCTCACTACAACCTAGAGGCCTTAGTTTGATCAGAAAGCCAACCTAAGGAGCAATTTTGATCAAATCAAAAGGAATAGCCCGAAGAAGAGGTAATGATTTCACCACCCTTTTCTAAGTTCATTTCTTCTTCCACTTCTTATTCCTTTGTTCTTACCATTCTAAAATAATAACTCCAGTATCTCACATATACTGTGATGTTATTATAAGTATGGTACAACCATATTCAGTATTCTATCCACCCTTTGAATAACATGTCATCATACGTGCGTACGTACGGCTTACCGTCTCCACGTCGTGGTGTAATTGTTATTCAATATAATATTATTTGGATGGGTATAATAATGATGTGTAACTCAAGTAAATAATAAATATAACATGTTAATGATTCTGTATATATGATATACCATTCATTTATATATTATTTTAATATCAAAAGAATGATATTGTCGCTCGTGCGTACGTACGGACTACCGTCTCCACGAACGCGATGAGATTCATTCTCCATCGTAACCATTCAAGTATAATTATCATTTGATGATTTAAAAATGATTTTTAAGGACTAGATATCATTCTGGATATGAATAAGATACAACAAACATGGCTTATGTAACAAAACATATAAATAAAATGAGTAAGTTAACACCCGAAACGACGATAATTCTAAGATATTATTAACAAATCAATGTTAAAAGATCATATATGATATCATATTAATATATTAGATTCTTGTATAATTTAATAACAATTATTTCACCATTATACAGGAGGTTAACCTACCCAAACAAAGGAAAAGTACAAGGTAAGGGTTATTTCACAATCTCTTCATTATCCGAGGTTGTTTATTTATAATAATCTACTGGGATCTCTTTATCATCCACATCCATGTTTCTTCAAAATGTATTTCAAAACATTTTTACTATTTACAAGAATATGGGTTAAAGTCATTTATACCCTTTTTTGACTTTTTATAAGAGGTTTATAAAGGAATCTTTCCGTCGTTTTCAAAACAAGGTCCTTTTTAACCTTTTCGACAGAATTGAGGTAAGAATGTTTTTTTTAACTTATACGGCGGGTGAGCTAATTTTACGCCGTTATAAAATCTTCAAAGCTTTACTTAGAAGCTTATAAGAATATTTTCAAAGAAAATTTTTTATTTTATATGGATCTTAAATGATTTCAAAATAAAAGGAGATATTTCGTTAAAAAGAATTTTGATTTCATCTATGTCAACATCCTTTGACGGATTTTAAGATTATTTGAAGTTGATTTATTATGATACAAAACTTCTATATTGTATTGAAGGTTTTGTGATATGTTTGACTATGGATGTGCTATTTTTATACCATTCATAGTTTATGGTGAAATTATTTACATTTCGTATGCTAGTTTTAATACGAATGTTTATGTTATGTTTAAACCTTTTCATATGGGAATGCATTGGACTTAATAAGTGACGGGTGGAGCCCGCTATAGCTCCTCGATGCATCGGTAGGTCTCATGAGACAAACTAGTGTCTTGGCACAAGGCCTTGACAAAATCTTATTTGTAGTCTTGGCACGAGGCCTTGGCTATGTGGTTATGATAGTCTGGCATTATGCATTCCAACATTATGAAAGTGGTTATTGATTTTGCATTTGATTATTCGATTAGTAGAATATCCATGTGAATAAGTAAATGGCATTATTTCATTTTACTTTTGCCATACTATGTTGAAGTTCATGTTTAAAAGGCTTTTGTTTTAGTAATTCATTGCCTTAAATGTTTATGCTTATTTTGAATGTTCCGCTATATTGTTATCCTTACTGGGAATTTGAGCTCACCCCTTTTCTATGTTTTATTTTTCCCAGGTAGTGAAGAAGTAAATTATGATTGACTTGCAGGGATATTATGAGTGGTTAATAGTGTGGATATGAAGACTTTGTTGTTGTAGTAGTTTTTCACTTTGAAATGTAATGTAAAACTTTATGAATATATCTAGTGTTTCCAAGGCTACTAAACCAATCGGTCTTTCGAGATTTGATCTTTCTTGTGATCATGCCAATGTTACGAAGTAATGCACCGACTCTGGGTAGCTGGGGTCGGGGCGTTACAGTTGGTATCAGAGGAAGTTTAGTACAAACCTTGGAAGCTAGATTTAGATAAACTCTGATTAGAGCACGTAGACCTAAGATGAACTTTGAGGATTAGTATAGAAGAACTTCCTAGAATTTTGGTATTGTAGAGATTTTGTGAGTTTTCCGAGCAATACATCCCTGTCTGGATACGAGCAGGTAGAGGCGGCTCTGGCACAGATGTACCTAGGGGTAAAACCCGAAAACACCGCTTTGAGCTAGACTCGAACGGGAACTGGTGCACGACAACCGGCCTTGCTGCACTCTTGGTTACGACACTCCCGGGGGATATGCTTAGGATAACTCTCATTTTCTTTACAAATCATTTTGAAGGGATTATGAGTATATACTTCCTCAAAGAAAACATTTTTATGATTATGGATTATATCCATAAATAGTTCAATTTATGTTAAGTGTATTATAAGTATGGGATTATGTATTTTGATTCATAAACTGATCTAGTGTATTCCATTGTTTAGAAATGGCGCCCAGTAGAAGGAATGAGAACTCCAGAAATGCACATGATCCAAAGAGAAGGAAGGATCATATCTTTCATGGTCTTAATCTAGAATTTATAAGAGAAATAGTCTCCCATGTATTATCATCATATGAAGAAATAATATCATGTGTTGATAAGATAAGTAAAGAGTTTACTGAGTCCTATGGCTTTGAAGGGAATCAAGAGAAGAAAAGGATGGAAGAAAGAAAGATGGATAAAGGGAAAAGGGAAAAGAAGAATTTTCCCATATGTGGTAACTGTGGAAAGAAACACCCTGGAACTTGCCTGAAAGGAATGGGAGTTTGTTATAAGTGTGGAGGAAAAGGGCACAAAGTACGTGACTGCAAGGGTGAGAAAATGGTTTCAAATGTACAATGCTTCATTTGCAAGGAGTTTGGACACTACGCGAACCTATGTCCCAGTCATCAGACTATGCCCCAAATGATGTTATTGGATAATAATCATGTTATGATACTACCACAGATGAAGAGGGATGATTAGAGTTCTTATGTTGATTTTGTCAATTGAGTGTTGTATCAACAATGTACTTGTTACAATAATCATGGAGTATATAAGGATTGTACTGCAGTACTATTTCATTAAGGACTTGAGATTGTGTGGAACAAAGAAAAGTGACTCAATAGCAGGATAAATTTTTGTAAAATATATGGTTGAGAGAATGATAAATCATAATATAGTTCTGATACTGAGGTAGTGATTTTGGAATAATATGTGATTATTTTGGATAAATTATATTGGATATTATTGACTACCTTGAAGCTGATTAATGATTTGTATATTCCATCATTGTTGGGGTTTAAAACATTTTTGGATTAATGAAGTATATCCAGCATTCTATATGGAATAAGGGAACATGAATGTAATCAATAAGGAATATGGTAGTACATGATGAAGGTATTCATATGCTATTACAGGGTAAAAAGGATCTATATTATGTTTACCTTCCTTATAAATGTTGGACTGTGAGTTTGGACAGAAGTATTTTGGATAGTTCTAGTTTGGATTATTTTGGATTTCCATAAAAGGACAACCCGGAGGTCGGGCGGCAACCCGTCGCGTCCGGCAAGGCTGCGAGACTTGAACCCGCAACCGAAGGGCGACAAGGGTGTATCACCTACCACTGGCCCAAGAGATGTCCTGGATTAAATAATGTAGTTTTTTTAAAAGATCTGGTAGATGAATTATAAATTCGTTTATTTTGGAACCCTGTACGAATAGTATAAATATAATTTTTTTTTACGAGTGAAAGATGAGTTTATGGTAGAAATTTATTAATGGACAAAACTCTAATTATAAAGTAAGTATATCTCCTTATGATCTTATCCAATCTCATAAATAAATTCCTCAATATTAAGAAAAGCAACTTAGAACAAAAATGTTGTCCTAGATGGTACCTTAAATCATCACTAATTTATGGCTTTGGGATTGTTGGCATTTTCATAGCCATGTTCTCTACCACTCTCCATCAGATAATTGATGGTTAGATTTCTCTTCCATATCCATATTTTCCTACATGGAACCCTAGTATGTGTTATTTTCGGTAATCTTCATACTTTCGACTCTTTATTTTAAATAGAGGCCTCATTAATTCATTTTTCGATGTGGGATTTCAACTAAGATATTTTGAAACGTCAAAAATGTGTTATCCTAATACCCTATGTTTTGTTGAACCGATGGTATTTCAAATCATCATAGATTGATGAATTTAAGGACCTCAATTTTATACTTGTTTGTAATTGATGACCTCAATCACTACCTATAAATATTTACGTTTTTCCTCCAATTATATGTCTCTAATTGCCACCAATATTCTCCTAATAGAGATCATAATTTGGTGGTGATCCTTTCATTTATCTTTTCCTCATATTAAGATTAAATTTTAGTAACCCAATTTTCGATGTGGGTTTTCCCACAAAGATATTTTCTATTTTCAACCTTTAATTTTCGAAAAACAATTTCAAATTGCGAGGACGCAATTTATTGAAGGAGGGGAGAATGTAACACCCCAAGATTTTATAGTGTGTTATTTCTTCAAAATAATTCAATAACTTTCACTACACGCAACACCAAGTTCAATCGCACCATGACTTACCAAACAATCTGTTCAAAAGAGGTTATGAATAGTGTTAACTAAATTTTAAACTTTATATAATCCTTATAATTTTAGAATCCATATTATGAGTTTCTTAGACATAATGTAAGAACAAATTCATTTTCAGTATTGCACTTTTACCAAATTTTAATAGTGAACCCTTTTTAGATACTATATTTTAAACTTTTTGACTAAATGGGGACATCAAAAATTTAAAATGAAACATCCCAAGCTTCCACGGTACGCTAGCGTGTGTTGTACGCAACACCGAGTTCTAACACACCGTAACCAATCAAACTAGCCGTTATGAATAGTAATACCTACTTTTTGAAATTATATATATTTTAATATGGACTTCATTTTTGGATTCGGAAGATCGAATTTAGTCTAAGGTGAAATTTTGGTACTTTTCGGATAACTTTCATATTTTGATGAATAGTGAAAATTACTAAATTTTAATTAAAAACAACTTTTTTAATCAAAATAATTAATAGTGATAAACTATGAATTTTAGTAGTTTTAAAGTATATTTAGAATATATTTTTACCATTTAATATAATGTTCGTCATTGGACATAATTTTACAATTAAACCGAACATAAACAAGTGTCAATCTTTTGATAGTTATTACCTCTTAAAAACACGCTTTTTGTTTTGACAGCGGGAATTAATTTTAAATTAATTTCTGCCACTTCTGTGTTTTGAATTTAGAAAAATGGATTCCATATTTGGAATCAGGATGTCCAAATTGTGTAAATAGGTAACTTTTATTTTTAGGCATTTTGAATAATTACTGTGGTAAATATTTTATTTACCATGGTTAAGGGAAAATCCGGTAAATAAGGGTTAAAAAATAATATTATAATAATACAAAATTACCCTAAAACGTGTCCTAACCTTATTGGTGGACACATACCCGACCATGAGCATCCTTGGGTCAATTTGGGGACCCCTTGGAGCCACTTGTATGTGGTAGGGACACTTTATATTAATAAAGTTAAAATAAAAATAAAAATGGCATAAGCTTACATCTTTTAGAAGAACAACTTTTACATAGGGTTATACATGTTGGATTTTCGATTATAAATATTAATTAGAAAGCTAAAACGATTTCCTACATAATGATATTTTATTTATAATTTTTATACATTAAATAAGTTATTTTATTTATGACACAATGATGATGCGGTAATTACTATAATAGTGAAAATTTAAAATAATTGATATTATAATTACCAAAATAAATATAATATGAAACTTTTAATGAATTAAAATAATTTTATAGGATAATATGATATATTAGGATTGATTGGATTGACTTTGTTCGAAGTAATCAATCTGTTATGAGTTTCAAAAAAATCAACTATTGAATAGTGTCAAAATTGACATAAAAGAGTTCTTAAAACAAATATTATATTATTAATTGATATTAAATTCCTAAAAATCTAAGGTTCGGCCAAGAGACTTATATCATTATATTTTAATCATTAATGGACCACTTGGGGGTCGCTTGGATGTATATAGTAAGTTTATTAACCATATTATATAAAACTACAAAGAGACATTGTAAAAGTGAAACTAATTAACTTAGAGTTAATACTTAAAGATAAGGTTAATATAAGTACCCAAACCTGTCTAACTTCTATTGGTTGAGTTTTTTTCGACCTATCCCCACCTTAACATTTAAATAATCAACTTTGGAGCCATTATAAACCGAATATGAATTTATTATAAATTAATATTTCTAGCTTTTCCAAAGGTGCCCCTCACCCCTCTTATAAAAGGGCACTCCTCCTTCTCATTTATTCACACCTCTAAAGCCTTTTGGTTCGGCCAAACTCTGCCCAAATACTCTCCCAATATCCCTCACTACAACCTAGAGGCCTTAGTTTGATCAGAAATCCAACCTAAGGAGCCCTTTTGATCAAATCAAAAGGAAGAACCCGAAGAAGAGGTAATGATTTCACCACCCTTTTCTAAGTTCATTTCTTCTTCCACTTCTTCTTCCTTTGTTCTTACCATTCTAAAATAATAACTCCAGTATCTCACATATACTGTGATGTTATTATAAGTATGGTACAACCATATTCAGTATTCTATCCACCCTTTGAATAACATGTCACCATACGTGCGTACGTACGGCTTACCGTCTCCACGTCGTGGTGTAATTGTTATTCAATATAATATTATTTGGATGGGTATAATAATGATGTGTAACTCATGTAAATAATAAATATAACATGTTAATGATTCTGTATATATGATATACCATTCATTTATATATTATTTTAATATCAAAAGAATGATATTGTCGCTCGTGCGTACGTACGGACTACCGTCTCCACGAACGCGATGAGATTCATTCTCCATCGTAACCATTCAAGTATAATTATCATTTGATGATTTAAAAATGATTTTTAAGGACTAGATATCATTCTGGATATGAATAAGATACAACAACCATGGCTTATGTAACAAAACATATAAATAAAATGAGTAAGTTAACACCCGAAACGACGATAATTCTATGATATTATTAACAAATCAATGTTAAAAGATCATATATGATATCATATTAATATATATGATTCTTGTATAATTTAATAACAATTATTTCACCATTATACAGGAGGTTAACCTACCCCAACAAAGGAAAAGTACAAGGTAAGGGTTATTTCACAATCTCTTCATTATCCAAGGTTGTTTATTTATAATAATCTACTGGGATCTCTTTATCATCCACATCCATGTTTCTTCAAAATGTATTTCAAAACATTTTTACTATTTACAAGAATATGGGTTAAAGTCATTTATACCCTTGTTTGACTTTTTATAAGAGGTTTATAAAGGAATCTTTCCGTCGTTTTCAAAACAAGTTCCTTTTTAACCTTTTCGACAGAATTGAGGTAAGAATGTTTTTTTTAACTTATACGGCGGGTGCGGTAATTTTACGCCGTTATAAAATCTTCAAAGCTTTACTTAGAAGCTTATAAGAATATTTTCAAAGAAAATGTTTTATTTTATATGGATCTTAAATGATTTCAAAATAAAAGGAGATATTTCGTTAAAAAGAATTTTGATTTCATCTATGTCAACATCCTTTGACGGATTTTAAGATTATTTGAAGTTGATTTATTATGATACAAAACTTCTATATTGTATTGAAGGTTTTGTGATATGTTTGACTATGGATGTGCTATTTTTATACCATTCATAGTTTATGGTGAAATTATTGACATTTCGTATGCTAGTTTTAATACGAATGTTTATGTTATGTTTAAACCTTTTCATATGGGAATGCATTGGACTTAATAAGTGACGGGTGGAGCCCGCTATAGCTCCTCGATGCATCGGTAGGTCTCATGAGACAAACTAGTGTCTTGGCACAAGGACTTGACAAAATCTTATTTGTAGTCTTGGCACGAGGCCTTGGCTATGTGGTTATGATAGTCTGGCATTATGCATTCCAACATTATGAAAGTGGTTATTGATTTTGCATGTGATTATTCGATTAGTAGAATATCCATGTGAATAAGTAAATGGCATTATTTCATTTTACTTTTTCCATACTATGTTGAAGTTCATGTTTAAAAGGCTTTTGTTTTAGTAATTCATTGCCTTAAATGTTTATGCTTATTTTGAATGTTCCGCTATATTGTTATCCTTACTGGGCATTTGAGCTCACCCCTTTTCTATGTTTTATTTTTCCCAGGTAGTGAAGAAGTAAATTATGATTGACTTGCAGGGATATTATGAGGGGTTAATAGTGTGGATATGAAGACTTTGTTGTTGTAGTAGTTTTTCACTTTGAAATGTAATGTAAAACTTTATGAATATATCTAGTGTTTCCAAGGCTACTAAACCAATCGGTCTTTCGAGATTTGATCTTTCTTGTGATCATGCCAATGTTACGAAGTAATGCACCGACTCTGGGTAGCTGGGGTCGGGGCGTTATACAAAAAATAAGGAAATAGAATCCTTATAATTGTGAATATTTTCCCAAATCTATATTAAACAGAAATGAAAATTTACTTCATGGTGACCTTGAAATATTTGATCCTTATCAATTAAAGAAATAGAAAATTCCTTATCGTTTACCATAGATGAGATGACATCCTCTCTATCTCCAAAACTAAATTGTGTATTCTAAAAAAAGCTTTCACCTATTTTTTATAGACAGACTTCATTTTTCCTCCATCAAAAATGTATTCCAGGCCTTGGAAACTCACTTCTTACTTTAACAACAGTTTCATCTGAAAAAGACATTTGAAATCTACAACTTTCCCTTGCAATACTTTCCTTTTAGAACTATAAGGCCTCTACCAATTTTTTCTACCCACACTAGATTTTTTATTCTATTCATATCTGTCATCATGAAAACTAGATAGCTTATAGTTCAAAAACTATGGTTCGATAGAGATTGAGAGCTTGAGAGATCGAAAGTTTACATGTTCAATGTTAGGACAGACAAAAGTCTTTTAATATGAATATTTCAAGATAAGTTTTAGTTTCTAAATCCAAATTTACAGTGTGATCATTCAGGTTTTTTAAAAATTGAAAGGTCAAATTTACAAAATAAAATATCTAAATTAAATTTTAATCTGACAAAATTAAAAATATAATAATTAAAAAAAATAAAACTTTAAAAACAAAAAATAAAATGAAACATATTAATATACTAAACAGATACTAATTAAAATATTTTCCTAAAATTAATTAAACCTAAATTCCCTTTAATAAAATCAAAACTTGTAGTGGAAGGTGTATTATTGAAAATATCAGCAATTTGATACTTAGTATTAAGAAACTCTAAAGATATATCCCATTTCTACACAAGATCTCTTAGAAAATGATGTCTAAGATCAATATTCTTAGTCCGACAATAAATCATAGAATTTGTTTAAATATTAATAGCACTAGTATTATCGAATAAAATAGTAATATGATTAAAACAAATTCTAAAGTCCATAAGTGTGTGTTTCATCAATAAAACCTATCCACAACAACTCTTGGTATATATTTATTATACCTCATCTATCAACAGTGTTACTGATTGTTTTTTTTTACTAAACCATGGAACTAATGACTTTATTAAAAAGTGAAAAAATACCTAGGGTTATTTTTTATTTAATATATACCATATAATATCAATATATTAATATATTTTTAAATCAAAACCTGAAGTTTTTTGATAAAGTTTAGATAAGAAATATTTTGTTTTAAATATATATAAATCTTTTTACAATCAGTAAGATGATATTATTTAGGGTGTGACTGAAAAAATTCATAGAGAAAAATAGAAAACATGATGTATGTTCTACTAGTAGTAATATGTAGAAAATTAAATCTCATAAATCTGTATAACTTTTTGTCAACTAATTTTTTAGCTTTATAAAAATCAATGTTTACAATAGTATAGAGAGGATTTTCATAAGACTTTCTATTTTCAAGTCCAAACTTTTTTACTAAATCAATAAAATATTTAGCTTGAATAAAAACATTTCAAAAAATATATTTGATAAATTTGAAATCAAAGAAGGAAATTCAGTTTTCTCGTCATACTCATTTCAAATTATTTTTGCATAGGTTTTGAAAAAACTTTACAAATATTTTGATTAGTTGGCCTAAAATATCATAATCTATATATATTTGAAATAATAAAATTTTATAATAAGTTTTTTTCTTAAAAATTATAGTATAATCTTTTCAAATTGAATATCTATATTTTAAAATAAAATAACATTATCTTATATACCAAACCCTTGGTTCTTTTTTAAGGCTATAAAGATCATTAATAAGTTTAAATATATAATTTTGTAGATGAGAGTTTTCAAAGAAAAAAGGTTATTCAACATAAAATTACTCCACTAAACAACCATTTAAAAGTGCATATTTTATATCCATTGAGTATAATTTAAAGTTAATATGTGATGTATATTCCCAAAGGATCCTAATGGATTTAATCCAAGTAATTGGGGAAAAGGTTTCCTTATAATTTGTTCCTTCCTCTTGGTTGTAACCCCTATTAACCAACCTAACCATATTTATAGTAATTTTACCTTGATCATCCTTATTTTTTAAAGACCCATTTGGATCCTATCACTTGATGGTTCGAGGGCCTATCAAATAATTCTCAGACTTCATTTCTATTAAACTATTTTAGCTCTTCCTACATAGCTAGCATCCAAATCTCATCATCTAAGGCTTATCGTACATATTTAGGTTCAAGTTGGAATAGGGTGGCAGATAACTCATCTAGGTTTGATATATTTCTTCTAGTCATAACTACTTCAGCTAGGTATCCTGTAATAGTCTCTAGAGGGTGATATTTTAAGGTTCTAGGCTGTCTAGGTAAGACACTTTCAGGTTTCACAATTTGATGTTCTTCATAAGTAGACTGATTCTTGTCATATTCTAGTTTAATTTCAAAAAAATATTTATAATAATCAAGCCTTAAGTTCTTTAAATAATCAATGACTTTATCTATTTGAATTCTATTGTAATTAAAAGGATAGATTTCATCCAAGTTCACATGAATAGATTCTTTAACTATCCTTGAATTTTTATTAAAAAATATATAAGATTTAGAAGTAAAAAAAATATCCAAGAAATATTCTTTCATGAACCTTTAGATCATACTTACAAAGTTTTTCCTTAGTTTACAAAATATACATGTTATATCTAAAAACTTTAAAGTATCCAAATTTAGGTTATTGTTGTTTTATAACTCATAAGGTTCATTTCTGAGAAAAGGCATCATTTGAACTATATTAATGATATAGAAGGTTATATCAATATCTTCTTCCCAAAAATATGTAAGAATACTGTATTCTTTCAATATAGTTTTTACCATTTATTTAAAAGTCCAATTTTTTCTTTCTAGGAGGAGAAAACGTAGGTTTAATACCCAATTTTCAGTAAAAATAATTGAATTATTTATTCTAAAACTCTCTTATATGATCAGTTCTCAATGGAATTATTTTTAAATATTTTTCATTTTGAATAACCTTTCAAAAATTCACAAAAATTAAAAAATAATCACTTTTAAATTTTATGAAATAAACCTAGGTAAATGTGTAAAAAACATTAACTAAAATAAAGACAAAGAATATATTATCCAATATTTATACTTAAGAGGGTGTAAAAATATATATTTGGATAAGTTATAAAGGTTTATATGTATAATTCTTATTAATATATTTGAATGATGACTTTTGATGCTTGACTATTTTTCATACAGAATAATTTATATTCTGACCATACATAAGACTAAGAAGATCTAAAACTAAATTCTTCTTAGAAACTTATATAGTGAAAATATATTACAACATCCAAGTATCTTATTCTATACCTAGGATTAACTTATTTCAATTTTTAAACAATTCAATTTCTTCTTATATATAGAACTAAGGTCCAATGTATAAACATTTTTAGTTATGGGTGCTCTAAACTTAAGTAGTTTATCTTTAAATATAGAACAATCATAGTTAGAGAAATTAATAGAAAATTCAATATCATAATTTTGAGAAATTATTATCGTATTTTAATTAATCCCTTAAATGGAAGGAAATTTTTTATCATGATTTTTTTGGATCTCCAACTAATCCAACTCCAATTATCTTTCCTTTACCATTATCACTGAAGGTGACCAAGACTCCATCAAGTTCTGACAGTGCATGGAAGTTTGAAAATTATCTACTCAAATTAATTGAGAGACATTATTTATATACTATATTGAACTTATGTCCCTATGAAGTATTACCTAAAAAATATAAAATAAAATCTTATTTTGGTACCCAAATGCTCTTGGGTCCAATAGTGTCAGCAAGTAAAGACTGGGGAAACCAGATCTATTTAACCTTTTAATAATCAATATTAGATAAATCTATTGAAATCTAATCATTTATAACACTACTAATATGAGGATTTTTTAGGAAATAAATATTATTATAATAACCTATAATATCATAATAAAAATATTTATCTCTAAACATGATGTGGTTCTTGGAACTATGAACAAAATAGTTTATATACAGCTTGGGTTTTTCACCATTACTTCCAATACCATATCTTTCTTTTCCATGATTATTAATTTTAAGAATCTTGTTTAAATATTATTCTCCCTTTGTAAATAAACTAGCATCACTATTAAAGGATTTTACCATATCCTATAACTCTTTAATATTTTTTCATGCATGGTGAATATCTTGAAGTAGATTTGCTTAATTTTTTTGTTAATTATAGGTTTTGTTTTAGTATGGGATATTTTTTCACTTAAGATAGAATTATGAATATTTTTAAAGTATTTATGATTTTTTATTCTGTATTTATATTTTTCTTCAATCATAGAGCAATATTCATCTAATTTACAATTTGAGTAACTTTCAGATTCAAAAGAAAGAGTAGTATGATTGTACCTCATTTTTCTTAGCTATAAAGCACATGTTTACTTTATGATTAAAATTATCTTATTATGAATCATAAATTTAAGTGTTGTATGTGACTTCAAAACCATCCACATATCCTTCATATCCTTATTTCTTTTTTACTCATACTCAACTTTCATTTTTAATTCTTTCTCTTTTTTTATTATTTTCTTCAACTATGGGAAATACAATTTGATATTACCCATCTGTTTTCACTTATAACTCATAAGCTATTTAAATTAATGGATATTAATTTTATAATAATTTAAATACTTCTTTAATGCTTTCTTATTCTTATATAAATTATTGAGTTTTCTGAATAGTTTATCCAATTCCTCTTAAAATTTTGAACAGCCAAAATCATTTTAGGATATAACATCATCCCTTAACATCTTTTATCATTTTATAATAATAACTTTGAGATTTTAATTGCACCTTTTTATAATTATATGATATTTATATTCATGTTTAATTTTATCCTCGTACATCATTAAAATACAATTCAATTCTTTCATTGACATATTTTTAATAGGTTTGGATTTCCTGATAGTAGTGGATATTCCATTCCACTTAGATGGTAAAACTCTAAAAACATATAATGTATGTTATGATTATAAAATTAAATTTCTGAAGGTAGAAAATCCATTAAATATGTCAGTAAATATAACATTAATTTGTTATCCTAAAAGTATCAAATTTTAATTTATCATTGTTTTACCTCAATTGTCTGGCATTATCACTTCCTTCATCAGCAACTAAAATTATCTGCAACATATTATAAGTAGTATAGCACTGGGAAACAATATTAAATTCTTTATTACAAAGTTTATAGATTATTGCATTCATTGATCTTTATTTAACATCATATTCATCTTCTCTTATATCATCCCACTTTTTTGTTCTTCTTTTGGGATTTTGTAAGGATTAAAAACCTTCATATAAAATTTGAAACTGAAATTCATCAAATAGATGACCATATGGGATTTCCAGTATCTATAATTATCCCCATTGAAATATAGAAATATAATTATTGAAATTTATTATTTAACATCATACATATAAATATTTTTATGAAGACCTTTTTCTCAATATTTATAGAGCTTAACAGGATTCTTTAAATAGAACTTCTTTGATACTAAGTGTTGGTCAAAATAAACATGAACACATCAGAGGGGGATTATATCCTTTTAAAACCACTTGGATAATTTAAAATTAATCCCCCTTTGTGATTTGAGAAGTGATGTGGTACTATTTTATTTATGTATATTAAGAAATGGAATAACCAAGAAAAGAACACAGTAATTTTTATAGTGGTTTAAGGAACAAATATCCCCTAGTCCACTCTATAAATTCTCTCTCAATGAGCTTAGTGATTTCATTAAATTTTTCCTTTTATCCAGGGACCATTGCAACTAACTATAAATACTTGACACATTCAAACAAGGCTTTTATAGGGACTTAAGTCCTTTTACATGGAACCTCACAAACATATCTTCGTATAATAAGCTAAGACTCCAAAAAAATAGATAGAGTATATTGAAAATAAGTTTATATCATAGTTTCCACTAAAACTGAAAAATGAATAGATCTTCTGAGGAATATAAGAAATACATCATAGTATAGTCCCTTTAAATAAACTCTAGGTTGTTCTAGATAATGATAAAAAAAATAAAATCAACATCAAATTAACTTATTAGTAATAGAATTGATACACAATAATAGTTTAAATAATATATGTCTCTAAAGTGTAGATCTGAGAATGAAATTTTATTAATTATAGAATATTATAACTGTTACGTACATAAATAGAAGAAAAATTAATCTCAGAAAGATTTGATTAAATTATAAATAGTTTTATATTTTTCATATTTAGATAAATAGAGAGTTTTTAAAAAATATTTGAATCATAGCTCCATACAGCCATATTACTCTATTGAGAATAAATAAAAAATAAAATTTGATTATGGTCAAGAATATATAGAAATATTTCTATATAAATATTTGTTTTTAAAATTATTTTCACGTTTGAAATTTTAATTTAATCACCCACTAAAAATAAAAACTTCCTTTAGAAATTGGAAAATTTTAATCCATTTTTAAAGACCCTTTTAAATGGTTTTTGAATGGATTTTAATGAGCTTTTTACTTCATTGAAACAATTTCAAAAATCTTAGAAAATATCTAAAATTCAAATCCCTTAAACAAATTATTTAGGGTAGATTTTCCTTGCATATGAAATCTTATAAATTATGGTTTATAACATACTTTTGATTCCAAACATAGGTTTAACTCAAAAAACATAAGATACTCAAATGTAGGGTTCTTCAAAAACGTTAGGTTTTCAATCCTAACATTTAGCCCAAATGTAAAGTTCCAAAATTAGTTATACTTAAAAATTTTAAGGCCACTAAACCTAGTGATCTAATTAAACATAGGGTTTTGAATATTTTTTCTAGACTCCTTCAAAATGTCTAGAATACATAGAAAATAAAAGTTCATCCAAATTATTACTAAATTACTTCTAGAATTCCATGGAAATAGCATACATTTTCTAATATTTATAATCTTGGAATCCACTTAAAAAACCTATGTCACATACATGACATATTATAAAGGTATTTTTCATTTATTTTACAACAATTATTTGTTTAGGGGGTTTTCCAAGCTTTTATGGAGGAATGGGTGAGTTTTCATGAATTGGGCGAAACCATGATCCCAATTCCTGTTTTAAAAATAAATATTATTTCTTGTGTAAATCATTCGTTTTTAAACATTTTTCATCCATTTAAATTCATACTTGGCCTCCACTGACCTATTAATACCCCCATATCAATTTGGTGCCTTTATAAATCAATAACCAATGTGTATTTGGGTTTTTATTTAAGGGATTGGTCTTGCCCGGAAGTCTATTTCCAGTTTTAAAAATGAATTTCGTTTCCTTAATAATTTATTCAATTTTAAATATTTTTTGGTGATTCCAAGCCTCACCTAAGCCCATTTAACCCATACGCACGCTCAGCCTCATTAACCCCTCTTTGGAGCTCATTTCCATCAATATTGAGTGCATAACATCTTAGGGTTTCTAAAATTGTCCAGATTTGAGGAGGTAAGTTCTTTCTATCATAACTCTCTCAATTATTACTCTTTTTCCTCCATTACAGTCACTAAATGATCTCCTCATTCTTCTTCGAACAAATCCATAATTTTGGCCATTTTCAATATTAGATATTGGTGTTTTGGGGATATTTCTTCAAGATCCCTCAAGTAAGTTACTCCATTTCATTCCTCTTTAAAATTTCTAAGGGTTTCATTCTATTTGATTAGGGTTTATTCTCTTTTCCTTGAAGTAAAAAGTGAATAGGGGGTAGGGTTTCTAACCTAGGGTTTAAAATTGGGTTTTCATGGTCAATTCTTGTGGTTTTAGGTTTGGTCTATGCCCCTCTTGGTGTTGTGGTGGTGCGACTTCATTTTCGCACGGTGATTCAAGGGTTTTCATTACTTTGGTAGGTGATTCCTTTTGGTATGAATTCTTGGTGATCTATCTGCTATGTTTATGGTATCTCCATGTATATTTATTTTTAATGTTGCTTCCAAAATTGGTTTTAGTGGCAATTATGAAGCAAATTAATTTTTAATGCAAATTTCATGTGAAATTTGGGGGGTTCTCATATAAATATTTTTTTGGTTCCTTAAGGGTTTCCCTATAATTATTTAGTTGATTTTATTGAACTGTATTATGGATGAACACAATTTTTTCAATGTTCTTATCCTTTGTTTTTTTCTACCAAATTGGATTTGGGTGACGTTAGTTATGAAAGTGGTTTTTGAGTACCCATTTGGTGTTGAATTAGGTGCTTTACATGGCTATTCTATGTGATGTTTATTGGGGGTTGTTTTATAACTCATGTAGTGTGTTTAAAGAAATTTTTAAGGTTTTGTGAATTCTATTTTGGTTAATTTCAGTATGAACATGGTGTTCAATTGGGATTTTCAAAGAGTTTTGTGTGCAAAACAAGGAAATATTTGGAGAAGTTGTTTTATTGAAACTCCAAGTGTTTTGTTATGTGTTTTAAATGGTATAAAATGTTTGTAGCTAATGTATTGGGAGAATGTGACCATTATTGGTGTTTTACATGAAAATGGATATGTCTTGCATGCTGAAATTGTTTGAGCGCAAAAGGGGAAGTCCGGGTACCTAGGTGGGGTGGATGTGTACTAGTACGGCTAGTGGACCGGATGGGTTTTGTCCCTGTTTCACTTAGAATTTGGATAATGACAACTCTAAATAAACTATTTGGATGATTATTTGGGACCACTAGGTTATGGATATGTTCCCTACTAGTGGCTCGTGCATGAGAATGGATTTACTATGGTTACTTTACACCGAGGTATGAGGTACATGGGGCCCAAGACTATCTAGTGCCGAGGGGTGTTCCCGATTTTGTTTCTCATTGTGTTTGTGGTATTTTCCCTTGTATTGGGGTATTTTTGGAAGTAAATTAAAGTATATAACATTTATATTTAAATGTGTGAACATTCTGAAAATTTTAGCTTGAAATCTGCTTCCAATTGAAATTTTCATTTCTTGGATTTTATCACTGCTTTTCTTTGCGTATTAAAACTTCTTGCTTTTTCACATTGTATTTCATTCTATTTGGAATAATTGGGTGGTATCCTATTGGTCTTAGGATCACACCATACTTACACCCCTTTGGTGTAAGTAGACTTTATTTTTCTTGACTCAGGTAAAGGGAAAGCTAAGGGTGATGGCGGTTCAGGGTGTCAGTCTCCATCCTTGGGGCGGAGTTGTGGAGACGGCTTGTGGGCGATGACCCCTTGTCGTGTGGAGTCTGTGGTAATGTCTTGAAAATATATTTATTTGTATTTGGACCACTTTTATTGTCTTGAAATCATTATATCCAGTTCTAGTTTTTTCTTAAGACTTGTTTGGCTCGAAAATTTTAGATTTATATTATGGATTGTTTTAAATGTTTTATGCATTCATACTCGAGTAAATCATTCCCAAACCTAAATTAATGATACCCAATCACTTGTGCCATCCCGTGGGGATAGGGAACACTCTTCGGGTCTTGTTACAATCCGGGTTTGGTGCCCATATTGGTGGTGACTAGATTCGTTTCATGACAAAATGGTATTAGAGGAGGTTATTATTTTGGGGTTATATTTCTATTTTGGGATGAGTCGGGATAGAAAGGAGCTAGGAATATCGAGGCTCAGGATTTCGGTTGTGAGTAGGTTTCCTGGCCCGCACCTCTTGCGGTAGACCTTGAGTCACCAGGGGATGTTGGAATTTATAGATTGACTTCACTTCTAGGTGAGACGTGTGGGCTGCAGACCACACTTGAACATCAAGCAGATGTGGAGTAGTTGTTTATTTTATTAATGATATGTGTTTAGTTTATTTATATTTTATGTATTTGATTACAATTTTTAAAATTTTGGTATTGACTATTTTTTTGTGACTGTTTCATTTAGTTGCAACATGCCTCCCTGGAAAGCTCCCACGTGCCCACGGGAGGAAGCTGGAGAGAGTTCTCTCACACCGATTGATTAGAGGCTCGTGAAGGATATGGTCCAGGCTATCCAAGAATTGGGACAGGGAATAGATCCAGCTCCTATTTCTGTTAGGTCAGAATATACTGGTCCTAGAAAAGATAAAGCACAAGAGTTTTTGAAAAACAAGCCTCCTACCTTCCGAGGTAGCTCAGAACCCCAAGAAGCAGAAAAATGGATTGAGAATATTGAGTGTATGTTTGGGTTCCTGGAAAAACCCAAGGAGATCAGGGTGAAGTGTGCCTCCTTTCTGTTAGAGGTTCCCAGCCATAAGTGGTGGGAGTCAGTGCTTCAAGCTGGGAAGAATGAGAAGATGTGCTGGGGAGATTTCAAGGCCATCTTCAATGAACAGTATTTCCCAGAGGTGTTGGCTTATGCTAGGTCTAGAGAGTTCATGGACCTTGTTCAGGGGAATCTATCTGTGATGGAGTATGTCAACTGTTTTGGTGAGTTGGTTCGGTATTCTCCAGAAATCGTCTCAAATGAGAAAGTGAAGGCCCAAAGGTTTGAGAAAGGATTGTGACCCGAGATATACTCACAGGTGTTCTTGTTTAAACTGAGGACCTATTCTAAGGTCGTTGATTGGGCGTGCATGGTGGAGATTGGTAGGAAAGGCAGGGCTAGTTTCCATAGATCAGTATTAGTAGTGGGTGGTGGTATCTCCTTAGAGAAGAAAAGGAAGCGGGAGGAACATGTGAAGAAAGGAGGTGGCAGTTCAGGCCACTCTTCTAGACATTTTTCGATTGCGGCTTCTGATGCGAGATCGGTCATGTGCAACCAATGTGGGAATTTGGGGAACATACGAACAGCGTTCCCACTTCATCTAAATCCTAGTTACCAATGTGGAGGAATGGGTCATTTACAGTGCTTCTGTGGTGTGGCACGTCCACTTCTGAGTGGTGCAGGGTCAGTGGATTCAAGAGGAGTGCCAGCACAGTCTGAGCCATCGAGGACGGGGGGGTCTCGATTTGGCAACCATGGTGGTAGGGCTAGGTCATCTTCTGGGAAGAGATAGTTCAGGTCACAGACACATACTAGTGGTCATCGTCAGGCAGAGACCGGACATCTCTATGCAGTGGATTAGGCACCAGCAGGATCAGAGGTGGGACTGTCGATAGTTCGAGGAACCGTTTTGATTGCATCTTCTATATATGCTGCTCTTTTTGATACCGGTGCCTCTATTTCATTTATTTATACACATTTTTTGGACATTCTGAATTTTCAAACTGATTTGATGTCTTTCGCGATAGAGTTGGTGACACCGCTGGGAAAGAAGGATCAGGGCCTCAGGTGCCCCTCGTGTGCGCTTTCAGTGTCAGGGGTTGAGATGGAGTGGGAAGTACTAGTTCTAGATATGGAACTGTTTGACATAATACTTGTAATAGATTGGCTAGTACACATCCAGGCACACATTGATTGCTACAGGCGGCGAGTGAGTTTCACGGCACCTGATGGGAGTTGTCAGGTCTTTCGGGGAGAATGGGATCCTCAGTCGGGTCATGCAGGACCTCCACTCCCACAGTTGGGAAGTCTTACCATACAGTTCTCATCGGTCATGCTATAGGATTATGGTCTTTCCCCTGAAGGTGCACTACCTCATGTTGTGAATGAGTTTCCAGAGGTATTCCTGGATGATTTCTCAGGTTTTCCCCCAAAGCGGGATGTGGAGTTTTCGATTGATCTGGTGACGGGAACACAGTAAATATCTCTTCCCTCTTATCGTATGGCCCCCACCGAGCTGAGGAAATTAAATATACATGTGGGAGACTTAGAATCCAAAAGATTCATTTTCTCAAGCGTCTCTCCTTGGTCTGCTCCTTTGTTGTTCACGAAAAAAGGCTGACGGATCCCTTCGGTTGTGCATTGACTACCGGAATCTGAATAAGGTAACAATTAAGAACAAATACCCTATGCCAATAATAGATGATTTGTTTGATCATTTGAAGGGGTCAAAGTTTTTCTCAAAAATAGACTTGCGTTCGGGCTATCATCAGCTCAGAGTGAAGGAGTCAGATATCCCACAGACAGCCTTCCGATGCAGGTACGACCACTTTGAGTATTTGGTCATGCCCTTTGGATTGACCAATGATCTAGCGGTCTTTATGGCACTCATGAATAGGGTGTTCCGTTATTATCTTGATTCCTTTGTTTTGGTGTTCGTGGATGACATTCTAGTATACTCTGGATTTGAGGAGAAACATGAACATCACTTGAGGATCGCCTTGGGAACTTTTTGGGATCACCGCCTCTATGAAAAGTTGTCAAAGTGCACTTTCTGGATTAGGGAAGTGATATTTCTGGGGCATGTGATCTATGAGAAGGGGGTTTCAGTGTACCCTGAGAAGATTAGTGTGTCTATTTCATGGGAGCAGCTGAAGAATGTGTTCGAGATTAAGAGTTTCCTTGGCCTAGCTGGTTATTACAGGCGATTCGTTCGAGATTTCTCTCGGCATGTTTCACCAATGACAGCCCACACCCAGAAAGGGGTGAAGTTTTTATGGGGCCTAGAATTTAAGGCATCATTCGAGGAGATGAAAAGGCGGTTGAATACCGCCCCTGTTCTAATTTCTCCAGAGGTTGGAAAGGGATATGTGGTCTATTGTGATGCTTCAGGTATGGGTCTTGGGTGAGTGATTATGTAGGATGATCACATGGTGGAAAATGTCTCTCGCCAACTCTGACCACATGAAAATAACTACCTGACCCATGACTTGGATTTGGTAGTGATGATGCATTCTTTGAAGACTTGGTGTCATTACCTATTTGGGAAGAAGTTTGTGGTCTACTCTGATCACAAAATCTTGGCCTATATCTTCTCGCAGAAGGACCTAAACTTGAGGCAGTGTCGTTGTATTGATTACTTGCAGGGGTTCGACTTTGACATTGTCTATACCCCAGGAAAGGGTAACATAGTGGCTGATGCTTTGAGCAGAAGACTTCTAGTTCAGGCTTTGAGGAAGTCTAGTGATGAGTGGACTTTGATGGGGCTCTTTTCTCAGATGCATGTGGAGACCAGGGAACACAGTGGAAGGGCATTCTTGGTGAGCGTCCAGTTGAATCCTTCTCTATTGGAGTTGATTTAGTGGGAACAACCTAGTGATGATCTTTGTCAGCGGACGAAGCAGTTTCTTCATGGTGAATAGACATCCTCTAATTGGTCGTCATCTCCTGAGGGCATCTTGTGCTTCAAGGGCCGTTCAGCAGTGTTGTTATCTTTGTGGAAGGTAGTGAAAAAGGAAAGCCACCAGTATCAGTGGGTTGTCCATACGGGTGCCACCAAGATTTATTATGATGTCTGTTGGTAGTTCTGGTGGCCTTGATTGAGACAAGACATAGTGGACTTTGTGTCGAGATGCTACACATGCCAGCAGGTGAAATCAAAGCAACAAAGGCCCTCTGGTTTGCTCTAGCCATTACCCATTCCTGCCTGGAAGTGGGACGATGTTTCTATGGACTTCATTTTTGTCTTACCTCATACACCTCGGGGTAAGAATTCCATTTGGTTGGTGATTGATCGTCTAACCAAATCAGGCCACTTCATTCTGATCAGAGATAAAGCTAAAGTGGATGAGTTGGGCCGTTTATATCTTCATGAGGTGTTGAGGCCCCATGGAATACCATTAGCAGTTGTCTCAGATAGAGACCCTCGTTTCACTTCTCAATTCTGGGAAGGACTTCAGAAGGCCTTGGTGTCTCAGATTAAGATGATCACGGCATACCATCCTCAGACGAATGGTCAGACAGAGTGGCCAATTCAGATTTTGGAGGACATGCTTCGTGCATGTTTCTTGGACTTTGGAGGTTCTTGTGATACCCATTTAGGGCTAGTTGATTTTTCATATAACAACAGTTATCAATCCTCGATTAGAATGGCTTCTTTTGAGGTGCTCTATGGTCGGCCATGTCGGTCCCCCCTGTGTTGGGATGAGGTAGGAGAGACTTCGCTGTTGGGGCCGAGCCTTGTGCAAGAGATTTCTGAGAAGGTCAAACTGATCAGGAAACGCTTGTTGATAGCTCAAAGTCATCATAAATCTTATGCTGATCGGAGGCATCGAGACCTAGAGTTTTCTATGGGTGACAGGTTATTCTTGAAAGTGGTCGCTCGTCTGGGTCATCGTCAATTGGTGAAGAAAGGGAATATGATGTCGCGATATATTGGACCTTTTTAGATCACTGAGCATATTGGAAAGGTGGAATATAGGTTGGTCTTACCTTCTTAGTTGACATCCATCCATGACATCTTCCATGTCTCCCAGTTGAAAAAATACAACCCGGATCCGTCCCATTTACAGAGTTGGGAAGAACTAGAGATAGAGCCTGACTTGTCAGTTTTTGAGCAGCCAGGGAAAATAGTGGACTCCCAAAAGAAGGTGCTTCAAGGAAAGTCTATTCAGCTGGTCCAGGTTCGTTGGCATCATGGTAGTGATACACATGAGACATGGGAGTGGAAGTCATGGGTTGAGGAAGAGTATTCGTTTCTGTTTTTTGATCAATATTCAGGCTGACTTTTCGAGACGGAAAGTTTTCATAGTGGAAAGAGTTGTCACATACATGACATATTTTAAAGGTATTTTTCATTTATTTTCCATTAATTCTTTATTTTGGGGGTTTCCCAAGCTTTTATGGAGGAATGGGTGAGTTTTCATGAATTGGGCCAAACTGTGAGCTCAATTCCAGTTTTAAAAATAAATTTCATTTCTTTTATAAATCATTCTTTTTTCAAAAAAAAATCATCCATTAAAATACCTAATTTGCCTCCCCTGACCTATTAAGACCCCCATGTAAATCTGGAGCCTTTAAAAATCCATAACCAAGGTGTATTTGGGTTTTTATTTAAGGGATTGGGTCTTCCCAGAAGTCTATTTCCAGTTTTAAAAATGAATTTTGTTTCCTTAATAATTTATTCAATTTTAAGGATTTTTCGGTGATTCCAAGCCTCACACAAGTCCATTGGACCCAACCGCGCACCCAGATTCTTTACCCCCTATTTGGAGATCATATACATTGAGATTGAGAGCATAACATATTAGAGTTTTTAAAATCGACCAGATTTGAGGAGGTAAGTTCTTTCCATCATAACTCTCTCAATTCTTACTCTTTTTCCTCCATTATTGTTCAAAAATGACCTAATAATTCTTCTTAGAACAACCCCAGAATTGTAGCCATTTTCAAACTCAGATACTGGTGTTTTTTGGATATTTCATTAAGATCTCTCAAGTAAGTTAGTCCATTTCATTCCACTTTAAAATTTCTTAGGATTTCATTCTATTTGATTAGGGTTTATTCTCTTTTCCTTGAAGTACCAAGTGACCATGGGGGTAGGGTTTTGAAACTAGGGTTTAACCATGGGTTTTAATGGTCAATTCTTGTGGTTTTAGGTTTGTTTTAAGCCCCTCTTGGTGCGGTGGTGGTGTGACTTCATTTTCACACGGTGATTCAAGGGTTTTCATTACTTTGGTAGGTGATTCCTTTTGGTATGAAATATTTGTGATCTTTATGATGTGTTTATGGTATATAAATGTATATTTAATTTGAATGTTTCTTCCAAAATTGGTTTTAGTGGAAATTATAAAGCAAATGAATTTTTAATGTCAATTTCATGTGAAATTTGGGGGTTTTTCATATAAATCTTTTGTTGTTTCTTTAAGAGTTGTCCTATAATTATTTAGTTGATTTTAATGAACTGTATTAGGGATGAAAATGATGTTTTAAATTTTATTATCCTTTGTTTGTTGCTGAAAAATTGGTTTTGGGTGACGTTCGTTATGAAAATAGTTTTTGAGTACCCATTTGGTGTTGAATTGGGTGTTTTACATGGCTATTCTATGTGATGCTTATTGGGGGTTGTTTTATAATGCATGTAGTGGGTTTAGGGAAATTTTTAAGGTTATGTGAATTATATTTTGGTTAATTTTTCTATGAAAATGGTGTCCATGTGGGGTTTTCATAGATTTTTGGGTGCAAAACAAGGAAAGATTTGGAGAAGTTGTTTTATTGAAACTCCAAGTGTTTTGTTGTGTGTTTTAAATGGTATAAAATGTGTGTAGATAATGTATTAGGTGCATGTGACCAGTAATGGTGTTTTACATGAAAATTGATATGTGTTTTATGCTGAAATTTTTTGATCACAAAGGGGGAAGCTCGGGTACCTAGGTGGGGCGGATGTGTACTAGTACGACTAGTGGACCGGATGGGTTTTGTCCCTGTTTCACTTAGCATATGGATAATGAAAACTCTAACTAAACAATTTGGATGGCGATTAGGGACCACTAGGTTATGGTTATGTTATATACTAGTGGCTCATGCATGATAATGGATTTACTATGGTTACTTTACACTGAGGTATGTGGTGCATGGGGCTCGAGACTATCTAGTGCCTAGGGGTGTTCCCGGTTTTTTTTTCTCATTGTGTTTTTGGTATTTTCCCTTGTATTGGGGTGTTTTTGGAAATAAATTACAATATATAACATGTCTATTTAAATGTGTGAACATTCTGAAAATTTTAGCTTGAAAATTGCTTCCAATTGAAAGTTGCATTTCTTGGATTTTATCACTGGTTTTCTTTGTGTATTAAAAGTGCTTGCTTTTTCACATTGTATTGCATTCTCTTTGGAATCATTGGGAGGTATCCTATTGGTATTAGGATCAAACCATATATACAATCCTTGGGTGTAAGTAGAATTTATTTTTCTTGACTCAGGAAAAGGGAAAGCTAAGTTTGATGGCGGTTCAGGGTGTTAGTCCCCATCCTTGGGGTGGAGTTGTGGAGACAGCTTGTGGGCGATGACCCCTTGTTGTGTGGAGTTTGTGGGGATGTATTGAAACTATATTTATTTGTATTTGGAACACTTTTATTGTCTTTAAATCATTGTATAAAGTTCTAGTTTTTTCTTAAGAATTTTTTGGCTCAAAAATTTGAGATTTATATTATGGATTGTTTTAAATGTTTTATGCTTTCATACTCCAGTAAATCATTCCCAAACCTAAATTAATGATACCCAGGCACTTGTGCCAGACCATGGGGATAGGGAATGACTTTTAGGTCTTGAAACGTGCCGGGTTTGGTGCCTATATTTGTGGTGAATAAATTCAACTCGTGACAACCTCATTAGCAAAAAAATAATGATTTTTTAGAATCAAAATCAATGAGAAATTAATTAAATTTTTTGATAAACATTCGTATTCCCAACAAATTAAACTATATATTCATGTTTCCTATTATATCTTTGATTATGGTCATTTCCAAACCTACGATAAATATTCAAATGAGTAAGGATGAATGATACACACACGTCTGAAGTATTCCTTTCTTGATTCCATCTTCTACATAGTTCTTGGAAGCATTAAAAACTACTTTTTAATTCAATATTCTTTTCATCCTATTGATGTTTTGGATAATTTATCACCTATTATTTTTGTCTCCCCTTTGATTCATGTTTTCTTCATAGTATATAAAGAGGCATATTGTACCAAAAGTTAAAATTCCTATGGAAAAATATTCCATAACACCTATATTACACATAAAATATTAAAATTTGATAAAAAATATTTTGTTGAAGTCATTGTTTTCTTGCTTTATTATATGCACTAAAATGAGTAAATATATCAAGATCCTTTTGTGAAGTTATTAATTAAATATTTGTAATTTATGAAGGTCCTTTTTATGAATTTATTTCTTTCTAGATTTGGGTAGATTTGAGTATTTCTCTAGGGAATTTAGTAATTATATATTTCAAACTATAATGAGTTTCATTGGTAGGAGAAATCTCCTTTTTCACTAAGACCTCTATAAAATTTACCTTTTCATATCTTGAATATTTCTTATATTATCTATTTTATATAACCTTCTTAGAAAATTATCATATTTATTCAGTAACCCTTATCTTTTTGTATTTGATTATCACATTATACTTCTTAGTTTCATCATTATATCTATGAAGTTTATCAAATTCAAATTCTATTATGATAATAGTAGAGGTTATATATTCACTGAGTTTGGCATTATTTGCATTATCAAGATTCAGCATATCTATTCATTTTTTAGATTGTATTTTTCTTATAGAATTTCTTTCTTATATGACCCTTTTTTAGTCAAGTATTATATTTTATTAGTCTGCCAATTTATTTGATACACATCTTGATCCCAATTATTATGGTGTATTTTTTGGAGTTATGTCCTTTCTACATTGAATATTCACCATTGTATTGAGATTCATCTTCTAATGGGTTTTCCTACTCTTATTCTTTTTTTATAATAACCCTTATTGATACATCTATAGGAACTTATTCATTGTCACTTTCTTTGATGTCTAACACACCTTCAATTGAAAAAAAAAGTTCCTTCTGGGGGATCTAAGAGAAAAATTATTCTTTCATTTTTATTAGGTAAACTAGTGATATCTATATATGGTATTCCTGGAAGATTATTTATTTTTCTTTTCCCTTTCAAATATCATAGGATAGTTAGTAGATAAATGGTCAAATGTTCCACAGTTAAATCATTTAAAAGTAATTTTAACTCTATAATTACCTCTTCCTTCTCTTGTAAAATTTCTTATCATGTGAGAAAGATTATCGATATAATATTCCATATTTTCTTATTCATTTGAATATTTCTTATTCTCTTAAATATTCACACCTTATAATAATTTAAAATATATTTCCTCTTTCTAAGTACCTTTGTTCTTAAGAGTAGGTTCTCTACTCATTTCATAATTAATGAGAGTTTTTTGAAGTTTATTATTAGTGAAGTCATTAATATTCCTATATTAAAGAGTTTAGATTTTTCATAAAATTTATTTGGAAGAATTATCATAAAATTCATTACAATATTATAATTTTGAACAGTTTTTCCAAACCCTCTAATAGTACTCATAATCATATTTACCCTGGTAAAAAATCATTTTATGGCATCTTCAAACTATTGTTGATTGCTCTGCAGATTTATTTCTTTCACCTTTATATTTCTTTCATACATGTAATGAAGATTATTTAAAACAGAATTAGTGATTCTATAACCCATGAAATTTTTTGGTTCCTTTTAAGATAAATAGGATAAAATTTAATTCCTATATTTTCTATCATTTTCAATGTTTATTCTATAGGCTATATACGATAATTAGTTTTCATCTAGAAAAGTGAATATATATTGAATGGAAATAATAACATAAAGAAAAGGTAAAATAATGTAAGTAACCATTATATATTTCAATGATTGAAACCCTTTTTCCATAAAATTTTGGAATGCTTTTACTATTAACAGAATTATGGTGTTTCATATCAGGAACTTGAGAGAAAGAGAGTTAATCTCTATCTGATAAAAAACATAGATAGTATAAAGGGTGGTATGCACTGAGATGGGGTGAATCAGTGTATATATCAAAATAAATCCCTTTAAATCTCCTTATTATTGAACAATTATCTCTTAAAAAAATTCTAATTAATACAATAAAGAAAGACACGATGGATTTGTTAATGAGGTTCACCTCCTTATAGATGCATACATTTCTAGTGTGTTTTTGTTATTATCCCATGCACACAGTCCCATTTTTACTTTAAAAAGGAACACAAGAAATGGTTTGACCTTGAACTCATAAAATTTCTGGCATAACCGCTTAGGATTTTACATAAATAGAAAAAATAACACCTCCCTGAAGAAAGATCACTAGTGAATATATGAACCTCCACTTCCACTCCTATGAAGTAGATCTTCATCCTATTTCATGTAAAATATTCTCATGTATCTACTCTCAGATAATCTTATTTGATAGATCTATGTATTTATTTACCATATTATAATTAAATTCTTTTTTCTCCATTAAAAGGATTCATTTTTATATCCATAGAATATTGTGAGAAGAAAAACATTTTCCATAAACATTATTGAAATATCCCTGAATCTTAATAGAATGTAACAACTCATTCAAATATCATAAACCAATTTTCAAAACAACATTCAAAAACATATTTAATTTTTAGATCAAGACTCGGTTTTCTTTTTCCCAAAATCTCATCATTCAAGACTTATAAAAACTCATTATTTACATCATTAAAATATTTCTAGGAAATTTAGTTAAAGACTCGACTTGTTTCCTTCACATGATATTGAAATTACCATGGGATACTTTCTTCATTTAATTCTTCTAAATTAAAATACAATTTTCAATTTACTTTATATTACCTAGTAAGTAAGGCTACATGACATTCCCTCCTATGATATGGATCTTAAATCAGTGTCTAACAATCCCCATAGCTAGTCCTCTTCATTAATCTCAGAAAGAATCATGATGCATGCATAATTGTGATGTTTTATTCCTAAAAAACAACACACTTTAACCATTAAATATTTTTTCCCCTTCAAATATGAAATCTATAAACTCATATAAATTTACCCAATATATATGTAGAATTCCCTTAAATGAATTTCCATTTTCATACATGGATTCATTTGAGTAGAATATGTCTATATAGAAGTATTCTCTTGCATCAACCCAAACACTGATTTGAATTTAGATCTTTGGGTAACTTAGATACATTGTCCTGAATTCCCATATATAGCAGAAATTATCTACGTGAAACATTTGGTTATATCCTGTATTTGACTACATTATTCTCAATTTGTATATAGAGGATATTTGGATATGTTGATGAATTTACCTATATAGGAAATTGTCAACATGAATCATTTCCATACATAGAATCAATCAGGTACATGGATCATTCGACTACATGGTTCTCCATTTTTTCTATGAAGAAGATATCGATTATGTGATCATTCAGCTACTTGAAACCTAAACTTAGGAAATTTTCTTTAAAATCATTTCAAATCCTCTTCAAATTGCCTCCATCCTTTCTTAAAAACTCCAAAAAAATTTGGATATATTCTTAATTTCATTATATCTTTATAAAACATATAAATCAACTAAAAAAACCATCTAAAAAATCTTCAATACATTTTCATACCATTTTTAGGTAGGGAGTATATGGATGGAACCTTAAATGCCTTGTCTATATTTCTCACAATTTGAATATTCTTATACATATTAGAGAAAATACTTCCACCAGAAAAACATATCATAGACTTTAAGAACATCCAATCAATCACCATGATTAAATAGGTATTTCAATAAATACAAAAAAACAACAACAAGGGTTCAACACTAGGGTTTATATAGGGTTCTATAGGAGATATTATAAAATCAAACCAAGGATAATCCTAACCACTATCTATATAGGAATCCTGAATGTCCTCCACCCTGGTATGGTGTTCTCCCTCTATGTCATGGTTCCCCTTAGTCAAGGGAATATTTGATTCTCCCATCATTTGAATCTTTGATGATCTCATGCCCTTATAAACAAATTTAAAACCCATTCACTACCACCAAACCTTGGACAATGGCATGGTTGAATTTACTTAGTTGTTTTAGTATCCCACACAAAATACCATGGTGTGGAGACCCTTGTCTCATAATTTCCCGCTCACTCACATGCTTGATCTTCCTTGAATTTTCATGCCACCATGCCCAATTTCTTGGAAATTTTAATGCTTCTATTTCCTATAGGGAGAACTTAACATACACCACAACCAACAAAATGGGAATGGTGGTCTTCTAGTTTCCCATAGAGAGACCTGACGAGCCCCACTACTAAAACCTCTTCATCCACGTTCCAACATACTCTATAAAATAATATTCCAGAGTGTTTGTAACTTCTTGTTTTACATAGGGATCATCCCAGGGAAAATATTCTCTAAAACATCCAACCTATCCATTTTACTCACGGTGGTGCACTATGGACCACATGACCAACCCCAAAAAGGATTTTTCTATTCTCAAGCATTTAAATAAGATTCAAATAGCCATCCTTCACTCATAACCCCAAAACACTCAAAATATCCTATTTCATAACCACTGTTATGAAATGGTAGCCCTTACGATAGTCCAAACTCATCTCTAGCCTCCATAACACCTCTAAAATACCTCTTGGAACCTATAATAATTTGGAAAACACAAATAAAGGGATATAAAAATCCAAGAACATATAGATAAGTTTGAGATATGGTAATAGGGACACTGAGAGTGGGTAAGAAATGGAAAGAGAGAGAGGTAAAGTAGAGAGTGAATGAGCATACCCCCTTATTATCTTTAGAAATTAAAAAATTCAATTCCCATTTTTAGTTAAAATTATAGTAAAATTATCATCAATTTTAATATAGAACTAGAGTTAATTTTTATGTATCATTCTAGTATTTAGTGTAACTTTTATTGATAGGTCTATGTCAGTCAACCTTTTTTATTTTTCCCCTTACCCATACCCCCAACGCATATCCTCCAACCCAAGTTTTAATAATATCATATAAATAATATATATATTCATATCATAATAAATATAAAAATATTAATAATTATTAATAATAAATATAAATTTAGACTAATTAAATAAAAATTTAATATCATAAACTAAAATAAATAAATTATATACACTCCAAACATTTTTTTACAATAAAAATATAATTTATATAATAACTTTTAATGAAATATATAGATTTAATAACACTTATTAAAATAGAGAAAGGAAAAAAAGAAACCCAAAAGTGATATCTTCATACTATGAAACTAAAACTATTCAAAATATTAAATGAAGAAACATGTGTACCTTTCACTAAAGATATTTATATATCATATCTTTAATCATGATGTTTGATGATGATCCTTGAGAAGAAACCAACATACTCGTTTTTTCATGGTTTATCCATGGTTTGACCCAAATCACCCAACAATTTGGTAAGATCTTCTATGAAACCATGGTATACTAGTACCTCTTAGATGGATAAGATATGAGGAGACAACTTTAAGATAATCAATGAGAACCATATTCAAGTTCCAATAACAATCTTAATGGATAAAACTTTTTTATATAGGCATTAAGACACTCGATCCTTTCATGAATTTACTTGAACATTTTATAATGTTTTAGTAAATGTCTGTGGTTTCAATGTTTGTATCCATCATCTATGAACTTAACATTTAAGTGAATTATAGATTCTCTCAAAAATGTTTCATCAAATTAAATATAATAATCAATGATATATTACATGGATGATTATTTGAAAGTTAATGTTTAACATTATACTACCCATGAAAATCATATGATATAATTAAAAAAATATCATAACCTTTATGATAATGTTATATCATATATTATGACATAGCTAAATGCAGTGGTGTAATACATATGTATTATAAAAAAACTATATCCCCTGCCAAGGTATATGTTATGACTTGGTTTTACTTATATCACACACTATGATATATATATATATATATATATATTTGTTTACTTATTTATTTATTTATATATATATATATATCATCAAATATGATATATCATAAACACATCATATGTAACACCCCAAGCTTCCACTGTACGTTTCCCTTCGAATAATGCAATAGCGTGTGTTGTACGCAACCTCGAGCTCTAACACACACCACAACTAACTAAACTAGCCGTTGTGAATAGTAATACCTACTTTTTGAAATTTTATAAATTTTATTTATCAAAATGGACTTCATTTTTGGATTCGGAATATTGAAATTAGCCTATGTTGAATTTTTGGTATTTTTCTGAGAACTTCTAAATTTTTATGAATAGTGAAAAATACTTAAAAACAACTTTTTTAATCAAAATAATTTATAGTGATAAATTATAATATTTAGTGGTTTTAAAGTATAATTAGAATATATTTTTACCATTTTATCCAATGGTGGTCATTAGAATTAATTTAACATTGAAATTGGACATAAACAATTGCCAATCTTTTGATATAAATTGTTTCTTAAAAACACGCTATTTGTTGTAACAGCGGGAATTAATTATAAAATTAATTAATACAACTTATATGTTTGGAATTTTGTAAAATAGACATCATTTTTGAATTCAGAATATCAATTATAGCTTAGGGTGAAATTTTGGTCTTATTCTGAAAAACTTCAATTTTTGATGAATAGTGAAACCACTAAGTGGTTGTTAAAAACTGATTTTTCGTTAAAATGAAATATTACCACTTATGTGATTTGATTTTCAAAAATCCGACATACATGGTTGTAATTAAGAAGTAAAATGTGGTTCAATGAGATTAAAATAATTTTTTGGTGAATAGTAACTTTTAAGTTCTTAATCGCGATTAGAGGTGATTAGTGTAGTTTAAGGTAAAAATAATGTTTTAATAATATGAGATGAGCTTGACACTTGTCCTACTCCTATTGGATGAGTCATGGCCGACCAATACAACCCATGGGTCAACTTGGGGACCCCATGGAGCCACTTTAGTTGGAAAATGACATTAATATATATTTATTTAATGTTAAAATTAAATTGACACAAACATGAGTTGTTTTACTAAAACAGTTTTTAAGTGGGGTTACACATATCCAAATATTGACTATAAATATTCATTAGAAAGATAAAAGGATTTCCTACATCATAGTATTTTTTTTATAATTTTTAGACATTAAATAAATTAAATTATTTATGACATCATTATGATACAGCGATGACCTCATTATTTAATGATTTAAATAAAATAAGAAGATAATGAAAAATCCAAGGCTTACACTTGTCCAAAGACTATTGGATGAGAAGATTTAGAACCCTTATCACCTTAGCCACGAATTATATGAGTGTGGGACCTTTATAATCCGAAAAGTATTGTATAATAATGTAACATTTCAATCTTTCCAAAAGAGCCCCTCCTCTCCTCTTATAAAAGGCCCCCACCTCTACCACCTTATTCACACTTCCAAGCCTTTTGGTTCGGCCATCCTCTGACCAAATACTCTCCCAACTTCTCTCCCTTCATCCTAGAAGCTTTACTTTAGTCAAAAATCCATCTTAAGGAGTCCTTTTGATCAAATCAAAAGGAAGAACCCGAAGAAGAGGTAACATTTTCATCACCCTCTTTCAAGTTTCTTTCTTCTTCCACCCCCTCTTTGTTTATTATTTCAATTCTAAAATTATAACTCCAGTATCTTCTATATACTGTGATGTTATTATAAATATGGAACAACCATATTCAGTATTCTACCCATCATTTTAATGACATGTCACCATACGTGCGTACGTACGGCTTACCGTCTCCACGAACGCGATGAGATTCATTCTCTGTCGTATCCATTCAAGTATAATAATCATTTGATGATTTAAAAATAATGTTTAAGGACATGATATCATTCTGGATATGAATAAGATACAACCTATCCATGAAAAACACAACTTACGTAACAAAACATATAAAAGAAAACGAGTAAGTTAACACCCGAAACAACGATAAATCTAAGATATTGTTAACAAAGCAATGTTAAAAGATCATATATGATATCATATGAATATATATGATTCTTGTATAATTTAATAACAATTATTTCACCATTATACAGGAGGTTAACCTACCCCAACCAAGGAAAAGTACAAGGTAAGGGTTTACTTCACAACCTCTTCATTATCCAAGGTTGTTTATACATAATTATCTACTGGGACCTCGTTATCATCCACATCCATGTTTCTTAAAAATGTCTTTCAAAACATTTTTACTATTAAATGTAAAATGTGTTAAAGTCATTTACACCCTTATACATTTTTTAAAGGAATCTTACCGTCGTTTTCCAAACAATGTACTTTTTGACCTCTTTGACAAATTTAAGGTAAGAATGTTTTTTTAACTTATACGGCGGGTGCGGCTATTTTCCGCCATTATAACTTCGTCGAAGCTTCACTAACAAGCTTATAAGAATATCTTCAAAGTAAATGTATTATTTTATAATTATGGTACTTTTAAATGATTTCAAAAAGGATAGATATTACTCTCAAATAGCTTTGATTTCATCCATGTCAACATCCTTTGATGGGTTTTAAGTTTAATTGAAATTGATTTATGATACAAAACTTCCATTGAACATTTTTATTTTACTGTGGATGTGTTATTTTTATACCATCCATAGCTTATGGAGAAATTTTTGACATTTCGTATGCTAGTTTTAATACGAATATTTATGTTATGTTTAAACCTATTCATATCAGGAATGTATTGGACTTAATATGTGACGGGTGGAGCCCTCTATAGCTCCTCGATGCATCGGTAGGTCTCATGAGACAACTAGACGTGGAATTGGCCGAGGCCCTTTCCCAATTTGATTTATGGTTTTGGCCAAGGCCTTAATCATTTTAGACATCTTGGCCGAGGCCTTGACAAAGTGTTTCAGAATGTCTGGCATTATACATTCCCTCATTATGAAAGTGGTTATTGATATTTCATGTGATTATTCATCTAGTAGAATATCCATGAGAGTAAGTAATGGCATTATTTTATTTTACTTTTGCCATATTATTCTGAAGTTCAAGTTCAATAAGGATTTTGTTTTAGTTATACATTGCCTTAAATGCTTATGTTTTCTTATAAAAGCTTCCGCAATATTGTTATCCTTACTGAGCATCTGAGCTCACCCCTTTCAATGTTTTAATATTTTCCAGGATGTGAAGAAGTGTATTATGACTGACTTGCAAGAATAGTCAGTGAGGATATGAGTGTGGACTATGAAGACCATGTTATTGTATTTTGTTTACTTTTTTATGTAATGAAAGAATTATGAATGTATCTAGTGTTTCCAAGGCTACTAAACTAATCGGTCTTTTGAGACTTGATCTTTTGTGATCATGTCAATGTTACGAAGTAATGCACCGACTCTGGGTAGCTGGGGTTGGGGCGTTGCATCATATGTATTTATGGATTTATGTCATATCTTAATCAATATCCAACATGCAAAAAATCCATATAGAATCCATGTCACTTCACCTTATATTTTATTATATAAAATAATTCTAGAACTCATATCCAACAATCCTTTTTTATATCTTCCAAAAAAATATAAATATATCATCAACTTCACCTTATATCACTTCATATGAAATACCATATGAATATCCATTGAAAACTCCTTTGATATAAACACGAAAAACTTTTATAATATCTCTTTGAGTTTTATAAAACTCAATCCCCATTCATTCAACCACAAAGTGTGACCTCATAGGTATTTTTAGAATTGATAATAAATATAAATTCTTGAATTTATAAATTTAAAAAAAAATATAATCCTCTAGAAAAGAATCAATATGAATCAAGTTACAAATAGATCTATTATGATCTCCATCAAACAAAGGTATCTGCATACATGTTTCCACTAGATGTATCATATATAATCTTACATAATATCATAGTAACTTTTTCTAATACATTGATTAATCATGGGACATGGAGTTTTTATATCCCATATAACTACTCATACATTCTTGATCATATGAGTATAGACTATTCTGATGTATGAACACATCAAATTTCATTCACCCAAACATATGAGCACATCGCATGACCCCATCCAAATAGATAAGTATATCATATGAAACTTATCTAGTTATGAACATACACATCCTTAATTTATCTCAATCAAGGGGTAAATGTAATAATTTTCACACAAGAGTATAAATATTATCTGGGTTAAGCCCCAACCGATAACATTCTCAATAACATACTTAACCAACCACTTGATTAACTCATACTCAAGACTGGAAAAAGAAAGTTATCAAAGTATGAAGGTTCTCATGTAAGGTATCTTTACAACCCTTAGGCACCAGGATTAAATATGTAACTTGAACCCCTATAATATTAAATACATAATGTATGACACACTATGTGGAATATTTAGTGGGTCATACAATATAAAAATCTCATTTTGTGTCTGGTGAGAATATTTCATCTTTCTATTAAAAAACATACCCAATATAACCATAATATTTTATCACAATATATAATAATCCATGATAAACATCGATTAGGGATAAATCAACATCATACTTTGATATTTTAATTATCATTTCACTTCTAGAAATATATACAATAATTTTAAAAGAATAATAAAGTCAATATTTTTTTTTTATAACATAATACATTTTATATTATTAACTTCCTTTAATAATACTAATAAAACCATAAATAAGAAATGCTATAATCATATCCCATATAATAGACCACCAGAGTGTCCATATGTTCGCTACACTTTTAGGGTTTGTCCAAACTCATTAATTCTTGATATAATCCCTTCTACATCTCTATGTAAACATATGATAAAACCATCCCACTAAACTCCCTTAGTGAGTAACATATATTGAAAAAAAAATTGATTAGTGGTGAGACATAGGAATCGCATTCCTGGTGTTTAAATATTTAAAAATTATTCAAACTCATTTACTTCGCAACATACAATGTTATAATGTTAATAACTTCAATTATCTATTTAGAACTCTTTCAAAGTTTATTGTTATAATATTTATTTCAACCTTTCCATAAACATTTTCTTTGGGATCATTTTTCGTAAATAAATATAACAATTTACTTTATTTTTCTTTACCAATACATACTAAATATTTTAGGATATATAGTGAGATTCACTTTGAGTTTTACTAGTATAATATTATAAATTTTTATTCTTTTAACTTCTATAAGTACAAACATATTAAAAATAGTCTCTTTGAAGCTATATTATTTATATAATATCATGATAATATACACAAAATCATTTATGTTAGAAAATAACACGTATTTCTTTTTGTGGTAATACTTGAGAAATAAATTATTTCCAACCATATCATATCTAGTGTTTTATGTATTTGGGTCATAATCCTGAAAATAATACTTTATTCTATAAAATATGACATTAATGGGTTGTGGTAACTCATTCCCTCGTATTTTAAAAAATATATTTGACTAATTATTTTATCCTATATAAACCATTTTTATCCTTACCTCCTTTTTCTAAACATGTTATAGAGTTTGATAAATCACAAACCATGTTCATAAAAACATCATCTAAATTTATTCATAAAAAATCATTGTTAAAAAATTAATTCTCTTAACATATAAGAGAATAAAGATAACTATACAATCCTTTATATGGAATTATCTAAGATTGTATTCTGAATTTTCAAAACAAAAAGATTTACTACCAAATTGAATGAAAACTACAAGCTTCATTAATTCCTTCCATGATTTTAAAATCCTCTACACTTGAAACATTTAAAAATATACATTTGGTATCATATACCCTAAAAAATCAAATAATAAATTCTATAACACCAATACCCAGAATGGACTCTCCATGGAATTTCTCAAACCCCTTAAAGTATCCTAGACAATTCCATCTAATTGATATATTGACCATCCTTTCTAACATCTCCATTTGGTTTTGATGACTTAAGATGACTATGGAATCATCCAATACTTATTTTATATCATAAACATTTAATCAACTATATAGACTACATGGTACTAGAATAGAGATTTAATATCTTATTTATTTCTCATATATCCTCCAAACTTTAAAGAAATAGGGTAAAAAATGGAATTGATTCACACAATCGGAACATTTCCAATAATAATTAAAAAATTAATATCTAGAAAATGCATTATAGGAAACCTTAAATATCTCTAAGTCATTAATATAACTAATAATATGGAGTGTATGATTGAATACTAAATTTTCTTTAGTCATCTTTCATCTAATTAAATTCCTTTGAAATTAGAAACTAATTCATTTATGCTTCTCATAAGTATCTAGATCCACTTGTTGAATAACTTAAAATTTTGGTTACTCAGGAAAGTATTAATCAAACATATAAAATTTTTCCTCCTACTTAATAATTATTAATAAGTTTATTATACTAGTCTAGGAAGTTTCTTCCATTAAGTCTTTCAATCATATGCTATAATAAAATCCATGCTTTTCAATGGTTAATTAGTAGCTGAATTAAAAAACCACTCCTAATTAAAAAAAAAAATATTATTCCAATTAATATCACTTTATTAGAAATGGTTAAATATAATAATTATGTAATGAAATATTTCTTAGTGTTAAGTTTTATTAATGGGGATATTTTTACTGATTTTTCTTTGTTATTTTGAATATTAAAAATATCTCACATGTCATATTGTTAAAAAATATATCACATGACTAAACCAGATAATTATAATTTCTCATAGCTTTGAAAATTTAAATTGTGCTTATTATTCAATCATTTTGTGTTTATAATAGTGTTTATAGTGTTTTATAAAGGATTCTATAGTCAAATTTTTTTTTATTTTTAGTTTTTTTTCTAAATTTCTATAAATTCATAAAAAATTGATTTTTTGGTTTACGTAAAATTTTTTAAGTTTAAAATGAAACTTGTGAAGTTTTTAATCACACATATGTAGATAATAAAATGACTCATATAATTTAAAAAAAAAGTATTGAATGAAGCATACTTATTTAGATAAAAACACTTATGGATATACAAAATAACACTTAATTTGAGGTCGGTTTACTCGTATGTACAAAACTAAAATAACCCTCACTCGGTTTCAAAATTTATTGGTATTATTTTCCATATAATAGTGGATAGAACTTTTGAGGTAGATAATTACATATATAAAATGTTTGATCCAAAATAATTGTATCCAGCTCAATATGCCATGGTAGTGGTGGTTGTGGCTCACATGATAAATTTGAACATGCCATGGAGACCATATTATCATTTTGTAAGTCATGGTGATGGTCAAGATTTCAAATTAAACAGGATAAACATTCAAATGTTGTTCACGACATCATAAAATTTCCCATGTCTAAATGATTTTTTCGCATTTCATAGATGATGGTTATACAATTACAATTAATGGCTATGCATAAGGTAAATGATGGTAATACATAATGTAAATAATTATTATGAAAATTTAAAGTGATGGTTACACATATTTAAAATTGTTTTTATGTATATTTATAATGATGATTACACATAGTTTCCTTTATAGTTTTATAAGAATATTGATACTCTCTTTCACTACTGTTTTAGTATTTTGAATCACTTCCTATTTATAAAATTTAGTTTAACTATTTTATTAAAATTGAAAATACTTATATATTATAAAAAAGATATTAAAAGTGATTTTGAATTACTTAGTTATGAATTTTCATGGGATTTCTTCATGCATGATTAAATGATAATATTCAATGTTATTATTATTTCTAATTATGGCATGATGTTATTGGCTCTGAAGAAATAACCACATTAAGAAGATCAAGGAATTAATAAATACAAAATTGGAATGTGATATATCTACAACTTGAAAAAAACCCAATGAGTCTTATGCTAAATGGGATGATAGACACAACCAAAATCTAGTCTAATATTGGTTATACCTCTTAACCAAAAGGGAGGTCCTTGGGTTGTGACTCTTAAAAAAATAAATATTCTAGTCATGATTTCTTCTATAGAAAGGTGAGTTCGATACGGGTTATGAATCCAAGTGAGAAAATGGTAGTGTATGTGAAGTTTCTTAGTGAGTATAATTCTTCTCGTTGAGTTGAGAAGAGTGAATAGTATATATAAGATCATTTTATCTTAACTAATATAAAAATAATATGTCCATATTTGTATTTCCATTACATATTATCTTTGAACATTGAACAGCATTATAATTTTTTTGTATGAAATAATATTACTTTGATTATTTATTTTAAAGGATTTTTTTAACATTTTAAAAGGTCCATTCGCCCCACTCCCCTCTCTATATGATCCTTTCCATCTTAACTGATCCAAAAATTTGTATCAAATATTATTCCTTTGGATATAGGTTTTTTTATCATTGTTTTCATTATGAAAAATTTTATATATTATAACTAATAGTATATAGAAAAATAAATTTAAAATATGGTAGGAATGAACTTAAATGAAGGTTAGATTCCAAAAAACCACCATTATTCAATGAAAATGATTATGGGCATTTGAAAGTGAAAATAGAATCATATGTGAATCATTTTGGTGTTGGTAATTGGATGATAACTATGAAACTATATAATTTACTGGAAGTTAATCCATATACTCTTGTTGCTAATGATGCAGTAAAATATGTCTTTAATTATAAATTAATGAATATATTATATTTTGTTATAATTCAGTTATTTTTTCCATGTTTAATCTTGCAAGAAATCTCAGGATATCTGAATAATTCTTCAAGATATGCATTATTGTTCAGATAACCTTAAAAAAATAAAGTTAGGAATCCTCTGTGTGAAGTACCAAGTCATTAAAATGGGGTAACATGAGTCTGTAAACCAAATGTTCCACAGATTCATAGGTACTATCAATGGGATGAGTTCACTTGCTGAAGTTCTTAACAATATAGTTTTAGTTCAAAGGGTACTACTATCACAAACTAAAAAATATAATTCAAAGAAAGTTTCATTTTATGAGCATATGAATTTTATATAATATACCTTAGATGAACTAATTGGTTCATTATTGTAGTATTAATTTTTTTCTGAAAAACATTACAGATAAATAATTTTTAAAGAAGAAAGCCATTTCTTTTAAGTCTACTATAAATGATTCTTCTAAATCTTTTGAATGTGAGTTCCAAGTATGTGATAATTATTTAGCCTATCCTAGAAAAAAAAATTACAATTTTATGAAAAATAAAGGATCCAAGAGATACTTTAGGAATAATAACATGAAAGAAGTATATAAAGATAATTTTTTTAAGAATAATGATCTTTTAGATCTAACATGTTATAAGTGAACAAAGAAATGACACATAAGGTCATATTTACCTAAACTCAAGAATTCCAAAAAAGGTAATTACAAAAGGGAAAAATGATAAGAAATCATTTCTTGGAGGTTGGACATATATTGATGATTTATATTCAAGCAATGAGTTGGGAAGTAAAGAAGAAATTAGTAACATTGAAGTAATTTTTAAGTGTTTTTAGGTACTTAAATCACCATTTACATATTTATTAAATCCTTATAATGTTTTTTATGAATATATTATGAAAGAATAGAAATAAATTGATTCTAATTGATGTATAAGTTATATTTTCTATACTGGAAATTATGAGGTTAAAAAAATAAATGAATAAAATAAAAAATTTCATAAATATGGTTTGAGAATTATTGATAAATTTAAATAATTACAATGTAAAAATAATCAATTGGTTAAATAAAATAATAAACTTAAATAATAATTTGAAACTCTAAAAGTTTATATCTCTAAAAATAAAGAATAGAAAAAGGTTTTTGATTTTGAAATATTAAAATAAAAAGCTAAAAATGAAAAAAAAAATATTTCTTCTCAAAAACTAATAAAGATCAAAAAATGGGGTTTAATTTGATCTTGGATGATTTAAATAAAGTTGATAATGAATTTTATAAGCTTAAGTGAGAAAATAAAATACTATGAAACACAACTTCATGTTCAAATGTTAAAGTATGGGATGATTTAGAATTTATTCTGAAGGAAAATAAAAATTTGAAGGTTGATTTATCTATTTCATTTAAGGTAAATAAAAATATGATAAAATGATTTATATGATGAAACCTCATAAAAACAAAAATGGTTTTGGTTATAATATTCAACTCCTAAGAATGAACAAAACATTGATTGTAAAATGTTCAAATGGAAGTATCTTTAGTGTAGTCTATTTTAAGTATAGAATTTATGGGAATTATGCCAATTAATATCCCTTAATATTTATTCAATAATTTGGTTATAAAAAACATTTATCTCTAAGAATTTATTTTCCAAAAAACACACAAATAGATGTTTCAAATCTATTTGTATACCTAAATGTTCAACTACTAATCTGATTGGACCCAAGATGGTACTAGTACCAAAACAATATTGTACTTGATTAATTATAAGATATCTTATTTATAAGTCTTAAAGGTTTATTTTATATGGATAGTAGATATTTCAGACACATAACCAATGATAATTCTAACTTTCTATCTTTAAATTCATGTAAAGGATGTATGATTTATTTTATAGATAATTCTAAAGTTCATATTAAAGGTTTTAGGGAAGTATGGTTTTCCAAAAGTATTATTATTTAAAAATTACTATATATGACGGTTTTAAAAATAATTAAATAAGTATATGTGTGATGATGTAATGAATTTAAAATTTTAAAATGATAATGGTATGGTTTTCAAGAATGATTTTGTCTTTTTTAGCAAATAGAAAAGATAACATATAACCTGTTGAACAATTTGAACTAAATCAACATAAGGTTAAGTGTTTAAATTTTATAGAAACTCATGAAATTTTTTGGAATAAAATACTAGTACATGATAATATTTTTCTGCTATATAAATTTTCAAAGCATGGATAGATACAAGATTTACCAGAATTAAAATAAAGTAAATTATTTTTTGTGATTCTTATTTTAAATTTAAAAACATAAAGAAAGTTTTAAATATATTAATGATGTTTGAAATACTAACCCTCTTGAATTTTTTTCATATTTATTTATTTGTTCCTTTATAACTAGTTAGTTTAGGTATAAAGAAGGATATATTTTCAATTGTTGATAATAATAGTAGATTAACCTAGATTGTTTCTTAAATTATGAAAGTGATAATTTAACTAGGTTTACAAATTTTTTCAAATTAATTTTGAATAATAAAGGTTATATCATTATCTCATTCCATAAAGATATAGGTAGTGAATTTTTTAATCTATATTATAGAAAAATGAAGATAATGGATATCGACATTGTATTTTTGCTCCAAGGTTACCACAAAAATATCACGCGGTGGAAAGAAAAAATAGATTAATTAAATAAATTCTTGGAAAATTTATTAATGAATTTAATTTTTCTAAATATTTTTTGGTTAAATATCTTAATATATCATTTCAAGTTTTAAATATAGTTATAATTTGTCCAATTTTGAATAAAACCCCTTATGAATTGTTTAGAGGAATTAAACCTAAAGATTAATATTTTAGGGTGTTTGGTAATAGAGTTATTATATTAAATAAAAAATATGATATGGATAGGTTTTTTCTAAATGTGATGAAGGAATATTTCTAGCATACCCTTATTATTGAAAATTCTATAGATTTTTTATTTACAAAACATTAGTTCTTAAATAATCAGAGCATGTTAAGTTTTATGAAATTAATAATGTAAAGTAGAATTCATATTTAAAACATAATGAAGAAGAATTTAGGGAATTTAAATTTTTTGAGGATGATATACAAGATAATAATGATAATGTATCAGTTTATGGGGAGAAAATATATTCTCAAACTGGTCCTAAAAACAGGAAGAAACTTAAAGACCACCTGCTTGAATAATTTATTTCAAATATTGAATCAGGTATTTAAACAATAAAAATTGTCTTTAATTTTTACAATAATTCTACATGTGTTATTGATTTGGTTCTTAATAATTATAATTATGCTTAGAATGATTCAAATTAGATTATTTATATATAAGAATACCTTCATCAATTCTAAATAAATATAGTTTCAGATCAGATTAAAATGAATAAACATAAATAAGTAATGGGAAAAAAATGAATTTTTAGAAATAATCTTGATGAGTTTGGAAATACAATTAAATATAAATATAGCTTTGTTTCCAAAACATTTTCTTTGGAATGATGGATTTATTTATAATATTTTTCTCTTATTTCTAGAATATAATCTATTTGGGTTTTTTTGGATTTTTCCTATTTTCAAATTTTCAAACTATTTCAAATGGATGGTAAGACTTAATTTTTTTTTGGAATAATTTCTAAAGAGCTATATGTTAATCAAACACCTAATTTTGAGCATGATAAATTTATAAATCATGTGCTTAAATTAAATAAATATTTATATGGTCTTATTTAATCCCTAAGATCTTGGTGTGATAAACTAAATTTGTCTTTTAAAAAATTACTTCAATAAAGGAGATTTTGATCCTGCCTTATTTATTAAGATATTTTCAAATGATATTTTAATTATTAAAATATATGTTTATTATATTGTGTATTTTTCTACAAATTATTTTCTTAGTAATGAATTTAATAATTTGATGACCACAGAATTTGATAGGAGTTTAATGGGAGGACTAAAATTTAGAATCGAATATGTATAATGAGATGTTCAAATATAAAAGGGGGTGAATTGTATTCTTTTAAAATTACTTTGGAAACTTTAAATATGGTAAAGAACTTTCTTAAAGAAAGTTTCTTAACATTAAGTAAATCTATTTCTTAAATTTAGCTTTTAACTTTAAGAAAACTTTGTTTAACAAAGTTAAACAAAATTTACAAACCCTCTTAAAGAAACCTTTTCTTAATCTTTATAACCTTAAGATAAAAACTTAAGAAATATTTAAATAAATGAAAGATTCTACCATAAAGTGTATAGAATATTTAATATAATCAAAGTAACATAATTAGAAATTATAAGAAAGTTATACTTTCTAACTTTAAGAAAGTTAAAATAGCAGCAGAATAAAAACAACTTGATATAGAAAACAAGTAACAATAAGATTCATTTAACCCAAAGAGAAGGGTATCCAACAACTTTGGATAAAGGTTACTTGATTTATACTTTCAAGAATGTCTTTATAACCCAAACCCAGGTAATCCCTCAATCTAAAGATCGGTATCTATCTTGATATCCTTGCATGCCCTCGATTTAGAAGGAAATCAGAACCTCTGTCTTCCAAATCCGGAAGCCCAAAATTAGCACAATTGGAGTCTACACAAAGCAAGTTTCAACAAGTTGTTCGTGCCTGAACAAGTTGTTCACGACATCTATATGAAGCATTGAGAGTTGTAATATCCTCTCTCTCTATAAATCACTTCACAAACATTGATCACTTTTTCATTCATTGATCATCATCAAGTTCACTCAGTACTTTTCTCATTCAAATGAACTCATATTTATAGGAAAAACTTCTCAATGGTCTGCTCCACTCTAATGGTCATATTTTCCTTAAATTTTGGAGGGACCTAGACAAATCTCAAATAGACAACAGTTAGTTTGTAACAGATTGTATGACATCATTTCAAGTATAAGAAATGATGTTAAGTTAATGGTAAATGTTAAGTATAAGAAAACTTAGAATCTGATAATATAGGAATGATACATTAAGAAATTATAAAATTATCAAGAAAATGGATTCTTGAGAAAATACAAATCGGATTGAGAAAATCGGTATCACTATTTTTGGGTAATAGTATCATAAAAACGGTATGACATTTGTACTGGAATCGGTATTGTAAAAACAACATGTTATTTGTACCGGAATTGGTATCATGAAAACAGCATGACATTTGTACTGGAATCGGTATCATAAAAACAGCATGACATTTGTACTATAATCGGTATCATGAAAACAGCATGACATTTGTATCGGAATCGGTATCATAAAAATAGCATGACATTTATAGGTAAACTTAATGGCAGATTCGTATGTATAACAGAATGATAATTTTTGTAAGTATAACAGAATGAGATTTCTGTAAGTAAACATAATGAGAATTCTGTAAGTATAACAGAATGAAAAATCTGTAAGTAAACATAATGAGAATTATGTAATTATAACGGAATGAACATTTCAAAACTTAAAAAAAAGTGTTTTTGATTTCCAAAACATAAAACCATAAGGAATGGAGAAGTCATGAGATAACCATATTGACTCAAATATCTCCCCCTTTTTGGAAAGCACAAAAAAAATTCTAAGGAATAATATATTGACTTTGATAATCAAGTACGAAAAACTTATCTTCCCCTTTGAAAGAAATTTAGGATTAATACAACTAACTCCCCCTAAGGTTATGTTTCCCAAGGATTGTATTCTTGAACTTTAGCATCCGGTTTTCTTTCTTAAGGAAATATCTCCCCTTAGATAAACATTTCTTCTTAAAATAAACTCCCCCTTACTTAGGTATTATTATTTCTTACCATACTCCCCCTTAATAGATTCACCCTCTTTGGAGTCTCCATTAAATTATTCCTTCCAAATAAATTCTCCCCATTTTTAATTTTCAAAAAGGAATGGAGAAGTATAATATGTACTTATAAAGTTAAAGAAACATACATGCGAAAACAAAAATTAGATATATTCAAGAAACTTCTTAAGAAAATTTTGGAAATAAATTTCAGATTACAACAAAACATCGGAATGAGAAAAAAATCATTCATCCTTCTTCTGCTCAGACAACATTTTCTTTATCAAGGCTTCAAGTTTATTCACTTTCTTATGGTCTTCTTGAAACTTATTTACCAATATCTCCTAATCCTTATTCTTATTTTCTAAGGACAATACCCTTTCTTCTTAAGCTTTGATTATATCATCTTGACTCTTAACGAACTCTTCTTGAGCAGCCACCTTTTTCACTAATTCAGCTCTGACTTCTTTTTCACTGCTTACTGACCAGGAAATAGAATTGAGTTGGATAAATTTCTCAGAAATGGATGCCTTGACTTTTTTAAAGTAATATTCACAAGTATTGAAATCTCTATTTGTTGAATCCATGAAGTCTCTGAACTATCTAAGCCCTTCATTGATGGTTTTGGTGCGGTTAAAGACTTTCTTACAGGTCACCTTATGAGATTTATAATCTATCAAAAGATTATTAAAGTCTACTTCTTTCTTGACCACCATGTACAAAATCATATTGGTAGATTCCATATTTTTATTCAGGGTCTCCTACATCCTTTTACTCTGGGAATCTATATTTTCAAGAACTGGAATAGTACAGAACAACTTTCTTAGAGACAACTTGATGAAGTCATGCTCAACCGAGGATGATGATTCGGAATCTGAATCATGTTTTCCTTTCTCAACTACTCTTGGAGTTAAGTAATCTATTTTCTCTATCCTTTTAGAATACTTCTGAGGTGTTTCTTTTTTAATGAGGTAACCAAAACACTCTTTCCTTTGATAGTATTTCAAACAAGGGTTTGTTCATCTGATACTTTAATAACATTAAGATCTCTCTGTTCATATTGTTCCCCTTGGGACTCTTTTTCTTGAGATCCTTCTTGTCTTTCTTCTTCCCGGATCTCTTCCCCTTCATCACTTTGTTGTTCAACCTCTTCTCTTTATTATTCTTCCACATCAACCTCAACTTCCTCTTCAACTTCAATTTCTTCTTCAATTTCAACTTCTAATTTAATCTCTTGATCTTCAAAACCAGAATTAGAATTTTAACTCTGAGGAGTTCCAATGTAATATTCCACTTCCCTTAAAACATCATCATTGTCTTCTTGAATGATCTGATCTTCCATTTCTTGAACAGGTTCTGATAATGTTAAGACTTTCTTGGATTACTGAATTTTCAGAGTTGGAACCAGTTTCTTATGAACAACTTGAGGTTCCTGTACTTGTTGAAACTTCTTCTCTACATCTTTCAGTAAATATTGATACGCTTGATCTTCCGAGGATTTATTCTTCAAGATCTTATCCTTCTTTTCTTTCTCTAGATTGTTACTTTGCTTGATTTTTAAGGTCTTAACCTCAGAAGGGTTTAGGTCAAAGGAAGGATCACCTTATTTTATGGTAGCTTCCATCTCTCTCCATTTTGCAACAGTTGCATCGGTATAGGATTTTGGCTTCTTTGCAGGAGGAGGTGTTGATATCAGAATATCATGAACCAGTGCTGGTAAGCTTGGTTCTTCATGTTTCCTTTTCTTGGGTACCAATTTTGAAGATTCTGGAATATCAGCCTCATTCTAGACAACCATTTCTTCAAAAAATTTGTATTCTGGTAAAAACTCTACCTTCATTCTCCTTAGAGTGTCATCGCTGAGAAACACAATCTTAAATGGCTTCGAGACTGATTAGAAAGGGATGTTCTACTCTTGAAGGCATATAACAATTATCCTGGAGATAGTTTTCGGATACATAAGAATCTGAGATCGGATGGTTCCACCTTTTACTACCTGGATAGTGAGAAAGATGTACTTGATCAAGTTGATATTCCTTACATTGACAAGAAATTCTAAAAGAAAGATATCACATATATTTAGAGAGTTCTTATCTCCTTTCCTTGGAATAAGAAAACCTTGCTTCTATAGGGCTACCAGCCTGTGATTTGTAGTAAGATTTGTAATCTTTGGATTATTAACATACTTAAGACCAAGGTAATATAGATACTTGTCTTTTTCAAAAGAACCTTCCTTTGATGGAAGTATGTGAGAGCACAAAATAGCCTCTCCTTCATACGGTATGTTGAGAACATTTTCCTCCTTCTTATAAGGAATTGTATAAGACTTGTCAAAACATTTTAACTTGAATAAATCTTTTCCATCCTTTTGGAAAAAAGTAACGGATTCATAGAATTGAATAACCAAGTCAGGGTAACCAGGATCCTAGATTTTCTCTTTATCCACACAAAAAATTTCCAATACGTTATTTCTTATTACCTTAGAGATAAGGGAGTCATACTTTACAAAGAGACAGAGAAAAAGAAATGTAGGCTTTGATGGCAACAGAACTTTGGCACATAGATCAGTGAAGAAGGTGCAGCGCTCATAAATGAATCACCCCTTATATAGAAATAGCTATGACTTTTCAAATTCCATAAGATAATCAAATGAATGAAAAAAAAACTGATCTGATCTGACGGTTGAGGATGATTGTAGACAAAAATGAACTCCAATATTTTGAAGTAAGGTAAACCAAGAATTGAAAATTTTTAAATAACAACAATTGAAACTTAAAATTAAAAGATGAAGAGTAAGAAATTTTACCTTTTAGAATAATCAAAATAATTTATAGGTATTATAAGAATTCTCCTGGAATTTTTAGATTCCAAGATTTCAATTCCGAGAATTTCAATTCTGATAATTTCAATTCCGAGAATTTTAATTCCAAAAATTTCAATTCCGAACAGAAAGAAAATATGGATTTTCTTAGAAAAGAAAAAAATATTTTTCTTAAATAGAGAATAATAAGGAAAAAAACAAACATATATACTCTCCCTGAAATAATAAGTGACTTAATATTAGGAGATTATTTAAACAAGAAGTAGATATGAATAATTACCTTACAGTGATCATTCCTAGCTTCTGTTTAATGTATTCAAATCTATCAGAAGGTAATGGTTTTTTAAAAATATCTACAAATGGTTCTTGCATTCTGATGAATTGAAGAATAATATCTTCTTTAAGTGTGTGATCCTTAATAAAGTGATGTCTAATATCTTTGTGCTTTGCATGGGAGTGATGTGCAGGGTTTTTAATTAGGGAAATGACACTTGTGTTATCACACATTATTTGAGTTTCAGTAAAACTCATACCATAGTCTGTGAGTGTGTGTTGCATCCACAACACTTGAGCACAACAACTTCCAACTGCTATATATCCACCTTAAGCAGTGGAAAGTGCTACAGAATTTTGTTTCTTATAAGACCAAGAAACTAAGTAATCTCTTAATAAATGAAAAGTTCTGGATGTACTCTTCCAATCCGTTTTACAACCAACAAAGTCAGCATCCGAAAAAAAATTGAGTTCAAAATCATTTCCAGAAAAATAAAATAGTCCAAAATCTAAAGTTCCTTTTAAATACCAAAAAAATATTTTTACAGCCTTTTCAATGGGATTATTTAGAATTTTTTTGATATCTTGCACATAAACATACTAAAAACATTAATTCGGGTCGACTAGCTGTTAAGTAAAGTAAACTTCCTATCATTCCTCTATAAGATGTTTAATCCACAGGTTTCCCTGGTTCATCAACATCAAGAGTATTAGAGGTTCCAATAGGAGTAATTATACTTGTAGTGTTGTCATATGTAACTTCTTAAGAATATATTTGATATAATTATGTTGAGATATGTAAGTTCCTTCTAGTTTTTGAGAAATTTGAAAAGTAATAAAAAAGGTCAACTCACCCATCATACTCATCTCAAACTCAGATTTCATAGGATTTGAAAAGTAATCGGTAAAGGTTTGCTGAGTTGATCTAAAGATGATGTCATAAACATATATTTGAATAATCAAAACAAATTTATTAACTTTCTAAATGAAAAGGGTTGGATTAGTGGTTCTATTAACATAGTTATTTTAAAGTAAAAAACCTAAAAGTCTATCATACCAAGCTCTAGGGGCTTGTTTAATTCTATATAAATATTTTTTATGTTTTAAACATGATTAGGATATTTTGTATCTTCAAAACCAGGGGGTTGATCTACATAGACCTCCTCCTATACATAACCATTGAGGAAATCACACTTCATATCCATTTGATGAAGTTTAAAATTAAAGAATATTTCAAAGGATAAAATAATACAGATAGATTCAAGTCTTGTTAAAGGAGCATAGGTTTCTTCATAGTCTATGCCTTCTTGTTGATTATATCCTTTAGCAACTAATCTTGCCTTATTTCTAACAATAATTCCATTTTCATCACATTTATTTCTAAAACCCCGTTTTACTACAATAATAGAAGTTTCCTTAGGTTTTTCAACCAAGGACCAAACTTGATTCATTACAAATTTGTTGAGTTCATCTTGAATATACTTTATCCAATCTTCATCACCCAAGGCTTCTTCAGAAGTCTTTAGTTCAAATTAGGAAAGAAAAACAACATGTTCAACTTCATTCCTTAAAGAACTTTTAGTTCTTACTGGTTGATTAACATTACCAATGATATTATCACTAGGATTATTCCTAAGTAACAACTGACTTGGGTTTTGAAAAACTTGTTCATCAATATAGGGTAGAAAATCTTCAGGGGTAAATATCTCAAAAGTATTTTCCTGAACAATATCCTTATCTGAAATATTTTCTATCAAAGATTGGTGATCAGTTTTAGAAAATATATTAGAAATAAGTTCAGGTTGTTTGAAAATAAAATAATTAGTTTCATCAAATTTAACATGTACTGTTTCTTCCATAATACAAATGTTTTTATTAAAAACACTATATGCCTTAAAGTTAGTATAGTAACCTAATAAAATTCCTTCATCAGATTTGGGTGCAAATTTATGTAAGTTATCTTTAGTATTCAAGATGAATACTTTGAAACCAAAAACTTTGAAGTAAGAAACTTTTGGTTTTATGCCTGTCCAAAACTCATAAGGTGTTTTATTAACAAATGGTCTTATTAAAACTAGATTTATAGTATAACAAGCAGTACTTACAAATTCAGCCCAAAAATTTATAGCTATAGAATATTCACTCAACATGGTTTTAGTCATCTCTTGAATAATATTATTTATTCTTTCAACAACACCATTTTGTTGAGGATTTCGTGGAGCTAAAAATTTATGAGTAATACCTTTATTACTACAAAAAGTTTCAAAATCCAAATTTTCAAATTCTCCACCATGATCACTATGAATAGTTATCAATGGTATATTTTTCTTATTTTTAACTTGAGCTCTAAAGTTTTTGAAATAAGATAAATCTTCTGATTTTTTTTTGTAAGGAAATATACCCAAGTAAATATAGTGTAGTCATCAACTAAGACAAAAACATAGTATTTTCCTCCAATAATTTCAGTTTTTGTTGGACCAAATAAGTCCATGTGCACCAACTATAAGGCATTAGAAGTTGTAACTTCACTTATAGATTTAAAGCTATATTTATGTTTCTTTCCATATTGACAAGGATCACAGAATTTTGAAGAATCAAACCTAAGTTCTAGTAGATCCTTAACAAGTTCTTTATTAGAAAGTTTACTACGATTCCTTAAGTTACAGTGTCCCAGTCTTCTATTCTAAAGCCAATATTGATCTTCAAATGCACTAAGGTAAGGTATATCTTGACTTATAAGGTCTTCTGGGTTTAAGGTGTACACATTCTCATACTGAAGGGTGGAGAGAATAAACTCACCCTTGAAATTGTGAACTAAACATTTATCATTTCAAAAAATCACAAGGTAACCCATATCACATAACTGACTTATGCTAATGATTTTGTGCTTAAGTACTTTTATAAAAAGAACATTTGAAATAATAGCTTTACCAAGAAGAATAATGTTACCTATACCGACAATTTCTCCTTGAGATTTATCCCCAAAAGTTACTTTTCCACCTTTAGTCTTCAAAATATTTTTTAAATAGTCTTTGTTACCAGTCATGTGCAGGGAACATCTACTATCCATGTACCATATGTTGTTAGTACTTCCTTTATTATCCTAAAAAATAAATAGTTAGGTTTTTGGAATCCAAACTTTATTGAATCTAGAATTGTTAGATAATAAAATCTTGGGTATCCACATTTGTTTAGAAAATTAAGCTTTATGAAACCCAAGGGATTGAGATTTATTTAAAGAACATTTTTTCTCCCAATGCCCACCACTTTGACATTTAGTGAAAAATGGATCTCTTGAAGGAACAAAATAATTGTTTCTAGAGATTTGTTTTTTATGAGAATAACATAATCCTTGATTATTATCATGAGGTCAGATCTGAGAGTACATCTCATCAAAATTTTCCTTACCATAATTAAAATTTGAAAGAAGTTTCTTCAAGGAAAATATTTCATATTTTAGTCTTAGGATTAAATTTTTATCCTCTAGAATAATAAATTTAGAGTTAAGTTTATCATTTAAAGCATCTTTTTCTAAAAATATATTTTTAAGATCCTTAGAAAGTTTATCATTATTAGAATTAACTTCCTCAAGCTTCTTATAAAGATTTTCTAAAACAAAATTTTTCTTATAAAGATCTTTGGTAAGATCTAAAATATCTTTTGTTAAAATAAATTCTATAGAATTTGATTTTTCAAGTTTCTTAGAGACTTTAAAATTTCTCATTTCAAGCAACTTAAAAAATCTAGAAACTTCCTCATAGGAAGGAAAATCATTATTATTATTTGATGAAGAGGATTCTTCATCTGAATAAAAACCTTTATCAAGAAAATTTTCACTTAAAGACATATTGGTTAAGGATTCATTAGTTCGTACCTTATCCATAATAAAATGATTTTGAAATGGAGCTCTGGCTATTAGACCAAGATTTTTTTGCTCAGAAGATTCATAATCTGAAGAATCATCAAAATATTCTCCACCACTTGCACTCCAAGTGCCATTGGCTTTCAAGACTTTCTTATGCTTTGATCTATAGAACTTCTTCTTGTTCATTTCAGAATTCATGTCCTTCTTTTCTCTTTTCTTAAGAAAGGGACAATCAGGTATAATATTACCAGTTCTTCTATATTCATAGCATGTCACTTCTCCATATTTATTATCTTTTTCATCGTTCTTCTTGTATCTATATTGAAAGTTCTTCTATCCGAAAATCTTTTTCATTCTCCGAGAAAGATTTTCTAACTCATTTTTTGAAGCTTCACTTTCACTAGATTCATATTTAATAACAAGCTTCTTAGATTTAGATCGTTTAACTCTCTCAGGAGTCTTGGATTTCATATGATTTGAAGTAGTTGTAAAAGAAACACCTCCATTTCCATTATTCTTCTTAATATTATCAGCATCTCTCTTCATTCTGGTTTCATGTTCAAGAAGAGTTTTAAACATCTCATTAAGAGAAATCTGAGTAACTTTCCTATTCTCATCTATAGTTATCCTCTTGGATTCCCATTCCTTAAGCAAGATGTCTATAATCTTTTCTACAATAATCTCATCATATAAACCTTTATCACCCATAGATTTTAAGTTGTTGACAATAGTCGTGAATCTTTGTTGTACCTTATATATGGGTTCTCCATAAGGAAAACAGAAACCATGATACTTAGCTCTGAGTATGGATCTTCTTATTTTAATGACTTTAGAATTTCCCAAGTAAGTTACTTAAAGCTTCTTCTAAATGTTATTTGAAACTTCACAAGATGAAATTTGGATATATATATTTCTAGTCATGGAACAAAGTAAAGTATTACATAATTTAAAGTTCAGGTGGTATTCCACATTTCTAGATTAGTAAAGGTTCTAATTCCTTATCATGAATCTTATAATATATAGTTAACATAATGTAGTTTCCTACACCTATGTTTATTACGAAGGTCTTTATTCTTTCTCTCTAGTAGTCATAGTCATTTATACCAAAAATTGGTGGTCTAGTAGGATTGTGATTGTCCAAAGATCCTATATGAATGCTTTCCATACTTAAACGAAGATTTCTTTCCACAAAACTTGTTAGAATTAAAAGTTTGTGAACAAGGATTTTTAAAAATGAAGAAGTTAAGAACAATGAAATATTGAGCAATAAAACTTATATTTGAATATAAGTATTTCAGAGACCTCCTCTAATACTAATTTTAGGATCGAATATGTATAATGAGATGCTCAAATACAAGAGGGGTGAATTATATTCTTTAAAAATTCCTTTGGAACCTTTAAAGTTTTTAAAGAGATTTCTTAATGAAATTTTCTTAACCTTAAGGAAATATGTTTCTTAAATTTATATTTTAACTTTAAGAAAACTTATTTTAACAAAGTTAAACAAAATTCACAAACCCTCTTAAAGAAACATTTTCTTAAACTTTATAACCTTAAGATAAAAAACTTAAGAAATATTTTCATAAAGGAAAGATTATACCTTAAAGCATATAGAACCTGTAATATAATCAGAGTAACAGAATTAGAAAGTATAAGAATGTTATACATTCTAACTTTAACAAAGTTAAAATAGAATCGAAATAAAAACAACTTGAAATAGAAAACAAGTAAAAATAAGAATCTTATAACCCAAATAGAAGGGTATCCAACAACCTTGGATAAATATTCCTTGATCTATACTTTCAAGAAAGTCTATCTTACCCAAACCCAGGTAATCCCTCAATCCAAAAATTGATATATGTCTTGTTATCCTCGCTAGTCCTCGATTTAGAAGGAAATCGGAACCTCTATCTTCTAAATCCAAAAGCCCTTGATCAGCACGATCGGAGTCTGCACAAAGAAATTCTGAAAAAGTTATTCATGCCTGAACAAGTTCTTCACGACATCTGCACGAAGCACTGAGAGTTGTTAGAGCCTCTCTCTCTAGAAATCACTTCACAAACGTTGATCGCTTTTTCATTCACTGTTCATCATTGAGTTCACTCAGTACTTTTCTCATTCAAATGAAATCATATTTATAGGCAAAACTTCCCAATGGTTGGCTCCACACCAATGGTCATATTTTCTTTAAATTTTGGAGGGACCTGGACATGTGTCAAACAGACAACGGTTAGTTTGTAACAGATTGTATGACATCGTTTCAAGTATAAGAAATGATGTTAAGTTTATGGTAAATTTTAAGTATAAGGAAACTTAGAATTCGATAATATTGGAATTGAAACGACTTGGTCACGACCAGCCACCCGAACAGTGCCAAACGGGTCGGGTGTTACTACCTTAGGCGCACCTCCCCAGAACGCCAAAGGCTGCCGACTAGCAGCGAGGGTCTGCATAGGTACAGTGGGGCAGAAATACCCTCTCAGAGTAAATAAAGGTTCTGGTCCAAGTATAATGTCTATATGCAGCAGAAATTAAATGACTCCGCGGACTCGAACCAGACCCGCATAACGAAATCATATCAATATCAATAAACAGCGGAAGTAATATAGAAACATCATCGGCGGAGAGAAAACAGAACAACAAGCTAGAGAATACAAGCAACTACTACTGGAAACAAACAAGGCATGCATCATAAGCAAGTCATATAGATCAACACATAACGGCGCCAATGGCTAACCAACAGTTTTTACAGAATAAGTAATCATGCTGATACAAATAGGGAACTAAACAAGTAACTCCAGTAAGACACGACCTCAAGGTCCATGCCAGTCTCCATGCCAACAGCACTAAATTCCAGCTCCTGAGGCTGACTCTCCACCTACACACAATTTCATAAAGTATACACGCGTCTCGAAGGGCCCATGTAGGGTTTGAGATAAGTCTCAGTAGGATACCACCCAAGGGTGCGTACCTAATATAATTGTTTTGGTAGACATGCTTATATAAGAAAAACAGTAAATAGTACAAATCCCAAAAGTAACACAAACTTCACTGGTGCTCAAAAGCCACTAGGAAGTGTCACCTGCTTCATCCAACGCCGGAAAATCTGGTCTGTAGCCCGGTACCTCATGCCACCTGACACCATGTGTCTCAAGTACCGACGTCCCGAAGGCATGCCCAACAATTATAACCCACCTCGGAAGCTCAACCTGCTCATGGAACAACATCTGGAGGAACAGCGATACATGTCCTCAAATAATAACCGAAGGAACAGCAATGTTTGCCCTCAAATAATGGTGAGCCTCTGCCCACAACCTGACCGCCTGAATGTTGTCTCTCGAAGGATCTCACCTCCCACGTGGCTTCCTATGGCAAGAACCCCCAAACCAAAAATACCTAACCGCATCTACCAGGGGCCTCTACCCAGCAAGTGTCCATACCACCTAATCTCGGAGTCTATCTATGTTCACACTACTCAAAAGTACCTGGTTAGAGGTAATCACCTCAGTAAGTTCCCAAGCCACAACATCACTGACACCTCATGTCCCTGCGAACATATCACTCAAGTCTGGTGGCCTCGCCATCCAAGTAACCCGGGCCAGACCCAACCCGACAGTCCAACTGATTCAACCGACGTCTGTGACTCCCAATCCTGTGGTAGCAACCACCCAAAGTAAACCGGGCAAAGCCCCAACCTTTGATTCCCATCACCCAACAATATATCAGGGCCACGCCCAGCACAACTCAACAGTTCAAAAATAACAATATCACACATTGCATAACTATACTCAAAGAATCACTTTAAACAGGAAATTACTAAACAGCTAAATTGCACTAACTTGGGATATCTCATACCAGCACCTAAATCATTCATACATTAACAATTAAACTCAACAGTTTAACTCAAGATATTCAATAAGCAGTCTAAACACAGAAGTTTGAATAATGTTCCAAATCATACAAATTTTGGCACCCCCATCCGAATTTCCCCAAACAAGCTATGACCTCTAACCCAGCCTCATTCAATCACAACAGGGTTAGGGAACACCCAGAGGCATCCCACAAGGCAGGTAATTAATTAAAAACAATTTAACATGGTTTCTCTCAATACCCAATGTCGCGCCCGAAGGTCGCAACCCCCAATTGTCTACGAAAACACAAAAGAAGGTATGCACCACCCACCTCACACTCGTACGATGAAACTTCTTTGATATCAGCCTCTAAATCGGTCTAAATCGCAGTAGATCTGTGTTTCCATCAAATCCTGACAATTCCGTTCAGATGGAATCTGTGGAGAAACAGGCGAGGAATCAAGGATGAAGAAGGGTGTGCTGGGTTAGCCTCTCTGATACGGTCCTGCTGCCCCTAACGGATTGAAGAACGGACTGCGTATGAAGATTATAGGAGGGATTGAGTTCTTCGGAGGTTTTCGAATGAGCTGTTCGTACAGAGGAGAAGAAGAAGACGTTTTCGGAAATGAGACGCGGCAGCGCCTCGAATTCTCAAATAAAAAAAAGTACACGGTGTGTATTTTAACTACACGTCGTGTAGATGACTTTTCCGTAATCCGACTTAAGCGGAGTCCAGCACATGGCTTGGACCATGTACACAGTCAACACATGGCCAGGGACTCAGCCATTTCATGGAACAAAGAGTACACGGCGTGTCAAGGAAGACTACATGCCGTGTAGATGGAAATTTATACCTGGCACCACACAGCATGTACTCGGTGAGCACATGGCCAGTCACTCACTTAACATCTACATGGCGTGTACACGGTCAACACATGACCAGGGACTCGGCCATTGCATGGAACTAAGAGTACACGATGTGTCAAGGAAGACTACATGTCGTGTAGATGGAAATTTATACCTGGAACCACACGGCATGTCCTCGATGAGAAAATGGTCGGTCACTCGCTTAACATCTACACGACGTGTACTTAAAGTACCCGGTATGTAGTCTGGAAATTTCCAGAAACTTCCCAGATTTTCCAGACCTCTCTCAAATCAGCCAAAAATTTTATAAAAAGGAGGAAAATTCAAACAAGATTTGAAATTTTAACCCGTTTCAAAAACCCGATTCTTACAAACTCCCCACCTTAACGTAGCTCGTCCCCGAGATTCCGAAAAAAACCTGGAGATGGCACCGAACATGCCCATTATAGTTAAACAACCTAGACTACCCCGGTCTCAAGGTCCTGGATAAATTCTTCAAGGGGCTCGCCAACTTAGGAATTTCCTACTCAGTCTCAACCCGAACAAAGCTCAAAGAAATCAAAATAACAAACAAGGTTCAATGACCTATTTTCCTAGACCCATGGTCCTCCCGTGATAAATCATCACCCTTGTACCTCATCAGTGCTCACGCGTCACTTCTGACACCCAAAGTAACCCTCACTGCATCGGTGTCCACCTCCAAGAGGTCATGCATCTCTTAGATGCTCCGATCAAAACCTGGTGCCTTGCACTTCGAGTAACCCGCATCCACGATGCCCCGATGCCCATGGCACCTCACGTAACCTGCATCCTTGATGTTCCTGATGCCACAAATCACAAATATATATAAATAAAATATATATAACGAATCTGATATGATGCCAATCCCACTAACTAGCATCTAGTTAGTCCACAAGTGTCCTGTGTAGCCCGTACACTCAAACAAACATGCCTCAAGAGGCCATGACAAAATAAAGCAAAGAAAATCATGGCCACACCTACGGTGTACCTGCCACTGTCGTCGGATCAACAGCATGCTCAGTCCCTGGAATCTCCATAGCGTGCACCTGGCTTGAAGTACGGCTGCCTGGTCTGCGGTGCTGCTCAAGTCACCGGCCACTGACCCCTCAGCTGGGTCCCACCATCTCTGTCACGTCCTCCACGCACTGCTAAACCTCGACTACCCTCTCCTGGCACCAAACCTTAACCAACACCTGACGCCACAGTCTGTCCTGGTCCCTGCCTACCGGTTGTCTAAGAAGGTGGCCTACAAAACCTCTCCAGATGACCGACCTTTCCACATGCCTGGAACTCCTTCGGAGGCCTATCGCACTAAGCCTGAACATGTCCCGGCTTCCCACACTGAAATAAAACCACCGCTAAACTTCCACGTGGTGGACTAGATGAGTCCTTGGCCTGCCCGCCCTGCTGAAACTCATATCTACCTCGCTTCCTCCTATCCGAACCATCACCAGAATCTACCACCCTGCCAATCTGGGGCCTATCCCTCTGGTTTCCCTCTACTATAAACGCCTGGTTCACCGCCTCGGAGAAGGAACCCACCTTGAAGATGTTCACCTAGACTCGAATGGTGTGTCGTAATCCATCCTCGAAGCGCCTCACCCTAGCTGCATCATCGCTTACCATACCAGGTTCAAAGCGAGACAACTCTGTGAAGGTAGCTGCGTAGTCCATGACAGACATATCTCCCTGCTGAAGACTCAAGAACTCCTTAGCTCTCTCTTCCCTCAGTGTCTCTGGATAGAAGTTCTCAAAGATAATTTCCTCTAAGTCCTTCCAAGAGAGTCCCTCATGCCTACGAGCCTGAACCTGCACATCCCACCAACGCTTCGCTGGTCCTCTCGGCATGTAAGTCGCTAGCTTGACCCTCCTCCCTGGAGGTGTCTCTAGCTGCTCGAAAATCATCTGCATACTCTCTATCCAGATCTCAGCCGCTTGCGGACCACCCTTTCCCTGAAAAAGCAACGGGTGCTGTGACTGGAACTCCCACATTAGATATTCCATAGAAGGATCTGCACCCTGTGCGCCTCTGTCAATCCCTTGTAAGACACGTAGCAGGCTAGCTCAGAGCTGCTTGTCAAGCCATGGTCCGAACACTGCCAAACCCGGCTGATGCCCTGCATGCACTGGATCCTAAACCCGATCCTGTCCCTGAGCCTGTACCTATAGTTCATGCTCTGCCTACACCGGAATCTGAACCTGATCCTGCGGCACTACATCCTCTCCTTCCTGACGCTCCATCGAGTCGTGAAGTAGTAACCTGCTGAATACCATAAATGGTCAGACAACCCATACATATATAACAATATATTCTACGTAGATAAGGAAAGTAGTAAAGAGGCAGTATATAACAACTACCCTTACTCTCCCATATCACAACTGATGCCATTTCCATCCCGACCTCATGGCCTCCTTACCCGCCCTCAACAGAGCCAAGTATCAATGGTACCTCGGGCCATTCCCGTCCTGACAACTCATGTTGCCTCAAACCGACGACCGAGTCGCCCAATCCTGATAGTTACACTGCCTCAGCCATAGTACATGCCTGCTCTCATAAGAGCCAGACCCAAATATCTTGCAACATGCAATTCTACAAATATATAAAGTATGGCACATCACATTGCAACTAACAAGCAATTCTATCAGAAATATCACCTATTCGAGTTTTATAAGCAAACAAAGCATGGAAATTGATTATATTCACATGGTATTATCACTTCACAAAGCATACGTGCAGTCATGAAATTGAAATACCCTAAAATGTGCCTATCAAAATCCAAAAAAACAAGCCTTTCCATACCAGCCACGGTTTTCATATCATACTCAATCACACAACAAGTGAGCCACCGAGGTGGAAATAATATTAACTGTAATCTGAGCAAAAAGAAAACAGCAATTCCCACCCATGGAAACTTGGTCCATCCCTCGTACCTGGGGCTGCAGGCACCCAAGCACAATCTAGGAACCAAGTTCCAGTAACAACCTATCTCATGTCTACCATATCCCAAATAGTAAAACTAGCATAAAATAAAAGAGAATCCTTATCTCATTAGTAGTCAGCAAAACACTGCTACTAAATCCCTATCAAGACCTCCTCTGATACCACTTTGTAACGACACGGTCCCGGCCAGCCACCCGAACAGTGCCAAATGGGTCAGGTGTTACTACCTTAGGCGCACCTCCCTGGAACGCCAAAGGCTTCCGACTAGTAGCGAGGGTCTGCATAGGTACAGTGGGGAGGCTATACCCTCTCGAAGGAAATAAAGGTACTTGTCCAAGTATAATGTCTATAAGCAGCGGAAATTAAATGACTCAGCAGACTCAAACCAGACCCGCATAGTGGAAAAATATCAATATCAATAAACAGTGGAAGTAATATAGAAACATCATTGGTGGAAAGAAAAAAAACAACATGATAGAGAATACAAGAAACTATTACTGGAAACAAACAAGGCATGCATCTTAAGTAAGTCATACAGATCAACACATAATGGCGCCAATGGCTAACCAACAATTGTTATAGAATAAAGTAAGCATACTGATACAAATAGGGAACTAAACAAGTAACTCCAGAAAGACATGACCTCAAGGTCCATGCCAGTATCCATGCCAACAGCACTAAATTCCAGCTCCTGAGGCTGACCCTCCACCTGCATGCAATTTCATAAAGTCTACACGCGTCCCAAAGGGCCCGTGTAGGGTGTGAGACAAGTCTCAGTAGGATACTACCTAAGGGTGCATACCTAATATAAGTGTTTAGGTAGAAATTATTATATAAGAAAAATAGTAAACAGTACAAAGCCCAAAAGTAACAAAAACTTCACTGGTGCTCAGCAGCCACCAGGAAGTGTCACCTGCTTCAGCCAACACCGAAAACTCTGGTCTGTAGCCTGGAACCTCGTGCCACCTGACACCATGTGTCTCAAGTATCGATGTCCCGAAGGCATTCCCAACAATCGTAACCCATCTCGGAAGCTCAACCTGCTCATGGCACAACATCTGAAGGAACAGCGATACCTGTCCTCAAATAATAACCGGAGGAACAGCAATGTCTGCCCTCAAAAAATGGTGAGCCTCTTCCCCGAACCTGAGCACCTCAATGCTGTCTCTCGAAGGCTCCTCACCTCCCATGTGGCTTCCTATGGCAAGCACCCCGAAACCAAAAATACCTAACCACATCTACCGGAGGCCTCTACCTAGAGATTGGTCGTACCACCTCAACTTGGAGTCTATCTGTGTGCACACTACTCAAAAGTACCTAGTGAGCGGTAATCACCTTAGTAAGTTCCCAAGTCACAACATCACTGACACATCGTGTCCCTGCGAACCTATCGCTCAAGTATGATGGCCTCGCCATCCAAGTAACCCGGGCGAGGCCTAACCCGATAGTCCAACTGCCTCAACCAACGTCTGTGATGTCCAATCTCGTGGTAGCAACCACCCAAAGTAAACCGGGAAAATCCCCAACCTGTGATTCCCATCACCTAACAATATATCTGGGCCACACCCAACACAACTCAACAGTTCAAAAATAATAATATCACATATTTCATAACTATACTCAAAGCATCACTTTAAATAGGCAATTACAAAACAGTTAAATTGCACTAACTTGGGATGTCTCAAACTAGAACCTAACTCATTCATACTTTAATAATTAAACTCAACAGTTTAACTCAATATATTCAATAAGAAGTCTAAACACAAAAGTTTGAATAATGGTCCAAATCATACGCATTTTGGCACCCCTGACCGAATTGCCCCAAACGAGCTATGACCTCTAACCCGGCCTTGCTCAATTGCAACAGGGTCAGAGAATACCCAGAGTCATCCCACAAGGTAGGTAATTAATTCAAAACAATTTAACAGGGTTTCCCTTAATACCAAATGTCTTGCCTGAAGGTCAAAACCCCCAATTTTCTACGAAAACACGAAAGAAGGTATGCACCACCCACCTCGCACGCGTATGATGACACTCCTTTGATATCAGCCTCTGAATCAGTATAAATCATGGTAGATCTGCATTTCCATCAAATCCGATAAATTCCTTTCGGATGGAATCTGTGGAGAAACAGGCGAGGAATCAAGAACGAAGAAGGGTGTGCGGGGTTAGCCTCTCTGATGCGGTCCCGCTGCCACTGGCAGATCGAACAACAGACAACGTATGAAGATTCTAGAAGGGTTTGAGTTCATCAGAGGTTTTTGAATGAGCTTTTCATCCAGAGGAGAAGAGGAATATGTTTTCGGAAATAAGACGCGACGGCACCTCGGATGCTCAAAAAAAAGTATATGGTGTGTATTTTAACTACACGTCGTGTAGATGACTTTTCTGTTCTTCGACTTAAGCGGAGTCCGACACACGGCTTGGACCGTGTACACGATCAACACAAGGCCAGGGACTCGTCCATTGCACAGAAAAAACATGGCGTGTCAAGGAAGAATACACGTTGTGTAGATGGAAATTTATACCTAGCACCACACGGAATGTACTCGGAGAGCACACGGCCGGTCACTCGCTTAACATCTACACGGCGTATACAAGGCCAACACACGGCCAGGGACTTGGACATTACACGAAACGAAGAGTACACGGCATGTAAAGGAAGACTACATACTGTGTAGATGGAAATTTATACTTGGCACCACACGGCATGTACTCGGTGAGCACACGGTCGGTCACTCTCTTAACATCTACAAGGTGTGTGCCTAAAGTACATGGCGTGTAGTCTGGAAATTTCCAGAAACTTCCCAGATTTTCCAAACCTCTCACAAATCAGCCAAAAATTTTATAGAAAGGCGGAAAATTCAAACAGGGTCAGAAATTTTAAACCATTTCCAAAACCCAGTTCTTATAGGAATGAAACATATAAGCAATTATAACATTATCAAGAAAATTAATTCTTGATAAAATGAAAATCAGATTGAGAAAAATAGTATCACTATTTTTGGGTACCGGTATCATAAAAATGGTACAACATTTGTACTGGAATCGGCATTGTAAAAACAACATGTCATTTATACCGGAATTGGTATCATGAAAATAGCATGACATTTGTACCGGAATCGGTATCATAAAAATAGCATGACATTTGTGTTGGAATCAATATCAGGAAAACAGCATGAAATTTGTACCGAAATCGGTATCATAAAAACAAGATGACATTTGTAGGTAAACATAATGAATGATTCGTAAGTATAACAGAATGATAATTCTATAAGTATAACAGAATGATATTTTTGTAAGTAAACGTAGTGAGAATTCTGTAAGTATAACAGAATGAAAAATATGTAAGTAAACATAATGAGAATTCTGTAACTATAAATAAATAAAAAAAATTGGAACTTAAGAAAAAGTGTTTGTGATTTTCAAAACATAAAACCATATGGAATGGAGAAGTCATAAGATAACCTTATTGACTCAACATAAAATTATTTTCATGTTTTCAAATATCTCAAAGAAAATATGGTATATTTATAAACCAATACAAATATGCCAAATTAATTTTTAAAAAAATTGTTTAGATTCATATAAAACATTTAAATCACCCATGAGTAATAATTCTAAACTGGATATGGATTAATTTAAAAAATGTTTTGATGTTAAACTATATAGAGGCATGATTGGTAGGTCGATTTTATTTGAATACAGCTAAAACTGATAGCATTTTTTTGTTATATTATGTGCTTGATTTCAGTCTAATAATAAATAAACTCACCTAAATGTCGTTAAAAGGATCATAATATACATTAAAGGAACTGTTAAATTGGTTTTATTTTACTCCAATTAGAATTATTGTGACTTGTTATCTTATTATGATTTTAATTTTGGAGGCATTTGGCTTGATAAAAAATTAAATCAGGTATGTGTCATTTTAAGGAAAAAAAATTAATTTTTATGGAGATTTAAGAAATAATTATTGGTTGTTTTATTCATAATTGAGGCCAAGTATATAGCTACTATTAGTTTTTGTTCTCAAAGCATGTGGATTAAAATAACTTTATGTTGTAATGATATTTTTTCTAAAATTCCTATTTTCTATGATAATTATAATATTATTTCCATATTAAAACATATCTTAAAACACCTAATAAAAAAGCATATAGATGATAGATTCTATTTAATAAGAGATCATATAAACCAATGAAAATTTGGTTTAGATTTTTTTCCAACTAAAAAACAATTAGATGAAATTTTTACTAAACCTCTTGATGCAATGAAATTTGTGAAATTAAATTTTGATCTTGAAATAATTTAACTTTAGTGCAAAGTTAATTAATTTATAAATTTTATTATTATGTTTTAGTTTCTAATAAATATAAATAATATATTATACTAAATTTGTTCATAATAGATTAAATATTTTAAAATTTACTTATTTATTACAGTTTTTTGTATTGTTAAGTATTACATATTCATGAGAAATTTGAGAAAATTGAATAATTTTGGTATCTTATTCACTATTATTTTACAAGTTATATATTTAGTAATTTAAAGGGGATTAAATTCTTTAATATTTATATTTATTTATATAAAAAGGGGATATAATTTTAATTAAAATTTTATTTTTAAATTTTTTATAAATTTCAAAAGGGTGGATATTTTTGTGTTTCTTGACCAATTTTTTTATTTCCAAATAGTGGGATATTTGTACTGTTCTGTTTAATTAATGGGGATATTTATATTTATTTTTTTTATTATTTTTAATATTAAAAATACATTACATTGTTTTGAAATACATCACATGTCATATTTTTTAGAAATAACTCACATTATTAAAATAGATAATTATAATTTCTCAGAGATTTGATATATTGTATTTTTTGTATTCTTCATCATTTAAGTTTTTATAATATTTTTTATAGTGTTTTATAAAGGATTATACAGGAACTATATTTTAAATTTATATTTTCAAGGTTTTTTGAATTTTTGATAAGTCATTTGAAATCTATTTCACAGTTTACTCAAATTTTTATAAGTGTAAAATGATACTTATCAAGTTTCAAATCACACATAAGAAGACCATAAAATGACTCATTTAAAGTCACAAAAAATTATGTACCAAATTACACATACACTAAGGGATAAATACATTTATTCACATAAAAATGACACTTATAATAAGGTCGATTCAATCGTACACAGCAAACAAAAATAACACTTATGAAGTTTTAAAATGAATTGGAATTATTTTCCACACCATATTGGAAAAGAGTTTTGAGGTATAGAATTACCTGCACCAAATGGCATAAAAATGAATATCTTCAGTTCAATATATAAGTACCAAACCTTAAACATTACATAATCTTGATTTTAAAGTCAAGAATTCATTTTCTAACATTTTAGGATCTTTATAGTTTACAGTTTTAGAGAATTAATTCATCACCCATACATAAATAAATATTACATCACAAAGTGGAAACTTCCACTTAGTATCCATTTTTCCCACAAAAAAACTTTTATGATATAATAAGTTTTATTTTCATGAAATATCTTCACATTTTTCTTCTTGACCTAATCGTAGTCCATACTCATCCATAAAACCCTATGAAAAACATTTTAAAACATGGAATGTGAAAAAAAACTCTCAGTAAGGGATATGAAAATAAATAAATAAACTTTTTGGTTCATGAATACTTATAAAAAATTCATTTTTCAAAATAATATTTTTGTTTAAAATAAAAATTTTCTTACTTGATAAATCCTCTTATCTACCCAAAGACTTTCATAAAATATTTCATAAGAAATATTATATGTAAAATAAAACTCATAAATAATTATTATAAATCATGAAAATTCATGAAAAAAATCATAAAGTTATACATTTAACCCATAAGAAGTATAAAATACTTTTCTATAAAAAATCATGTTATCTTACCTTGATAAATCATTATATTTAAATAAAAAACATAGAAATCATGAATAAATCATGTATATAAACTGAGGAATAATTTTCATATCACTCTTACATATGGAATAACCTTCATGGATACAAATGGAATAATATTTATGGTTACCAATTTAAAAACCTTCATGGTCACAATTGGAATAACCTTCATCATCAACTTCCAATATAAATCTTACTCAATGCATTGAGGGATATCAAGAATGCACCATTACTTGGTTTATAACATAACCACCCATAATTAATTTATAATAGAACCACCCATAATCATAAACAATTACAAATAACCATTATATAATCATAACACATAAAATATTTTAGTTTTCAATATTACACTCATAAAAATATTCCTTACACCAAGAAGAAAACATTTTCAGATATTAAAATATCCATTCCATTTGAAAACCTTTTTCAAAATAACCATAAAAAAGGAAGGGGGGTTTTATTTGATGAAAACATAAAATATTATAATGTAATCCAAAAATCAAACAACATTTATGGAGGTATAAAATCCTATGATTTCGTATAAGTTAAAATAGAACATTTCTTTTTATCTTTTGTAAATAAAGTCAAAACATTCCATAAAGTATTTATTTTGAAAAAATTTGTATCAAAAGATACATATATTTTCCTTTATAATCCAATTATGACTATATATATACATCTATAAAATAATTTTAATAATATGGAGATGGAATAGAAAGATTTATAAAGTTAATCATTAAAACATTTAAATTAGTTTTTTAAGTATAGTGTCCCTTACCTAGAGTCTGAATCATCATGTATGTTATTTATCTTCATGAATAATAAAATTATGTTAATTATTAACTTTATTAATAACCTTGTTCAATTTTATTATTCCTTTTATGTCCTTATTATAATTAATTACTTCATCAATTAACTTCATGTTGTACGCTTTAATGATATTCGGCCCATATTTCCAAAATGACTTTGGTAGGTAGTCTATGGTCCAGGTAGTCGCTATTAAATAATATCTAGAATAATAATTATAAAATAATTATAATTTTAATATGTAAATTATAATTTTAAAACAAATCATCAAATATTATTAAGAAAAATAAACTATGTTACAATTATGGAGACGGTAGGTCATACATACGCATAAGTAACATTTCCATTTTTCAACGATCATGATGGAAAGAAAGTAAGTATTATTTTATATTTGAATAATGATTATTAAATAATAAATATCATATAATTTCTTTAAACAAACTTATATATATCATCCATAAGATGTAGTGATGAAAAATGAAGCACATCACTTCATGGAGGTGGTGGTTCATACGTACGCACGAAAGACGTTATCATTTTTCAATGAATTGAAAGGTAAGAGAGTAGATGATATATTATATTTAAAAAATTACAAATATTTCATTAATATTTTATATAAAAATTAAATCCATAATTATATCAAACCATGAGATGCGGTGATGGAAAAATGATTACATTTGTTCCACAGGTGGTAGTCTGGCATACACACGAATGATGATTTCATTTTCCATTTGATGGAAGAAGGATATGGATATCAATTATAAAATTAATATAATAAAATATTGGAATATTTAAGATACTTAATTATTATATGATCATGTATTAATAATATTTTAAGGAGTTATAAGATGAAACAAAACTAATACATTTGGTTAAATGTTGTACCTCTTCTTCAGGCAATTTCCTTTTCTTTACACCTTAATCTCTCTAAGGTAGGTATTGTGTCTAAAAAAACCTCTAGAATTAGGGGAAGTATTCTAGTAATTTATTTGGGCATGTATTAGTAAAAAAAATTATTTTTAAGTGTGAAGAAAAGAGGAGAGGAGGTTCCCTTTTATAACAGAGGGAAGAAACATTCTTGGAATTTATTAAAGTATTATATTAATATAGTTTATTTATCACGAAAAAATGGATCAAAAATGATATATTTAGAATATAGGATGAGTATGCATATAAATTATTTCATACCATAAAATTTTTATAAATTTAGACTATTTTTACCCCTATCTTTTGGCTTTAACCTCCCGTTAACCCTTCCGACACTTATCGTGGTATCAAAGTTTTTTACACTAACGGGGTAAAGAAAGTTTCTATAAAAGGATAAAAGGAGATTAAATGGAAAATTTTAAATATTATAAACCATAAAAATTTCACTTGGATGAAGATAATATTTTTAAAATTTTAAATCATTTAATAAAACATTATTTTTTATTTAATATTATTAATATCAATTTTAAAATAATTCATTTAATTTCACTTTGAAAAAACATGGAAACAAAGGAATTAAAATATAATACTTTCACACATCCCTAATATTTTTTATTTATCTAAAAAGTAATTTTAACAAAATAATTAATAGAAATTATATTACTTTTAGGGTTTTTAAAATCGTTTATTTTATTTTTCCATTAATTGAATAAATACTCTACCGGTATTGCGTAAGCAATTAAAGATATTATTTAAATACTAAAAATTATTAATAAATTAACTTGATAAAAAATAATTTATATTTAATATGAATATTTCTAACCAAAAATAATTTATTTTTATACCTTTCATAAAATATTATAGATATTAAAAGAAAGAAACTGAGTTTTTTTACACTATCTTTTACTTAAATATTATAAAGGAAAAAAATAAAATAAATATGGTACTAATTTGATATATTTTCAAACATTGTAAGTAAATGGTCGAAATAAACTCATATAATTGGATAAAAGCAAGTGTCAGGGTTAATTTTTAGTCCTTATCGTGTTATTTTTAACCATAATTACATGATTTACCCTTACCTTGGTAATAATTATTTATTATGGTTACAAATCATAGTGAACAAAAATAAAAGCAGCATATTATATAAATTTTAACCACTTGATTCCAAATATGGAATTAATTTTTCAAGATTAAATTCACAAAAGTGGAAGAATTTAATTTTAAATTAAACCTGCAAAACGCGATGAAAAAAAATCAAAAAAAATACTTTTAGGTATAAATTTATTTATACCAAATTAAAGTATAAAATTAATTATAAGTAAAATAATTGAATTATTTTTAGTCAAATAGAACTAATTAAATTTTAAAAATAATATAAAATAGAATATGACTTTGTAAATACTATAAAATAAAATATTGTTTTCAATAAAAATGATTATTTTTCACTTTTCATTTAAAAATAATTATTTTAAGAAAATTCTCAAAACTATATCCTAAGATAATGTTTTCATGATTAATTTGAAAATTAAATTATTTTTAGAGTATTAAAAATCAATAATTTAGAAATAAAACTTTGAAATAAAACTCTATAAGAAAATAGTTTAATAAAACTATTTCCTTTTTTATTTAAAAAATACTTAATATTTTTATAATTAATATAACTATAAAATTCAGGAATACTAATAAACATGAAAATGATTTATTCTATCATTACCTAGGTTTTTAAATTCTTCTCCACTTTTAAAAATTTCTTCCTCACAATTTTATTCAATTCTTAAACAAGTGGGGATATCTTTCCCCTGTAACATTTTCATATTCCCATATTTCTTCTTCAACCATATGGTTTTTTCACAAAAACTTAACCAAGTGGATCACCTTATTCTGTAACACTTTCTCTCTATGATCTAGAATCTAAATAGTGTATTCCTCATATAAAAGTTTATCTTCTAACTGAACTAATTTAGGGCTCAAAACATTAGATGAATCCAACACATATTTTCTTACCATAGAAAAAAGAAATATGTTATGTACCTGGGATAAATTCAGAGGAAATTCCACTCAGTATGAAGCTAATCAAAATTTCACACAATATAATGAAATGTGGAATTATATTCCACTTTTTACAAAAATATATCACACTTTTCCTTATATATACTATAATAAAAAACATGATTGCCTACCCTGAAATAAAGATCTTTCCAATGGTTATCTGCATAACTTTTCCGCCACCTCTGAGCCATCATCGTATGTTGTTAAATCAACTTCACCTTCTCATTCATTTATTTTACCAACTTTGGTCCCAAAAACATTATTTTTCCTACTTCATCCCAAAAATCTAGGGTCTGGAAACTTTTTCATATAATTCCTAAAAAGGTGGCATCTGTATATTAGAATGAAAACTATTATTAAAAGAAAACTAAACTAATAAAATATATTGATCACAACTTCTAGGAATATCCATTGAACAATATTGAATAATATCCTCTAGATTTTGAATCATTCTCTCAGACTATCCATTAGATTGAGGATGAAAATATATACTGAAATTTAATTCAGTGCACAATGACTTCTGAAGTCCTTTCTAAAAATTTAAAGTAATCTTGTGATCATGGTTAGATACAATGGAGAGAGGAACTCCATGTTACATGACTATCTCCTTAAGATAGAGTTGAGAAATATGAACTAAAGACATATTATATCCAATGGTAATTATAGTGACCCATACATTTCATACATAGATATTATATCTTATTATATGAATATTCATTACAAATCATAATGATCCATGCCAGAATCATATGGGACCAGTATCTTTGGAAAATTAGACACATAAACAAATGATCTTTGTGATTCTCCCATTAATTCCTTAATAAATATCACTTTTTATAGACATATCATTCCTAAAACCTTTCTTTATAACTAGGAAAAAGGAAACACCAAAAAGGGTGACCTCATATACTCAGTAAGGGTAAAAAAGGGAGATATCAATTATCACATAAGCATAACATGATCACAAGGGTGTGATAATATGATCTTAACATTTAAAATTCATATATTTTATATCAAAGATCATAAAATCGATTCATGGCATAAATCTTGGCAGGTGTATGACATGGAATTGTGGCATACACATAAGCATAGAAAATCATTTCCTTAGTTGTCAATGATTCACTGTCGGGACTATCATAGTGGATTGAGTTCACTCCCCAAACAATCATAGTATTCAATGTTTACTCTCAATACTATCAAAGTGGTTTGGTTTCACTCCCCAAAACATCATAGTAGTCAAAGTTCATTACCAAGACTATTATAGTGTATAGAGTCTCATACTAAACTGATTTCACTCCCCATTCCAATATCGTTTATCTCATGAGATATCAATCTTTACCCAATGAATTAGGGGAAGATAAAGTTCCTATGCATCACATTATGAAAATCATAAATATAAGTTCCATGAGATCACAAAATATTTATCATATCAAAACACATGAAAAGAAATGGGTTTCATAAACATTTCATCAAAGCATAACCCATGGAAAATAAATGGGTTGTATATATATTCAATCATTTCATCTTAGCATAACCCATGGAAAAGGAACAGATTTCATACAAATATTTTCATCAATAACATAAATGATACAAATAAAAAAATAATTATGGTATCCTTGGATCATATAGATATTAAAGTTTAAGTGAAATCAAGGGTTTTTTTCTTTGATGAATATAAATATCAATAAAATATTATTAAACATTCTGGAGAAAAATATCCTTTCCATTTTGAAATCACGCATTTCAAATATAAAAATTTCATAAATGTTTTGGAAAATGTTTTATTTGAAAATTACATTGAAAACTCATAGATTAAGCTTCAAATTATTGAGTGGTCATGAAAGTGGTAAATTCATTTCATTCCATATATATTACAAAAATATTTTTAGACTTTTGTAAAAAGTCAAAAAAGTATCTCAATCAAAATAAAAAATAATATTTCTCATAAAAAAATTTATTAAAAATTAAAAAATGGGTAAAAAATAATTTAAAAAAATCATAGGATAATATTAAAAACATCACTAACCCATTTTTAGAAAACATTGTTATGGAAGAAAATGGTTTTTTGATTTAAGAGATAAATAAAGTCGATTTTCCATAAAAATATATTTTAGATATCTTGAGTACTTAAGGAGAGTAAAATGTAAATAAAAAATTTATTTTCAATAAATAACCTTAGTATATAAAAAATAATTAGTTTATTTAATGTTAGATCATAATATTTCATCATAGAAAACTTAGTCATAAAATATCCTCATAAACAATGACATTGTAACATAAAACAATTAATGCATTAGTAACATTTAAATCATAAGCCTCATGAATGAAATAACATTATAATAATATTTAAATCTCCATAAATTTAATAATAATCATCATATAATTAATTATTGGGTATTATATACACCACATAAAAGAAACAACTGGTGAATATGGCATGTTTCCCGCAGAAATAAAAGTGAGAAGAAAATCCCTTACCTCGGGTCTTATTTTCTTCATACGTGTTTGATCCTCCTAAGTAATAATTATATATTTATTATAAATATATTAAAAATCCATAATCATTTATATCATACCATATATTATTTAATTATAATATTTTATCACCTATTTGTTAAAACTTCTTTATTAAAATTACTGTTTCGGGTAATATTTGTTTCATTTTTCATGTATGTTTTGGTTTAGTAGTTTTGGTTCTTGTATTTTGATCATGGTACCATAATATCTATAATGTTAATAATTATATAAAAATCATATATATTAATTAAATATATTTATATAGTAATTCATAAAATATAAATATATAAAAATAAATTACATTGTTCATGGAGACGGTAGGTTTTACATATGCATAAACACTGTTTTTATTTTTTTGAAAGATGGAAAAAATAAATTTAAATATTAAATAACATATATAAAAACATTATTACATCATATATATCATATATATTTATTAAATTCATCCTTATTACCATGAAATTAAAATGAAAATGTAAAACGAATCACACCGCTTCGTGGAGGTGGTAGTTTACACGTATGCACGAGTGACGTTGTTGTTTACCGATGGATTGAAAGGTAAGAAGGTAGATATGGTATTATCATTACAGAAGTATAATTATTAATTATAATATATAAACATTAAACCAATAAAAATAAAAAACCATAAAATATGGTGAAAGGAAATGAATTGTATCGTTACATGGAGACGACAAATCCTATGTACGCACAAGCGACACTTTCACTTCCCATTTCATGGAAATAGGGTGAATAAAGGCAGTTTAATAATCATAATAAAATTTAAATATATTTAGGATACTAAATTTATTATTTTATTAATATTATATAAGATTAATATAATTAAAAATAATAATTAAAAATAAAGTGATCACTTAAGGTGATTACCTCTCCTTTGAAAAAAGTCATTTAGATATCAACTTAAGGATCCTGGGGTTGGTATTTTGAGAAAAACAGAACCTAAATAATATTGATAATTGAGTTGGTAATATAAATTATCCAAGTTTTTTTGATCTACAAGTCTCAAAGTGGTGTGAAGAAGATAAAGGAGGTCTGCCCTTTTATAATTGAAGGGAGGGTCACTCTTGGAATTTCATAAAAACAATTAAAATATATTAGTCATTCTTAAGAAAAATGGTTCAAAATAAAATATAAATGGTAATTTGAAGAAATTTTCAACCATATTTTATCCTCATTATCCTCTTTTAATATTTTATGATTTTCAAGTAATTGAATAAAATATTATTTTCATAAAATATCAGTATTTCCAATTTAGAAACTATTCATTTAATTTGACTTAAAAGACATAAAGAAAAGGTATTAATTAGGATATAATCATTTAACATAACACTAATATGTCATATTCATATATAATATTCATTTCACAAATTTACTGACTCAAATTATAATACTTTTAATATTTTTAAAATCATTTGTGATATTTTTTTATTAATTCGAGAAATATTGCATCAGTGTTTTATAATAAATTAAGGTCATTATATAATGAATAATAATTAGAAATAAATTTATATAATGAAAATAATTTCATTAATCTCAAAATAAGAACTTCTATTTATTCATAACTTTCTTTTTTTTCAATGTGGACACATAATAAATATTTAAAACTATGAGAGTCATATTTTGTAACATTCTTTGATTTAAATATTATATCGGTCATTTTCACAAAATAGTGTCCATTAAATTAATAAATTTCTAGACCAAGGTGATAAGGGTCAAGTTATATTCATTAAATAAGAATTAGGGTTAAAAATTATGGCCTTAACACTTAGTTTTAACCAAGATTAACCCAATTTACACATTACAAAGGTGATAAATTTTACCATGGTTACTATTCATATTGTCTAAAAATAAGAGGCCTATTTACCAAATTTAAACCTCCTCATTAAAAATATGTGATTAATTTTATTGATTTAAATTTCTAAATGGGTTATAAATTAATTTTAAAATAATAACTCAACACAGGGCACAAATTGCTTTTTAGTATCCCATTCCTAGAAAAATATTAAAAGAATGTTAAAAAATTATATTAACTATATAATATTTAAATTTCATTAAAATAATTCACCAATAGTTAATAATTTAATTTAGGTATATAAATAACATTATGACCACAAAAACAGTTTATGATAAAAATATTTCTTTTACTTTCAAATGTTTTTTATTTTTATTTATAATTAATTGATACCCAAAGAATTCATTTATACACATGTAACAATAGATTTTTAATAATTTAGATAATCCTATCCATACCCTCTAATTAAATTTCTAAGAGATAACATTAAATAATAATATTTTTATAATATATCGTGATTCATTTAAACTCAGTGTTGTGTGTAACAAAAGCTATCAAGGAAATAAAATTATTTAAAGAGAAATATATTCTTAAAATATTGGGGTGATGCATTGTACCCCCATTAAAATTAATTTATCCCTCAAAATTTTTCATTACAATACAATAAAATGAGGGTATCTTTGTTTCATTACATCCTCAGGTTCCCAATTTGCTTCTTTTAATTTGTGATTTCTTTAGAGAACTTTCACCATGTGAGTAGTCTTGTTCCATAACACTTTATCTCTATAATCCAAGATTTTTACATATTTTTCTTCATAATAAATATCATTCTCTAATGGTATGACCTCTAAGTTTAGTATATGTGATAGATTAGGTATATACTTCCTCAAGAGCGATATATAGAACACGTTGTGAACTTGAGAGAGGTTTGGTATAAGCACCAAGTGATAAGCTACCATATATAATAAATCAAGAATCTAAAAAGGGACGATATACCTAGGGCTAAAATTTCATTTATTCCTAAATCTCATAACCTTCTTCCATGGATAAATTTATAGAAACACTTTCTCTCTATCTTTGAACTCCAAATATCATTGACGGTTATCAGCATTATTTTTTTATTAGCTTTGAGATACCTTGATGTGATATTGAATGGATCTAAATTTCTCTTCCATTTTCTTAGCTATCCTAGGTCCAAATAGATTTATTTTTCTAACTTCATCCCAGTATGTTGGAGTTCTATACTTTTTCCCATATAGTTATTCATAAGTATCCATCTGAATACTCAGCTGAAAGTTATTATGATAATAAAACTCAACTAGAGGAAGGTATTGATCTGAATCACATTTTAAATCCATAGAACAAGAACTCAGTTGATACTCTCGGGTTTTCATTGTTCTCTCATATTGACCATATATTGAGGATGATAAATTTTACTAAAACTTAACTCTATATCTAGATCCTGCTGAAGAATTCTCCAGAGCTTTAAGGAAAACCTTAGATCCCATTCAGATATAATATAATGTGGTACTCCATGAAACGTTACCACTTCATTAAAATAAATTCTAGAAATATGATCCAAAGATAAATCTTTTCTAATTGAAATTACGTGTGCTGACTTTATAAGGTGATCGATTATAGACCATATAACATTATTCCATTTACATTTTTTTGGGGAGTCTGATAACAAAATATAGGGTAATGTTTTAGAAAATTTTATTATGGTATAGATAATGGTTGTAACATACCCTTAGAATTCTATCTCTCATATGTAACTTGTTGACATACAAAGAACCAAGATACATGATCATAAATATCTTTCTTTATATAGTCCCGCTAAAATTCTCTTTCGCATCTCTATACATCTTTTTACTTCTAGGATTAATAGAGAATGATGAACTGTGAGCCTCATCCAACATCTCCTTCTTAAAATATTGTATGGATAAAACACATACATGGTTCATGAATCTTAAAATTCCATCACAATCTTAGTTAAATTCAGGAACATTTATCACCTTATTCAATAGATCTACATCTTCCATTTGTGCCTCCTTAATCTTCAATTAGATGGATGGTTGAACACTCATTTGAGAAAGATAATATTTCTCCCCTTTTTCAATATTTCTATATTTATCCTTTATAAGCCCATAAATAGTGGATCTTTTTTATCCTCATTATAGATAATATATCATGATCCTTTCCACTTTGATAATCTACTACCTCTTTCACATTCTTAGGGAGGAAATGTATTGAGCAGTCATAATCTTTAATGAGATCCAACCATATTTTATAATGTATATTCAAATAAATCTATGTGAAAATATAATTTAAACTCTTATTATCAATATATACATCACACCTTTCTTTATAAATATAATTCCTTTATATCTTTAATGAAAAAAATACCAAATGTAAATGTAAATCATGTCTTGGGTAATTTTTCTCATGAACCATCAATTGGCGTGAGAAATAAGATATAACCATATTGTTCTATATGAGAACTCATCCAAATATCCTATTTGATGCATCACTATAGATTACAAACCCTTCCCCTCTATAGGTTAAGGTAATTACAGGTACACTAACTAACCTTCTCTTAATATCTTTGAAATTTTCTTCAAATTCATATGTGTAAATGAACTTAACTTCCCTATGAGTTAACTTGGTGAGTGGATTAGATTTTCATGATAAATTATCCAAAAAGTTCTAATAATATTTATCCAATATATGAAAACTACAAATCTTAGTCATAGTGGTTGGTCTTGGATAACATTCAATAACTTCTATCTTTAAAGGATCTATTTATATACCTTCAAATGAGATTATATAAACCATGAATGAAACTTTTTGAAACCAAAATTTACACTTGGTAAATTTTCCATAAATTTTATACTTCTTTAGGGTCTTTAGAAAAATACTTAAATGATCTTTATTCGCTTTATTTCTCTTTGAATGTATAATAATAACATCTATAAAGACTAACAAAAACAAATCAAGGTAACTCTAAATAATCTATTAATTAAATCTATGAAGATGGTAGGGGAAATAGTAAGACCAGATGGAATCACAATAAATTCATAGTTCCATTACCTTGTATGGAATGTTGTCATGGGTATATACTCCTTATTGATTATCAATTGATGATATCCAGAATAAACATCAATCTTGTAAAAAATTTAGCTTCACATGGTTGATAAAATAAGTCATCAATACGAGGTATAGTATACTTTTTCTTGATAGTGATCATGTTAAGTTCTAAATAATCAAGTTATATTCTCGTTGATCTATATTTATTCTTAACAAAAAGAATTGGTACACCCCATGGTGACGCACTTGGATGAATTAATCCCTTTTCAATATTCTCTTGGATTTTCTTCTTCAATTCCTATAACTTAGTCAAATATATTCTATATGGAGTCATTAAAATAGGTGTAGAACTAGGTATGAGTTATATAGAGAACTCAACTTCATGATTTAGTGGAATTATGGGTAATTATTATAGAAAGACATCAAAATATCCCACATAATAGGAATATATTTGATATTGAGTTTCTCCCCAGCTATATGTGATAAAAATCCCTTTTAAATAGGAATCAGGACCCATACAATGGATTTTTTTTCAATAAAAAGTTTATATTTATCATCACAATGATAGATGATAATAGGTTTATTAGGAATGTAAAACATGACTTCCCTTCCTTATAAATTTATGTGGGGTTTATGTATATAAATCAAATCCATGCCTAGGATAATATCAGACTCATCCATTGGGAGAATAACAAGATTTTATAAAATTACATTCCAAAAAACTTCAACTAGAGTAGAATCACAAACTTGGGATGAGATCATCATACCATTAGGGGTTTCTACTACTCACTAAAAATCTAATATTTGAGGTGGTACTATGATAACCTTATAAAATTCATCTGATATAAAAGAGTGGTTAGATCCAAAATCAAATAAAAAATTATAAATTCTAGAGTGGATGGTAAGTATAACTTTCACCACATCGTTATCATACCCCTCATCAGAAGTAGTGATCACATGGGATTTCCCTTTTTCTCTAATATTTAGAGATTTTTGATATCGATCATCTTCATTAACCTTTATATTTTGGCACTGATTATCATAATTCTCATACTCATTACATTTAAAACACTAGAGTGTGGGGGGTCCATTATGTAGTGATTTCTATCTATTCACATCATTATCTAACTTCTTCCCATCACTTATTCATTCAATTTCCCAATGAACTTCCTTTCCACACTTGAAACATTTACTAGTCCCCTCGAGAAAATTTCAACCATTTTTCCTTCCACACATTGAGCATAAAGAAGGCTCTTCATCTTCTCTCCATGGTATTTATAATTTTCTTTGAATTTTGTCTTTATTTTATTGTGAAAATTATGATATTGATGGGTAAATCCAATATCTAACTCCATCTTGATTGTAACGCCCCGAACCTAGTTACCCAAAGTCAGTGCATTATTACATAACATTGGCATGATCACAAAAGGTCAAGTCTCGAAAGACCGATTAGTTTAGTAGCCTTGGAAATACTAGATACATTCATAAGTTTTACATTACATTATAAAATGAAAAACTATGACAAAATAGTCTCCATATTCCACACTCATATCCCTTAGACTATCCCTACAGATCAGTCATAATATACTTCTTCACATCCTGGGAAAAATAAAACATAAAAAATGGTGATCTCAAATGCTCAGTAAGGATAATAATATAACAGAAACTTTCATAAATAATAATTAACATTTAAGGAAATGTATAAGACTAAAAAATCATTTTAAACTTAAACTTAAGAATAATATGGTAAAGATACAATAAAATAATTCTATTTACTTATTCACATGGATATTCTACTAGTCTAATAATCACATGAAATATCAATATCCACTTTCATAATGATGGAATGCATAATGTCAGACCGCATAATCACATAGTCAAGGCCTTGTGCCAAGAATACAAATAAGATTTTGTCAAGGCCTTGTGCCAAGACACTAGTTTGTCTCATGAGACCTACCGATGCATCGAGGAGATATAGTGGGCTCCACCCGTCACATACTAAGTCCAATGCATTTATCATATGAAAAGGTTTAAACATAACATAAACATTCGTATTAAAAATAGCATATGAAATGTCAATAATTTAACGATAAACCATGAATGGTATAAAAATAAAACATCCATAGTAAAACATATAGCAAAACCTTCAATACAATATGGAAGATTTGTATCATAATGAATCAACTTCAAAATATGTGTAAAATCCATCAAAGGATGTTGACATAGATGAAATCAAAACTAATTGAGAGAAGTATCTCTTTTTTTTTGAAATCATTTAAAGTCAAATAATTATAAAAGAAAATATTTATTTTGAAAATATTTTTATAATCTTGTAAAGGAATCTTATACAATGTTATAATGATGGAAAATAGTCGCACCCGCTGTATAAGTTAAAAAAACATTCTTACCTTAATTTTGTCGAAAAGGTCATAATGTACCTTGTTTTGAAAACGAAGGAAAGATTCCTTTAAAAACTTTTAAGGTCAAACAAGGGTATAAATTTATTTAACCCATAGTCTAGGAAATATTAAAAATGTTTTGAAATACATTTTTAAGAAACATGGAAGTGGATGATAAAGAGGTCCCAGTAGATAATTACGTACAAACAACCTCGGATAATAAAGAGATTGTATAATTAACCTTTACCTTGTACTTTTTTTTTGGTCGAGGGTAAATTAAACTCCTATATAATGGTGAAATTATTGTTATTAAATTATACAAGAACCGTATACAGTAATATAATATCATATATGATCCTCTAATGTTGCTTTGTTAATGATATTTTAGTAGTATCATCATTTCGGGTGTTAACTGATTCGTTTTCATTTATATGATTTTTTATGTAAGTAATCTTTATTGTGGATATGATTTATTTTAATCATATTCAGAATTATATTAATTATTTAAAAATTATTTTTAATCATCAAATGTACATCAGTCTTGAATGGATACGATGGGGAATGAATCTCATCGTGTTCGTGGAGACGGTAATCCTTACGTACGCACGAGTGACAATATCATTATTAAAATTATATATAATTGGATGGTATATCATATATACAGAATCATAATCATGTTATATTCATTATTTACCTCAATTATACATCATTATTATACCCATACAAATTATAATGTATTGAATAACAACTACACCACGACGTGGAGACAGTAAGTCGTACGTACACACGTATGGTGACATGTTATTCATAGGATGGATAACATAATGAATATGGTTGTACCAATTTTATAATAACATCATAGTATATATAATATACTGGAGTTATTATTTTATAATGGAAACAACAAATAAAGAGGAAGTGGAAGAGTAAAATAACTTGAAAGAGGTGGTGAGATATTTACCTCTTCTTCGGGTTCTTCCTTTTGATTTGATCAAAAGGGCTCATTAGGTTGGATTTATGATCAAAATAAGGCCACTAGGATGAAGGGAGAATAGTTGGGAGGATATTTGGGTAGGGGTTGGCCGAGCCAAATGGCTTTGGAGTTGTGAATTTGAGAGAAGAGGAAGTGTCCTTTTATAAGAGGGGTGAGGGGCACCTTAGGGAAAGATTGAAATATTATTTTATAATAAAATAATTTTCATTTTCTAATTCATCCAAATTGATTTATTTATAAGATAAGGTGGTTATGGGTCCAAATCATCTCAACCAATAGGTTTTAGAATGGTTTAGGTTACCATTTTAACCTTATCTTTTAGACTTATCTTTTAGTTAAATAGTTTGAAATTTACCATGTCTCTTTGTATTTTTATATTATATGGTAAATAAAATTACTATAACAAGCCAATATAACCCCAAGTGGTTCATTATTAATATATATGACTTTATATTAGTCATTTGGACGAACCTTAGATTTTTATGAATACTATATAAATTAATAATATAATATTTGTTTTAAAAACTATTTTATGTCAATTTTGACATTATTTAATAAATGATTTTTGTTAAAGTCCTTAAAACTTTATTACTTCGAAATAAATTCATAAATTCAATACTAACATGTCATATTAACCTATAAAATTATTTTAATTCATCAAAAGACTAAAATTACATTTATTTGGATTTTTATAATATCAATTATTTTAATATTTAATTATTAAGGTAATTATTGCATCATCATTGTGTCATAAATAAATTAAATTATATAATGTCTAAAAATTATAAATAAAATATAATTATGTAGGAAATATTTTTATCTTTCTAATTAATATTTATAGTCGAATTTATCTTATGTATAACCCTCTATTAAAAATGGTTTATTTATTAAACTTTGATTTTAACTCTTTTAACTCTTTTTTAAATAAAATAATAATAAATGTCCTAATCTAATTCAAATGGACCTAAAGGATCATTTTTTATTTATAAGGTTTTTTTCATTGAATTACACTTATCCAATAGAATTAGTACAAGTGTTAGGGTAAGAATAATATCATTTTTACACTTAATTACCCTATTTTCTTTTCACAGTGGTAAATAAAAGTAAAAAGTTACTATTCACAAAAACAATATTTTCATATTATTGAACCACATTTTTTCTTACTGATATCAACCTTGTATCTCTGATTTTTGAAATTTCTCTCACAAACACGGTAAAATTAAGTTTTATGCGAATTTGAAAATTCTCCTAGGACATGGGTAAAAGACGGTGAAAAGTTCAACAAAAATTTATATATCTAATATTATTACAAAATGACTCCAATGAATTATATTGAACATACATATTTATTATGTATTTATTTTGGCCTAAAATAAATTTAAATAAAATAATTAGTTATTTAAAAAAATTTGGTTTTAAACAATAATGCATTGTTTTTCACTATTCATCAAAAATTGAAAGTTTTCAGAAAAATACCAAAAATTCACCCTAAGCTAATTTCGATATTACAAATCCAAAAATGAAGTCCATTTTGAAAGATAAAATTTATAAAATATCAAAAAGTGGATATTACTATTCATAAGGGCTAGTTTGATTGGTCGTGGTGTGTTATAATCTCGATGTTGTATACAATGAAAACTATTGAATTATTCAAAGGGAAACGTACTATGGAAGCTTGGGGTGTTACATTCTTCCCTCCTTCAAATAATTTCATCCTCTAAATTTCTAGAATATTACTGCATAAAAAGATTCGTGTGGTTCTTCGTCATAAGTTCCTCGGGTTCCCACGTTTCCTCTTCCATCTTATGGTTTCTCCATAGATTTTTTACCAGACGAGTCGTCCGGTTTCTCAACACTTGTTCTCTTATAACAAGAACCTTGACATGATCTTCATGATAAGACAGGTTGGGTTCCATTTTTAATTTCTCATAGGTAAGTATATGTGTTGGGTTAGGCATGTATTTTATCAACAGCGATACGTGGAACACATTGTGAACTTTGGAGAGACTTGGAGGCATTTCCAAACGATATGCTACAAATACAATACATTCTAGAATTTCAAAAGGTCTGATGTACCTGGGAATCAATTTACCCTTCTTATCGAAACTTATAACACCCTTTCATGGAGATACCTTCAAGAAGACAGGTTCTTCTACTTGAAATTCTAAATCCTTCCTTCGGTTATCGGCATATCTCTTTTTCCTACTTTGGGCTGCTTTGATGTGGGTTTGGATAACTTTCACCATTTCTATTATTTCCTCAACTAGTTCTGGGCCTATGAGTTTTCTTTCACCAACATCATCCCAACAAGTTGTTGTGCGACATCTCTTTCCATATAATGCTTCATATGGTGCCATCTGAATACTTGAATGAAAGCTATTGTAATAGGAAAATTCTACTAGAGGAAAATATTCATCCCACATGCCTTGAAAGTCAAGTGAGTAAGATCCCAACATGTCTTATAAGGTTTGAATAGTCTATTCTAATTGTCCATCAGTTTGAGGATGGTAGGCAGCGCTTAAACGAAGTTCAGTATCCAGGGCTTTCTGAAGACTTTTCCAAAATCCTGATATAAAATAGGGATCACGATCAGAAACAATCGATAAGGGTACTCCATGAAGTCTTACAAATTCATTAATATACAGTATTGCTAATTTTTCAAGTGTTAAATCTTCTCCTATAGCAAGAAAATGTGTTGGCTTGGTAAGATGATCAACAATGACCCGTATTGCATCTTTCCTTTAAGGAGTCTTTGGTAGTCCCATGACAAAGTCCATCGTAATATTATCCCATTTCCACTCAGGTATGGAAAGAGGTTTCATGACTCTTCCAGGTTGTTTCCTTCCTTCTTTCACTTGTTGAAAAACCATACATCTTGACACAAAATTAGAAATCTCCTTCTTCATATTGTCCCACTAAAAATTTTCCTTCAAATCTCTATACATTTTGGTGCTCCCAAGGTGTATAGATAAATTGGAGTTATGAGCATCATCCAACAATTCTCTTTTTAGATCAGGTATATCAGGAACACAAAGTCTCTTCCCAAATTTTAAAATCCCATCTTCGTATACGAAGTCACTCAATCTCCCATCATTCAAAGATTTAATATTCTTTAAAAATTCCTCATCATCAGCCTAAGAACTTTTTATCCTTTCTATTAAAGATGGTTTGGAACCCATTTGAAAAAGCATTGATGTTTCACCTTCCATGTTTATTCACATATTCATATTTACTATATCCATGTATATAGGATCCTTTTCAACTCTCATCTTGTTCAAAACTCCATGATCCTTTCTACTCAAAGCATACTCCACCTTATTTTCCTTCCCCGGGTGGAAATGTATAGTGCAAAAATAATCCTTGAGTAGTTCAAGCCATCGCCTTTGCCTCATGTTGAGTTCTTTTTGTGATAAAATATACTTCAAACTCTTTTGATCAGTATAAATCTCACATTTTTTACCATAGAGATAATGTCTCCATATCTTCAAAGAAAATATTACATCTGCTAACTCAATATCATGAGTAGGATAGTTTTTCTCATGAATTTTTAGCTGTTGTGATGCATAGTCAATAACCCTATCATTCTTCATAAGGACACAACCAAATCCTTTCTTTGAAGCATCACTATAAATAAAAAACTTATCATTCCCTGATGGAAGATTCAATATAGAAGCATTAAATAATCTTCTCTTCAGTTCTTTAAAACATTCTTCACACTCTTTTGTCCAAACAAATTTAACCCCTTTTCATGTGATCTTGGTTAATGGGTTTTCCAATCGGGCAAAATTCTGGACGAAACATCAATAATAACCTACTAAACTAATAAAACTACATAAATTAGTTATACTCGTCGGTTCTGGTCATTCTTGGATTTCCTTCATCTTTAAAGGATCAATAGATATTCCATTGTTAGAGACGATATGGCCAAGAAAAGAAATCTCTTGAAGCCAGAATTCACACTTGCTAAACTTCCCATATAATTCATTTCTTCTAAGAGTCTTCAGGATAATGTGCAAATTATTTCCATGATCTTCGTAGATTTTGAAGTATACCAAGATATCATCGATAAATACCACTAAAAATTAATCAAGATATTCCTTTAAAACCCTATTCATTAGATCCATGAAGTTGGAGGGTGCATTAGTCAATCCAAAAAGAATTACTATAAACTCGTAATGCCCGTAACTGGTTTGAAATACTGTCTTCGGAATTTCTTCCTTCTTCACGCACAACTGATGGTATCCAGATCAAAGTTAAATCTTTGAAAAATATTTATCTCCATGAATTTGGTCAAATAAATCATCAATGTGAGGTAGGGGACACTTCTTCTTTACTGTTATAGCATTGATCTCCCTGTAGTCAATGCACAACATCATAGATCTGTATTTCTTCTTAACAAAAATGATAGCGGTTCCCCATGGAGAAACACTAGGGTGAATAAATCTCTTATTACTCAATTCCTCTAGTTTTTTCTTTAGTTACACTAATTCCACAATGTCCATTCTATAAGGGGTCTTCGATATGGGCCTTGAACCAGGAATTAAATCAATGGAAAACTCAATTTCTTTTTCTAGAGGATGTCCAGGTAAATCTTCTGGAAACACATCAACATATTCTTACACAATAGGTACATATTCTATTTGAACATTATTTTCCTCACCCACATTTATTTCATTCTCTTCCTCCCCAATAATTGGATTTAGTTGAGCTACTGGGGGTGGATCTAGATAAAAATTAGGTGGTGACGTTTATGCTCTAAAGATAAGGTACTCCTTATCATCATCGAGAATTTTAACCTCTTTCTTCTTACAATAAATTTTCACATCATGGTCTGAAAGCTAATACATACCAAGGATTATATCAAATTCAATCATGGGTATGACGATGATATTAGCAGATAAAGAACATTTATATGCCCTAATGGGAACTGATTCACAAAATTTTGTTGCAATGATACTTCCCTTAGGTGTTTTGACTGAAAACTCCCTTGTTAAGTCAAATTGAAAATATCTAATTTTCTTAGCAAACTGGGAAGATATGAAATAGTGTGATGATCCAGAATCAAATAAAACATTGGCTAAACTTGAGGAATCCATTAAATCACCTGGCACCACGTCTCTCAAGGCTTCAACCTCAGCAGTAGTGATCACATAAGCTTGGCCTTTCTCCCTTGGACTTTTCTGAGGTAAGTTCCCTTGGTTCTTAGGACATTCATTTGAATAATTCCCCTTTTCTCTACAATTGTAGCATCCAACATTGACAGCCTCTTTCTTCCCCTTTTAATCACGATCTTGGTGGCCCTTTTCACCACACTTGTAACAAACTCTCATTCCCTTTAGTAAAGTACCAAGGTGTTTCTTCCCATATTTACTGCATGATGGATATTTAACTTTTCCCTTATTCCACTTATTTCCATTTCCAGAGTGTTCAGCAGGTATCTTCTTCTCTTTCTTTTCTTTAAATTCATAAGACTTAGAGAATTCCTTTTCTATCTTGATAGCACATGATACAATGTCTTCATATGACGAGAAGTATTGTGAGACTAATGCCCGATGGAGAAACTATTTTAACCCATGAAATAAACAATCAATCTTAATTCTCGGGTTATGTATATAATATGAAGCATGCCTCGCTAACCTTGTAAAGTTAGCTTCATACTTTGCAACATTATCATTCTCCTTTTTCTCAGACTCAGAAATTGCCTTTCTATATCTGCTCGATGGTCACGAGAAAAGTATTTTTCTAAGAAAATATCTATAAACTCTCTCCATTACATATTTGATACTTCATCATCTTCCTTTGTTTTTTGAATCAATGACCACCATTGATCATCATCTCTAGTGTGGTGGTAAACTGTCATGACAACTTTTTCCCTTTCACTACTCCCCAAGGCATAAAATATTTTCTCTATGGAATTTATCCATTTCTCAGCTACTAATGGATTTGTACTACCATTGAATGTTGGTGGTTGTTTCCTCATGAAGTGATCTAAGATTTATCCTCCACGTTTTGTATTAGGGTGCTCTATACGGGTAAGGTTATTATCCATAACCTGAGTGAGTTATCCCAGTATGGTGATAATCTGATCAGCACCAGTTGCTTCACCAGCTCCACTATAATTATCTTGAGTAGGAGGTAAATCCCTATATGAATTACGTGCATTGATATGGTTCCCATTCCTTCCACTAGGTGCAATTTCTAAACAATGGCATAAACTGGATTAGTTTATGAATCACAATACATAACTCCAAACTTGTAAAACACTTAAAATAAACTGAACAGTTTATGGATATAATCAATAATCATAAAAATGTTTTCTTTTAAGAAGTATATAATAATAAACCCTTCATAATGGTTTGTAAATATAATGATAATTATCCTAAGCATATACCCCAGGAGTGTCGAAACCAAAAGTGCAGTAAGGCCCGCTGTCGTGCACCAGTTCTCGTTTGAGTCTAGCTCAAAGAGGTGTTTTCAGGTTTTACCCCTAGGTACATATGTGCCATAGCCGCCTCTACCTTCTCGTATCTAGAAAAGGATGTATTGCTTAGAAAACTCACAAAATCTCTACTATACCAAAATTTTAGGAAGTTCTTCTATACTAATCCTCAAAGTCTATCTTAGGGTAATGTTCTCTAATCTGAGTTTATCTAAATCTATATTCCAAGGTTTTTACTAAACTTCATCTGATACCAAATATAATGCCTCTGACCCCAGTTACCCAAAGTCGGTGCATTATTACATAACATTAGCATGATCACAAAATATCAAATCTCGAAAGACCGATTAGTTTAGTATCCTTGGAAATATTAGATACATTCATAAGTTTCACATTACATTATAAAATGAAAAACTACAACAAAATAGTCTCCATATTCCACACTCATATCCCTTAGACTATCCCTACAGGTCAGTCATAATATAATTCTTCACATCCTAGGAAAAATAAAACATAAAAAAGGGTGAGCTCAAATGCTCAGTAAGGAAAACAATATAGCAGAAACTTTCATAAATAAGCACAAACATTTAAGGCAATGTATAAGACTAAAACAAAAGCCTTTTAAACTTAAGCTTCATCATAATATATAAAATATAAAAAAATAATGCCATTTACTTATTCACATGGATATTATACTAGTCTAATAATCACATGCAATATTAATATCCACTTTCATACTGATGGAATGAATAATGCCAGACCGCATAATCACATAGTCAAGGCCTTGTTCCAAGACTACAAATTATATTTTGTCAAGGCCTTGTTCCAAGACACTAGTTTGTCTCATGAGACCTACCGATGCATCGAGGAGCTATAGCGGGCTCCACCCGTCACATACTAAGTCCAATTCATTCCTCATATGAAATGTTTTAAACATAAAAAAAACATTTGTATTAAAACTAGTATAGGAAATGTCAATACTTTAACCATAAACCATGAATGGTATAAAAATAACACATCCATAGTCAAACATATCATAAAAACTTCAATACAATATAGAATATTTGTATCATAATAAATCAACTTCAAAATAAGTGTAAAATCCATCAAAGGATGTTGACATAGATAAAATCAAAACTATTTGAGAGAAATATCTCTTTCTTTTTTTTGAAATCATTTAAAGTCACATAATTATAAAGGAAAATATTTATTTTCAAAATATTCTTATAAGCTTGTAAAGGAAGCTTCAACAATGTTATAATGGTGGAAAATAGCCACACCCGTTGTATAAGTTAAAAAAACATTCTTACCTTAATTTTGTCGAAAAGGTCATAATGTACCTTGTTTTGAAAATGATGGAAAGATTCCTTTCAAACATCGAATGTCAAACAAGGGTATAAATTTATTTAACCCATATTCTAGGAAATATTAAAAATGATTTGAAATACATTTTTAATAAACATGGATTTGGATTATAAAGAGGTCCCAGTAGATAATTATGTATAAACAACCTCTAATAATAAAGATATTGTAGAATTAACTCTTAACATGTACTTTTCCTTGGTCGAGGGTAGGTTAACCTCCTGTATAATGATTAAATAATTGTTATTAAATTCTACAAGAACCGTATAAATTAATATGATATCATATATGATCTTCTAATATTGCTTTCTCAATGAAATTTCAGTAGTATCATCGTTTCGGGTGTTAACTGATTTGTTTTCCATTATATGATTTGTTACATAAGTAATGTTTGTTATTGATATGATTTATATTATTCATATTCATAATTATATTAAGTCTTTAAATTTTATTTTTAATCATCAAATGGAAATTAGTCTTGAATGGATACGATGGGGAATGAATCTCATCGTGTTCGTGGAGAAGGTAATCTGTACGTACGCACGAGCGACAATATCATTATTAAAATCGTATATAATTGGATGGTATATCATATATAAAAAATAATTATCATGTTATATTTATTATTTAAATAAATTATACATCATTATTATACCCATCCAAATTATAATATATTGAATAACAACTACACCACGACGTAGAGACGGTAAGTCGTACCTACGCACGTATGGTGACATGTTATTCATAGAATGGATAACATAATGAATATGGTTGTAGAATTTTTATAATAACATCACAGTATATATAAGATACTGGAGTTATTATTTTATAATGGAAACAACAAAGAAAGAGGAAGTGGAATAATAAAATAACTTGAAGGAGGTGGTGAGATATTTACCTCTTCTTCAGGTTCTTCCTTTTTGATTTGATCAAAAGGGCTCCTTAGGTTGGCTTTATGATCAAAATAAGGCCTCTAAGATGAAGGGAGGATAGTTGGGAGGATATTTGGGTAGGGTTTGGCCGAGTCAAATGGATTTGGAGTTGTGAATTTGAGAGAAGGTGGGGTGCCCTTTAATAAGAGGGGTGAGGGGAACCTTAGGGAAAGATTGAGATATTATTTTATAAGAAAATCATTTTCAGCTTCTAATGCATAAAAATTGATTTATTTCGAAGATAAGGTGGGTATGGGTCGAAATCATCTCAACCAATAGGTTTTATACAGGTTTAGGTTACAATTTTAACCTTATCTTTTAGACTTATCTTTTAGTTAAATAGTTTGACATTTACCATGTCTCTTTCTATTTTTATATTATATGGTTAATAAAGTTACTATAAAAAGCCAATAGAACCCCAAGTGGTTCATTATTAATATATATAACCTTATATAAGCCATTTTTCCAAACCTTAGATTTTTAGAAATACTATATCAAATAATAATATAATATTTTGTTTAAATACTCTTTTATGTCAATTTTGACATTATTTAATAAATGATTTTTTTTAAAGTCCTTAAAACTTTATTACTTCGAAATAAACTCATATTTTCAATCATAAAATGTCATATTAAACTATAAAATTAGTATAATTCATCAAAAGTCTCAAATTACATTTATTTGGATATTTATAATATCAATTATTTTAATATTTTATTATTAAGGTAATTACTGCGTCATCATTGTGTCAAAAATAAATTGAATTATTTAATGTATAAAAATTATAAATAAAATATAATTATTTATTAAATACTTTTAGATTTCTAATGAATATTTATAGTCGAATGTATCTTATGTATAACTCTATATTAAAAATGGTTTAGTTATTAAACATTGATTTTAACTCTTTTAACTCTTCTTTAAATAAATTAATAATAAATGTCCTAATCTAATCCAAGTGGACCTAAAAACTCATATATTATTCCTAAGGTTGTTTTTGGTTTAATTACACTTATCCAATAGAATTAGGACATGTGTTAGTGTAAGAATAATATCATTTTTACCTTTAATTACCCTATTTAATTTTAATCGTTGTAAATAAAAGTAAAAAGTTACTATTCACCCAAAATTATTTTCATATTATTGAACCACATTTTTCTTACTGATATCAAACATGTCTCTCAGATTTTTAAAATTCCACTCATAGAAGTGGTAAAATTAAGTTTTTTGCGAATTTGCAAATTCTCCTAGGAGGTGGGTAAAAAACGGTGAAAAGTTCAATAAAATTTTATATATATAATATTATTAAAAAATGAATACAATGAATTATATTGAACATATATAGGTATTATGTATCGATTTTATCCTAAAATAGTTTTAAATAAAATAATTAATTATTTAAATAAAAAGTCGATTTTAAACAATAATGCAGTGTTTTTCACTATTCATCAAAATTTTAAAGTTTTCAGAAAAATACCAAAAAGTCACCCTAAGCTAATTTCTATATTCCGAATCTAAAAATAATGTCCATTTTGATAGATAAAATTTATAAAATTTCAAAAAGTGGGTATTACTATTCATAACGGCTAGTTTGATTAATCGCGGTGTATTAGAATCTCAAAGTTGCATACAATGCAAGCTATTGCATTATTCAATGGGAAACATATCATGGAAGCTTGGGGTGTAACATTGATGGAACATCAAATGATTTATTCATAAATTTTGAAGTCCCTTATTGGTAATTCCTTTCAGGGGCTTTTTTTAATACATTAAATAATTGATCAAACCTATATTCAGGTTGGATAATAATATTATAAGAACACCTCACAAGTCTAGTAAAATTTTCTTAATAGGTGATAACTGATTCATCATCGATCTGTTTTAGCTCAAGTAATCCCTTCTCTATTTTCCTATGAATAATAAAGGTAAATTAATTATTGATAAATAATCTCTTAAACTCTTCCCACTCAATAGAGTCAATTTATTCTTTTTTCTTTGTATTCTTAATAATAATCGACAATTAATCTATTTATCCTTCCAAATGATAAATATTCATAAATATTTTTGATGTTTCAAGCACCAGAGAAGGGAAAATTTATTTTTCATGCTACTGATCCATTACTTAGAAACTTTTGGGTCAGTAGATCCACTAAATAAAGGTAGACTTTTCCTTATAAAGGACTGAAGAGAATGTTGATCCCTCATTTTATCATTTGGAAGCTCAGTGTGATTCATATATTGAGGAAGTTTTGTGATAATAACAACATGATTATGCATTCCGACTCCCATAACATTTAGTTTCCTAGGATTATAATCATTTAATTTTCCATTACATTCAATATTAACATGATTACTTTTGGTTCCATCCATTAACTAAAACCAAATATCATAGTGTGAGCAACAATAATCATAGTGGGAAACTATATAATATTGAAAATAATTTATAAGATGTCTAAATTATGACATCTTATTCTATGAAACATTAGGTTTAACTTAAGCCATTCATGATCATTACTAAAAAATTAGAAATGTATCCAATACTTAAACTTATCCCTAGAGTTCTCACTAAATTTATCTCATCCTAGTTTCTAAAGGTTAATTAAGCATTAACATGATACCAACTATAATGGCAAAAACTTTTTAAACATACATATTACATCTTATTATATGAATACTAATTACATATCATAATGGTCAATGCCAATGATGGTGACGCACTCTCCTGGTTATCCCCTCTAAGAGATTTAGGGTTTCCTATTATAGATTATCTCTCCCATTGTCACTGGGTTCCAGAACTCCCTCTACTTCGGTTCGTCCTTAGATTTTCTTCCTCTTTCTCTCACAGGCATCGACTTTTGGTCTCGTGCTTCAATTTCCCTTCCTTGACGGCTTGATTCTTGGGTGAATCTATTTCCTCTGCTACTATGCTTTCCTGTAATGTCCCATAAATTCCGTATAAATTTTTTTTTAATTATATGGAATTTTTCTGAGACCGTGAAATCTGACGGCGCATGATTCTGAGGCTTGGAGTGACCAAAATGATCCGTTGAAGTTTTGTTAAGCTTTAATTAGTGCGTGTAAGAAGTTTTCCTGAAAAAGTAGAATAAATCTTAAATGGTTACTCAGATCAGAAATTAGAGGGCACCGTTGCGCTCAAGATGGCGGGTTTACCCTAGGCGTGACTTAATTTTAGTCGGTGCAGGCCTCCTGTGAGAAAACCCAAAAATGGCATAACCGTAAATAAAATAATTAAATAAAACTATTTTATTTTTCAAATGGTTATAACTCACGAACGGTAACTCGGATTAAAAATTCGAGATAATCATTGAACTCATGGGGGTATTCTCTTTTTAAGAAGATACTAACATTGACTGGTGCGGGCCACCAATGAAAGTTAATTTTTGGCCATAAATAAAATAATTAAGTGAAAATTATTTTATTGTAAAATCTATAACTTTTAAATGGTAACTCGGATTGGATATTTGAGAGTATTGTTGGGTTCATTTGGTCATGTTTCCCTTAGGCAAAGCCTAACCTTGATCGGCACGGGTTGAGGGTGACTGTTAATATTTTTCTGAACTTTTTTTCTGGTACGTTTAGTAAATGCGCGAGCGGTATTTTGTAACTTTTGAACCGGTGCTCGGAATTGAAATCTGAGGACACCGTTGAACTCGCAGCATTGATATTCACTTCAGGAGACTTTCACCTAAACTACACTAGGTTGAGGGTGGAAGTTATTTTTCCGGATCTTCATGGGAGAGTTAAAGGAATAAAAATAAAATAAAACAACAACTTTTATTTTATTTTCTTGAAACCTCCATTTTGAATACTTGGTGGTGGGGACCACCCGAACACCCCTTTAATGTGAGTTAACCCTTGGAATTACCCCAATTAATGTTCCAAATTTAATTTAATTAATGTGCCAACTTAAATTGAATTAATAATCTTAACTCAATTAAAGTTGGCTTCTCACCCTTTTGGTTGGGATCGTTGTAAAATGGGAGAGCTTGGGAGAACTTGGAAGGGCATCCTTCAACAAAGAACAATCCTCCGACATGGATGACACTCGAGCCCGGAACAGAAGCATCTTGTGGGATCAACGAATGCTAACGTCACCATCATCCTCTTTCTCCTCACAACATCTCCAACGGACGATCGAGGTAGGGGTTTTAATTTGAAGTATGATTAAATCTATTTGTCAATTATTCATATTCTTGATTCACAATGATGATGGTCAAAAAAACATGTCCATCATTCCGCACATATACCTTGACCCTTTTCTTTCGTCCTTCGTCCATTCTTCATATGTTCTTCGATGCCAAATAATTAAGCATGCTGAAAACACAATGTCTCGTTGAGCGCGACATATGGACGTGGAGATCTCGACCCAAGGATCGTGAATATGTTGGCGTCAAATTTTTCGGGCTTGGAACGAAGCTGCAATGACTCGTGGAAGAAGGGCGGCACGCATCTACGCCACTGGTAGAGGAGGAGGCCGCGGCTATTGAGCCACAGCGGTGCACCGGAGGGTGACCGACACCCTGCCGGTCACGGATTGAGTAGACGGCGCACAGGACGGAGGATGGCACCCAGCTGGTCGCGGCTTGAGCAAACAGCACACCCGAAGATCTGTCGGCACCTGGACGGCCGCGGGAGGATAGTTGTGTCGCCATGCCACTAGGAGGAGAACTAGCTGGGAATCCGGCCGGCCGTGACGCACTGAGCAGGATCCACTCCGGCGGGTCCCGCATGCCAGCAGGTCGAACGGTCTGTTGGACCATTCAGGAATCTGGTGGGGCACCTCACCCCGGGTGGTGGCTAGGGCGGACCGCACCCATCCGGGTGGACCACACCCAGCCGAGCAAGACATGCCCAACGGTCCGTGCCACCGCGCCACAGCGGGCCACACCCAACGGGCTGGGCCTCCCCTTAGCAGGTCAGGCCGGTCTGCGGCCCGACGGTCCGGGCCCACCACGGCCCAGCCCAACTGGGCTGGACCCGAGTCGAGCTGATTCAACCTGAACTGGGTTGAGTCGATTCATCCCAGGCTGGGTCGGTCCGACTGGGTCGGACCAGACCTGGGCCCATCCTGACCCAATTTCTCCTTTTTGGCCATATCTTGAGAACAGAGCATCCATTTGATGAACCATTACTAGCGTCAGGATCATTGGATCAAGATGGTCCTTTTGGTATACTCCAATTGAGATTTGGAGAAAGTTGGAGTACATCCGGGTTGGATCGAACCCGAATCCAACCAGGCCCTCAGAGCTAAAACACTTATAACTCAAAGACTGTGCGTCTAATTTACGTGTCGTATGTCGCGTTAGAACCCTTATGACAAGTCGGTCCTTTGGGTTACTCCTTTTTGGAGCTTAGTGGTGGTCGAGGTATGACTGATATCTCGAGGGGAAGATTCTACGGAACTCGAACGCATCGGGTGCGAGGAAACTTTTCGCAGGCTGTAATGTGAAAAAAGAACATTGATCCTATGTGGGTAAGCATTCAGTGATCATGTGTGGTTCAGCGCATACCGATCTCATGTGGGACAGATCTTATGTGGGTTAGTGGTCAGCGATCCTGTGTGGGTCATCACATACTGATCCTGTGTGGGTCAGCACTCAACGATCCTGTGTGGGTCAGCGCATACTGATCATGAGTGGGTCAAATCTTGTGTGGGTTAGTGGGGGTTAGTTACATATCGATCCTATGTGGGTCAGTGGGGTTTAGTTACCTATCGATCCTATGTGTGTCAGCGGGGGTTAGTTACCTATCAATCCTATGTGGGTTTGCGGGGGTTAGTTACCTATCGATCATGTGTGGGTCAATATCAGTGATTCTTAACAGAATAAGATGATCTAGTTATGACTAAACATCTGTAATTTTGTACTTAAGTTATACATAATTGTGAGTTGAGTCTTTTATTTGTGTTGTAATTAAATCTTTGTGGTGATACCTGTGTGGTACTTCTATCTTTGCGGTGTTACATGTGTGGTACTTCTATCTTCATTGTGTTACCTGTGTGGTACTTCTAGCCTCGTGGTGTTACCTGTGTGGTACTTCTACCTTCGTGGTATCGTCTTCGTGGTGTTACTTATGTGGTACTTCTATCTTTGTGGTGTTACCTGTGTGGTACTTCTAGCTTCTTGGTGTTACCTATGTGGTACTTCTACCTTCGTGGTATCATCTCTGTGGTGTTACCTGTGTGGTACTTCTATCTTCGTGGTGTTACTTGTGTGGTACTTCTAGCTTCGTAGTGTTACCTGTGTGGTACTTATGCCTTTTTTGGTATTGTCTTCGTGGTGTTACCTGTGTGGTACTTCTATCTTCATGGTGTTACCTGTGTGGTGAATCTAACTTCGTGGTGTTACCTGTGTGGTACTTCTATCTTCATGGTGTTACCTGTATGGTACTTCTATCTTCGTGGTGTTACCTATGTGATACTTCTATCTTTGTGGTGTTAACTTTTTGGTACTTCTGCCTTTGTGGTATTTTCTTTGCGGTATTACCTGTGTGTTACTTCTATCTTAGTGGTGTTACCCGTGTGGTACTTCTAACTTCATGGAGTTACCTTCGTGGTGTTATCTTCGTGGTGTTACCTGTGTGGTACTTCTACCTTCATGGTGTTACCTATGTGGTGTAATTCCCTCATGTATGAGATGAGTATATCTTGATAACTTAGGTATATGTATGGGCATATACTTAAGAAGAGTTGATGTCTTACTTTTTGGTTTTTCCTTTGTGGAACTCTAGGAGACCTACGGGGGTCTTGGAGTCCCAACTACGTATCATTATACTCACCCTTGCATGGGATTCGCCCGCACCTTGTCGCTTCTGGTACAGACGACGTACAGCATTGATCGAGGCTCAGGGAGCTAGGACTGGATGGTGCTCGGAGGTGAACCATTCGATGTGATGTGACGTGGAGGAGACAGACGGGCGTGGAGTGCTGAGGAGGCGATCAGTACCTACCCTACAGGTAGGAACCTTGGAGGATGACCCAGTAGTTGTTTTAATTTTTCTTTTAGTTGTATCTTACTTCTATTTGTATTTGTACTTTTACAGTTGGGCTTGTATTCCATCACCTTTTTACTTTCAACAATATTTTACTACAGCAGTTTACTTTTTGGTTTCATCTTATTGCGTTCTAGTCATTGTGGTTACTTCTTGTTGTGTTCTTGGACAGTGTGTCTGTATAGGTTAAAAAGGAAATTCCTTCCTATTTAAGGGATATGTCTTTCTGGTGCTAGTCTTCATCCCCTGGCCTATGGAAGGCAAGCTTGGGGTAGTCACGGAACGGGCCCCAAGGGACTGGTCGTGACATTTCTAGCCTCTATCAGTTCTTCTTGCATCCCCTGTCTTCTATCTCATCTGGTTATTGACTTGATATGAAGTTCAAGGAAAAAATTTGTGGTTCACAGCTCCGATCCATCCAGATCCAACCTTGGTGGTTCCCTACAGTTTTGGTTTCGGTACTCCCAGCTCAAATCGGCGTTGTACCATCTTCCTTGAATAGATGGAGACCTGGTTCTTGTCATGTTGTTGTTGTCACTTTTAGAGGCATGGAAGGTGCATTTCTGCCGAGTTTTTCTTTGTTTTCATTTGTTTCAGGTTCCTGGGTTTTTTTATGGTGAAAACAGAAGCAATGGTGGATCGTGTTTTCTTTATTTATGCGACCGATTTCCTATGATGGTGTTTTGGTTATTTTTTGTTAATGTTTTTTCTAATTGTGGGGGATTATATAGCCTGGGTTTTTGCTTTTATGGTGGATCTTCTCTACAAATGAATTTGTGTTGGTTTGATGGTGATTTGATGTTCGGGAAATGATGGATTCGGTGATGGCATACAGAAGTAGATTGCTTGGTGGTGTGTGACTTAATGGAAGCCGGTGCCCTTTGATCATCTTGAGAAGAGATTTTATTTTTGAAATTTGAGATTTTTTATTTGAATTTCATATTTGAAATCGTAGTTTTCAATTTGGTTTTTCAATTTCTGCTATTCATGTTGGTGAGGCGATTGAAATATGAAATGGGTTTGAAATGGGTGGGATATGAGGTGTCATTTATTTTTAATTTTTAGTGAAGGAAACTAGAACACTATAAAGATTATCTCCATATGAGGATATAGAAAATGAAGCATTCACCAGAGCATTTCTATTCAGATTTGGAAGAACGAGATGGTATGGCTTTTCCATCAGTACTAGGCTCGTGTAACTTGCACTAAACAGCTAGCTGAGTGGTCATGTGAAGGTGGAGGATTGACATTATGATTTAGTTTCTGGGGTGGGTAAGTTCGTATTAGTATTGATCTGAGTTAACTTCTTTTATGATTTTAATTGGATGATTGTATTAAACTTGTGGTTTCTCACTTTTTCCTTAAAATTGTTGTGATAATAAAAAAGTTAATTTTCAGTCAGTCAGTCCATGAAAAAATCATATTTTTCTAGTATCTTTGGAAACTTGGACACATAAACCACTGGTTTATATGAGTCTCCCATTAATTCCTTCATAACTAGCATCCTTCTTAGACATATAATTCCTAAAAACTGTCTTCATAACCTGGGGAAAGGAAACACAAGAAATGGTGACATCAAATTCATAGTAATGGTAACCAAGGGAGATATCAATGATCATATAAATATAACTTGAGAATAAGAGAATGAAAACATATATTCGAAATCCATACCCTACATATCGAAGATCATAAACTCGAATCGTGGCATAAATCATAGAAGTTAATAAGACATGAATCGTAAAGGAAACAAAGAACATGATACATGAGAGTGTAACATTGGTTTAAGACATGGAATTGTGAAAGAGCACTGTCATGGGCACCCACAAATGATTAGTGTGATTTTTGGGGTACTTAGGTGTAGCAGACTGGCTGACCAAGGTCGTCTCTCAAAGGAGTAAGTGAATTAAAACAACTTTTCATAAGTATTCTAAATATAAAAGATAATAGAATTGAAACACTACTTAAAAGTATGGGGGTTGTGTATAGTTTATTAATCTAGAATACTTTTTCTGGAATAAGATTGCATTTTTTGTTTTTAATTTTGAAATGAAGTTTGATTAAAAAGACACAACAAGAAGATGTTTTTTTTAGAAAATATTTTAGAAGGCGTAATCAATATAACTCTACCTCTTCATTTACTTATTAATCATTATCATTTAAATCAATATCCACTTAATTATGATCCCCTAATTTGTTAACCCTTGAACCCTACAAGAGTTAACTTAACCACAAATATGGAATTATTTAAACCCTAGGCTAGCTTCGGAACATGCAATCGTAGCACCCTACTTTGACTGTTGTTCTAAGGTTATATTATGGTAATTGGTTAATTAGAGAATATATCCATTCTGGAAATGAGAATAAATTGTGTTTAGGTATTATATTTGAACTCTACAAATATATCCTGTGTGGTCTTGTATTAGCGATTAAGATCGCGGTCTCACAATTTACACAAAATCTCGACCTCGTGTGTTTTTGTGTTAATTGTTCAATTGCTTTCTTAGTTTATTAAAATTTCAAAACAAAATTCATGGATAATGTTAAGTGAATTACAGTATCTCAATTATTCAAAATAATTAAATGAAGAGGGTAGAAGATAGATCGATTACTAAAAGACTACTCTTCCATGGGCAGCGTAATCATCGTAGAAGCGTTTTGCATGTGCAAAGGTTTATAATGGGTATAACCCAATAATGATTCTACTCAAGAATTCCAGAACAAAGAGGAATATTAATATAAGAATAAATTTAAACAAAACATAAGAAAATAGAAGAAATAAAATAATAACAAAGAAGTTTAAAACACAAATGAAAATATTACAACATGAAGAAGAGAAGGAGGCTTCGATGAGGGGATCCTTGCTTCAAGAGCTACCCCTCTTACAATGGTTGGATAATTTTGGTGAAACCAATTATACTATGCCTCCAATCTCCTTATTCACTTCCCAACCCCACCAAATGTGAAAAACACCAATTTATAGAGTGGTGGGGAGGCTAGGTTCAAAGTGGTTTCAAGTGTGAATGGGGAATCTCGGCCAAATATTTTATTCCAACTTTCACCGTCCATTTTACCACCAAAACTCGTGTATTATCCGGCCTTCTAGAAATATATTATGTGATTTTATGGGTCCTCTATCTCCTCTCAACATTTGGGATCAATCCAAGCCCAGATGAAAGAGTTATAGCCTAAATACAGAAACTTCTCCATTCTGTTGTGTCCAGCCCACCTTTGAATATATGGACCAATTAATCCATCCAAATGCATTCTTTTTATCTAGTGTCCTGAATAAAAGTTGTATACCATGAAGTAAGGAACACACTTATAAAATATTATGTTCAAATAATTCAAATAAAAATATTTATGATTGAAATACTACAGTGATTTTGAAAGGGTAAAACTGGAATTTTCATCAAATATTCAAATGAATGATCAAATCCCAAAAACTTTCTAATTGAACATATTTAACACAATGTGAGTAAATTATATCATTTATTATCAATAAAATATTTAATAAAATAGTTTTTTATCAACTCCCCCACACTTACCCTTTTGCACTCCTGAGCAAAACCTCATATCAAGTAAACATCAATATCAAATCAAAACCGATTTTAAAACACATGTCCTTGAGATCAGTCAATTCCACACCAAGAATAAAAAGATATAATGACTCATAAAAAACCTTATTTCAAGTTCTTCATTTATATCATTAAATATATTTCCACTTTATTTATCCTCCCATGCACAAAACACTTAACTCGCTTGAATTTTCTCTTATCACACAAATGTCAAAAAAAAATTGCAATGTCTTTCTCATCCAAACTCATACAAGGGTCACCATAGAATTGATAAATTCATATATCACTACCTGATGTGAGTCAAGGACATATGTTTATCATGATGAATTTTCAGGGTTGTTCTGTGGCTTTCGGTTGGTATGATTAAGATGTGAAAATTTCTGAGGCTGAATGAGGAGGGCTTTACTCTTTTTGAAGCAAAATTGCATTAATCTAATTTTCACTTAAATATAGTCTTCTCCTCAATACCCTGAGTATCAATTAATCTCCATCATCATGAAAAGTCATGGAGAGTTTACACCATTCATCATTTCAGCATCAAAAATGTCAATCTTCTCAAACATGATTTTCTTGAAAGCTCCAGATAGGCACAGCTTTCTACCTCAATTAGAAGCTCTAGAAAAGGCACAGTTTCACTTGTCATGAAAGCTCCAGAAAAGGCATAGCTTTCAATATAATGATTTTATTCAGCAGCAAACACATCTCTTCAGAATTTAATTTTCCACCCAAAGTATCACATAATGTGGTAGCACAACACAAGATAGCTTCCCCCACACTTAAGTTCAACTAGATTATGAAATTTCACTTCAAGAGTTGGTTGGATAGGAAAAATTAGCTTGTAATGTGGCTAACCTAACAGGATGTGCATGGCTTCTAAGGGCTAAAAGGATTAAATGTTCAAGGTAGGCCATTATAAAAATGATTATTTTAAATAGGGGATTTAATATCAAACAAATGCCTCAATCATTTAAACATAAGTACCTCAAACCCTCAAGTTTTGACAGGAATAGATCAAATTCTGGTTAAATCATGCATGGTTTGGTACTCTCAAGAAGTGAGGTGAATGTAAAGAATATGAAAATAATGGTTTAGAAGCCTCACAAGAAAGTGGTTCCAAATATAAAGACAGTGAGATGTGGCATGGGATTCAAAATTCAGTGTACTTTTCATGAAATTACTAAATATTTGAACTTGAAACAAAGTCATTTTCAGTATTCATTTAAGCTCGGTTTCATGGGATAAATTGTTTCACTCATTAATATTCATTTCAAAATTATGATGAGAATCATTTCAGCTCAAAAATTTCAAAAACACAAAGAAAATTGAAAAATAAACACACAAAATTTGAAAAACACACAATTTTTTTTGTTTTTTTTTAACAGGAAAACAATTGAAATTACTAAACTAAAAGGTTCCCTCCCCCACACTTAAAATATTTAATTGTCCTCAATGTAAACCCATGAGATTATATATCCACATGAAATTTATAATTTTAAATAGGACAAATAATAACAAAGTTAAAGGGTTGGGAACAGCCTGATGTGATCAAGTGATGATGGGGTCATGCAGTGTGATAAAATCCAATGAATCAGTAAGAAGTCCCTCAATGTATCTCTTCAAACGTTTCCCATTGACTATAAAGCTCTTTCCTGTGTCCTCTTGTGTGATCTCCACTACACCATAAGGAAAAACATTATTCATAACATAAGAACCTAACCATATGGAATGCAACTTACCAGGCATCAGCTTCAGTCGTGAACTGTAGAGAAGGACTTTCTCACCAACATGAAACTCCTTTTGTTGGATCATTCTATCATGAGATACTTTTGATTTTTCCTTATAGAGCCTTGATCTCTCATATGAATAGAATCTAATCTCCTCAAGCTCTTGAATTTGCAGCTTCCTTTGGATTCCATCTTGGGCCAAATCCATGTTGCATTTCTTTATAGCCCAATAAGCCCGATGCTCAACTTCCACAGGGAGATGATATGATTTCCCAAAAACAATCCTAAATGGGGACATACAAATGGGTGTCTTGTATGTTGTCCTGTAAGCCCACAATGCATCATCCAAGAACTTGCTCCAATCCTTCCTATTTGGCTGCATGGTTTTCTCCAATATTTGTTTCAACTCACGGTTTGAAACCTCAGCCTGGCCATTTGTTTGGGGGTGGTATGGTGTTGATATTTTTTGTGTCACCCCATACTTTCGAAGTAGGGAAGCAAAATTCCTATTGAAAAAGTGTGTCCCTTGGTCACTGATGATGGCCGTTGGTACTCCAAACCTTCAGAAAATTTGAGCCTTGACAAAATCCACTACAACATGAGAATCATCAGTCCTGGTGGTCTTGGCCTCTACCAATTTACTCACATAATCAACAGCAACCAAAATATAAAAAAATACAAATGAACTAGGAAAAGGACCCATAAAATCAATGCCCTATACATCAAAAATCTCACAGAATAGTATGTGTTGTTGGGGCATCTCATGTCTCCTAGAAATGTTCCCAGTGTTTTGGCAACGAGAGCATGACTTACAAAACACATGGGCGTCATGGAATAAGCTAGGCCAATATAATCAAGAGTCCAAAAATTTCCTAGCTATCCGTTGGGGTCCAAAGTGTCCACCACAAGAAAGTGTATGACAAAAATGAAAAATATACTCAAACTCCTAATCGGGAACACACCTCCTGATGACTTGGTCACTACACATGCGCCAGAGGTAAGAATCATCCCACACATAAAACCTAGACTCACTTTTTAATTTTTGGACTTGATGCTTCTTTAAATTTGCTGGGATTTTAAAGGAAAAAATGTAATTAACTAAATTAGCATTCCAAGGATGCGTACCTGAGATGGTATAGAGATGCTCATCAGGGAAAGTGTCCCGAAGTGGTACCTGGTCCAAGGTGTCACCCTCTGGTGTGTGAGTAATCCTACTCACGTGGTCTGCCACCAAATTCTCTGACCCCTTCTTTTCCTTTATCTTGATGTAAAACTCTTGAAGAAGGAGCATCCAACGGATAAGTCGTGGATTTGCATCTGGCTTCTTTAGGAGGTACCTCAAAGCTTCATGGTCAGAAAAAACAACTACTTTATATCCTAATAAATATGAACGAAATTTATCTAAAGAAAATATAACAGCAAGAAACTCCTTTTCTGTTGTGGTGTAGTTTGATTGGGTATAATCCAACATCCTCGATGCATAAAAAATCATATGTGAACGTCCCTCTACCCTTTGAGATAAGACAGCTCCAATTGTGAAGTTGGAAGCATCACACATAAGCTCAATTGGAAGGTCCCACCGTGGGGGTTGTATGATCGGTGGATTGGTCAGACACTTCTTTAGATCATAAAATGATACCCTGCATGAATCATCAAAATTGAAGTCAATATCTTTTTGAAGCAATCGAGATAAGGGTAGAGCGATCTTACTAAAATCTCTGATGAAGCGTCCATAAAATCCAGCATGTCCAAGGAATTATCGAACATCTTGCACACATGTAGGATATGGCAGGGATGAAATAATATCTACCTTAGATTTATCAACTTCAATGTCATGTTGTGAGATAATATGACCTAAGACAATTCCCTTTTCGACCATGAAATGACATTTTTCAAAATTTAAGACCAGATTCTTCTCAATACAATGATGCAACACATCACCCAAACTAGAGATACATTCATCAAATGAGGATCCATAAACTATAAAATTATCCATAAATACCTCCATGCAGGTCTCAATGAAATCTGAGAAAATACTCACCATGCATCTCTGGAAGGTACCTGGGGAATTTCAAAGTCCAAATGGCATCCTTTGGTAAGAAAAGGTACCGAATGGGCAGGTGAATGTCGTCTTATCCTGGTCCTCTGCTGCAATGGGAACCTGAAAATATCCAGAGAAACCATCCAAGAATCAATAATGCGTCCTACCTGCAAGTCTCTCAAGCATCTGGTCAATTAATGGTAGTGGGAAATGGTCCTTACGAGTGGATTGATTTAGTTTCCTATAATCAATACACACTCGCCAACTGTTTTGTACTCTCACAGGAACTAACTCATCATTTTCATTTTTTATAATAGTGAAACCAGTTTTCTTTGGTACAACCTGGATAGGGCTAACCCATTGTGAGTCAGAAATAGGGTAAATTATACCTACCATGAGAAATTTTTCAACCTCTTTTTTAACAACTTCCAAAAGTGTTGGATTAAGTCCCCTTTGTGGCTGTCTAATCGGTTTAGCCCCATCCTCCAAGAGAATCCTATGCATGAAAATGGAGGGGCTAATACCTGGTATGTCTGCCAATGTCCAACCAATTTCCCTAATGTTATCTCTCAATAGATTCAAAAGTTTTTCTTTATGTTCAAAAGAGATATTGTTAGCAATGATAACAGGTAATCTATCACCACTCAGCAAGTATGCATATTTAAGATTTAGGGGAAATGGCTTGAGTTCCAATGTAGGGGGTGATGTATGGATGGATAAATTGATGCAACAGACATATCTACACAATGAACATCAGTATCAGAATAAAAATCATCATAATTAGAAAATAATGCATCAAATCCATAAACATACTCAACATCCATGTCATAATCAGAGTTTATATGATCGGAATTTGAATCCACATCAAAATCAAATCCAAGAGAGGTTTGTACATTAAAAACAGGTGTGGAAGTACTCTTAGACATCAAAATAGAACCAATACTCATAATCTCTCTAAACATAGGACAATAAAAATCCATGGAGTTTTTACTTGGTGGTTCAAAATGGGAGATAACAAAAGAATAATGGTCCTCATAGGGTCACTTCATGGAGTCCATAACATTAAATATCACAACTTCATCCCCAAATTCCATGTAAAGTGTACCCTCATTGACATTTATGATAGTTTTTGCAGTTTTTAGGAAGGGTCTCCCTAAGATAATGGGGGCATGAGAACTTACCTGATCATCCTCCATTTGGAGCACATAGAAGTCTGCTGGAAAGATCATGTCTCTTACCCAGACAAGTACATCCTCAAGGACTCCCGCTGGATATACCGTAGCTCTATTCACCAATTGCATCACTACTATAGTCAGCTTCAACTCACCAACCCGTAAAGAAGAGAATACAGAGTGAGGCATCACATTTATGGAAGCTCCCAAATCAAAAAGTGCATCAGAAAAGTGTAACTCCCCTATGGTACATGGGATGGTGAATGTCCCTGGATCCTTGAACTTTGTCGGCATTGCTAGAGTCGGTGTAATGAGTGCTGACACATTCCTTCCAAGATTGATCCTCTCGTTTCCCTTGAGCCCTCTTCGATTGGTACAAAGTTCTTTTCAGAATTTCTCATACCTTGGAATTTGTTTAATGGCTTCAAGTAGAGGAATGTTGATCTCCACATGCTTGAATATGTCCAAAATTTCCTTTTTCATTGCTTCTTAAACCATCTTCTTGGTTTGAACAACCCTGTTTGGAAAAGGAAGAGGTTTAGGAAGAACATCATCAATATTTTTCTTACCTTTATCTTTCTCCATGGGTTTCTAATCAGTTGGTATGGAATGGGGATTCTCCGGAGTTAAGGTGAATGCCGTTGGAATGGTAGGTAGAGAAGCATCAGTTGTTTGCTTCCCACTTCTCAATGTGATGGAACTGACATTCCCCTTTGGATTTGGAGTGGGTTGGGAAGGTAGATTTCTATAATTCTTACTTACAAGTTCATGGAGGGAAGTGGAAATCTGTCTCATTTGAGCCTTCAACTTCCTCAGCTCCGAACCTTGACTCTTCATCTCATTCTATTGATTAAGAAAAAATTTCTTCAAAAGATCATCAGTGTTAGAATCTACCTTTGGTGGGGGATTCCCTTGTTGCTGACTTGTTGATGTTTGAGCTTCAAATCTCCTTTGGGGTTGTTGGAAACCCTGCTGATAAGGCATAGGTTGCTGGAAGTTTTATTGAAAGGATGGCCTTTATTGTTGTCCAGAGCCATACCTCATGTCTGATTGATCCTTACACCCTTGGTGGTATGTCGGATCAAACTTCTTTTGGGGATATGGTTGTTGTTGTTGCTGCTGATATGGTCTCCTAGGGAACATTGTTGCACAATCTTATGTTTCTTGGAGTTGTGGGCAACAGTCAGTTGGGTGGCTTGTCTCAGTGCAAATTCCACAAGGCTTTAAAGGAGGGGGTAGAGATGTATTTTGTGCCAAAGAAATTTTCCTTACCATAGTTGTCAATTCTTCTAACTTGGTATCAATCAAATGACTCTCAATAGAATAAGGACTTACCTGATGTACTCCCCTGACATGTGGTGCACCTCTATCGCCAAATTGTTCGGAGTTTTGGGCCATCTTGTCGATCAATGCACGAGCAGCTACTGGTGTCTTTTCCACCAATTCTCCTCCAGCTGCAGCATCCACCATACTTCTCTCCATAGGTATGATTCCTTCATAGAAGTACTGGATGAGTAGTTACTCACTGATTTGGTGATGTGGGCAGCTTGCACACAACTTCTTGAATCGCTCCAAGTACTCATACATTGACTCGCCTTGTGCTTTCTTGATCCCCGAGATCTCCTTAAGAATGGAAGTGGTCCTCAATGATGGAAAAAATCTTGGCAAGAAAAGACATTTAAAATCATTCCAACAAGTTACATCTTCGTTTTTTAAATAATACATCTAGTCTTTCACAACTCCATCAAGTGAGAATGGGAATGCTCTTAGTTTGATTTGATCTTCAGAGACATTTCTAGGTTTTAGGGTTGAGAAAACCACATTAAATTCTTTAAAATGTTTATTGGGATCCTCACTAGAGAGGCCATGAAACTTTGGAAGTAAGTGAATTAACCCAGATTTTAGTTCAAATTCTGATTTGAGATTTGGATATGCAATGCAATTTGGTTGATAGTTAATATCAGGTGCAGCCAATTATTGAATGGTTCTATTAAGTTCATTTCTATTATTTTCAGCCATTGGTTCTTGTTTTATGGTTGAATTTGAATTGCTTCCAATTTAAATTTTATGATATTGGAGTAATTCTACAACTGGTTGAATGTTGAAACTTCCTGTAGACTAAGAATGTCTGATTCGAGCCCTAAGGCTACGTTCAATCTCAGGGTCAAGATCTAAGAGATATTTGGGATTAGTTCGTGTCATAAATCAATGAAAGATGAAAATAAGGAAAGTGGACCATAGTAAAATAAAAAATTATAAGTTTTATTTGATGGTCCAAAAGGATGTAGAAGAAAATAAAAGAAGAAGAAAAAAAATAAATCAGATTGGGTAAAGAAGGAAGAAAGAAGAGAGGAAGAGAATAAAATGTAAAATAAAATAAATAACTCTAATTGGTTGAAATAATTACTTGCCTCCCCGGAAACAGAGCCAATTTTAAAGATCACTGTCGTGGGTGCCCTCAAATGATTAGTGTGATTTTTGGGGTACTTAGGTGCAGCAGTGTGGCTGACCAAGGTCGTCTCTCAAAGGAGGAAGTGAATTAAAACAACTTTTCAGAGGTATTCTAAAAATAAAAGATAATAGAATTGAAAAACTACTTAAAAGGATGGGGGTTTTGTATAGTTTATTAATCTAGAATAATTTTTCTAGAAGAAGATTGCATTCTTTTGTTTTTAATTTTGAAATGAAGTTTTATTAAAAAGACACAACAAAAAGATGTTTTTTTTTAGAAAATATTTTAAAAGGCGCAATCGATATAACTCTACCTCTTAATTTACTTATTAATAATTATAATTTAAATCAATATCCACTTAATTATTATCCCCTAATTTTTTAACCCTTGAACCCTAAAAGAGTTAACTTAACCACAAATATGGAATTATTTAAACCCTAGGCTAGCTTCGGAACACGCAATCGCAGCACCCTGCTTTGATTGTTGTTCTAAGGTTAGATTATGGTCAGTGGTTAATTACAGAACATATCCATTCTGTAAATAAGGATGAATTGTGTCTAGGTATTATATTTTAACTCTATAAATTTATCCCGTGTGGTCTTGTATTACCGATTAAGATCGCGCTCTCACAATTTACACAAAATCTCAACCTCACGTGTTTTTGTGTTAATTGTTCAATTGCTTGCTTAGTTTCTTACAATTTAAAAACATAATTCATGGATCATGTTAATTTAATTACAGTATCTCAATGATTCAAAATAATTAAATGAATAGGGTAGAAGATAGATCGATTACTAAAATACTACTCTTCCATGGGCTGTGTAATCATCGTAGAAGCGTTTTCCATGTGCAAAGGTTTATAATGGGTATAACCCAATAACGCTTCTACTCAAGAATTCCAGTCCAAAGAGGAAGATTAAGAGAAGAATAAATTTAAACAAAACAGAAGAAAATAGAAGAAATAAAATAAGAACAAATAAGTTTAAAACACAAATGAAAATATTACAACATGAATTAGAGAAGGAGGCTTCGATGAGGGGATCCTTGCTTCAAGAGATACCCCTCTTACAATGGTTAGATAATTTTGGTGAAAACAATTCTCCTCTGCCTCAAATATCCTGATTCACGTCCCAACCCTACCAAATGTGAAAGACACCAATTTATAGATTGGTGGGGAGGCTAGGTTCAAAGTGGTTTCAAGTGTGAATGGGGAATCTCGGCCAAATATTTTATATTAACTTAAACCGCCCATTTGAACACCACAACGCGTGACTTTTTCATCCTTCCAGAAAAATAATATGTTCAAATATGGGTCCTCTATCTCCTCTCAAAATTTGGGCTCAATCAAATCTTAGATGAAGGAGTTATGGCCAAAATACAGAAGATTCTCCATTCTGATGTGTCCATCCCACCTTTGACTTTGTGGACCAATTACTCCATCCAAATGCATTCTTTTTATCCAGTGTCCTGAATAAAAGTTGTATAAAATTAAGTAAGGAACACGTTTACAAAATATTAAGTTCAAATAATTCAAATTAAAATAGTTATGATTAAAATACTACAGTGATTTTGAAAGGGTAAAACTGGAATTTTCATCAAATATTCAAATGAATGATTTAATCCCAAATACTTTCTAATTAAACATATTTAACACAATGTGAGGAAATTATATCATTTATTATCAATAAAATATTCAATAGAATAGTGTTTTATCAAATTTTGACATACACATCAGCATAAAAAATAATTTCTTTAATAGTTAAGGCTTTACTACCAGGACTATCATAGTGGATTGGGTTCACTCCCTAAACCATCATAGTATTAAAGTTTTACACTCCAGACTATCATAGTGGAATAGGTTTACTCCCTAAACTATCATAGTATTCTAGGTTTATCCCAATACTATCATAGTATTTAGATGCCCTTATTAACTAGGTTCACTCATATTAAAAATCATACATATGTGTTCCATTAGATCATAAAATATTCATCATATTAGAATCCATCAAAATAAATGGAATTCATAAATATTTCATCATAGCATAACCCAAAAAAAGGAAATTGGTTTCATATTAATTCTATAATTTAATAATAGAAAAACCCATGGAAAAATAATGAATTACATACACATATTTTCATCATAAAAATAAATCATCTAGATAAAGAATAAGGATGGATTCCTTGGATCATAGCCCCGGTAAATTATAATTTAAATTAAGGGTTTTTTTATTTTATGAATAGAAATTACATTAAAATATAATTAAACATTCTTGGTAAAAATATCATTTCCATTTTAAAATAACTTCCTTAAAATATAAAAAACTCAAAAATATTAGGGAAAACATTTTATTTGAAAATAACTGTGGAAAATTTTAAAGGAATCATTAATTCATTGAGTGGTCATAAGGGAGGGAAATTTTTTTCATGTCGTATAAGTTTAAAATAAAATCCTTTCATGCTTTTATAAAAAGTCAAAAAAGTAACTCATTCTGAAAATTAAAAGAAGAATCCTTTTAAAACCATTTTTTTAAAATTAAAACATGGGTAAAAATGACTTTAAACTATCATAGGAGAATAATAAAAATTTTATTTAAAACTTTTTTAGAAAACATGGATGTGGAAGAAAAAAAAATTTCGACCGAATAAAGAAATAAACTTGATTTTACTTAAAAAAAAAATTAGTATCTTATGTACTTAATGTGAGGAAAATGAAAGGAAAATTTTTATTTAAAAGAAATAAATAGAGTTAAATAAAATTCAGGAGTTTCTTTATAGGTATATCATAATATTTCATCATTAAAAACATATTAATAAACAATCCCGATAAATAATGAGATTGTAACAAAAAACCCTTACCACTTTGGAAATATTTGAATCATAATCCCCCTGAAAGGAATAATATTAAATGGATATATAAATACCCAAAACTTTTATAATAATAATCATAAAATACATTCATGTTCATTATATACACCACATTAAAGAAAAAGTGGTGAATATGGCATGTGTCCCATGGAAATAAAACTGAGAATAAAATCTCTTACATGATATATGAATTCTTTCATAGGTGTTAAAACCTCATGTATAATAAATAGAGATTTATTATTCTTATATTACAGAACCATAATCTTATATATAATACCATATATTATTTATTTATAACCTTTTATCAACCGTTAATAATTATTTATTAAAATTACTGTTCTAAGTGATATGTGCATCGTTTTTCATGTATGATTTGGTTCAGAAGTTTTGGTCATTGTATTTTGATCATGGCACCATATTATATAGAATATAAATCATGATATAAATATAATATAGATTCTTTATATAAATTTTTATATTCATTCATAAAGATAGAGATAGAAAAATAAATTACATTGTTTATGGAGATGGTAGACCGTACGTACGCGTAAAAATTGTTTTCATTTTTTGATGGATAGAAAGAAAGAAAGGTAAATAATAAATCACCTTTAAAAATAATTATTATATAATATATATCATATATATATTCATTAAATATATCCTTATTACAATCCAATTAAAATGTAAATTAAAAATGAATCGCATCACTTCATGGAGGAGGTAGGCGACACATACGCACGAGTGACGTTATCATTTCTCAATGGATGGAAAGTAAGAATATTGATATTATATTATCATTAAATAAGTATAATTATTTCATAATTATCATATAAAAACATTAAAAACATAAAAATAACCATCTATAAAATATTTTAAAGATAAATGAATTGTATCATTATGTGGAGACGGTAAGTCGTACTTATGCACAAGAGATACTTTCACTTATCATTTTATAGGAGGGTGAATAAAGGTGGTTTAATAATCATAATAACATTTAAATATATTATGGATACTTAATTTATTATTTTATTATGATTATAATATATATATATAAGGTAAAATAGTAATTAAAAATAAAGTGATCGGTTAATGCGAATACATCTTCTATAAAAAAACTCCTTTAGATGTCCTCTTAAGGATCCTAGGTTTAGTCTTTTGAGAAGATTGAAACCAATATAATATGGATATGGGAATGGATAAGTGGACTTGTAATAGTTTTTTTAAAATATAAAACTCTAAGTTGTGTGAATATATGAAAGGATGGTGCCTTTTATAATTGAGGGGAGGGGCACTCTTGGAATTTCTTAAATGATTAAAATATATTTCTCAAAAAAATGTTTCCAAATGGCCTATAAATAATAAAAATATGACATATTAGACCATATATTATCCCAATTTTCCTCTTTAATATTTTTATGAATTTAAAGTAATTTAATAAAATATTATTTTCATAAAATATCATTATTGCCAATTTAGATACTATTCATTTAATATGACTGAAAAGACATAAATATGAAGTTAAAATAGAATATTATTATTTAAAATAATAATAATATGATATATTCATCTAAATAATTTGTGAAAAACATTAACTCACTCAAATTATATTATCTTTAATATTTTTAAAATCATTTATTCTATTTTTTTATTAATTGGAGAAATATTGCATCAGTGTTGCATAAGAATTTAATGTCATTATATAATTAATAAAAATTATGAATAAATTTATATCATGAAAATAACTTCATTATTCTCAAAATATGAACTTATTTTCATTCAAAATTTCATTTTTCCCTATGTGGACACATAAGAAGTATTTAAAACTAGGAGAGTGATATTTTGTAACTTTCTGTGATTTAAATATTATATAAGTCATTTTCATAGAAAATAATCCATTAAATAAATAAATTTTGAGCTTAAGTTGATAAGTTTATAACTCCCATCATGAATTAAGAATTATGATGAAAAATTATGGACTTGTCACTTAGTTTTAACCTTGATAAACCTAATTTTCCCGTTATCGAGGTGACAAATTTTACCACGATTACTATTCATATTGAACAAAGAAAAGAGAGACCTATTAACCAAATTTGAACAACATAATTCCAAAAAAGGAATCCATTTTACCAAATTTAATTTCTAAAAGTGTCAAAAATCAAATTTAAAATAAGCTTGTAACAAGCGATGAAAACAGATTTTTAGAAAAATATATTTTTAAGCATAAAACTTGGTTTATTATTATCCCATGCTTAGAAAAATATTAAATGAATGTTAAAAAATAGATTAACTATATAATATGTACATTTCTTTAAAATAATTCACTAATAATCAATAATTTAATTTATTTACATTAAAATACATTGGGTGTATAAAAATAGTTTTTTAGAAAAAATATTTATTTTACTTTGAAATGATTTTTATTTTTATTTCAAATTTATAGATACCCAAAAATTTAATTTATACACATGTAACCATGCATTTTTTATAATTTAGTTAGTCATATTCATACCCCCCCCCTCCAATCCAGTGGCTATGAAATAACATTAAATAATAATATTTTAATAGTATATCGCGGTTCATTTAAACTTAGTGTTGCATGTAACTCTATATATTGAAGAAATAAAATTATTTAAAGAGTAATATATTCATAAAATATTGGGGTGTTATAAGAAGAAAATGTATATATTTTTTTAATTGGTCAAAAATAACCCAAATTTCATTATTACCTCATGATTTCCTCTCAAATACCACTATGAAATATATATATATATATATATATATATATATTCACATTTTCACTCTGATATTGGAAAAGGCTGAAGAATCCCCTTTGGTAATTATCATTCTGCTTTAACCTATTGAAAAGTAAAAAAATCATCATAAATTCATCAATATATCTTTTCATTCCATCCCACCAGTAATACTCATGAAGGTACCTTTACATCTTAATGATGCCAAGATGAACCGACAATGGGGAACCATGAGCTTCACTCAATATATCTCTCTCTGACTAGGAATCAAAGGGCACACATAATTATTTTCTAATTATGATAACACCTAATTTATCAACATTAAACTCTAGTAACTTACCCTTCTTAATAGATTCTACCTCTTTCCTATAAAACATGATCCTTAATCTGATATATCTTAATTATTTTTAGTAGAGATGAATGTACTCACACCTAAAACAAAACATAGTAATTTCTTCCATTAAAAATTTCTAGGAAAAAATCCATCAGATCACTAACCAAAGGGTTATGTTCCAAATCTAACATGATTAATGTAGAATTATTTTTCTAACTCAAATAATCTACTTTGTTTATTCATTTTCCAAGATTGTAATAAATTATTCATTAATAATCCTTTATCAATTTCATCCATCTCCTCTATATCATGTTAAACTATTTATGAGTGAATATATACTTCACACTTTTAGGATCAGTTTATATTTAACACTTTACTCCATATAAATGATGTATCCACATTTTTAAAGCAAACACTACAGCTTCTAGTTAAAGTTCATGTGAGGGATAATTTTAACCATATGGTTTTAATTTATGTGAATCATAGGAAATTACCTAATCATTATGAATAAAAAAACAACCTAGGTCTCTCAAAAAAGAACCTATATAAATAAAAAAGTCACTATTTAGGTATGGTAGGTCCAAAACTATAGCATTCATTAATTTTATTTTCAATTCTTGGAAACAATCGTCACATTTCTTTATCAAGATGAACCTAACTCCCTTTCATTTTAACTTAATTAGTGGGCTAGATAACCGTTAAAAGTATTCAAAAAACCATCGATAATACCCTACTAATCTAATAAAACTATGAATCTCATTAGAATTTATAGGTCTTGTCCATTCATAAAACACTTTAGTTTTAACTAGATCAACTATTATTCCATATTTATTTACGATGTTTCCAAGGAATGAAATTTCATGTAACCAAAAATAACAATAGCTAAATTTTCCATATAACTTATTTTATTTTAGGATTTTAAGAATAATATTTAGATTTTTTTAGTGATCATCATAAATTTTTGAATAAATAAATATATCATCAATTAAAAAAACTGAAAACTTATCCAAATAATCATGGAAAACTCTATTCATAAGATCCATAAATACAACTAGTTCATTTTTTAACCCAAAGGGAATAACCAAAAACTCAGAATTCCCATAATAAGTATGAAACATTGTTTTTAGAATTTCATCTTCATTCACCTTCAGCTAATAGTGCCTAAACATGAGATCAACCTTCAAAAAAAACTAAGTTCCCTAGAGATGATCAAACAATTCTTCAATATGATGCAATGAATACTTATTCTTAATAGTAATGTTATTCAAAGATCTATAATTAATGCAAAGCCACATGGAACCATATTTTCTTTTAACAAAAAAAATAAGGGAACCCCATGGTGAAGTGTTAGGAATAATGAAAAATTTATCAAGAAACTCTTAAAACTACATTTTCAATTCTAGAATTTCTACTTGAGCCATTAAATAAGAAGGTTTTTAAATTGTCTTAGCATCATGAACTAATTTAATAGAAAATTCAACTTCCTAATCAAGTATAACACTAAGAAACTCATTATAAAAAACATCCATGTATTATTTTACTATCAACGCATCATTAATCTGAACAGTTCCCTTATTTTAAAAAAATATATTCAATATAACATTCATTTAAATTTTTTACAAGTTTCTCAGCTTCTTCATATGTTATCAAATGTATGAATTCATTATTGTATAAAAACTAAAACTCTCCCTAAGAAACAACTTATTTAGATCTACAATCAATTTTATCATAGTAAATGGAGATCCAATCAATACCTAAAATAACAATAAACTCTACTTAAGAAAATATAAAAAGGTTTTTAGGTAAATAATTTCCAAAGACAACAACAAGGATATTCTTATAATTTATTTATGCCATAATACTTCCCCTATGTGTTTTTGCTGTAAGTTATGGATTTATTTATTAAAGTGAAAATTACAATTTAATATAAATTTTATCAGAAATGAAAGATTATATAGACACATAATTAAACAATATATTAGTATAATCTAAATAAATAATTAATATACCAATTACCACTTCATCTAATGGTTCAACATCTACCAAATTTTTTGAAAAAATATTTCACCGCACTCTTTTTCTTATAATATTTCTACTTACTGTCATTCATGATCTTATTTGGACACTCATATGCATAATGACTAATATCATTACATTAAAAACACTTTATTTTCTTATTGAAAATGGCCTTACCACTACTAAGATCCTTTTCATTGAAATCAAGATCCATATTCACTAACTTACCATAAGGAGATTCTTATAATTTATTTATGCCTTAATACTTCCCATATTTGTTTTTACCGTAAGTTATGGATTCATTTATTAAAGAGAAAATTATAATTTGATATAAAATTTATCAGAAATGAAAGAATATATAGACCCAGAATTAAAAAAGACATTAGCATAATCTGAATAAATAAGTAATGTACCAGTTACCACTTCTTCTAATGGTCTAACATCTACCAAATTTTTTGAAAAAAAATTCAATGCACCCTTTTGATTATAATATTTCTACTTACCATCACTCGTGATCTTATTTGGACACTCATATAAATAATGAATGATCTCATTACATTAAAAACACTTTACTATTTGCATATTAAAAATGGCCTTACCACTACTAAGATCTATTTCATTAAAATCAAGAGCCATATTCTAAGACTTACCACATCGAAAGAATTTCCTAGATTTAAGAAGTTATTTCCTAGGGTGTTTTTCCACACATTTCACAAACTAGAATCTTTATTTTCTTACCTTCATATCTCTTTGATGGGTTCTTTCCTATTTCCTACCACCTAGACCTCATTTTCTACTTACTTCTATTGAACACTTGATCATTATAAAACTCTATTTTTACCTTCTTATCACATCAAACAAGTTTCTCATAACTTTTAAATTTTTGGGAATATAATTACCTTCAATATATTGTATTTAATTCTGAGTAAAACTGATTAATTTTACTATCAATATCTCAGATAAATTACAGTGCATAACTTTCCAATTGGGTGAAGTTTTCTTCATACGTGGCCACTGAATCTTCCATTTTTTACCTCAAATACAAGAATTTATTTTCCATCCTAATTCGTATACCCTTAGGAAAATATTTCTCAAGTATAATATTCTTAAATTCATCCCATTCTAAGGTATCAATCTATTCCCTTTATCTATTATTCTTAACTATTGACAACCATTGATCGACTCCACCTTTAAGATGGTAAATTTCAAGAGTTTCCTTTTGATGGTATGAACAACCCCTGATTTTAAATATATTTTCTAGGGATTTAATACAACCCTTGACTAACACTGGGTTAGAAGATCTTTTTAATACTGGATGTTATTATCTCATAAAATGCTCTACTATTGAAATGTTCGTTGCAGTAGATCTGGTTATTCTTTGGAATGAATATCACCACCTTTTATAGCTTTTGTAAACTGATACATCACAGAAAAAAAACGTATCATTTCCAATACCAACCATTCTAAGTTAATGATTTGGAAGGATATTGTCCTCCTGGTACCATCCTATAGCAGCTTCCCAGTTTTCTCTATGGAAAACCATTCTGAATAAACATAGTTTAGATGAAGAAACATGGAAATATTAAAATGTTATAAGATGATAACCATAAATTAAAATATATTAAGGGTGTTTACTTACATTATCCAAACCTCTAATATTATTCAAAACTTCCCTCTGATACTAAATATAAGGAACCAGCCTTAAATATTACATAATATTGAGTTTTAAATCAAGAGTTCATTTTATTACATTTAAGGATCTCTGTGTTTTAGAGTTTTAGAGTAATAATCCATCACCCATCTATAAAGAAATATTACATCATAAAGTGGACACTTCCTCTTAGTATCCATTTTTTTCAAAAAAACAAAACCTTTATAATATAATAAGTTTTCCTTTCATAAAATATCTTTACAATTTTATATTGACCTCAACATTTTCTCTACTAAACCTTAACCAATTAGTTCATAAATACTTATAAAAAAATAATTTTTAACAATAAAAGTTTGGATTAAAATACACATTTTATTAATCAAGAAATCACCTTCTCTGCCCAAATATTTTCATTAAAATTTTCATAAGAAATATTAGAAGAAAAATAAAACTCAAAATATTTTCTTATAAATATTTAAAAGTCATGAAATTTTTTTCAAAACATTATACTTTTCACCCTTACAAAGTGTCAAATACTTTTATTTAAACAAAATATTATTATCTTTCCTTGAAAAATCATAATATTTCCTTAAAAACATAGAAGGCATAAATAAATCATGTACGTAACTTGAGGAATAATTTTCATGCCACTATTACATATGGAATGACCTTCATGGTTACAAATGGAATAATATTCATGTTTACCAATGGGATAACCTTCATAGTTACAAATTTAATAACCTTCACAATCAACTTTCAACATAAATCTTATCCAATGCTTTAGAGGGATATTAGAGACCCACCCATCCTTGGTTTATAATGAAACCACCCATGATTGGTTTATAACAGAACCACCCAACATCACAAAAAATGTCCAAAAACCATAATATAATCATAATTCATAAAATATTGTTGTTTTCAACATTACACACATAAAAATATTCTTTTCACCCATAAGAAAACACTTTCAGATATTGAAATATTAATTTCATTAAAAACAATTTTTGAAAATAACTAGAAAAAATGGAATTAGGGTTTTTCTTTGAATAAAACATGAAATATCATAAATAAATCTCAGCATAAAATAATGGTTATGGTGGTGGGAAAACCCATTATTGTCGTATACATTAAAATAAAACTTTTTTTTCTTTTATAAAGAAAGTCAAAACATTCCATAAAAGATTGATTTTGAAAATGTTTTTACGAAAGAAAAAAATATATATTTTATAATAACTTTTTGTTCATATAAATAAATACGTAAAATAATTTTATGAATATAGACATGGAAGGTAAGGATTTAGAAAATAAATCTTAAAGACATTAAATGTTATTTTTAAAGTAAAGTATCTCGTACCTTGAGTCTGAATCATAACGTATGTTCTTTATCTTCATAAATAGTAAAATTATGTTAATTATTAACATTATTACAAACCTTTTTCAAGTTTATTATTCCTTTTATATCCATGTTATAATCAATTACTTAATCAATTAACTTCATGTCGGACGTTTTGTTGATATTTAGCTCATATATCCAAAATGATTTCAGTAGGTAGTCAATGGTCTAAGATGACATTATTGAATAATAAATAGAATTATAATCATGAAATAATTATAATTTTAATATAATAATTTTTATTTTAAAACCAATTATTAAATATAATTATGAAAAATTAATTACATTATAATCATAGATATGGTATGTCATGCGTACACATGAGTAATGTTTCCATTTTTTAACTATCATGATGGAAAGAAGGAATGTATTATTTTAAATTTCCATAAATATGATTATATAATAAATATAATATAATTTATTTAAATATAATTATATATATCATACATATTATCTTGTGAATAAATATGAATCACATCACTTCGTAGAGTTGGTAGTCCACACATACACACGAACGATGTTATCATTTTTCAATGAATGGAAATGTAAGAAAGTAGATGATATATTATATTTAAATAATAAAAAATATTTCATTAATATCATATATATAAATTAAATCCATAATTATATCTAGTCATTATAGGCAATCATGAAAAATAGATTACATCGGTTTGTGAGGAGGTAGTCTGGAATACACACAAATGATGGTTTTGTTTCCCATTTTATGGAATAAAAATATGGATATAGGTTGTAAAATTAATATAATAACATATAAGTATATGGAATATACTTAAATTTTAATATAATCATGATTTAATAATATTTTAATGAGTTGGTATAGGAAGCAAAACTAAAACATTCAGTTAAAAGGTATACCTCTTCTTCAAACAATCTTCTTTCTTTTACACCTTAAGTCCTATAAGGTTGGTATTCTGCCTAAAACAAGACCTCTATAATAAATATATATTCTATGAAGGTATTTTGTCATTTATTTTATGAACCAAAATCCTTTTGAAGTGTGAATAGAGGATAGGGGGTTACCTTTTATAATAGAGGGAAGGGGCATTCTTGGAATTCCTTAAAATATTAAATTAATATAAATTATTCCTATTAGAAAAATAGATCCAAAATGATATATTTTGAATATAATATGGTTATTGGTATAATTAATCTCATCAAATAAAATTTTTACAAGTTTAGACTGTATTTTTACCCTTATCTTTTGGTTTTAACGCCCCATTAACCCTTTTGACACTTATCGTCGTATCAAATTTTTTTACACTAAAGAAGTTAAGAAAGTTACTATAAATAGAAAAAACAACCCATAAATGGACCATGGTTCATATTTATAGAAATATAATATTTTTTATTAATTTTAAATCATTTAATTAAACATTATTTTTTATTTAATATCATTAATGTCAATTTCGGTACTATTCATTTAATTTGACTTTGAAAACAACATGAAAGTAAAGTAATTTGAATATAATCCTTATAAACATCCCTAAGATGTCATATTTATCTATAAAATTTATATAACACAATAATTAATTCAAATTATATTACTATTAATGTTTTTAAAACCATTTATTTTATTTTTCTTTTAATTGAATAAATACTATGTTAATACTACATAAGCATTTAGGGTAATTATTTTGTCACTAAAAATTAGAAATAAATAACCATTATAAAAAAATAATTTATATTTAAAATTAATATTTATAACTGAACATAATTTTTTTTATTCCTATCATAAAATATTGTAGGTATTAAAAGTAAGAAAGTGGCGTTTTTTATATTATAATTTACTGAAGTATTATAATGGTCAAAATCAAAGAAATATGGTACCAAGTTTCCATATTTTCTAAAATTGGATGGAAATTTCCAAAATAAACTCATGAAATAGAATAAAAAAAATTAGGGTCAATTTTTAGTCCCTGTCATGTTATTTGAAACCTTAATTACATAATTTACCCTTACCATGGTAATAATTATTTGCTATAGTTATAATTCATAGTGACAAAAAATAAAAAGAGATATATTTAAAAAATTTGGACCTCATAATTATAAATGATTAATTAAATTTTAAATATTTAATTTATATAATTGATATAATTTAATTTAAAATTAAACCTACAAAATACGATGAAAATTAGTTCTTCAAAAAAATGTATTTTTAAGTTTAAAAAAAATTTATACCAACTTCAAGTATAAATTTCATATTAAGGACTATAATTGTATTGTGTTTAACCAAAATAAACTAAGTTTTTAAACTAATCCAAACTAGAATATGACTTTGTAAATAATTTAATATAAAATAAAGTTTTCAATAAAAATCAAAAAAATTCACTTTTCATTGAAAAAAGTCTTTTTATAAAATTCTAAAAACTATATCCTAAGATAATTTTGACATGATGAATTCAAAAATTAAATTCATTTTTTAAAATTTAAAATCTATAATTTATAAATTAAACATTTAAATAAAACCTTGTAATAAAATAGCTTAATAAAACTATTTCCTTTTTATATAAAAAAAAATACTTAGTATTTTTATAATGAATATAACTATTTAATTCATAACACTAATAAACCTGAAGATAATTTATTCTGTAATTACCTGGATTTTTACACAAAATTTCATGGTAGTGGTGACTCTGGCTCATAAGAGTAATTCAAAAACACAATGAGGGCCATCTTTTCATTTTGTAAGTCATTGTATTGGTCAAGTTTTCAAAGACACCGAGAAAAATGGAAAATTGGAGATCACCACATCATAAAAATGATTGTGTCTAAATTATGCTTATAAATTTCATAGATGATGGTTAAACATGTTTAATTCATGTTTATGAAGAAGAAAAATGATGGTTATGCATAAGGTAAATGATGCTTACTCAAATTCAAATTGATTATTACACAGATTTAAAAATTATGTTTATGTAGATATATAATGATGGTTATGCATAGTTTAATTTATCTTTTTAAGATAATTTTGATACTATGTTTCACGATTTTTTTAGTATTTTGAATCATTTCATGTTTATAAAATTTAGTTTAACTATTTTATTAAATTATAAAATACTTATATATCCTAATGAAGCTATTCAAAGTGATTCTTAATTAGATAGTGAAGGATCCATGTGGGATTTATAAATGAATAGTTAAATTATAATATCATTGGTTATTATTATTTCTAACAGTGTAACTCTCTTATTTTTTCTCTAGAAGCATCCATGTGAATAATATAATGGAATTTATGAACATACCATTGGAATTTAATCTCGATAAATTGATAAATACTCAAAAAAATATTCTAATCAAAGCGATTATAGACACAATATTCATATAATAATTATGAAGTGTTGAATATATAATCCCATGACTATCATTCCATTATTATATGATCACAGACGAACTTCAACATTCATTATTTTTCTCAATTAATCAAAGGGTTACATCAGTATTATGATATTTATCACTATTATTTCTCCATAGTTTCATAGTGGTTTTCACCATTTTATCTTAATTTATATTGCATTTTTTTGCTATAAGAATTCAATTTATTATTTCCCAACCAAAATAAAGACCGATATTGGATATAAATCCTAACCAAAAAGTAGTTCATTAGGTTGTGACTCCCTAATAAAAGTTGGGTTTTTTTGCTCTGTTCCATAGAAAAGCAGGTTCGACAAGTTGGGTTGTGCCTCTATGTGAGAAAATATAGTGTCTATAAAATTTTATCGCACCTTTAAAAAGTGAGGCTTCTTATTGAGTATCATTCTTCTCTCTGAGTAGATAATTTTAAATAATAGACATCATACCATTCAATCTGAACTACTATAAAAATATTATGTTTGTATTTTTATTTATAATGTATTTTATCTTTGAAAATTACACTACATTACATTGTTTCTACATATGATAATATTACTATGATTAATTATTTCTTTTAAAGGATTTATTTAAAATTTTAAACATTTTATCCACCTCCCCCACCCTTCTAGAATAGTTTTTCCGTCTTAAAAATTCCAGCAATATTAGTGAAAATATTTAGACACGCATCATTGGTATTCTTATTTGTAATGCTCTTACCCGAGAAACCCAGATTCGGTGCCTTACTTTATTACATTGGTATGATTTCAAGGAATAAAATATTGATGAACTGATTAGTTTATCATTTTTGGAAAACTATATTACATACTTAGAACCCATTTTACATTAGGAATAAAAAAACATAATACATAATAAAATAAAATTCTCATAATCCTTAAAAATAATTCCAAGAATTCATCTTCATACCCTAGGTAAAGGAAAAAAATAATGGTGAGATCAAATGATCTGTAAGGTTAAAGTATAGAGGAATATATCGTGAATGAATAATTAATAATCAATATGTAAAGAATAAAATATGATCTAATAATTCCATATAAATAATTTCATGATCTTAAAACTTGACCATGGATAATCTAACTAATAAAATAATCACATAGACTAATAATAATGTTTTAATGCATAATGTTGGATATATATATTATCAATATATATTCTGAATATAGTTAATTCAAGATATATACTCAAGAAATTTTAATTCTTGGGCTAGAAACTCATCTTATTTATGTCAAGATCAATCCTCTTGATAATTTAAAACTATTTGTCAACAAACACGAAGGGTTTTTCACCAACTGATTTCATCCCATAAGACTAATGATTCATTGAGGGGATTTTATTAATTAGTCTCAAACCTATATAATTTATTTCCAAAACATTACCCGTATATTCAAAAATAAATTTAAATCATAAAAAATGTGTCATATCAAATATCTGTATTGAGTAAAGGATATTGATTAATCAACATTTCCCCAATAAATCATATAACTTTCAAAGTAAAAATAATATTTAAAAATGGTATATATTTTATGTAATAATATACATCATAAAATAATACATTTTAAAATAAATATAATTTCCAAGGAAAAAGGATTATAATAAATTGATTGTTTCAAGAAAAAGTGATATTTCAATGATAAATTTTACCACTTGGAAATTTTAAAATCAAACAACTTGGATAATATAATTAAAATTTAAAAATATAATACCTTAAAATATTAATTAATAATTATATTAAATAAAAAAAATTTATAATTTACACCACACAAAATAAATAAGTGGTGAAAATGGTGTATGTCTCACGAAAGAAAAAGTGAGACGGTAATCCCTTACCTTGAGTATGAATTATCACATGTGTATTTATATTTATGATTAATAAACTTATGTTAATTATTTACTTGATTTATAACCTTTTTCAAGTTTTTTATTACTTTTACTTCACTTATTAAAATTTTTTATACAATTACTTAAATAATTAAGTTTATGTCAGGTGTTTTGACCAAATTCAGTTCATGTGTCAAAAATATCTTTTGAAGGTCGACTATGGTCAAAGGGGTCATTATATAAACATATACAAAATAATAATCATTAAATAAATATCACATTTATACATAAATTATAATTTTATAACCAATCATGAAATATGGTTATAAAAAATGAACCAACATTACAATCATGGAGATAGTAGGCCGTATGTGTGAATGAGTAACGTTTCCATTTTTCAATGATCATTATGGAAAGAGGATGAGTAAAATTTTATCTTTAAAAAATTATAATTATATCACAAATACTATTTTATTTAATAATATATACTTATATATATAATTATTTTTATGTAAAAGGAATCACATTGTGTCGAGGGGGTGGTAGTTCACACATCCACAAACAGTGTTATCACTTTTTTAGTGTATGAAAAGGGTAATAAATAAAATTATATATTATATTTAAATAAAGTTAATTATTTAATTAATATCATATATATTTCATTTATTTATCATATTTTTAATTAAACCTGTCCTTAATACATTCCATGTAATCTTTGAATGTATCACATCGCTTTGAGGAGGCGATAGTCCACACGCCCACAAATGATGTTATCATATTTACACAAAATGGATAGAATAAATCTATGTATTATAAAAAAATTAAAAAAGTATTAATACAACATAAATATCACATATATCATATAAAAATATTATTTCCATCATAATTCCCAACTATGAGAGGTGTTGGAGGGAAAACGAATGATATCATTCGACGAGCCAGTAGTCCACTGTACACACGAACGGTAAATTCGTTACCCATTGGATGGAAGTGTGTGTAGGTGTAGATAGAACCATTAAAATTAAAACGTATTAGTATATTGATTAAAATAATTTTATTATATAATAATTGAATAATAACAATTTAATGGTTTGATAAATAAATAAACCAAAAGTGATTGTTGAAGAATGTTACACATTTTTCGGTAACTCCTTTTGGTTTTCAGCAAAGGAATTCATTTGATTGATTTCTAACCAAAGTAATGATTATTAGTTGAGTGGAGGTATGTTGGGAGATTATTTAGGTATGTTTTGGATGATCCAAAGTGGCTTGAGATGCTTTAGGAAGGGTAAGAGTGAATGTCTTTTTATAGTGGAGGAGTGGTATTCTTGTAAATAAAAAAAATGTAAACACTATTGGGAAGTCTCCCTTACCTAACGTTCATAAAAATTAAAAAAGAATATATTAATTTGAAATTATTTTTTATCCAAACCTAAAACCCACAAAAATAAGTGCATTTTTATAATTTTATTCCTTAACTTTTAAGTTTCCCCACTTTTACCATTATGGTTTTTATTAAAGTAACTAGTTTTCTAACTAATTTAATTTGAGAATAATGAATAAATTAAATTTAAATTATTATAAAATATAGAACAACTTAATTATAAATATTATATATAATTTATAAAATAAAAATCCCATGTGTGTTGGAAATTAATTTTAACAGAAGCACATGTAATGCGCAAAAAGAATGCTTTAACCAAAACTGTGCTAACAATGTTTTCGCAATTTAGGGGTCAATATGTTCATTATAAAAGATTAATTGCTCCATAAATAGAATATATTTGATATTATTTAATATTTAAAAATAAATTGTAAGAATATGGTATTTTTAGTAATTTTAATTATTTTAATAAAATAAAATTTATTATAAAATAACATTAATGTCAATTTTGAAAATATTTAATTAATTTATATGTTAAAAATATAAATAAAATGATGTAATTCAAATATATTAAGTTAAAAGATATCTAACATTACCTACTCATCTATAAAAATAATTTAACACAATAATTCATTCAATTTTCTTCACTTTTAATATTTTTAGTATCATTTTTTCATTTTTTTTATTAACTAAATAATCAATATGTTGGATTTTATTAAGCATCTTAAGTAACTAATTCATCTATAAAAATTAAAGTTAAATTATCATGATAAAAAAAACTCATTTACCTTTAAAAATATTGTTTATCACTGAAAATATGTATCGTCTTTTATAATCCAAAGCTTTATAGGACTTCAAAGTGAAGAAGGTACATTTTTTGTCATTTTCTTTACTTAACTTATTATATGGGTCAATTTCATGAACATGTGTTCTAATAACTCATAAAATTAGAATCCAAGGGGGTATATGGTCTAAATATGGTCATCTAATGTATTTTGGATAAGTTTTTAGGTCATTTTTCCCTTAATATTAAATTTTAACCATTAAGTAAAATTTAAATCTAATATCGTAGATGTGGCAAGAAAGAAGGTTTTTAAAGTAAAAATGTTCAAAATTTCTTTAATATTTTATAGATAAATTCAATATGAAAATTATTCAAAATGCCTAAATTAGATTAATATATGTATAATTTATCTATTTTTACTTTAAACTCAATTTAAAATATAATTTAACGATAATATTTATTTAAGCAAAAAGAAATTTTTCAACTAAAATGCAGTATTTTTCACTATTCATCAAAAAATGAAATTTATCATAAAAATACCAAAAAATTACCCTAAACATTTTTTGTCATTCTAAATTCAAAAATAATTTTATTTTGAAAAATGAGATTAACAAAAGTTTTAAATTTTAGTTTTAAAATAGTTGTTCCATTAAACGGTGGTAAAACTCGGTCTTGCGTGCAATGCAAGATAACTCAATGTTGTGTGTAGTATAAGCTTAACATGGTGTTGTGTACAATTCAAGAAAGAAAAAATTAAATTTATTCTAAAATTAAGTCTTGTGGTGTTACATTCTCTACACCTTAATTAAATTACTTCTCTCACAATTTAAACTTGATCTCTATAATTGAGGGTTTGATATTTGAAAATACTATTATTGAAAAACCCACAGCATAAATAGGGTTAATAACACATCTTCATAAAATAGGGAAAGTAAAATGAGAATTTCACCCCAAACTAGTCTTTTTAATTAGATAACATTAGTGAAAACATATAAATTGAAGAAAAATATAACTATCAAGTTCTTATGGAGAGTTGTAGAGAACATGTTCATGAGAAAGTTTTTTACCACAAAGCTATATACTAGAGGTGTGAAAAGGGTCATTAATATCATAAAAAATGATGATAATAGGACAAAATTTTTGTTTCAGGACCTTTTTACTAGAGTTGATAAATTATTTCACTCTATAAGAATATAAGTAAATACACTTACTTGATACATTTCTATTTCATAAACATAATATTATCCATTGGTTGTTCCTTGAACTTTTTATACTTTATCTCTTTGAATAGTTTCCATAATATAGTGAAATAATACATTAACCTCTAAAATCTTGTCCAAATTTCAACATAAACCATTTCATAAATGGTTATGCTTATGACCCTTCCAAGTATTATGATCCAAAACTTTAGAATCGATTATAAGGTAGTCTATAATATCAAATCTACTTTATCCATATAAATAATCTCTTTACCTAAACATCATTTTCTCAACATCACAAACATGTTAAGGGTTATCTTTCCCTTAACCATGTATTTTACAAAAATTTAACTTGATAATAAATCACTTTTCTTGATACCATTCAACATATGCTTTAAAATACTTAATGAAAAGTATTATAGTAATATCCTTTTATATTTTATAATTCTCATGACCAGTACCTTACTAAAATGACATAATTATTGAATCCAAACACAAGAATATTAATCATTCCTCTTCATCTATGGTAGCTTCAAAATCTTGAACATGATTAATTATCCTCTTCTGAGGTATATTCTTTTGACACATGAGAAATTGATTTAAATAGTGTCTCATATCCTTGTATTTGAAGCATTGTACATTTTAAACCTTTTTCATATCCTTTCAATCACAAGCACAGTGTCCTTTCTCTCCAAACTTGTAGAAAATTCCCCATTCATTTTAAGGAATTACCGGTGTGTTTCTTTCCACAATTATCACATGTGGGAAAATACGTATTTCCATTCTTAACTTTATCCATATTTTTCTATGTTATTATATTCTTATATTTCTTCCCTTATAAGCCATAGGACATGGACAATTCTTTATATATCTTTTTATCACATAATATTATGTACTCATATGAAGAGAATTCTTGGGAGACTATTTCCCTTCTAAATATTTTCTAAAGAACATAAAATATATTATCCTTCTTGATCTTTGGATCACGTGAATTGGTGAGGCTCATATTCCATCTTCTAGGCTCCATTTCTAAATGATGACATACAATAGATTAGATCATATCATTATGAAGCATAATGTATAATCCCAAAACTAGTGTAATACTTAATCATAAATTGGAAAATGTATGCATATTTAACCTCATTATCGTAAACATGGTTACTTTGGGATGTTCTTATATAATTATCCCTGAAAGTATATCATAGGTTTTTTTCACTAATAAATGTTTTCTAAATCTAGTTTCCAAGGTTTCTACTAAACTTACTCATATACCAGCTATAATGCCCTGACCCCAGAAGTTTGGATCCAGTGTCTTACTTTATTACTTTGGTATGATTACAAGGAATCAAATCCTGAAGGACCAATCATTTTTATAGTTTTTGAAAACTAGATTACATAAATGGAAACCATTTTACATTGGTAATAAAAAACATAATACATAACAAAATAAAATTCCCAGCATCCTTGAAACTCATTCCAAGAATTCATCTTGATGCCCCGGGGAAAGGAAAAAAAATAAGGGTGAGCTCAAATACTCACTAAGGGTAAAGTATATAGGAATATATCATGAATTAATAATGAATAATAAATATGGAAAGAATAAAATATGATCTAATAATTCTATATAAATGATCACATGAGCTTAAAAGTTGACCATGGATATTATATCTAATCAAATAATCACATGGAATAATAATAATGATGGAATGAATAATTTTGGACATTTTCACTATCAATATATATCCTCAATATAGTTATTTTCAAGATATATATTCACTATAGATTAAGTATATGGGTAGAAACTCATCTGATTTGTGTCAAGATCTATCCTCCTAATAATTTAAAACTGCTGGGAAACAAACATAAAGGGTTTTTTGCTAACTGATTTTGTCCCATGAAAAAACTAATACATCAAGGATATTTTATTAAAAGATCCCCAACTCATTTAATTTATTTCCAAAACATTCCTCATATGTTGAAAAATCCATTTAAATCATAAATAATTTTCTTTATCAAATATCTGTATTGAGTAAAGGATACGAATTTATCAACATTTCTCACAATAAATTATATAACTTTCAAATTGAACACCATATTTCAAAATCATGTATAGTTTATGAAATAATTATAACCATAATAAAATAATATGTATATTAAAAAAAATATAATTTTTAATGAAAATGTATTACAAGAAAGTGATTGTTTCAAGAGAAAGTTAACGATCACAAAAGAAAGTGAGATTTTAAACATAACTTTCACCACTTAATTTTCAAATCAAACCCCATGGATGAGATAATTAGAATTTAAACTTATAATACCATGAAATATGAGTGAATCGTGATATTAAATTAAAAATGGTCATAATATATACCATAAAAAATAAATAAGTAGTAAAGATGGTGTATGCCTCATAGAATAAAAAGTGAGACAAGAAACCCTTACCTTGAGTCCAACTTGTCACGTGTGTCTTTATCTTATTGAATAATAAAGTTATGTTAATTATTTACTTCCTTGAAAAACCTTTTCAAGTTTATTATTACTTTTACTTAAATTATTATAATTTTTTATACAACTACTTAAACAATTAAGTTTACATCGGGTGTTTTGAACAAATTCAGTTTATGTGTTAAAAACAACTTTTGGTAGTTTGACTATGGTCAAAGGGTTCATTATATAAAAATATATAGAATAATAATGATGAAATAATTATAATATTTATACATAAATTATACTTTTAAAACCAATCATGAAATATGGTTATGAAAAATTAACCAATGTTACAATCATAGAGACGGTAAGTTGTACGTACGCATGAGTAACGTTCCCATTTTTCAATGATCATTATGGAAAGAAGTTAAGTAACATTTTATATTTATATAATTATAATTATATCATAAATAATATTTTATTTAGTTATATATTCTTATACATATAATTATTCTGATGAAAAATCAATCACATCGCATCGAGGAGGCGGTAGTCCACACGTCCACGAACGACGTTATCACTTTTTTAGTTTGTGAAAAGGGTAATAAAGAAAATTATATATTATATTTATAGAAAGTTAATTATGTCATTAATATCAAATATATTTCATTTATTTAACATATTTTTAATTAACCCCATCCTTAATATATTCCATGTAACGTGTGAATGTATCACATCGCTTTGAGGAGGCAGTAGTCCACACATCCAAAAATGATGTTATCGTATTTACACAAAATAAAAATCATGATGGTATATGTTATATAAAAATTCTATAAGTATGAATAAAAAATAAATATCATATAAAAACATTGTATCCATCATAATTTCCAACCATGATAGGTGGTAAAGTAAAAAAAAGAACGACATCGTTTCGTGAGGCGGTAGTCTGCCATACACACGAACGATAAATTCATTACCTGTTTGATAGAAGTGTATGTAGATATAGGTATAAACTTTTTAATAAAAGAATATTGGTATATTTAGTATAATAATTTTATTATATAATAATTGGATGATAATAATTAATTTTTTTGATAAAGAAATTAAACAAAAGTGATCATTGAAGAATGTTACCTCTTTTTCGGGTAACTCCTTTTAGTTTTCACCCAAGGACTTTCGTGGATTGATTTTTGCACAAATTGAGGCTTATAGGTTGATTTTAGGTTTTTTTGGAGCTTATTTGGGCAGGTTTTGGATTATAAAAATTGGATTGAGATGTGTGAATAAGGGGAAGAGTGAATTTTTCTTATAGTGGAGGTGAAGTGACATTATTGTAAATATAAGAAGGTAAACACTATTGGGAGGTGTCCCTTACCTCATGTGCCTAAAAATTGAAAAATAATGTATTAAAGTGAAATTATTGGTGGTAAAAACCTCAAAAACATAAATATAAGTTCATTTTTTTAATTTTGTTCTTTAACTTCTAAGTTTCCCACTTTTACCATTATGGTTTTTATTAAAGTAACTAGTTTTCCAACCTAAGTAATTTAACCATAAAGACTAAATTAAAGTTATATTTATTAAAAAAATTATAAACCCACTGAATTATAAATATTATATCTAATTTAAAAAATAAATTCCCCTATGTGTTAGAAATTAGTTTTAATATAAGCGCATGTAACGTGCAAAAACACTACTTTAACCCGAACCGTGCTAATAATGTTTTCTCTATTTAGGGGTCAATATGTTCATTATAAATGACAAATTGGTACATAAATAGAACGTATTTTATATTTTTTTAATATTTAAAAATTAATTTTCATAATATAGTATTTTTAGTAATTTTAATTCCATTAATAAAATATCATTTATTAAAAAATAACATTAATGTCAATTTTGACATTATTTACTTAATTTAAATTTTAAAATATCAAGATAATGATGAAATTAAAATATAATAAGTTAAAATCTATGTAAAATTACCTATTAATCTAAAAAAAATAAGTTAAAGCAATAATTCATTCTATTTTCTTCACTTTTAATATTTTTAGTATCATTTATTTTATTTTATTTTTAAATAAATAATCATTGTGTTGGCGTTTATTAAGCATTTTAAGTAACTAATTCAAAACTAAAATTTAAATTTAAATTACCATTATAAAAATTCATGTAACTTTAAAAATATTTTTTATAACTGAAACTATGTAGCTTCTTCCATACTCTAAAGCTTTATAAGACTTAAAATCAAAGAAGGTCCATTTATATCTTTTTCTTTACTTAACTTATTATATAGGTCACTTTCATGAACATGTGTCCCAATAACTCATAAAATTAGAATCAAAGGTGGGATATGGTCTAAATATGGGTATCCAATTGATTTTTTACAAGGTTATAGGTCGTTGTTTCCCTTAAGATTAAAGTTTAACCACTGAGTAAACTAATTTTTACCTTAAGCGTTGTAATTAATTTTCATTACTTTCACTAATATTTTTGGACAAAAAATAATTTAATCTCATTAGATTATAAATATTATACTTATTATAAATATATATATCTTTTTTTCCAAATTCAATTAATATATATGGAAAAATTAAATTAAAAGTTAATCCCAAAAACATGCTTAGAAATCGAGTTTTTAAAGTAAAAATATTCAAAAGTTCATTAAGATTTTACATATAAATTCAATATAAAAATGATTAAAATTACCTAAATTGGATTAATAGATTTATAATTGATATATTTTGACTTTAAAATCAATTTAAAATATAACCTAAAATTAATAATTATCTAAACTAAAAGTAAGTTTTCAACTAAAATTCAGTATTTTTCATTATTCATCAAAAAATGAAACTTCTTAGAAAAATACCAAGAATTTACCCTAAGATAATTTTAAAATTATGAATTTAAAAATGAAGTTTATTTTGAAAAATAAAATTAATAAAAATTTAAAATTTTAGTTTTACAATAGGTGCACTGTTAAAAAGAAGTAAAACTCGGTCTTTCGTGTAACGTAATCTAACTCGGTGTTGTGTGTAACGTAAGCTTAACATGGTGTTTCATTTAAAACAAGATAGAAAAAAATTATTCTAAAATAGAAATATTTTAAAGTCTTGGGGTGTTACATTATTAGTTGTGGTTATTTAAAAATTACTGATATTTAAAACTTATTTTTCACATTGGCTTCCCCTTTCATCCCCCTTCCCCTATCACATGAACCACTCATCCCCTTCTCTTTCTTCCTCCCTTGAACTCTTCCTTTCCCCTATATTATACCTCACACAAACATCACCTGGACTTTTCCTTCTTCCTCTGTCACATAAACCTCCTATTCTCCTTCCAAATCTCCTCTTCTCCTTCTTCACAACGACTTCTATTTCTCCTTCCTGATATCCTTCTTCATAATTTATCACATAAACCTCTTCCATTTATCTATCAATTGCTTCCTAGTACAAGGTAAGTTTCCAAAATATCTACTCTTATTCTATATATTATTCTATAATTTCAATGAACTCCATGAGATTTACATTGGGATTTCATAATTTAGGATTTATAGATTTTTATTATTATGATATTAAAGTTTGGTTTTATCATATTATTGGATCATCTTATAAAACTAACTTATTACAAAAATTATAGGGACCTGAAGCCCGATGTCTACCCTATCATTCCCTCTCTCCCCCCAATAGTTGAACTCTGATGATCCAGTAATGTATTTACATTTTTAATTTATTTTTAATTTTATTGAGCATATAATATGTAGTTAATTTTTAGTTGATTTTTTGGGTAAATATTTTTGGATTAGTTTAATTTTTTGAATTATTTTGTTTTGATGCATTCATGAATTATGTTTTTGTTTTAATTTTTATAATTTCTTTGCTAAAAAATAATAGAGTAATCATTATTTTATAATTTCATATGTATTTTTCTTTATGTTTTATGATATCTTTGTATCATAGAATATTAAATCATAATATCAATTGATTGTAATTATATTTTATTTGATTATTAGTTCTCAATAAAATTTTACAAATGTTTATATTTTATTTCTAGTTATGGTTTATTTTTAACATTATTTTATTTAATTAATTTTATTTATATTTTTTATAAATATATTTATTAATTGAGTGAAAATAGATAAAATATTTATTATTTTACCCAAGAATACACCTCAACGTGTTAAGGGGTCGGGGGAATTTTTAGATTTTTCAATTGTTGATCTTATATCATATTTTAATTTATTTTATATTTTTTGGATGTAGTAATGATAAAAAACAAAACAAATTAAATATATAATCAGGTCTTCCACAACTCTGATGCTTCCAGACCCATTTGATACATTCCCCCTTTATTAGGTATTCTCTTTACTTGTGTTATTATTTATTTCATCTATTTGATATGATCCCATATTCATCTTGTATGATCTCTACTTCTAGTGAATCTCCCTTTGATTAAGGGATATTGGGGGTATTAGATTGAGTAGATGAGGAATGGTCATATATTATGCTTATGGTGTCACAATTACCATAATCAGGGTATTAAGGGTTACTATGATTGGTATGTAATATTTAATTTTAAAAAATAATTTATTAAATCTTTATATTAGTTGTTTAATATATTTATTGAACATTTTTAGATAATAACATTATAGAAATGAACATAAATACATTATATGTTTGGAGGCTGAAATAATTTAAAATATTTGTGCCATTTTAAATGGAAAGGGTGCCTATAGATTACGTTAAAGTCTTATATGGGAAGATCCTTAGCCAAATATTATGTGAGGATGTGACTCTTACCATTATGTATTATGATTGGAGGAACATTCCTAGTTCATGGAAGAATGATATTTTTTATAACCAATTAAAAATTAGTAAAAAATAAATATTTTTATTTTATTTTATTTAATATTATTATCAAATATATGTCTGATTATTTTTTATATCTAATATATAGATTATTTTTTTCATTTTGAGGTGCATGATGCGGCTATGTGTCAATGGATATTGAAAAGATTAGGTAAAAGTGGAAGGAATTTAAGTATAGTTTATGGTGTGAATTCAATGAAACCTCATTGAGTCTCCATCCGATGTACGAAAATGTACTCAAAGGGATACCTTGAGATTAGTGGAATTACTTTGTATATCTACACCATTTTGATTCACATAATGTATTTGATACTATCTTAGTATATTGATATTAATTTATTGAAAATAATGTTATTTTTATTAACATCAATGTTATTTTTTTAAGAATATTATTTAAAAAAACTCATCAAGCATAGAGAAATAAGTTATCCCACACACCGCCAATTCCAAAAAAATTGAGGAGAAGACTGAACAAGGTAATCCATTAGTTGTGATTAAATGTACTATTTTTCATATGAAGTAATTAAATTTGTATAGTTATTAATTTTTTCTTTTGATGATATAGATATATAAAGATGTTCATGGGGTTGGACGAACCAAGTTGTGGTTTTATGTTCATAAGAAAGATGATGAAATTATATAAATGAACCTTCTATAAACATTGAAGTAAAAAAATAAATTAAAATTAACATTGATTAAGTGGGAAGTTATGAATTAAAGAAATCATTGTAAATAATTGGCCTATAAATTCATCTGATAATATTATTTATCTTGTTGTTATTTTTAATATGTTGAGTTGATTTTGAAATTTATTATTTAGAAAATTATGATTTATAAGCACCAACAAACTCATATTGGTAGATATACGCTTGCCCGATATCATCCTCTAACTCAAGACGATTTGGAAAAAATCGAAATTTTAGATGAATTTCCGGAAAATAGGATAAATTGTCTCACATGTATTTAGAACACAATATGGAGATATAAAGGGAATATATATGAAAGTGGATATAATCTCTTACTTATGTAGTTCCAACGCACCCGAAGGTGATCAAATCAGATTTCCATTGAATAAATTAGCTAAAAACCTAGGAGGGGGAGGAGATATCATTGGGATTCTGGGAGGAGAGCCATGTGAGGGATAAGAAAAAATGGGAAACCCTCTTAAATAATTAATGGGGAAAAGGTTCATTTTTTTCTTTTAAAGTGGTTGCACAGTTACCACACAGTTTGGAAAACCATGTGGTATCCACTGTCTAGAAACTACACCTCACATGGTTGGACCACATAGTTTTTCAAACCATGCACCAACCATACATAATCCTCTACTAAAAATTTTAGAGTGCCCCACACAGTCGTGCTCCACCTCCCTCGCTATTTGAAAAATCATGCACAGATCACTTGGAGAGCTGCACAGTTTACACTTGGAGCAGCATGGTTTTTCCAAACCGTGTGCCCCAATCTACACACCTTGATAAGTTGGGTGTTCGGCCTCCAATGTGCATGAAACCTACTTGAAACCCCAAGGAACATTCCTAATGTTATAAACCATATAAAAAAAATTCTTTGGGTCAAATAAACTCTCATCTTTAAGATCAGATAGATAATAAAAGATTTGTTCTGGCCACCAAACTTTGAAAAAATTCAAAATGGGAAAGGATTTCAACCTACTCTAAAAAATCAGGATGTTACAAGTAGGTCTTTTATGTTTATTATTAATTCTATGATAGGTAAGACACCATGATAAAAAACTACAATCAACTATCTCATACCCAACCACCAATACCGAAATCTCAAATCATGATACATCTTGGTAGTACCTAGGTGTACAGACCAATAACAATGGTTCCCACTATCTATCAACTCCTTCCTTGGGTAAAAAGAAACAACCAACTTGTTTCAAAAACATGAATCACCAATGGGAGATAAAGGCCACTTACCCAAGCTCTCCCCACTATAAAGGATTTTACTAAATCCCTAGAACTCAGGGTCATACATCTTCTCAAGCTAAACCCACTCATAAAATGATGATTCATCCTTCATCGAAGATAGAAATACCCACTTACCAGTTTCTTTCATTCCCAATATCATCTCATAAAAAAATCATCAAAAACCACTCTTCCACTATTTCCTTTATTGATTGTGTTGATAATTTCCTACTTAGAACATCGGTGACCACATTCCCTTTTCTAAGAGTATAGGTAATATCATAATCAAAAATCTGGAGATACTCCACCCAGTGTCTCTATAATAAGTTCATATCCCTCTAATTGAAAATATACCTCAATCTCTTATTATTAGAATATATCATAAATTGTTCCCCAAAGAGGTAGTGATGCATTTTTTTAGGTGTATTCATAATCATTTCCAACTCAAGATCATGGGTACAGTAGTTCTTATCATGAGGGAATAACTAGAAAGAGTCATAGGCTACCACCTATCTCTCATGCATCAATACACACCCCAAACCCATTCTAGAAGCATCGTAAGAAACATCATAACCTGAACTTGGTTTTAGAAGAATAAAAACATTATTTGAAGTGAAACTCACCTTTAGTTACTCAAAAGATCTCTAACACTTTTCATTTCTCTTGAACTTTACACCCTTATGGATTAAATATTTCATCAGAGATGAAAACTTGGAGAAGTCCTGAAAAAACTTCCTATAATGACCATCCAACCCCAAGAAGCATTGAATTTTACACACATTTATGGGGTTCTCCTAGGACATAAGTACTTGTACCCTTTCAAGATCCACTGATACACCCCTCTCATATATAACATGCCCCAAAAATATTACTTCTTGAATACAAAACCTACATTTGTAATGATTACCATATAGATGATGTTCACTTAAATTTATAATAATGATATTTGAATCGTCTTTATTATCATCCGCTGACTTGGAGTAAACCAAAATACCATCCATGAATACCACAACAAAGGATTCCAAGAACCGATGAAAGATATGGTTCATCAATTCCATAAACATCATAGGAGTGTTAGTTAGTCTGAATGGAATGAACATAAACTCAAAATTCCCATATTGTCTCCTAAACAATATCTTATGTATATACTATTCTTAGACTCTCAATTGATGGTACTCTGACCACAGGTCAATATTTGAAAACCAATGAGCCCCTCTAAGCTGATCAAAGAGATCATCAATCCTAGGAATGGGATATTTTTTATTTACGATCACGTGATTTAACTTTCAATAATCAATAAAAATTTCAAGGATCCTTTATGCCTTCTTAGAAAATAGGATAGGAGAAGCCCATAGTGAAACACTTGGATAAATAAATCCCTTCACCTCGAGATCTATAAGCTAGACCTTAAGTTTTACCAACTCAGGAGGCACCATATGCTAAGATTGCATAGAAATGGGCATCATATTAGGTAGTAGGTTTAGAGTAAACTTTTCCTCTCTCTAGGGTGGTAAACCATAAAAATATCTGGAAAGATCTTGGGGTACAAACACACAACTACAAGTATTTGACTACCCAAACAAGGGTAATAGCATCAAGAAAAATCTATGAAAACTGGCATGATATTACCCCATTATAAGGAACAATAGGCCCCACCCTTCCTGATCTAGAGTCCCACTCACCCTAAAAAACATGAGTGACCCCATTGGTAGATAAGAACTCAACCCAATGGTGATAACAGTCTATCTGGACCTTAACAATGATCATCCAATCCATGCTGATAATCAAGTCGAAGATGTCAAGATCGAGCACTAAAAATTCCCATTCCACCATATAGTCCTCTATCATTACTTGGCATACTGGGCACTTGAAACCTTGTTCGGACCTCTTTCCCAAAGGCATGGAAATATCCAATAAGAATATAATAATCTCTGAATGCAAGCCCAACACATCAACTAGATTTGATGATATAAAATAATGACTATCACCTGTATCAAACAATGATACCACCATATAAGATGAAATAAATATAGTATATCTAATTGGGGTTGGCCTTATTTCAGATTCCTCTAGTACATACTTCACCACATAATGACATCTAGTCTCAGCTCCCCCCTAGTCCTTACTATCCACATGAACATCCCACTTAGCATGAGGATAAGATCCACTACCCTTGGAAGCATTGGTATGAATATAGGATCGATAGGATCTAAATAATGTTGTAGATGCTCAATTTACAAGAGGGGGTGAATTGTAAACTTTAAAAAAATCCTTTGGAACCTTTAAAGTTAGTTACGATTAACTATGTTTTTCTTAAGCAAAGGAAAGGGCTAAGTTTAACAAAGTTAAACTTAAGAAAATTCACAACACCTCTAATACCAAATATAAACTTGGAGAGGGATACCGAATATAGGTTCCGGAAAAATGGTTCCGGAAATTGAATCTTAACTAAAGATTACAATATGAGATTCTACCTTAAAGCGTATAGAATCTAAATGAAACGGAGTAAAAGTAAGGAAGTATAAGAAAGTTATACTTTACTTATAATACAAAATGCAGCGGAAAATAAACAAGTAGTAGAACTACAAGTAACAAGATATAAGTCTTTTAACCCAAAGATAAGGGTATCCAACAACTGTGGATAAAGGTCCCTTGATTTATACTTTCAAGCAAGTCTGTCTTACCCACACCAGGTTAAGCCCTCGATACGAAGATGGAGTGTCTCTGTCTTGCTATCCCTGCAAGCCCTCAACTTCAAGGTAGTTGGAAACCTCTGTCTTCCTCAGCAAAGAATCCCTCGAGCTTTAAGGTAGTCGGCACCTCTGTCTTCCTATCCCCGGAAGTCCTCAAATGTAATCACCAACATTCGGAGTCGCATGAATCTTTGAGAGTTAATAAGAGCCTCTCTCTCTAGAAATCACTTCAAGCATGTAATCACATGAGTCGAAGATCAGTCTTCTTTTCAGCACTGAGCTCTTTCAAATGAGCTCCTATTTATAGGTAAGTTCGGCCTCCTTTCCAACGGTCATATTTTCCTTAAAAATCGGAGGGACCTGTACACGTGTAACTTAACCAACGGTTAGTTCAAAACAGAATAGACGACATCATTTTATAACAAAACAAGTGTAACAGAATGTACGACACCGTTTAAATTCTAACTCAAAAGTTCGGAGTGAAGATTCGGAGTGAAAGTTCGGAGTGTAAGAAAAATAATAAAGAGTAGAAAAAATATTAAAGACATAAGTAAAATGAAAGTTCGGAGTGAAGATTCGGAATCTGAATAAATTCAGAGTGTATAAAACAAAGACGATCAGATTCTGTTTAATAGATGAATTCGGAATGAGAATTCAGAATGAGAATTCGTCGTCAGAATTCGTAATGAGAATTCATCATCAGGTTTTGTAATGAGAATTCATCATCAGAATTCGTAATGAGAATTCATAATGAGAATTCGTCATCAGAATTCATAATGAGAATTCGTCATCAGAATTTGTAATGAGAATTCGTCATCAGAATTCGTAATGAGAATTCATCATCAGAATTCGTAATGAGAATTCATTATCAGAATTCGTAATGAGAATTCATTATCAGAATTCGTAAAGAGAACTCATCACAAGAATTCGTAATGAGAATTCGTTGTCGAACTTCATAAGGATTTGCATCCTGAATCTGATGTAGAACTTAATTAGAGTTTGTATCCGGAGTTCGGAATGAAACTTTATTACAGTTCTCATCTGGATTTCGGAGTGAAACTTTATTATAGTTCTTGTCCAGAATTCGGATCCTAAAAATAGAATACCTCATATAAAAGTTTCAAACAATTCCAAGAATATAGAAATGAATCCGAATCTTATACTTAAGAAAAATATGGATGAAAATATGATAAGGATAATTTTTCTTACAAAAGCGATTTTCCTTATAAAAGCGATTTTCCTTATAAAAGTGATTTTCCTTATAAAAGCAATTTTCTTTATAAAAGCAATTTTCCTTATAAAAGTGATTTTCCTTATGAAAGCAATTTTCCTTATAAAAGCAATTTTCCTTATAAAAGCGATTTTCTTAAAGATAAGGTGTTTGTGATTTTCAAAGAAAGAAGGAATGGAAAAATCATAAGGAAAACCTTATTGACTCAACAATGAACCTATGATCCCTTGGTGAAATTGGATCTATCCTTACTACCTTGGGACATCCTATCCAAAAAAATGCTTCAAGTGGCTAGATTATCCACAATTATGACAACTCTTGGGAGCCTCTATTTAATTAGTCTTGGTATGACCAAGACACCCACACTGATAGAAAACAGCCTTCTTTTATCTATAATAATCCCTATAAACCAATCCTATAGATAACTATCTACCTTTGTGGTTCCTTTTCTAGTCAGAATATACACCCTGACTAATGACAATACTAACCGAAGCTCCTCCCAAACTTGTTTTTTCAACTATGTCAGCCTCTTCCAAATATTCTTTATAAAATACCTCTACAAAGTTCATAAGGCACATGAAAATCAGTATTGAATGAATATTGGCCCTTAACCCCAACTCAAACCTTCGATCTTTCAGGTAATCATTTGTGACTAGCTCCAGTTCTAAGTGCACCAACTCAGAAAAATGGGTAGAATGATAAAAAATGGTATTCTCTCCCTATTCTAAGGTCAAAAACTCATCAGTATTTTATCCATGTGATTTATCAAGATAAAAATAGGTTGAATATTTTCTTAAAAGAATTCCAGGTAAGATTTTCATGAAAATTAGTTTTTACAATAGAGTCTCACTATCTCCCTCCCAATCCTTCATGAATATATGTGGAAAAACTAACCTTAGATTCATCAGGTTTCTTCAGAAATTTAATGATCCTCTCAATCCATTCAAGACATTCTTTAGATTCCTAGGGTCATTTTTTCACCACATAAGATAGGTGTGTGCTTCTTTTTAAATTAGGAGTCATGATACATTAATCATCTAGGGTTCTCAACACCTACTTATCCCAAAGTATAGATTGTGTGTATTACAGCTTCTACCAAAGAAAGGGACATCGGAGAATTTGGTTGTGGAACTTATCTTATAGATTCCTCAATTGGATTTAGAAGATCTATTCTATGATGAATTTTCTAACAATCACAATAAAAAAACTAATCAACCATGAGAAGATTCCAAATTCATGGGACCATCTTTAGGTATCTACATCAATGATTTAAAAAAAATTAAATAAATTATGAATTCTTTGAACAAGGATTATTCCTTAAGAAAAGAATAGGTCTATTTAATTAAACCCCATATTTGGTTCATTAAAATAACCTCAACCACAATATCTCAAGCTTGGAAAAAATACATGACCACCCATGGTAAATCAGATTCAAACACAAAATTGATCTCTCCAGGCCCCTTTTTCACACTTACTACCCAAATTATGATGGTCCTAACTCTGATATACTAAAACACTAAACTACACCTAAGAGGTGTCAAAAACACTTCAAGTTGGTTATTCCCTTTGATACCAATTTGTAACAAACCAACCCAAGTTAACTAAAAAATTCACCCAAGGTGCTCCACCACATGGTGATATATAAAAAATAACCATAAGTATCATGTAAAACTAAATAAATGTAGAAGTATAATGAAAAGTAATATATATCTATTATACATACAAATTAAATCCACAATAGAAAAACAAAAAAGATTAAATAGACCAAACTAAACAAGTCTCCAGGTGACTATCCATTGCCACCAATCCATCCCACTACAAAGGTGAAAAACGATAAGATAACTTGGCATGTTACATGACACCCTTCACTTTCCATGGGTCCTACAAAACAAGGTCTACAACCACCCCAATTCAAAATTAGGGTGTGAGAATAGAGACCGGTAGGATATCACCAAAGAATCTATACAAGTTCTAATATAAATAATGTAAAAGTTCTATGTTTATAATAAAATCCAATTTATAAATAATTTTCACAAATCAAACCATTTGTAAACATCACTTTTTTTTAATAAATGTATACCATATTCACCAAATAAAATAATATATCTGGTATAAAATAGAAATAGGTAAACTAAACATTTGATTAAATATCCATAAAATAAACCATCATGCGAAAAACCAGGTATAAAATACAAATCACACCATTTGGGATCTAGCCTATGGGAATACGTACGTGACATAAAAGAAGACTAAACTAGGAATATATTGGTTCTAACTAATATTGAGTCCTACTATAGTTTTTAAATATCACAAAAGTATTCCCTAGTGGTATCACAAACACTAGGGTTACCTATATCTATTTCCCAATGCACCCAAGGTTCCCAATGTGATAATTTTTTCCAAAACAATTTCCAAAATTCATGTTCACATTTAATAAAAAACCCAATTTTCATAAAATAAAAGGTATCTTAATGAACATACCAAAGAGATAAATAATAACATATAGAAATTTATGAATTAACAACATTTTCATAGATTCACCTACCTCGAGAATGATAGAAACCTATCTACCTTGACAACAGAGATTGAAAAAACACGGATTGGCCTTCAAAAGACAAGGAATGATAAGAAATTAAAAAAGGTCAATAGAAACACCACTCAATCATGAAAATAAATCAAAAACATAGAAAATGTTTTTTCTGTGACCAAAGGTAATGAAGAACCATAAATACCACTTACCGGGGATATATGATGTAATCTCCATAGGATTCAAACACTAAATAGAGTGATCTAAAAAGAGGTAGATGTAAGAACCTGGATCTTCTTTTCAGGTATGTTTTTTTTTATGGTGTTTTTGGGAAAAGAGAATTTTCTGGAAATTTTTGAAGTATACGTCATGTACTCGGTTATCGCGGGTAGCCTAGTGTTGGCCGTGTAGCGGCCATGCACACGGCCGTGTGTGGTGACCTGGAGACCGCCTGATATGGGGGTCGGTAAGGGAAAGTACATTTCATGTAATTATAAAGTACACATCGTGTACTTTATTTTTTTTCATTAAACGTACGAGGGTCGTGTCTAACAAACATAACCGTCTACTTCTCGACCTAGTTTGTCCGAGAGAACCCGTACGGCCGCGATCTTCCTCCGAGCCCCCGATCGAGCATCCGATATCCGATTCGACCACCGTCGATTGTGTTGGGATCACCTCGGTAAGATTTTCCTTCTTCTAGAGCTTCATTTCCTTATTCCTCTTCTTCCTAAAGTTATCTTCAATTGAGAATTTTTTGTGTTTGTGTAGATCTACATTGTTCTTGTGCGGTTCAAGGCTTGAGGTTCACGTATATCAATCCTAAAATGCCGAGGTAGGTGTTCTATGCCTTTCCGTTGAAATTATTTGAGTTATATGTGCAAAAGTTCCCAATACCCATGAACGGGGTATTTTGTGTTTATGAATTTATCCCTGATAATTTCTTGCTATGTTTTTATGCTTGAATAGAGGTTAATTGAATGTGAATATGGTAAAATTATATGCTTTGGAATTGTTTGACCATGTATGTTTGTTTATGATTGTTTGGTCTAGCTTTGTCTATTAGGTTGCTGTTTACTTTCGATGCCTAGTATTGTAGGATGGATTGATTCTTATCTATCTTGTTTTTGTGTTGTATAATGGTTAGGCAAGTAGTTCTTGAGGTTTACTTTGGCCACTTTTCATTGCTATTCTTATTGACTTACACAGGGCCGTGAGAACCTGGCATAGTAGAGCATAGGGATAATAGACGTAAGGGATTCTCAAGAGTGTTTGTTATTATTTTTACGATGCAAGACCATAGGGGGAATTGACATAAGTGCTTCCTCAAAGTGTTTGTAGTTCCTCGACATGGGCCACAGGGGTAATGTGACGTAAGTGCTTCCCCAGAGCGCCTTTTAGTTACCAATACGAGACTATAGGGAGAATTGATGAAGATTTCTTCCCTAGAGAGTCTATTCTAAAGGTGAATCAGAGGGGTTAGACTCTATGTACTTCCTAGAGGGTTGATTGTGTTTTATAGGTATAACTAGAGGGGATTAGGTTGTGAGTACATCCTAGAGGGTTACCTTTTTGCGATTATCTGTTTACTTTCTATGTGGAACTGAATTCTTTAAAACTATGGAGTTATTACTATTTAGTACTTCTTTGTTTACTATTTCTTTTGTTTATTCCTTGCCATATATATTCACTGACTGTTAGGCACATAAATCTTGGATATTGCCTACTGGAATTTAGTCTCACGGCCTGTTTGGGCCATGCTTTAGGGCCCAAACAGATTATATTTTTTCAGGTATAGATAAGGGTAAGCACCCTTCTACCTCAGGTACTTGACTGCTTTGGAGCTGGAGAGCATGGGACCAAGCTTTGGCTTGCGATTTTGTAGAATTATTTACTGTTTTTCTTGTACTTTATTTTAGTACTATATCTCAACATTGTGACTTTTTTGGCTATTTTCCTAGACATATGTATCTTGCATCATTATATATGTGCTCAAGATGCTTATTTCTTTCATTCTTCTATTTTTTACAGTTGTATGCCATTATTACTGATTCCGCTATTGTTATCTGTTTCTCTTCCACTGTCTTACTCTGAAAATGAGGGAATAGGTTTCCCACTATCACACCCAAGGCCCTCTCTACTAGTTGGCAGCCTCTAGCATTTGGAGAAATGCACTTGAGGTCATGTGACCAACCGGGTATGGGGCACCTCTAGGCGGCTTCCGGAACCGGGATGTTACAAAGTGGTATTAGATGAATTCTTTTCTCTTGACTTACTATTTTGAGCCTATAGCCAGGGATGGAATAGAATAGGTACTTGGTAATAATTTGTGCCCGGGAGTAGCTAACCTGTGTACAGGAAAAATCTAATCTACCTTGTTATTGAAAATTTTAGGGTTTTTCAAATTTATGGTTGATTTTATTTCACCATTGGGTGATTCACATGGTTTATATTGTTACTATTGATATTATTAAGGTTCTATTTCTGTTGTAGCCTGATGAGATGAGGGTATTCCATCTCATGCATCATATAAGAATTTGATATAAATCACATGTCTAGCATTCTTTCCATGCCATTTAGGGTGCAAAAGCAATTGTATGTTGTTGTGATAGATGTTGTGCATGATATGCATGTTGTTGTGATAGATGCCTTGATAGAATGTCTGCTTTTGATAGGGTATTTCTTGTGTAAGGTTTTGTTTTAATGAATTTCAAAATTTGGTTATTGAGGTGTTATGGGCCCTCAGGGATTGGAATTTAGTGGATCATTGCCTTTTTTTTCCTTGTTTATTACTTTTATAAGATTTCAAGCTTTGATTCGTGGGGATTATAGGCCCTCACGGATCGGAATTTGGCACTTAAATGATCGTATCACTATTTTTTATTGGTTCCAGAGTAGTTTCTGAGGCTTACTGTATAACGACCCACACTTTACATACATTGTTATTACTTCAGAATTGAAGCATACTTATTACAACATATAATAAAACCATTATAGGACTGTATAGGTATAGTGTCTTTAGAAACTGGGAAACATAAACAACTAGTTCATAAACCATCTACATTGTCTCCCATTTATTTCATCATATCTAGAGTCCCTTTTGGCATATCTTACTTAATATCTTTCTTCCTGAACTGGGGAAAAGAAAACATACAAAAGGGTGATATCAAATGCTCAGTAAAGGTAAACGAAGGACATATCAATCATATCATATTCATAAGAACATAACATTTTGAAAATCTTATCCTGCAAAAGAGATCATAATATCATGACATGGGATAAATCATAGTAGTGAAATTTAATCCCAATAATCATAACTTAAAACATGAAACTTTTTGGCATACACACATAATCATAGAAAATAATTTCATATTAGTCAAGACTCATTTCCAAGACTATCATAGCAGACAAAGTCTATTTCTGAAACGAGTTCACTCCTTGTTCCAGTCCTTTATCACTGAATCGCATTAACTTGTCATTCCATCCATGTCTATATCATGAGATATAAATCTTTACCCAATGCATTGGAGGGAGATATAGGTCCCACCCATATCATAATGATACCATTCTTATGTGTGCCACAAAATAATAAATCATATATCATAGAATAACCCATGTAATAAAAATGGGATTCTTAAACATCATGCCATCATAACATAATCTATATAAGATAAAATGACTTCATAAAAATAATAAAATAATCAAATCAATTTAAAAATAGGGATAAAAATATAACCCTATATTATCTTATATGGAATATAATTTTGATAAAACACTTGAACTCCATTCTTGAAGAAAATATCCTTTCTACTTCAAAAACATTTTTCTTTTCTTAACATGTCATACAATTTTAAACTAAAATAGGTTAATTAAAAATAAAATTGAATACTTTTAAAGTAATCTTCATGGAAATAATGTTCTATGAAATCATAAAAATCCATTCATGCTGTATAAGTTAAAAAAACATTCTTCTCGTACTTTGGCCGGAAAATTCAAAAAGTACCTCATACTAAAAACGACAAAAGATTCCTGTCATATCTTTTACTAAAAACTCACCAATGGGTAAAATTGGATTTAAAAAATTGTATTAGGATAGAAATAATATTACATAATGAGGAAACATGGATGTGGATGATAAATATTCCCCAGTAAATTCTGAAGTATAAACAATCTCGGATAAAAATGAGATTGCGAGATTTTCCCTTACCTTAGGTCCGATAAGCTTTGTATGTATCCAAATCTTATGTATAATGATTTAAATAATGTAATTGTCTTATTCCATAATCATAGTAATTATTATGATATCATATATGGTCATATTCTTATCTGCTTATTAATAATATTTCATTGCTACTTTTTATTCAGGTGTTCGTTGCTTTATGTTCTTATGCATGTTTTGTCGAATAAATTCTTATTCCTCATTTTAGGTTATAGATACCTCATTTACAGAATGGTATTAGTTTAATATGTATCATATATATTCATTCAATTCATTTATATAATCATTATTCAATAAAGATCATGTAAAACGTGTCACATCACATCCTGGAGACGGTAGGTCGTACGTACGCACGAGCGATGATATCGTTCCCATAATTATATGAATGAAATTGGATTTGATGATATAATATCTTAGAATAAGTATCATGTTATAATAATCATATATAGTTATTCTTTACACCATTATACCCATCCAAATAAGGTGGTGGTGGAAAACATATTACACCACGGCGTGGAGACGGTATTTCGTACATACGCACGCGCGGTGATTTCATTTTCTATAGGATGGATAGAAGGTGAAATAGGGTTGTTTAATATTTATAATAACATATCATTATATGATTGAGACTTATGTTATTACTTTATAATGAAACAACTAAATAAGAGGAAGTATAAGAAGGAAGAAAATTGAAATAATCGGTAGAAGAGATTACCTCTTCCTCGACGTGCCTCCTTTAAACTTGCTCTTAAGGGACTAGAGTTGGTATTTTGAGAAAACCAGAACCTCTAGAATATTACTAGGGGATTTTTTAAGAGTAATGGTCAGGGTTTTTCCAGTCTTGAAGGCTCAAAGTTGTGTAAAGATGAGAGGGAGGAGGTTCCCTTTTATAAGGGAGGAGAGGGGCACCTTTGGAAATCTCAAAAATCTTAATTTATAATAAATCAAACCCCACTTAAAAACCTCCAAAAATGACTCATATTCAAATATTAGATGATATAGGGTTGTAATATCATCAAACAATAAAATTTAGACATGTCCTAAATTTATTTTATACCTTATCAACTTGATTTATCCTAATTTAATCTATTTATTTTTATTTGTGGTAATAAGATTCTAAATTTTAAATTGTTATAAATAATTACTTATGTGTTGTGAATTTTAAATAATTGGATAATTTATGACATTTTAGACCATATAAAGTTTAATTTATAATTTTTAAATATTTTTGTGATTTTTAAACAATTTTATATTATGTTATTTTTATAAAATAACAATAGTGTCAATTTTGACACTATTCATTTATTTGAATTTAAATAAAATCCACACAGAAGATATGTTCAAAATAAAAGATTTAATAGATTCATAACATTTCATATTTGTCTAAAAAATTAGTGTAGCACATTATATAGTTCATATAATATTTATTTTAATATTTTTAAAACCATTTATTTGATATTTCAATCAATAAAATAATTTCAACATCACAATTGTGTCATCTTTAATGATAATTATTTAATCCCTAAAAATTATAAATAAATTCACATGATGTAGATAATTTTATTATATTTCTATATAATATTCATTTTCGAAGTTTTGTGAATTTTATCACTAAATTAAAATTATTATACTTATAAGATTTAAGAGAGTGACATGTTGTCACTTTCTTTGGTTTTAATCATAATTAAATTATTTCCATTGTAAAAAGACCATAAAATGAATCTATTTCGAACCTTAGGTGATATGGGTTGACTTTTAGTCATCAAATAGAATTTTGGCAGGTGTTAGGGTAATTTTATAATCTTATTTTTACCCTTAATTACCTGATTTACATTTAAGTGCAGTAAATAAAAATTACCATAGTTACTATTCATAATATCAAAAAAATAAAAGTAACCTATTAACATAATTTTGACCCACTTAATTAAAATATGGAATCCATTTTTCAAAATTCAAAACACAGAATTTGCAGTAATTAATTTAAAATTAATCCCGTTGTTAAGAAACCGGGTTTTAAAAGTTAAAACATTGTCAAAGATTGAAATGTTTTTACCTATGAATTCAATGTAAAATTAATGGTAATGAAATAAATTATATTAAATGGTAAAAATATATTATATTTATACTTTAAAACCATTCAATGTTATAATTTAACCATATAAATTATTGTGATGAAAAAAGTTGTTTTTAATTAAAATATAGCATGTTTTTATTATTCATTAAAATATGAAAGTTATCAGAATAATATGAAAATTTTATCCAAAGTAAATTTTTATATCCTGATTCCAAAGAAGAATTTTATTTTTTCAAATTGAACTTATAAACATGTCAAAAACTAGATTTAAAGTGGGTGTGCCATCAAAAGGTGGAAAAAATGCATTTTTTGAATAATACTTATTTTACCCGAAAAAATTATTTTGTTCTCATACCATGTTCTAGAAAATGTGTAAGATAATGTTATAAAATTAAAAATGTAGTTAATACTATTCATAACGGCTAGTCCATAATAATATATCGTTTTTTAGGGAAACCCGGTATTGCGTACTACACACGCTATCGACGAAGGTTGCGATTGCGTGTAACGCATGTCAAGCTAGTGTTGTGTGTAGTGAAAGATTACTTTGGTGTTGTGTATAAGATAAGACATAAAAAAAATATTTCACATAAAATCTCAGGGTGTTACATTCTACCCCCCTTAAAATTAATTTCGCCCTCGAAATTCATCACTTCGTAACAAACATATGAGGATACCTCTCCCTCGTCATATCCTCAAGTTCCCATGTAGCTTCTTCTAATTAGTGGTTCCTCCATAAAACTTTAACCAAGTGAGTGGTCTTGTTTCATAGGACTTTTTCGCTACGATCCAGAATCTCCATCGGCAGTTCTTCATAAGAAAGATCTTGCTCCAGCAGTAAAACTTCTGATCTTAGTACATGCCAAGGATCGTGTAAGTACTTTCTTAGGAGAGATACATGGAACACATCATGAACTTGAGAGAGATTCGGTGGAAGTGTCAATCGGTAAGCTACCTTCCCAACACGATCTATTATTTCAAAAGAACCAATATACCTAGGGCTCAGCTTTCCCTTCTTTCCAAATCTCATTACTCTCTTCCAGGGAGATATTCGTAAGAACACTTTATCACCCACTTTAAACTCTAGGTCTTTTCTTTGATTATTGGCATAACTTTTTTGTCAACTCTAAGCTTCTCTTATGTGTTGTTGAATAGATCGGACCTTTTCTGCCATCTCATCAACAAGATCAGGTCCTAATAGCTTTCTTTCCCCAACTTCATCCTAGCAAGTTGGAGTTCTACATTTCTTTCCATAGAGAGCTTCATAAGGAGCCATCTGAATACTGGATTGAAAGCTATTATTATAAGAAAATTCCACCAAAGGTGGGTGTTTATCCCAACCACCTTTGAAATCCATAGAGAAAGCTCTCAACATATCTTATAGAGTTTGAATTTTCCTTTCAGACTGATCGTCTGTCTGAGGATGATAAGCAGTGCTGAAACTCAACTCTGTATCTAGAGTATGCTGAAGTCTTCGCCAAAACTTTGAGGTAAACCTCAGATCCTGATCATATATAATAGAAAATGGTACTCCATGCAATCTTACCACTTCCTTTACATATATCATGGCAAGCTGATCAAGAGAGAAATCCTCTCTAATAGCAATGAAGTGTGCTGAATTTGTAAGACGATCAACTATAACCCAGATATCATTATTGCCTTTGGATGTTTTGGGAAGTCCGGTGACAAAGTCTATAGTGATGTTTTCCCATTTCCATTCCGGTATGGGTAATGGTTGTAACATTCCCTTAGAATTCTATCTCTCAACTTTAACTTGTTGACAAACCAAGAATCTAGAGACATATTCAGCAACATCTCTTTTCATGCTATCCCACTAGAAGAACTCCTTCAAGTCCCTATACATCTTCGTGCTTCGAGGGTGAATAGAGAATGAAGAACTATGAGCTTCATCCAATATTTCCTTCCTGAATTCTGGGATGGGAGGAACACAAACCCGATTCCTGAACCTTATTATTTCATCACAATCAATGTGGAATTCAGGAACATTTCTCACCTTCTTTTTTTATCTCTACATCTTCTTTCTGTGCCTCTTTAATCATCACATGTATAGATGGTTAAACATTCATTTGATAAAGATAAGATTTTTCCCCTTCCATTATAATTCCAAGATTCATCCTTTGTAAATCCATAAATATTGGATCTTTTGTGATCCTCATCATGGATAAGCTAGCATGGTCTTGTCAACTTAATGCGTATGCCACCTTGTTTGCTTTCCCAGGGTGGAAATGAATTGAGCAGTTGTAATCCTTAATCAGCTCCAACCATCTTCTTTGGTGCATATTCAGCTCCATTTGTGTGAAAATATACTTTAAACTTTTATGATCAGTATAAATATCACACCTTTCACCATAAAGATAATGCCTCCAAATCTTTAATGAAAAGATTACCGTAGCTAACTCCAAATCATGAGTTGGGTAATTTTTCTCATGGATTTTCAACTGTCATGAGGAATAAGCTATCACCATATCATTTTTCATGAGAACACACCCCAATCCCTTCTTGGATGCATCACTGTAGATCACAAACCTTTCTCCACTACAAGGTAGTGTGAGCATAAGTGCACTGGATAACCTTATTTTTAACTCCTTGAAATTCACTTCACACTCCTCCGTCCAAACGAACTTAACTCCTTTTGAAGTCAACCTGGTGAGTGGATTAGATAATCGTGAAAAATCTTTAACAAAACGTCGATAATATCCAGCCAAACCAAGAAAACTTTAGATCTCATCTACTGTTGTTGGTCTTGACCATATTATGATAACCTCTATTTTGCTGGATCCACAGATATCCCCTCTTTTGAGATTATGTGACCCAAAAATGAAACTTTTTGAAGCCAAAATTCACACTTGGTAAATTTGTCATAAAGCTTCTCCTTTCTTAGGGTCTTTAATACAATTCTTAAGTGATCTTCATGTTCTTCCTTGATCTTTGAATAGACAAGAATATCTTCTATAAAGACTACCACAAACTGATCAAGATGGTCTCTAAAGACTCTATTCATTAGATCCATGAAGATAGCAGGGGAATTAGTAAGACCAAATGGCATCACTATAAATTCATAGTTTCCATACCTTGTACGGAAAGTCGTCTTTGGTATATCCTCCATTTGGACCCTTAATTTATGATACCCTGAATGAAAATCAATCTTGTAAAAGTATTGATCTCCACTTAGTTGGTCAAATAAGTCATCAATGTGTGGGAGAGGATATTTTTTCTTGATAGTGATCTTGTTAAGTTCTCAATAATAAATGTAGAGTCTCATTGATCCATCTTTCTTCTTAACAAATAGAACAGGTGATCTCCAAGGTGATGCACTATGGCATATGAATCCCTTATCAATATTCTCTTAGAGTTGCTTCTTTAATTCATGCAACTCAATTGGAGCCATTCTATAAGGTGTCTTTGAAATGGGCATAGCACCCGATATGAGTTCTATTGAAAACTCAACTTCACGATTTGGTGGAAGACCTGGAAATTCCTCTGGAAAGACATCATCAAACTCTCTTACAATGGGTGTATTATTAATCGTGAGTTTCTCTCCAACCATTTGAGATAAATAACCTTCATTTATTGGAATCAAGACCCATAAGATGGAATAAATTTCCACTAGAAGGTTATATTCATCCTTTCATCGATAGATGATCGTTGATTGATCTGGAATTTGAAATGTGACTTCCCTTATTTGGAAATTGATATGAGCTCCATATAATGAAAGCCAATCCATGCCAAGAATCACATAAAATTACACTATAGGAAGGATCACAAGATTTTCAGGATGCACTTTCCCGCAAACTTCAGTCGGAGAAGAATTGTAAACTTTTGATACAATTGTTGTGCCATTAGGGGTTGTCACAGCTAACTCAACATCTAATTGTTGTGGTAATACGGTGATACCCTTAGAAAATTCTTCAGAAATAAAAGAGTGGGTGTATCCAGAATCAAATAAAACATTTTCTACTTTAGAGTGGATGGTAAGTGTACCTTTCACCACTTCGTTATCGTACTCCACATCACCGATCGAAATTTCATGTGACTTTCCTTTGTATTTGGACTTAAGAGTTTGTTGACATCGATCATCAACAACAACCCTTAGATTAGGGCATTGATTAGCATAATGCCCCATTTCCTTGAACTTGTTACATTGAAGTGTAGGAGGTGCATTCTGTGTAGCCTTTTCTTTGTTCGCATCACTAGACAACTTTTTCCCATCATTGTGGCATTCAAATTCCCAATGACCTTCTTTTCCACATTTGAAACATTTACTTATCCCTTTAAGACAATTCCTTCCATGTTTCTTTCCACACTTTGAGCATAAGGGAAAACTCGTCTTCTTTTTAGTGTGGTCTTTATATTTCCCTTTGAATTCCATTTTCCTCTTCTTATCAAACCCATTTGACTGATGGGTTACTCCAATCTCCATCTCAACATTGAGAGCACATCGAACAATTTCCTCATAGCTATTGAAGTCCCTTATGGCTAACACCCTTCGAAAACTTGGTTTTAAGCCACTAAAGAATTGATTGATCTTACTCTCAGGTTGGATAATAATCCCAGAAGCGTACCTTGAAAGCCTTGTAAAATTTTCTTCATAGGTACCAACCGATTCATCATCCCTTTTTTTTAGTTCAAGAAACTCTTTCTCCATCTTTGTTAGAAGAATACGAGGTAAGTACTTATTGAAAAATATGTTCTTTAACTCATCCCATTCCATGGACTCAATTTCATCTCTTTGCCTCGTATTCTTGATAAGATTCCACCATTGATCAGCTTCACCTTCCAAACGATATACTGCTAATATGACTTTATCATGTTCAGAACACTGAAGAAATGAAAATATCTTTTCAGTGGTACTGATCCATTGTTCAGCCACTAATGGATCAGTAGACCCACTGAATGAGGGTGGACGCTGCCTCATGAAGGATTCAATATAATATTTCTCCTTCCTTTGCTCATTTTGAAGTCCTTCATGATTCATATCTTGAGAAAGTTGTGTGAGCATGGCTACAAGATTTTTCATTCCATCTCCCATAAAATTTGGTTGCTCATGGGGACAATCACTGCATTTCCCATCGCATTCAGCATTAACATGGTTCCTTAGGGTTCCATCCATTGACTAAAACCAATAAGCATAGTGTGAAAAACACTAATCATAATAGGAAAACCACATAATCAAGAATAAAATTTCACACTTTAGGTCTTATCATAGCTTATTCATGGCCATTTCTAAAATACTAATATTGTGTTCTATGCTTAGACATATCCTTAGAGATCTTACTAAGGCTTTCACATCCTAGTTTTTAAAGGTTGAATATACCTTTCCTCTGATACCAACTATAACGACCCATACTTTACATACATTGTTATTACTTCAGAATTGAAGCATACTTATTACAACATATAACAAAACCATGATAGGACCGTATAGGTATAGTGTCTTTAGAAACTGGGAAACATAAACAACTGGTTCATAAAGCATCTACATTGTCTCCCATTTATTTCATCATATCTAGAGTCCCTTTTGGAATATCCTACTTAATATCCTTCTTCCTGACCTGGGGAAAAGAAAACATACAAAAGGTTGATCTCAAATGCTCAGTAAAGGTAAATTAGGGAGATATCAATCGTATCATATTCATAAGAACATAACATTTTTAAAATCTTATCCTGCAAAAGAGATCATAATATGACATGGGATAAATCATAGTAATGACATGTAATCCCAATAATCATAACTTAAAACATGAAACTTTGTGGCATACACACATAATCATAGAAAATCATTTCATATTAGTCAAGACTCATTTCCAAGACTATCATAGTGGACAAATTCTATTTCTGAACCGAGTTCACTCCTCGTTCCAGTCCTGTATCATTGAACTGGATTAACTTTCCATTCCAGCCATGTCTATCTCATGAGATATAAATCATTACCCAATGCATTTCAGAGAGATATAGGTCCCACCAATCTCATAATGATACAATTCTTATATGTGCCACAAAATCATAAATCATATATCATAGCATAACCCATGTAATAAAAATGGAATTCTTAAACATCATGCCATCATAACATAATCCATATATAATAAAATGACTTCATAAAAATAATAACATAATCAAATCAATGTAAAAATAGGGATAGAAATAGAACCTTATATTATCTTATATGGAAAATAATTTTGATAAAACACTTGAACTCCATTCTTGAGGAAAATATCATTTCAACTTCAAAAACATTTTTCCTTTCTTAACATGTCATACAATTTTAAACTAAAAGAATTTAATTGAAAATAAAATTGAAAACTTTTAAATTAAGCTTCATTGAAATAATGTTCTATGAAATCATAAAAATCCATTCATGCCGTATAAGTTAAAAAAACATTCTTCTCGTACTTTGGTCGGAAAAGTCAAAAAAGTACCTCATACTAAAAACGACAAAAGATTCCTTTCATATATTTTACTAAAAACTCACCAATGGGTAAAATTGGATTTAAACAATTTTAGGAGGATAGAAATAATATTACATATTGAGTAAACATGTATGTGGATGATAAATATTCTTTAGTAAATTCTGAAGTATAAACAATCTCGGATAAAAATGAGATTGCGAGATTTTCCCTTACCTTAGGTCCGATAAGCTTTGTACGTATCCGAATCTCTTGTATCATGATTTAAATAATGTCATTGACTTATTCCAGAATCATTATAATTATTATGATATCATATATGGTCATATTCTTATCTTCTTATTAATAATATTTCATTGCTACTTGTTATTCGGGTGTTCATTGCTTTATGTTCTTATGCGTGTTTTGTCGAATAAATTCTAATTACTATTTTTAGGTTATAGATACCTCATTTACATAATGGTATTAGTGTAATATATATCATATATATTCATTCAATTCATTTATATAATCATTATTCAAGGAAGATCATGTAGAATGAGTCGCATCACATCGTGGAGACGGTAGGTCGTACGTACGCACGAGCGATGATATCGTTCCCATAATTTTATGAATGGAATTGGATTTGATGATATAATATCTCATAATTAGTATCATGTTATAATAATAATATATATTTATTCTTTACACCATTATACCCATCCAAGTAAGGTGGTGGTGGAAAACATATTACACCACGGTGTGGAGACGTTATTCCATACGTACGCACGCGCGGTAATTTCATTTTTCGTAGGATGGATAGAAGGTGAAATAGGGTTGTTTCATATTTATAATAACATATCAGTATATGAGTGATACTGATGTTATTACTTTATAATGAAACAACTAAATAAGAGGAAGTAGAAGAAGGAAGAAACTTGAAAGAATCGGTAGAAGAGATTACCTCTTCCTCGACGTGCCTCCTTTAAACTTCCTCTTAAGGGACTAGAGTTGCTCTTTTGAGAAGACCAGAACCTCCAGAATATTACTAGGGGAGTTGAGAAGAGTAATGGGCAGGGTTTTTCCAAGATTTAAGGCTAAAATTTGTGTAAAGAGGAGAGGGAGGAAGTGCCCTTTTATAAGGGAGGAGAGAGGCACCTTTGGAAATCTCAAAAATATTAATTTATAATAAATTAAACCCCACTAAAAAACCTCAAAAATGACTCATATTCAAATATTAGATGATATAGGGTTTTAATATCATCAACCAATAAAATTTAGACATGTTGGAAATTTATTTTAAACCTTATCAACTTGATTTATCCTTATTTAATCTATTTAATTTTATTTGTGGTAATAAGATTCTAAATTTTAAATTGTTATAAATAATTACTTATGTGTTTTGAATTTTCTATAATTGGATAATTTATGACATTTTCGACTATATAAATTTTAATTTATAATTTTTAAATATTTTTGTGATTTTTAAACAATTTTATATTATGTTATTTTTATAAAATAATAATAGTGTCAATTTTGAAACTATTCATTTATTTGAATTTAAATAAAATCCACACTTAATATATGCTCGAAATAAAAGATTTAATAGATTCATAACGTGTCATATTTATCTAGAAAATTCTTGGAGCACATTAAATAGTTCATATAATATTTATTTTAATATTTTTAAAACCATTTATTTGATATTTCAATCAATAAAATAATTTCAACATCACTATTGTGTCACCTTTAATTATAATTATTTAATCCCTAAAAATTATAAATAAATTCACATGATGTAGATAATTTTATTAGATTTCTGGAGACTATTCATGTTTGAGGTTTCATGAAGTTTATCACTAAATTAAAAGTATTATACTTATAAGATTTAAGAGAGTGACATGTTGTCACTTTCTTTGGTTTTAATAATAATTAAATTATTTCCATGGTCAGATGTCAATAAAATGAATATATTCCGACCCTTAAGTGATATGGGTCGACTTTTAGTCATCCAATAGAATTTTGGAAGGTGTTAGGGTAATTTTATAATCTTATTTTTACCCTTAATTACCTGATTTACCTTTAACTGTAGTAAATAAAAATTTCCGTAGTTACTATTCATAATATCAAAAAAATAAAACCTATTAACATAATTTTGACCCACTTAATTCAAATATGGAATCCATTTTTCAAAATTCAAAACACATAAGATTCCGTAATTAATTTAAAATTAATCCCGTTGTTAAGAAACCGGGTTTTAAAAGTTAAAACATTGTCAAAGATTGAAATGTTTTTACCTATGAATTCAATGTAAAATTAATGTTAATGACATAAATTATATTAAATTGTAAAAATATATTCTATTTATACTTTAAAACCATTAAATAGTATAATTTAACCATATAAATTATTGCGATGAAAAAAATTGTTTTTAATTAAAATATAGCGTGTTTTTACTATTCATTAAAATATGAAAGTTATCATAATAATATGAAAAATTTATCCAAAGTAAATTTTTATATCCTGATTCCAAAGAAGAATTTTTTTTCTCAAATTAAACTTATAAACATGTCAAAAACTAGATTTAAAGTGGGTGCGCCATCAAAAGGTGCAAAACTACATTTTTTGAATAATACTTATTTTACCTATAAATTTTATTTTGTTCTCATACCATATTCTAGAAAATATGTAAGATAATGTTAAAAAATTAAAAATATAGTTAATACTATTCATAACAGCTAGTCCATAATAATATATCGTTGTTTAGTGAAACCTGGTATTGCGTACTACACACGCCATCGAGGAAGGTCGTGATTGCGTGTAACGCAAGCCAAGCTAGTGTTGTGTGTAGTTAAAGATTCCATTGGTGTTGCGTATAACATAAGACATAAAAAAATATTTCTCATAAAATCTTTGGGTGTTACATACTGTCTGAAGAAAACCAGAATAAATGTCTTGTAATGATGAATACATGCCATGTGTTCTTCTGTTCAGGAATAAAATGTTTTTCTTAAGTACACATCATGTAATGTATGTACACGCCATGTAGTCTCAACTGTGTGACTAGTTGTGTGGGCAGATACACAGGGTTGGGAAATCCTTGGGGGAACACGTCGTGTACCGGTTGTACATGTCGTGTTGTGTAGACCATGTGTCCACTAGTGTGACTAACGACACAGATGGATGAAATCTTAAGAAATACATGCCGTGTCAGTCTTGAACACGCCATGTAGTGTAATCCCTAGAATCTGGTCCTGTAACTAACAACACAGGTCGGTGGAAATCCTTTGGTACATGTTGTGTCTGTTTGGAACATGCCGTGTAGTGTGAGTCGTGTATCTGGCCGTGTCACTAACAATACGGGTCGGTGAAGTTCGTCTAGTACACATCGTGTCTAGCATAAACATGATGTGTAGTCTTGTTCTAGGTGAACCATGTGGCTTAGCCATGTAAGTGAACTCAGGCAGGGGAAGAGGATTCAAGTACACGACATGTGTTAGGATAACACACTATGTATGTGGTGTTACATGACTAGTTTTGGCAGAAGTACACGCATATGTGAAAGGCTTAAGGGAACACTATGTGTAGGAATTATACACATTGTGTATCCATGTTTTGTAAAACTTGAATGATTTCTTTCTCATGTTCCCTTCTTACACTTCTAGGTTTTAGTCACTATTAATCTTGATCTAAGGTGCGTGCTTGACCTTGCAGAGTCATGCCACCGAGATGTCCTCCGGTTGTCTACCAATTACAGGGCAGTGATCAGAAGTCGGACATGGCTGATCAGGGACTACCTATAGATCCTCCAATTGTGCCAGTCTTGGCACCAGTCTTCATTCTAGACATAGGAGCTGATGCACAGTTCTGAGAGGTCTTTATAAGGTTTATGAAGACCTTCCATGAAGTATCACATCTTTCCCCATCTATAGTAGAGCTGACGTGGGTTTTTTAGAAGCATTATCCTCTCACCTTCACGGGGGAAGGAGGACCTCAGGCTGCAGAGTCATGGTTGGAAGCCGTGCTTTCTATCTTAGATAATCTGGAGATTCCTACAGAGATGAGGGTCAAGCTCGCTATGTACATGCTTTAGGATTCCACCAAGAGATGGTGGGATGTGATCTCACAGGCAGGACGCCAACAGGTTATGGCGTGAAATGAGTTCCAGCATACCTTTTACGACTACTTATATCCGGAGACTTTGAGGGCCGATCGAGGCCGAGAGTTCATGAGTCTCGAGCAGGGTACTCTTTCTGTTATGGAGTATTCTTCTCGCTTCATAGAGCTGCAGTGCTTCACACCTATTCCAGGAGGTGATGAGTTATTCCTGGAAAGAAATTTTGAGGATGTTCTGAGGCATGACATCCGATCACAGGTGAACATCTTTAGGTTGACTTCCATCACTTCTATCGTCAACCAGGCTCTGATCACGGAGCATGATCTGAGGGATTCTGGAGTTGTGAGCCAGGGCAGCTCGACATCTGGGTTTAGTATTCATCCTACTGACAGCAAGAATTGCTTTAGGGAGTCTTCACACAGTGATCCAAGGAGGCGAGAAACTTCTTCTGGTAGCCAGGTGGTGTGCTACTAATGCGGGAAAAGCGGGCGTACGAGGCCACATTTCTTGAGAGACCCAATAGAGTGTCGATCTTATGGTAATATGGGTCATCTTCAGCGTTTCTGTCAATTTTTCTCACCGGTAGTTGGTGACAGGGGTTCTTTCATGACTCCTCATTCAGGAGCAGTGCCACCAGTTTCTCATTAGTCAGGGAACTAGAGTTCTTCTAGACATTAAGGCCGAGGTGGAGGTCGTGGCCATGGTAGTCAGTCGTCAGGATTTCAACGACAGCAGGGTGGATCAGCACAGAGTGGTCATGAAGGGTCGTAGGGCCACAGTGTAGGTCAGACGTTTTCAGTGGAGTGGACCCAGTAGGAGTGGGATCCCAGACCCTCTACAGTTCTAGGTACGATCTTAGTTACCTCAGTTTTAGCTTCTGCTCTTTTCAATACGGGGGGCTTCTCATATCTTTATATATGTTTCTATTTTGGAGAGCCTTGGGCTCTGTATCTTTTCTTCTTCTGATATCTTGATGCTAGACACACGGTTGGAGACTAGAAAGGCTAGTGTACATCAGTGCATGGAGTTCCATCTAGAGATTGGTGGGTGTCACTTCTTGTGGGACCTCTATGTCCTAGAGATGAAAGGCTATGAAATCATTCTCGGAATGGACTGGTTAGTTTCCTTCTATGTTTTTGTTGATTTTTATCGTCGTAGGGTGAGTTTCACATCACCATAGGGCAGATATTTTCTTCACAAGGGTGAATTGGATTTCTAGGCGAGTAGAGCAGGACCCGAGCATCTTGGGATGGGAGGAGTTACAGCCCAGATTGCTAGTCTTTGTCTGGATGACCAAGGGACTTCACAGATGGACTTTCCTCCAGTGGTGGATCATTTCAAGGACATCTTTTCAAAAGACTTTTCATGTTTTCTTCCAGACCTAGAGGTGGAATTTTCATTTGATCTTGTTCCAAGAGCGGCACCGGTGTTCGTTCCTCCTTATAGAATGGCTACACCTGAGTTGCAGGAGCTCAAGAAGCAGTTGGAGGAGCTATTGGCAAAGGGTTTCATCTGACCCAGTACTTCTCCTTAGGGTTCACCATACTATTTGCAAAGAAGGAGGATGGTACCCTAAGGATTTGTGTGGACTATCGAAAGTTGAACCAGTTGATAGTCAAGAACCGATATCCCTTACTGAGGATTGATGATCTCTTTGATCAGCTTTGAGGAGACTGGGTGTTCTTGAAGATTGACTTGAGATCTGATTACTATCATTTATGAGTTAGATGATTAGATATACATATTATAGCCTTTTGGAGTAGGTATGGTCTATACGAGTATATGGTTATGTCTTTCGGTCTCACGAACGAACATGAAGTTTTCATGGAACTGATGAACCGAGTGTTCCATCCATACTTGGATTCTTTCTTGGTGGTCTTCGTGGACGATATCTTGGTCTACTCTCACACTCGACACAACCATGCCACCCATCTTGAGATCGTTCTGAGTACACTGAGATAGAATCATTTATATGCTAAGCTATCAAAATTCCACTTTTGGATGGACCAGATTCAATTCTTGGGTCATGTTATATCAAAAACAAGAGTATTAGCAGACCTAGAGAAAGTGAGAGTAGTAGTTTCCTGGGAGCATCTGAAGAACGTATTTGAGGTACGAAGTTTTCTAGGGCTGTATGGATACTACATGAAATTTATATAAGACTTTTCATTATTAGCAGTACCACTGACGGGTTTGACTAAGAAGGGTTCAAAGTTATTGTGGTCAGATTCTTGTGAGTCAGCCTTTCAGGAGCTGAAGGGGAGGTTGACATCAGCACCGATACTAGTTTTTTCAGAGCCGGGCAAGATCTATACTGTTTACTGTGATTCTTAAGGTATCGGGCTAGGAGCTGTGCTTATACAGGGAGAAGGAGTCATTGCGTACGGGTCTCAACAGTTGAGGGCACATGAGAGGAATTACCCGATGTACTATCTCGAGTTGGCTGTTGTTGTCCATGCTTTACGTTGTTGGAAACATTATCTTTTGGGAGATCATTTTTTGGTTTTCACTGACCACAAAAGTCTCAAGTACATCTTCACTTAGCGTGATCTGAATTTGAGATAGCAAAGGTGGGTTTAGTACCTTCAGTCTTTTGACTTTGAGATTGCCTACATTCCTGGGAAAGGCAATGTTGTGGCTGATGCACTGAGCAGGAGGACTTAGATTCAGGCAGTTCAGGAGGCCAGTAGTGAGTGGCAGCTTATGGCTCTCTTCTCTAAGATGCCTTTGGAAGTTCATGATAGACAGGGGCATACTTTTATTTCTTCTGTAGCTGTTACCTCTACTCTTCTTGATCGAGTGTGAATGAGGCAGCTATCAGATTCTGAAGGCCTAGTCCTACAGGAAAGTGTGTCAAGAGAGGACCCTATTCTTGGATGGACCATAGGTGAGGATGAGATCTTGAGTTTTCATGGGCGCGTATGGGTGTCAACAGACATACGCGAGGAGTTGATGCAGGACTTTCATTCCTTAGTTTGGGAAGTTCATCCTGGTGTCACCAAGATGTATCATGATCTACACCATCAGTATTGGTGGCCAGGTATGAAGAGAGATTTTGTTGGGTTCGTCATGAGGTGTTCCACCTGTCAGTAGGTAAAGGTGGAGCATCAGTGACCCACAGGGCTTTTGTAGCAGTTACACATTCCTGATTGGAAGTGGAATGATGTCGCAATGGATTTCGTGACAGGTTTACTAAGGTCGCCTCGAGAGAATGATGTTTTATGGGTTTTCATTGATAGACTCATGGAGGTTTCTCACTTCATACCGATCAAAGAGACCTTCAGTGTTGATGAGCTGGGAAGTTTGTACATCCGAGAGATTGTATGTTTACATGGAGTTCCTATAATGCCTCGACCCTAGTTACCCAGAGTCAGTGCATTATTACTTAACATTGGCGTGATCACAAAAGATCAAGTCTCGAAAGACCGATTAGTTTAGTATCCTTGGAATCACTAGATACATTCATAAAGTTTACATTACATCATAAAATGAAAACTAAAACAACATAGTCTCCATAGTCCACACTCATATCCCCTCATTCTATCCCTTCAGGTCATTCATAAAATACTTCTCCACATCTTGGGAAAAATAAAACATAGAAAGGGGTGAACTCAGATGCCCAGTAAGGATTACAATATAGCGTAAACTTTCATAAATAAGCATACACATTTAAGGCAGTGTATAAATAAAATAAAAGCCTTTTAAACTTGAACTTCATCATAATATGGAAGAAATAAAATGAAATAATTCCATTTACTTATTCACATGGATATTATATTAGTCGAATAATCACATGCAATATTAATAACCACTTTCATAATGATGGAATGCATAATTTCGGACTATCATAACCACATAGTCAAGGCCTTGTGCCAAGACTACAAATAATATTTTATCAAGGCCTTGAGACAAGACACTAGTTTGTCTCATGAGACCTACCGATGCATCTAGGAGCTATAGTGGGATCCAACCATCACTTATTAAGTCCAATGCATTCCTCATATGAACAGGTTTAAACATAACATAAACATTCGTATTAAAACTAGCATACAAAATGTCAATACTTTCTCCATAAACCATGAATGGTATAAAAATAGCACATCCACAATCAAACATATCACAAAACCTTCAATACAATATGGAAGTTTTGTGTCATAATAAATCAACTTCAAATAGGCTTAAAATCCATCAAAGGATGTTGACATAGATGAAATCAAAACTATTTGAGACAAATATATCTTTTTTTGAAATCATTTAAAAGGCACATAATTATAAAAGAAAACATTCAATTTGAAAATATTCTTATAATTTTTTAAGGGAATCTTTGACAATTTTATAATGGCGGAAAATATCTACACCCTCCGTATAAGTTAAAAATACATTCTTACCTTAATTCTGTCGAAAAGGTTAAAAAGGACCTTGTTTGGAAAACGACGGAAAGATTCCTTTATAAAAATCTTATAAAAATTCAAACAAGGGTATAAATGACTTTAACCCATAGTCTATAAAATATTAATAATGTTTTGAAATACATTTTTAAGAAACATGGATGTGGATGATAAAGAGGTCCCAGTAGATAATTACATATAAACAACCTCAGATAATGAAGAAATTGTGAAATAAACCCTTACCTTGTACTTTTCCTTGGTTGAGGGTAGGTTAACCTCATGTATAATGGTGAAATAATTGTTATTAAATTTTACAAGAATCATATACATTAATATGATATCATATATGATCTTTTAATATTGATTTGTTAATAATATCTTAGTATTATCATCGTTTCGGGTGTTAACGGATTCGTTTTCCATTATATTATTTATTATGTGAGACATAATTGTTATGGATGGGATGTGTAATATTCATATCCAGAATTATATCATGTATCTAAAAATTATTTTTAATCATCAAATTAAATTTATTCTTGAATGGATACGATGGGGAATGAATCTCATCGCGTTCGTGGAGATGGTAATCCGTACGTACGCACGAGTGACAATATCATTCTTTTGATATTAAAATAATATATAATTGGATGGTATATCATATATACAGAATCATTATTATGTTATATTTATTATTTAAATGAATTACACATCATTATTATACCCATACAAATAATAATGTATTGAATAACAATTACACCACGACGTGGAGACGGTAGGTCGTACGTATGCACGTATGGTGACATATCATTAAAAGGATGGATAGAATACTGAATATGGTTGTACCATATTTATAATAACATTACAATATATAAAATATACTGGAGTTATTATTTTATAATGGAAATAAAAAATAAAGAAGAAGTTCAAGAAGAAAGGAACTTGAAAGAGGGTGGTGAAAACATTACCTCTTCTTCGGGTTCTTCCTTTTGATTTGATCAAAAGGGATCCTTAGGTTGGCTTTATGATCAAAATAAGGACTCTAGGTTTAAGTGAGGGAAGTTGAGAGAATATTTGGGCAGGGGTAGGCTGATACAAAAGGCTTTGAAGGTGTGAATTAGAGAGAAAGGGGAGTGCCCTTTTATAAGAGGGGTGAGGGGCACCTTTGGAAAAGCTAGAAATATTATTTTATAATAAATTCATATTCGGTTTTTAATGGATCCAAAGTTTATTATTTAAATTTTAAGTTGGGGATGGGTCTAAATCCTTTCAACCAATAGATCTTATATAGGTTTGGGTCACTATATTAACCTTATCATTTATATTGAACTCTTAGTTAAAAAGTTTGACATTTGTCATGTCTCTTTGTATTTTTATATTATATAGTTAATAAACTTACTATATACCTCCAAGCGACACCCAAGTGGTCCATTAATGATAAACCTATCATTATATAAGTTTTTTGGCCGAACCTTAGATTATTAGGAATAGAATATTAATTAATAATATAATATTTGTTTTAAAAACTCTTTTATGTCAATTTTGACACTATTGGGTATTTTGTTTTTTATAATTTCATAACAGCATTATTACTTCGAAAAAAAATTATATAACCAATCATAATATGTCATATTAACCTAGAAAATTATTGTAATTCATAAAAAGTCTCAAATTACATTTATTTTTATATTTATAATATCAATTATTTTAATATTTCATTAATTAGGTAATTATTGCATCACCATTGTGTCATAAATAAATTAAATTATTTAATGTCTAAAAATTATAAATAAAATACCATTATGTAGGAAATATTTTTAGATTTCTAATGAATATTTATAATCGAATTTATCTTTTGTATAACTCTATATTAAAAATGTTTTAGTTATTAAAATTTGATTTTAACTCTTTTAACTCTTCTTTGAATTAAATAATAATAAATGTCCTAATCTAATCCAAGTGGACATAAATGATAAAATTTTATTCCTAAGGTTGTTTTTGGTCTAGATAAACTTTTCCAATAGAATTATGACATGTGTTAGGATAATATTAATATCATTTTCACCCTTAATTACCCAATTTACTTTTAACCATGGTAAATAAAAGTAAAAAGTTACAATTCACCAAAAATTATTTTTATCTTATTGAACCACATTTTACTCCTTGATATTAATCGTGTCTCTCAGATTTTTGAAATTCTACTCACAAAATTGGTAAAATTAAGTTTTATGTGAATTTCTAAATTCTCCTAGGAGGTGGGTAAAAGACGGTGAAAAGTTCAATAAAATTTTTATATATCTAAAATTATTATAAACTAACTACAATGAATTACATTGAACTTATATAGGTATTATTTATCTATTTTGACCTTAATTAAATTTAAATAAATAATTATTTAAATAAAAATTTGGTTTTAAACTATAACTCAGTGTTATTTCACTATTCATCAAAAATTGAATGTTTTCAAAAAAATACCAAAAATTCACCCTAAGATAATTTCGATATTCCGAATCCAAAAATGAAGTCCATTTTGAAAGATAAAATTTATAAAATTTCAAAAAGTGGGTATTACTATTCATAACAGCTAGTTTTATTGGTTGTGGTGTGTGTTAGAACTCGAAGTTGCGTACAACACACGCTACTGTATTATTCAAAGAGAAGTGTACCATGGAAGCTTGGGGTGTTACATTCTCCACTCATTCAAATAATTTCATCCTTGAAATTTCTAGAATACTACCACATGAAAAGACTCGGGTGATTCTCCATTATAAGTTCCTCAATTTCCCACGTTGTCTCTTCCATTTTATGGTTTCTCCATAGAACTTTTACCAGACGAGTTGTCCGGTTTCTCATCACTTATTCTCTGGTATCAAGAATCCTGATGGGCTCTTCGCAATAAGACAGATCAGGTTCCAGTTCTAATTCCTCATAAGTGAGTACATGCGTTGGGTTAGGCATGTATTTTCTCAACAGTGATACATGGAACACATCGTGAACTTTGGAGAGATTTTGCAGCATTGACAAACGGTAAGCTACAACCCCAATTCGTTCTAGAATTTCAAAAGGTCCAATGTACCTGGGACTCAATTTACCCTTCTTACCGAAACGTATAACTCTCTTCCATGGTGATACCTTCAAGAAAACATGATCTTCTACTTGAAATTCCAAATTCTTCCTTCGGTTATCAGCATAGCTCTTCTGCATACTTTGAGCTGCTTTGATGTGGTTTTGGATTACCTTTACCTTTTCCATCGTTTCCTCCACCAGTTCTGGGCCTACACATTTTCTCTCACCAACGTCATCCCAACAGGTTGGTGTGCGACATCGCTTTCCATATAACGCTTCATATGGTGCCATCTGAATGCTTGAATGGAAGCAATTGTTATAGGAAAATTCTACCATAGGTAAATATTGATCTCACATACCCTGAAAGTCAAGTGAGCATGATCTCAACATGTCTTAAAAGGTTTGAATAGTCTGTTCTGATTGTCCATCTGTTTGAGGGTCATAGGCAGTGCTCAAACAAAGTTCAGTATCCAAGGCCTTCTGAAAAACTCTTCCAGAATCTTGAAGTAAAATGGGGATCATGATTAGAAACAATCGATAGGGGTACTCCATGAAGTCTCACAACTTCATTAATATATAGCCTTGCTAGACGTTCAAGCGGTAAATCTTCCCTTATAGTAATAAAATGTGCTGACTTGGTAAGATGATCAATATTGACCCATATTGCATCGTTCCTTCTAGGAGTCTTTGGTAGTCCCATGACAAAGTCCATCGTGATATTATCACATTTCCACTCAGGTATGGGAAGAGGTTTCAATACTCCACCAGGTTGTTACCTTCCAGCTTTCACTTGTTGACAAACCATACATCTTGACACAAAATCAGCAATCTCCCTCTTCATGTTGTCCCACCAAAAATGTTGCTTCAGATCTCTATATATTTTGGTGCTCCCAGGGTGTATAGAGAAATTGGAACTATAAGCATCATCCAACAATTCCCTTTTTAGATCGGGTATATCGGGAACACAAAGTCTCCTCCCAAATTTCAAAATTCCATATTCATACACAAAGTCACTCAATCTCCCATCATTCAGAGCTTTAATCTTATTTTTAAACTCTTCATCATCGGCCTGAGAACTCTTTGTCCTTTCTATTAAATATGGTTTGGCAACCATTTGAAAAAGCATTGATGTTTCACCTTCCATGGTAATTCCCATATCCATCTTTAATAGATCCATGTATATAGGATCCTTTTCAACTCTCATCTTGTTCAAAACTTCATGATCCTTTCTACTCAAAGCATCTGCCACTTTATTTTCCTTCCTCGGGTGGTAGTGTATTACGAAATCATAATCCTTGAGTAGTAAAAGTCATCGCCTTTGCCTCATGTTGAGTTCTTTCTATGAGAAAATGTACTTCAAACTCTTGTGATCGGTATATATCTCACATTTTTCACCATAGAGATAATTTCTCCATATATTCAAAGCAAATATTACAGTAGCTAACTCAAGCTCATGAGTAGGATAGTTTTGCTCATGAATTTCCAGATGTCGTGATGCATAGGCAATAACTCTATCATTCTACATAAGGACACAACCAAGTCCTTTCTTCAATGCATCACTATAAATAACGAACCCATCATTCCCCGATAGTAGAGTCAATATAGAAGAATTGACTAATCTTCTCTTGAGTTATTCAAAACATTATTCACACTCTTTTGTCCAAACAAATTTAACCCCTTTACGTGTGAACTTTGTTAATGGGTTAGCCAACCGAGAAAAATTATGGACGAAATGTCTATAATAACCTGTTAAACCAATAAAACTACGTACCTCAGTTATACTCGTCGGTGATGGCCATTCTTGGATTGGCTTGGTCTTAGAAGGATCAATAGATATTCCATCTTTGGAGAAAATATGGCCAAGAAAAGAAATCTCCTGAAGCCAGAATTCACACTTGCTAAACTTTCCATATAATTCATGTCTTCTAAGAGTCTTTAGGATAATGTGCATGTGACTTTCATGATCTTCGTAGATTTTGTAATATACCAAGATATCATCAATAAATACCACCAAAAAATCATTGAGATAGTCCTTGAAAACTCTATTCATTAGATCCATGAATACAGAGGGTACATTAGTCAATCCAAAAGGCATTACTGTAAACTCTTAATGCCCGTACCTGGTTCGAAATGCTGTTTTCAGAATGTCTTCCTTCTTCACACACAACTGATGGTATACAGATAGAAGGTCAATCTTAGAAAATTATTGAGCTCCATGCAGTTGGTCAAATAAATAATCAATGTGAGGTAGGGGATACTTGTTCTTTATTGCTATAGCATTGATTTCCCTATAGTCGATACATAACCTCATAGATTCATCTTTCTTCTTAACAAAAAGAACAGGGGCTCCCCATGGAGAAACACTAGGGCGAATAAATCCCTTATTACTCAATTCGTATAGTTGTTTCTTTATTTATACTAATTCCACAGTGGCCATTCTATAAGGGGTCTTCGATATGGGCCTTGATCCAGGAATTAAATCAATGGAAAACTCAATTTCTCGTTTTGGAGGATGTCCAGGTAAATCATCTGGAAACACATCAACATATTCTTTCACAATAGGTACATACTCTATTTGAACATTCTTTTACTCACCTAAAGTTATTCCATTCTCTTCCTCTACGATAATTGAATTTAGTTGAGCTACTGGGGGTAGATCTAGATAAGAATCAGGTGGTGACGATTTTGCTCTAAATATAAGGTGTTCCTTATCATCATCATCAAAAAATTTAACCTCCTTCTTCTTACAATAAATCTTCACATCATGGTCCGAAAGCTAATCCATACCGAGGATTATATCAAACTCAATCATAGGTATGACGATGAGATCAGTAGATAGAGAATATTTATGTGCTCTAATGGATTCTGATTCACAAAACTTTGTTGCAATGATACTTCCCTTAGGAGTTTTAACTGACAACTCCCTTGTTAAATCAAATTATAAATATCTAATTTTCTTAGAAAACTGGGAAGATATGAAATAATATGATGATCCAGAATCAAATAATTCATTTTCTAAACTTGAGGAAACCATTAAATTACCTTCCACCACGTCTTTCAGAGCTTCTACCTCAGCAATAGTGATAGCATAAGCTTGGCCTTGATCCCTTGGCCTTTTCTGAGGTAAGTTACCCTGATGCTTAGGAAATTCATTTGCATAATGTCCCATATCCCTGCAGTTGTAGCACTGAACATCAGTAGCTTCTTTCTTCCCTTTACAATCACAAGCTTGGTGGCCTTTTTCAACACACTTCTAACAGACACTCATTCCCTTCAAGCAAGTACCAGGGTGTTTCTTCCCACATTTACTACAGGATTGATATTAAACTTTTCCCTTCTTCCCCTTATTTCCATTTCCAGAGTGATCAGCAGATCTCTTCTTCTCTTGCTTTTCTTTAAAGTCGTAATACTTATAGAATTCCTTTTCTATCTTGATAGCACATGAGATAATGTCTTCGTACGACGAGAAGGATTGTGAGACTAATGCTCGATGAAGAAATGGTTTTAACCCATAAAATAAATGATCAATATTACTCCTCGGGTTACGTATATAATCTACTACATGCCTCATTAACCTTGTAAAGTTAGCTTCATACTTTATGACATTCTCATCCTCCTTTTGTCTCAGACTCAGAAATTGCCTTTCCATATCTGCTCGATAGTCATGAGGAAAGTATTTTTCTAAGAAAAGCTCTTTTAACTCACTCCATTCCATATTTTATACTTCATCATCTTACTTTGTGTTTTGAATCAATGACCACCATTGATCAGCATCTTCAGTGAGGCGGTAAACTGCCATGATAACTTTTTCCCTTTAACTACTCCCCAAGGCATGGAATATTTTCTCTAAGGAATTTATCCATTTCTCAGCTACTAATGGATTTTTACTCCCATTGAATGTTGGTGGTTGTTGCCTCATGAAGCGATCTAACATTGATCCTCTATTCTGTGGATCAGTGTGCTCCATACGGGTAAGGTTATTATTCATAACCTGAGTGAGTTGCCCCAGTATGGTGATTAGCTGATCAGCACCAGTTGCATCACCAGCTCCACTATAATTATCTTGAGAAGGAGGGAAATCCCTACATGGAGTGTGTGCATTGATACGGTTTCCATTTCTTCTACTAGGCACCATTTCTAAACAATGGCATAAACTAGATCAGTTTATGAATCAAAATACATAATTCCATACTTGTAAAACACTTAACATAAATTGAACTATTTGTGGATATAATCCATAATCATAAAAATGTTTTCTTTGAGGAAGTATATACTCATAAACCCTTCATAATGGTTTGTAAATAAAATGAGAATTATCCTAAGCATATCTCTCGGGAGTGTCGTAACCAAGAGTGCAGCAAGGCCCGTTGTCGTGCACCAGTTCGTGTTCGAGTCTAGCTCAAAGTGGGGGTTTTGGGTTTTACCCCTAGGTACATCTGTTCCAGAGCCACCTCTACCTTCTCGTATCTATATAGGGATTTATTTCTCAGAAAACTCACAAAATCTCTACAATTACAAAATTCTAGGAAGTTCTTCTATACTAATCCTCAAATTCTATCTTAGGGTTTTGTGCTCTAATCAGAATTTATCTAAATCTAGCTTCCAAGGTTTGTAGTAAACTTCCTCTGATACCAACTATAAAGCCTCAACCCTAGTTACCCAGAGTCAGTGCATTATTACATATCATTGGCATGATCACAAAAAATCAAGTCTCGAAAGACTGATTAGTTTAGTAGCCTTGGAATCACTAGATACATTCATAAAATTTACATTACATCATAAAATGAAAACTACAACAACATAGTCTCCATAATCCAAACTCATATCCCCTAATACTATCCCTACAGGTCATTCATAAAATACTTCTTCACATCCTGGGAAAAATAAAACATAGAAAGGGGTGATCTCAGATGCCCAGTAAGGATAACAATATAGAGGAAACTTTCATAAATAAACATAAACACTTAAGGCAATGTATAAATAAAATAAAATCCTTTTAAACTTGAACTTCAGCATAATATGGCAGAAATAAAATGAAATAATTCCATTTACTTATTCACAAGGATATTCTAATAGTCGAATAATCACATGCAATATCAATAACCACTTTCATAATAATGGAATGCATAATGCCAGACTATCATAACCACATAGTCAAGGCCTTGTGCCAAGACTAAAAATAATATTTTTTCAAGGCCATGTGCCAAGACACTAGTTTGTCTCATGAGACCTACCAATACATCGAGGATCTATAGCGGGCTCCACCTGTCACTTATTAAGTCCAATGAATTCTTCATATGAACAGGTTTAAACATAACATAAACATTCGTATTAAAAATAGCATACAAAATGTCAATACTTTCTCCATAAACCATGAATGGTATAAAAACAACACATCCATAGTCAAACATATCACAAAACCTTAAATACAATATGGAAGTTTTGTATCATAATAAATCAACTTCAAATAGGCTTAAAATCCATCAAAGGATGTTGACATAGATGAAATCAAAACTATTTGAGACAAATATATATTTTTTTGAAATCATTTAAAAGTCATGTAATTATAAAAGAAAACATTTACTTTGAAAATATTCTTATAAGCTTGTAAGGGAAGCTTTGAAGATTTTATAACGGCGGAAAATAGCCGCACCCGCCGTATAAGTTAAAAAGACATTCTTACCTTAATTTTGTCGAAAAGGTTAAAAAGGACCTTGTTTGGAAAACGATGGAAAGATTCCTTTATAAACATCTTACAAAAAGTCAAAAAAGGGTATAAATTACTTTAACCCATAGTCTATAAAATGGTAAGAATGTTTTGAAATAAATTTTTTAGAAACATGGATGTGGATGATAAAGAGATATCAGTAGATAATTACGTATAAACAACCTCGGATAATGAAGAGATTGTGAAATAAACCCTTACCTTGTACTTTTCCTTGGTTGAGGGTAGGTTAAAATCCTCTATAATGGTGAAATAATTGTTATTAAATTATACAATAATCATATATATTAATATGATATCATATATGATCTTTTAACATTTATTTGTTAATAATATCATAGTATTATCATCGTTTCGGGTGTTAACAGATTCGTTTTCCTTTATATTCTTTGTTATGTGAGCCGTAATTGTTAGGTATGGGATATATATTATTCATATCCAGAATGATATCATGTCTCTAAAAATTATTTTTAATCATCAAATGAAATTTAGTCTTGAATGGATGCGATGGGGAATGAATCTCATCGCGTTCGTGGAGACGGTAATCCGTACGTACGCACGAGCAAAAATATCATTCTTTTGATATTAAAATAATATATAATTGGATGTTATATCATATATAAAGAATAATTATCATGTTATATTTATTATTTAAATGAATTACACATCATTATTATACCCATCCAAATAATAATGTATTGAATAACAATTACACCACGACGTGGAGAGGGTAGGTCGTACATACGCATGTATGGTGACATGTCATTAAAAGGATGGTTAGAATACTGAATATGGTTGTACCATATTTATAATAACATCACAATATATAAAAGATACTGGATTTATTATTTTAGAATGGAAATAACAAATAAAGAAGAAGTTGAAGAAGAAAGGAACTTGAAAGAGGGTGGTGAAAACATTACCTCTTCTTCGGGTTCATCCTTTTGATTTGATCAAAAGGGATCCTTAGGTTGGCTTTATGATCAAACTAAGGAATATAGGTTGAAGTTAGGGAAGTTGAGAGAATATTTTGTCAGGGGTTGGCCAATCCAAAAGGCTTTTAAGGTGTGAATTATATATAAGGGGGAGTGTCCTTTTATAAGAGGGGTGAGGGGAACCTTTGGAAAAGCTAGAAATATTATTTTATAATAAATTCATATTAGGTTTATAATGGCTCCAAAGTTGATTATTTAAAAATTAAGGTGGGGATGGGTCAAAATCCTTTAATCCAATATATTTTAGACATGTTTTGGTCACTATATTAACCTTATCATTTATATTTAACTCTTAGTTAAATAGTTTGACATTTGTCATGTCTCTTTGTATTTTTATATTATATAGTTAATAAACTTACTATATACCTCCAAGAGACCCCCAAGTGGTCCATTAATGATACACCTATCATTATATAAGTCCTTTGGAAGAACCTTATATTTTTAGGAATATAATATCAATTAATAATATAATATTTTTTTTAAAAACTCTTTTATGTCAATTTTGACACTATTGGGTATTTTGTTTTTGATAATTTCATAACAGTATTATTACTTCGAAAAAAATTATATAACCAATCCTAATATGTCATATTAACCTATAAAATTAGTTTAATTCATAAAAAGTGTCAAATTACATTTATTTTGATATTTATAATATCAATTATTTTAATATTTCATTAATTAGGTAATTACTGCATCACCATTGTGTCATAAATAAATTAAATTATTTAATGTTTAAAAATTATAAATAAAATAAAATTATGTATGAAATATTTTTATCTTTATAATGAATATTTATAATCGAATTTATCTTATGTATAACCCTATATTAAAAAAAATTAGTTATTAAACTTTGATTTTAACTCTTTTAACTCTTCTTTGAATTAAATAATAATAAATGTCCTAATCTAATCCAAATGAACCTAAATGATAATATTTTATTCCTAAGGTTGTTTTTGGTCGATATACACTTGTCCAATAGAATTAGGACATGTGTTATGGTAATATTAATATCATTTTTACCCTTAATTGCCCTATTTACTTTTAACCGTGGTAAATAAAAGTAAAAAGTTACTATTCATCAAAAATTATTTTTATCTTATTGAACCAAATTTTACTCTTTGATATTAACCGTGTCTCTTGGATTTTCAAAATTCCACTCACAGAAGCGGTAAAATTAAGTTTTATGTGAATTTCCAAATTCTCCTAGGAGGTGGGTAAAAGACGGTGAAAAGTTCAATAAAATTTTTATATATCTAAAATTATTCTAAACTAACTCCAATGAATTAAATTGAACTTATATAGGTATTATGTATCTATTTTGACCTTAATTAAATTTAAATAAATAATTATTTAAATAAAAATTTGGTTTTAAACTATAACTCGGTGTTTTTTCACTATTCATCAAAAATTGAATGTTTTCAGAAAAATACCAAAAAATCACCCTAAGCTAATTTTGATATTCCTAATCCAAAAATGAAGTCCATTTTGAAAGATAAAATTTATAAAATTTCAAAAAGTGGGTATTACTATTCATAACGGCTAGTTTGATTGGTTGTGGTGTGTGTTAGAACTCAATGTTGCGTACAACACACGCTACTGTATTATTCAAAGAGAAGCATACCATGGAAGCTTGGGGTGTTATAGTTCCACACTCCATTATCTCAGATAGGGATGTCTGTTTTACTTCTCGGGTCTGGCAGGAGCTACAGAAGGCTTTGGGTACACAGGTACTTTTGAGTATAGCTTACCATCCCCAGACCGATGGTCAATTCGAGCGTACAATTCAGGTGCTTGAGGACATGCTTCGAGCATGTATCCTGAAATTTGGAGGTACTTCGGAGAAGCACATACCTCTTTTAGTTCCTCGACACGGGCCACAGGGGGAATGTGACGTAAGTGCTTCCCCAGAGTGCCTTTTAGTTACCGATACGAGGCTATAGGGGGAATAGACGGCGAGTGCTTCCCTAGAGAGTCTATACTAAAGCTGAACCAGAGGGGATAGATTGTGTGTACTTCCCAGAGGGTTGCTTGTGTTTGTTAGGTGGGACTAGAGGGGATTAGGTTGTGAGTACATCCCAGAGGGTTACCTGTTTGTGATTATCTATTTACTTGCTATGTAGAACTGAATGCTTTGAAACTATGGAATTGTTACTATTGAGTACTTCCTTATTTACTGCTTCTTTTGCTTATTGTCTAACATATATATTCACTAACAATTAGGCATAGATTTCTTAGTGGTTGCCTACTGGTATTTAGTCTCACACCCCGTTTGGGCCATGCTTTTGGGCCCAAACAAATTATATTGTTGCAAGTATAGATAAGGGAAAGCGCATTTCTACCTCAGGTACTTGACTGCTTTGGAGTTGGAGAGAATGGGACCAAGATTTGGCTTGCGATGTTGTGGAGTTATTCACTATTTTTATTGTACTTTGGTTTATTACTGTATCTCAGCATTGTGACTTGTTTGGCCATTTTCCTAGACATATGTATCATGCATCATTATATATGTGCTCCAGCTGCTTATTTCTTTCAGTCTTCCATTGTTTACTGTTTTATGCCATTATTACTACTTCTGTTGTTGTTATATGTTTCTCTTCCACTGTGTTAATCTTCCAATTATGGCATAGTTTCCTCACTGTCACACCCAAGGCCCTCGCTGCTAGTCGGTATCCTTTGGCGTTCAGGGTAATGCGCCTGAGTTCATGTGACCAACTGGGTATGGGGCGCCTCTGGGCGGCTTCCGGAATCGGGATGTTATAGTAGATGAACTAAAATTTTACATATTTATTGTAGGGTTTGAGAGTAAATCTTGTTCACCAAATGAATAAAGGTTCGGGCATGTATTGTTTTTAAAATAGTTGTACCCAATTAATTCACGTCATGAATCCCTTTCATGGCGTGAAATCCCATGAATTATAAATACACCAAAAAATGCATCGCCTTAGATTAAATTAAATATTGATTGATTTTTTCACATTGTGTAATGGTTTTACACCCTATAAACTTTTCACACCCTTCACAAGACTCACGACATCTGACCTTCAACAAATTCACGTCATGTTACCCATTCATGATGTGAATGTGTCCAACAGGTAGTTCTTGACCCAGCTTTCTATAGAAAACTAAAAAAAAACCTAAGTCTCTCCTATTCCAAGGATCACACTCTAAATTCATTGAAATATTTATACTCATACTCCATTAATCGAAAAAAAACATGCATTCCTGGAATTTAGGTCATTTTTCCAATAAAGGCTCCCTATTCCTGAGAAGTCCGCAATGTACCCAAACAAAAAAGGAAAATCAAAACAAGATTCAAAGTATAATTAAAGGAAGGTAAAGGGGTGTTACAATTTTTTTCACAATTTATATACAATTTAAAAATTATATAATTCAATTTATAATTCAAAAATTAGAAAATCAATTTTTTACATGATATCATCTTTTACGATACACTCGATATCATAATCCGCAATCCATATATCAACTTATGATTGATGAATAGTAATATATGATATATAATATAGGCATTATTTTTCATATTTTATGATTGTAATTGATATCATAAAGATGATATGATGATCTTTTGTACGCCATAAAATAGTGCATGTGACACCCTGGAGCCACACTCCCACATCCAGTGCCAAAAGCACACACTTTACATACTAGCTTTGATACCGACTATAGATTCTCAAATATAACTATCCCATAATTACATGAATTAAAGAAAATATTTTATTACATACATTTTCAATACCTTTTAGGTTTAGTGTAACATCCCATTACCTTGATTGGGTAAGTTTTCCCTTTTCTAAGTTCCCTTCTAGTTTTTAAAATCTTTAGATATGTTTTCTTGGGTTTACTGCAGACTACATAATAGGTACACACCGTGTGCCTGAAGTACACATCATGTACTTAGTGTTGGTTTCAAGTTGTGAATGAGGGGTCATGGTGTCAGCAGGTACTGAGTAGGTATAGTCGTGTACCTGAGGTACACGTCATGTAGGGGTTAAATGGAGGATTTTTAACCCAAGGTGACAGGTTTTTCTACGTAACTTACCCAACATAGACTACACGTTGTGACCAAGGGGTACACGTCATGATCCAACCTACTCCCAAGTTTAATTCATGCATTTTTCTATTTCGATCGGCCTTTTTCTTCCCAAACCTCTTGTCTCTCAACCCTAAACTGCTCCGAGTCATTTTTCAGAGGCGTCTCACCATCCGGATCGATCTGATCGGCTTCAGTTCATCATTGTTTCTAAAATACGTCTCTCTATGTAAGTTTTCTCTCTGATTATTCCTTGTGATTGATCGCTATAGTGCCCTAGACTTGCGTTATCAGATCCATTGATCCAATTTGGATGTTTCTTGTTGTTCTCATCAAGATCCATTATGAGATCTTGTCTTGAAGGTCATTCCTTGGCTAGTTGTGGTGCAGCGGACGTTCATTCTTAAGGTACATGGACTTTCTTATATCTAAAAACCCATTATCTTTAATTTTGAATCAATCCTTTGAGATGAGGGTTTGATTATAGGGCCTTCATTGATGGTGTTGTAGGGTTTCATTACTTTTGGTTTCTGTTGCAGGTATGTGCAACCCAAAATTTGAGGTAGGTGGTTCTATCTCTAGCCTATGATAATGAAACTGCTTTATTTTCTTTTCAAATTTCTTTATAAATTGATTTATGAAATTGGTATAATTTTTTCTATTTAGAAAAAGGGGTTTGAAAAGAAAATGGTTTTCCTTAGATTTTGATAAATAGATTATAAATGGTTTTGAATGGTTTTTAAGGAATTGAAATGGGTTTGTGAAAAAGAGTACATGGGTTACCTTGGGTACTTAGGTAGAAGATTTAGCTTGAGGCCATCATCCATTGCTTTGTGTTTATCAAGGAGGTTTGTCTTGGGGATTTCCTATGTTTCATATGACTATTGTTCTAGGGGACTAGTATTGAAATTTTAGGGGGTTTACTCATGGGGTATTCCTATACTTCCTAGGCCCGTTGTTCTAGGATTAGTTTTGTGCACTTAATTATTTTGGTGTGAGTAGTCTACTTCCTAGACCTATAGTATTCCTTGGTGTGTGATACCAGTGCTTCTATTTTGTATTGCTTGGATTTTTGAGTTATCATTGATATATATGTTTATGCTTGTGGAAAAATGTTGTGGAAAATATGATTTGAAATTGATATACCTGCTTTTGTTTAGAACTTTGGAAAAGGGAATGGTTACCATGCTTTATATAAAACTATTTTACTGCTTATGATGCCATGTTTTATTTTAAAAATGAGCATACAGGATTTTTTATATAGAGACTTATTATGGAACACCTGGGTGGTATCCTACTGAGCCTGTTAGCTCACACCCTATGCACTTCTTCAGTGGTGAGTAGACCTTTTTCTGTCTTCCATTATAGGGAAAGGAAAGGTGTCGCAGTGAGGCGACGAGGTTTGTGTCAGCGGGGATGGGTAGTTGGTGGTGAGATGGTTGGAATTCGTCCATGACATCATTGGAGTAGCTGTTTGGTTTTGAGTCCTTTGTAGTCAGACTTGTCTTTTAGAGTTTTAGCTACTTTTTTAGTTTTCATGTTTCCTCTATTTTCCATTACAGTTACAGCATATATATTTTTTAGTCTTCTAATGTTTCTTATTTGTTCTATATATATTCTATTTGGTTGCTTAGGTTGGGTAAAATCGTTCCCTCAGTTTTTTCATTTGATGGACAGGTGCTTGTTGCCAGCCCGTGGGGATCAAGAATGCCCTTCGGTTATGTGATGGATCGGGTCAGGTGTTGAGTTTCAAGGAATACTGGGTCAGTTCATTACAGTTTGGTGTCAGAGGGAAAGTCTGTCCTCAAGAATCTTTTCTTGGGATTTCTATTAGACTGTAGATAGGATTTTTGGGACTTGAGAGGTATGTTGCGATGAGTGACTAGACATCTCTTTTCATAACTAGACTCAAGTTACCATGGGATGTCAGAATATGTGTCTCTAGTGTTGGATTTTATTTTAAAATCTCAGTTTTGGATTATGGGTTTTCTAGTTTGAACTGAGATTTTTTTGGTGCCTAATCGTTCTTATGTTTCGGTGTGCAGTAGTATGCCTCTGATATGTCTTCCACAGGTTCCTAGGGAGGCTGCAGTGGATACTCCTCAAGTGAATCCACTAATGGATCAGAATATCATCGAGAAGAGCGTATGAGAAATTTGTGTTGTTGATCAAGATGTTCCATGAGTTCAGAACGCAGTGGATGAGGTACATCCAGGAGCTGGAGGGGAAAGAGATCAATCGCGGGAGTTCTTGTGTGAGAAGCCATCATCCTTTAAATTTATGGCTGAACCTAAAGAGGTAGAGGATCTGCTGGACAAGATTAATTAAATCCTTGAATTCCTGGAGACACCTAAGAATATCAGGGTGAAGTACGCAGCGTTCAGACTCGAGGGTTCTGGCAAGCGTTGGTGGGACTCTATGGTCCAGGAAGACAGACATGTTGGCTTGAATTGGAAGGGTTTCAAAACCCTACTCTTTCAGTAGTTTTTTTCAAAGTCTCTGGAGTTTTTATCATTGTAGTAGGGAGAGTGTTTGAAGTCGGCATACACTAACTAGTTTTTTGAGCTTATCTGTTTTGCTCCGGACATAGTAAAGAATGACCAGCTGAAGGCACAGAAGTACCAATAGGGTTTGCAACCAGGCATTAGATTGTAGGTGTTTATGTTGAAGCTTTCCACCTATGCAAAGACAGCAGACAGTTCAATAATGAAAGACATGGACATGGTAGGAAAAGTCAGCTTTACTACCTCTTCTCTTCCAACTAGTGATATATTCAGTGGTGTGCATGGGAATAAGTGGAAGTGCATAGAACATCACAAGAGTGTTGGATGTGGGTCTCAACAGCGAGCCTCCCCTGCACCATCCATTGTAGCTGGCAGTGTGCCTCTGACTTGCTACCAGTGTGGTAAGGGGGGTCACACTAGACGTTCTTGTCCTATGCCCATGAAGATGTGCAATAACTATGGACGTGTTGTTCATATACAACATTTATGTTAGGCTATGAATATGCCTCGTTATGGTCAGAGTTAATCAGCTTCAAAGGATACTATGGTGTAGTCAAAAGCTTCAAAGACTATAGGGATCTAGCCACAAGCCTCACGAGTGAAGCATTTACACGCAGTAGATGAGTTTCCAATGGAAGTTGATGCAGATCTGGCAATAGTGAGAGGTACAGTTCTTATTGAAGCTTCAGTAGCTACTACTTTGTTTGATACTGGTTCCTATTACCCATTTATATCTACACATTTATTGATATGCTTAAACTTCCAAAAGAACTTATTCTCTTTACAATGGATTTAGTGACACCTCTTGGCAAGAGGAAAGAGCAGGGGTTTCGGTGTCCTTGTTTTTCCATGATAGATGACATGGATTTGGTCTGGGATTTTCTCATTCTTGATATGGATCTGTTTGATGTCATCATTGGTATGGATTGGATTTCCACTCATCAAGCTGGGGTTGATTGTTATCATCGGTGTGTTTCATTTATTGTTGCTTATGGGAGCTCTCGTGTGTTTTAGGGAGAGTGGAACCTGAGGTCAGGTCGTGCAGGACTGTCCTGCCCAGAGCTCAGGAGTTTGTTGGTTATTGTTTCATTTGAAACTGATGTTGTTTCTTCTGTTAATGGTCTTCCTATTGTTTTCAGATACTTTCCTAACATTTTCTTAGATGAATTCTCCAGTCTTCCTCTAGAGAGAGAGGTGGAGTTCAAAATTGACCTAGTGCTAAGTACTCATCCAATATCAATGCCTTTTTACCATACGGAACCAGCAAAGTTGAAAGAACTCAAGATTCATTTGGAAGACCTATTATAGAAAGGTTTCATTTTCCCTAGTGTATCTCCTTGGGCATCCCCTATGCTCTTTTCCAAGAAAGTGGATGGTTCACTCTGATTATGTGTGGACTATTAGAAATTGAACTGGGTAACAGTTAATAAAAAATATCCTTTTCCTTGTGTGGATGATTTGTTTGATCATTTGAATAGAGAGAAGTGGTTTTCAAAGATCAATCTTCGGTCGGGTTATCATCAGCTCAGATTCTAGGAGTTTGATATACTAAAGATGGCCTTCAGGAGCAGGTATGGTCATTATGAATATCTTGCGATGCCTTTTGGTCTGACTAACGCTCCTTTAGTTTTTATGTCCTTGATGAATTGGATATTCCACCAATATCTTGACACTTTTTTGGTAGTTTTTGTGGATGATATTCCGAATTATTAAAATTCTGAGTGTGAGCATGAGCACCATTTGAGTTTGGTCCTAGAGATTCTGAGAAATCACTATCTGTATGGAAATCTTTCAAAATAAAATTTCTGGATTTGAGAATTAAAGTTCTTGGGCATAGAATTTATGAGTATGTCTTATCAATTGATCCAAAGAAGGTAAAAGTTGTTTTTTCCTAGAAGGAACCATGAAATGTATTTGAGATATGAAGCTTCCTTGGTATTTCTGGATACTACCAACAGTTCATCAAGGATTTCTCTAAGATGACATCACCATTGATTGATATTACCAAGAAAGCAGTGAAATTATCATGGGATGCGAAGTGTCAGTCCTCTTTCGATGAACTTAAATTACTTCTAATATCGGTACCTATTCTGATCTTACCTGAGCCTGATAAGGGGTATGTGGAGTTTTGTGATGCATCGAGTGCCGGTTTGGAATGTGTGCTTATGCAGGATGATCATGTGGTAGCTTATGGATCTCTTCAGCTATTACTTCATGAAAATAACTACCCCACTCATAATTTAGAGCTTATTTTGGTGATGCATGTGCTTAAATGTTAGCAGCACTATCTCTTTGGGGAGAAGTTCACAATCTTCTCTGATCATAAGAGTATGAGCTATATCTTTTCTCAGAAATACTTGAATCTCATACAAAGGTGATGGATATAATACCTTCAAATATTTGACTTTGACATCATTTACACCTCGGGGAAAGGGAATGTTGTTGCAGACGCTCTAAGAAGGAAGCTACCATCACAAGCTGTTTTGGAATCAAAGGAATAGTGGAATCTTATGGGGCTTTTCATTCAGTTGCACTTGGATTCTTAAGAGGATGTTTTAGGGATGGTTCTGACCAATTTTTAGTTATCTTCATCTCTCCTAGAGTCTATCTTGTAGAGTTAGAAGCAGGATAATGAGTTTCATAAGATTTGGGAAAAACTTTATGGTGGGGAGACCATTTCTGGTTGGTCTCTTTCTTCATATGGCATACTTCACTTCGAAAAGCGGGTTGTCATCCCCGCATCTGTGAGAAGTTAATCTTTGTTTTATTTTTATATATCTTTATGGTTCATTCATCCAGGAACTACAAAGATGTATTATGACATGAGAAGATGATTCTGGTGGCTGGGTATGAAGCGTGACATTGCAGATTATGTGTCCCGTTGTTACACCTACCAATGGATAAAGGAAGAGCACTTGAAGCCCTCTGGATTGATTCATCCTCTCCCAATCCCAGTTTAGAAGTGGGATGAGGTGTCTAAGGATTTTTTTTATTGGTTTTCCACGGATTCCTCGAGGGAAAAATATTATCTGGGTGGTTGTTGATTAGTTGACGAAGTTTGATCACTTTATTTCGATCAAAGACACCACTAAAGTTGAAGATCTGGGTAAGTTGAATGTGCAGGAGATCATGAGGTTACATGGGATTCCATATACCATTGTTTTGGATAGGGATCCTATAATGACCCGCTCATTCTTGTTGTCTTGAGAGCACAATGAGTCATTACTTGTCCATAAGAGACATCCCCAAGAGGCCAAAGGCTGGAAATGAATGCCGAAGGGTTTCAAATACAAGTGAGGGATGATTTACCCTTTAGGAAATAAAACAATAAATTAACAACCCATAACCAAACCAGTCACTAAATTATGCATGAACAAAAGAAATATAACTAAACAACTTCATGTATCTCAAAAACATATCAAAGTGTGCAACAGCGGAAGACCAACCAAGTATCAAAGTACACAATGGATAAACAACTAAAGACTCTCAAAAGACCACAAGAATTCATGCTCCATAAGTTCCAATCTCCACAATAACCAAAAAACCCAAACATCATGAGGTAGTACTAAAAATGTGGGGCATGTTACCTTTTCCCCTTTCCCAGAAGATAGCATCTTAAAAAGCACCAAAGTTCCAAAGCAGGTGTGAGTATAAAACTCAGTAGGTTTTTTCCAATGACTTCCCTACTCACACCACTAGGATAGAAAAGTTAGCCACATTATATAAAATAGTTTATATAAAACAATTTACCAAAATAGTTTATAACCAAATATAAACAGGTTCCAAAAATAGTTTTCAACCAAGTGAAAATAAAACAAAATGAAACCAATTTTCAACAAGTTATTTTTTTCATAAAAATAACTAATCCAAGCTTTGAAACCATTTCTCAATATTCCTTTAGTATGCCCAATACATTACACACATCCATAAAAGTAACTGTGCATGTAAATTGGATATCCCTATACTCGCAAGTGTTGATTCATCCTTTCACTAAGTCATCCCTAGTGAACTAATTAACGGGGGAGATCCCTAACCCTTATACATCCCGTTAATGATGAGGGAGACCACTAACCCTTATCCTTCCCACATTAACCTTTTGACGGGGGAGATCCCTAACCCTTATCCATCCCATTAATGATAGGGGATACACCTAACCCTTATTCATCCCGCAAACCTATGAACACACACAACCATCATGTCAAAAACCAAGTGTGTTCAACCAATTCAAACCATTTCAATAAAACTGTACTTTTATTGAAAACCAACGAATAAACCAATTTCAAAATAGCCATTTCACTTCAATAAAATATTCCATTTTATTGAAAACATCTGATCCAAACCATGTGCCACAATTCTAGAAAATCCCCATTTTAAAATCTCTATTTTAAAATTAAGAACACAAGCACTCATTCAAAATCCCCAATTTTCCAAATTTCACAACCATCACACAAAATGGTTTCCAACAAGTGTTCAAAAACCAAATTACAATCAATTAAAAACCAAACATTCAATTTTAAATCATGTCAATCAGTTTTACTTAGTGGAGTTGAGAAAGAAGCCTCCTACCTCAAAGGTTTTGACGGAAACCACAACGAACGAAGAACACACAATAAAAACCTTATTGATTCTCCAAGAACCCGCCTTATAGATCTATTCTCCTAGAAATATCACGACTAAATCCCATCATATTTGTAATTAAAATACCTATATCTACCCATAATGGGCATAGATATAAGAAATCAAGAGAATAGGATAAGTATACCTAAGTAGATCTAAGAAACCAAATAAGAACGAAGAAGAACGATCATGTACCTCAAGAATTAAGCTTCGATTCACTAAGGGAAGCCTTCAAATCACCTCCAAATTTCTTGGAAGAGGTTCTACTACCTTAAATGGAGATTAATACTGAGTTATGGATTCTGAGGAGAGAAAAAAATCCACTTAGAGAAAAAAAACATGTGAGATCCACTTTTTTAGGATCTCACTTAAACCATCTACACAGTTAGTTCGCACAGTTAGACAAACCGTATGCTAATCGTTCATTAGATACTGCCTAGGAAGACCCTCGCATGGCTTCCTCGCATGATCTTCCTAACCGTGCTCCAACCATGTTGGATCCACTGCCTTAAGAGGACCAATTACATACATTTTGGCTGCACGGTTAGACAAACCGTGCACCGCCCATGCGACTTCCATTTTTCCTCAAAACTACTTTCAAAGTTCTACCAACTCTATCATTCATCACCCTTAAACTTTATAACCATAAAAAGCATCAATTAAGGGTTACATACCAAAAACTGGGGGTACTAAGAACCTAAGTGGAGTCTTCAAGAGGCAATGGGAACTCAGATCAAGTTGATCATAGTTTACCATCCATAGAAAGATGGCCAAATGGGGCATGTAATTCATATCCTAGAGGATATGCTTTGTGCCTACGTCTTGGATTTTGGTGGATCATGGGATATACATTGGGACTGGTTGAGTTTGTTTACAATAAAATTTATCAGTCATCGATCAGAATTTCCCCCTTCGAAGCGTTGTATGATCGCCTGTGCTGGTCACCTCTTTGTTGGGAAGAGATGGACGAAGTAGATTTGGTTAGACCAAGTCTGGTTCAGTCTCAACAAAGATTCAGGAGGTGAGATGATGTCTGGTTACAGCCCAAAGTCAACAGAAACTGTATGCAGATCAAAGTCATCATCCTTTGGTTTTTTCTATTGGTGACTAGGTTTTCTTGAAAGTTTCTCCTAATTTGGGACACCGTCGGCTTGGAAAACAAGGAAAGTTGGCTCCGAGATATGTTGGACCATTTGAGATCACTGAACGGCTGGGGTAGGTTTCCTATCGGTTAGAATTTATAGCTCAGTTGACATGCATTCATGATGTTTTCCACATATCCCAGCTCAGGAAGTATCACCCTGATCCCACTCATGTTCTAAGTTGGGAAGAAATCGAGTTAGAGCCAGACGCTTCTATTTTAGAGAAACCAGTTGAGATCATTGACTCTCAGACAAAAATCTTATGTGGGAAGTTGATTCTGTTTGTTGTATTTCTATGGAAACAAGGATCGGATTATCATGAGACTTAGGAATGCGAGTTATTGATGAGGGAGCAGTGGCCTAATCTCTTTCTAGAGGTTACATCTTCCACATGACTTTTCAGGGATAGAAAGTCTTTATGGTGGGGAGTTTTTAACATCATTTTACCTTGATTGGGTAAGTTTTACCTTTTTCTAAGTTCCCTTATAGTTTTTAAAATCCTTAGATATGTTTTTTTGGGTTTACTACAGACTATAGAATAGGTACGCATCATGTACCTGAAGTACACATCGTGTACATGGTGCTGGTTTCAAGTCATGAATGGGGGATCACGGTGTGAGCAGGTACTGATTAGGTACACATTGTGCACCTAAGGTACACATTTTTTAGGGGTTAAATGGAGTATTTTTAACACAAAGAAATCGATTTTTTGGCGTAACTTACCCAGCGTGGACTACACGTCGTGACCAAGGGGTACACATTGTGATCCAGCCCATGCCCAGGTTTAATTCACACATTTTTCTGTTTCACTCATCTTTTTTCCTCCCGAACCTCTTGGATGTCGAACCTAAACTTCTCTTATTCATTTTTTAGATGTTTCTTAGCATCCGGATCGATCTGATCGGCTCCTATTCATCGTTGCTTCTACAGTGTGTCTCTCCAGGTAAGTGTTCTCTATGATTATTCCTTGCGATTGATCGCAATAGAACCCTATCCTTGAATTATTGTATTCGTTGATCCATGTTGGATGTTTCTTGTTATCCTCATCTAGATCCATTGTGAGATGTTGTCTTGAAGACCATTTTTTGGCTATTTATGGTGCAGTGTACGTTTGTTATTCAGGTATGTGGGATTTCTTCTATCTGAAAACCCCTCGTCTTCAATTTTGAATCAATTCTTTGATATGAGTGTTACATTCTAGGGCCTTCATTGATGGTGTTGTTGGGTTTCATTACTTTTGGTTTTTGTTGCGGGTTTGTGCGACCTAAAATTTGAGGTAGCTGGTTTCGTATCTAGCCTATGATAATAAACCTGCTTGTTTTTCTTTTCAAATTTCTTTATAAATTGATTTATGAAATTGGCATGATTTTTGTCTGTGTTGAAAAGGGGTTTTGAAATGAAAATGGTTTACCCTGGATTTTCATAAATAGATTATAAATGTTTTTGAATGTTTTTCAAGGCATTGAAATGGGTTTGTGAAAAAGATCACATTGGTTACCTTGGGTACTTAGGTGTACAGTTTAGGTTGAGTCCATCGTCCATTGCTTTGTGATTATAAAGGAGGTTTTTTTGGGGATTTCCTCTATTTCCTAGGCCTATTGTTCTAGGGGACCGATATTTAAATTTTGGGGGGTTTACTCATGGGGTATTCCTCTTCTTCCTAGGCCCATTGTTCTGGTATCATTTTTTTTGCACTTGATTATTTTGGTATGAGTAGTATGCTGCCTAGACCTATGGTATTCCTTGGTGTGTGATACCTATGATTCTATTTTGTATTTCTTGGATTTCTGAGTTAGATTTGATATGCATGCTTATGCTTGTAGAAAAATGTTATGGAAAATATTCTTTGAAATTGATATACCTACTTTTGTTTAGAACTGTGGGAAAGGGAATGGTTACCATGCTTTCTATAAAACTTCTTTATTTCTTATCATGTCATGTCTTATTTTAAAAATGAGAATATAGTATTTGTTATATAGAGACTTGTTATGGAACACCTGAGTGGGATTCTACTGATCTGGTTAGCTCACACCATGTGCACTGCTTTGGTGGTGCGTAGACCTTTATTTGTCTTCCAGCGTAGGGAAAGGCAAGGCGCCATAGTGAGGCAGCGAGGTTCGTGTCAGCTGGGATGGGTATCTGGTGGTGAGATGGTTGGAGTTCATCCATTCCATCATTGGAGTAGTTGTTTGGTTTTGAGTCCTTTGCAATCAGACTTGTCTTTTGGAGTTTTAGCTACTGTTTTAGTTGTCATGTTTCTACAATTTTCCCTTACAATTACAGCATATATATTTTTTAGTCTTCTGTTGTTTCTTATTTGTTCTATATATATATTTTTCGGTTTCTCGGGTTGGGTGAAATCATTCCCTCAGTTTTGTCATTTTATTCCTGCTTGCTTATTGCGAGCTTGTGGAGATCAGAACACCCTTTAGGTATGTGACGGATCGGGTCGGGTGTTGGGTTTCAGGAAAACTTGGGTCGGTTTGTTACATTTAGAGCCTTAGAGAATTAGGAAAAAACATAAACTAATAAATCCCATTTCTTCCTCAAATAATGGATATTTTTTACACTATATAAGAAACTACATAATCTGTAACACCCCAGGTAAATAAAGAATATGACATTTTCACATTTATCCATATTTGTGAATAAAATATTAATATAACTTTAAAGGGGACGCTATTCTCGATGGCGTACCCAATACGTAACAACGAGTTTCTTGGGAATCTTACGTTGCACTCTAATAATAAAATAATATTATTTTAAATTGTAGTTAACGCCTAGCCGTTGTAATGGAAGGAATGAACAGAACTAACTACAAAATGATTATATATGTTTGTCAAATATTTTTACTTTTTACAATAGATGTTAGAGGATTAAAAATGCGAATGAATCCAATTTTAACGTAAACATTCTAATATTCTTTAAAAGGTCGATTAACCGCCTTTTGATGACGAACCTCTTTTAAATCCACTTTTTGACAATTTTATGTGTTATATTTGAAAAAATAAAATTCTTCTTTAGAATCAGGACATCAAAATTTACTTTGTGTAAATTTTTGGTATTTTTCCGATAAAGTTCATTTTTTAATGAATAGTGAAAAATGTTGTATATTAATTCAAAACCTCTTTTTAATATAATTTATTTATATGATTAGATTATCATTTGAATTGGTTTTAAAGTGAAATTAGAATATATGTTTACCATTTAATCCAATAGTGTTCATTGGAATTAATTTCATCTTGAAATTGGACTTAAACTAGTGTCAATCTTTTGATACTTATTGTTTCATAAAAACACGCTATTTGCTCTGACAGCGGAAATTAATTATTAAATTAATTAATTTAACTTATATGTTTTGAATTTTGTAAAATAGACATCATTTTTGAATTCGGAATATCAAATATAGCTTAGGGTGAATTTTTGGTATTTTTCTAGAAAACTTCAATTTTTGATGAATAGTGAAACCACTAAGTGGTACTTAAAAAACTGATTTTTTTCATTTAAATGAAATTTTACCACCTCTGTGTTTTGAATTTCAAAAATCTGACATACATGGTTTTCATTAAGAAGTAAAATTTGGTTCAATGAAATTAAAATAATTTTTTGGTGAATAGTAACTTTTAAGTTTTAATCGCGATTAGAGGTAATTAGTGTAGTTTAAGGTAAAAATAATGTTTTAATAATATGAAATGACCTAGACACATGTCCTACCCTCATTGGATGAGTCATGGCCGACCAATACAATCCATGGGTCAACTTGGGGACCCCATGGATTCACTTTTCTTGGAAAATGACATTAATACCTTTTTATTTAAAGTTAAAATTAAAATGTCACAAACATGTGTTATTCTACTAAAACAATTTTTATATGGGGTTATACAAGTAATATTTTTTACTATAAATATTAATTAGAAATCTAAAACGATTTCCTACATCGTGATATTTTTTTTATAATTTTTAGACATTAAATAAATTAAATTATTTATGACATCATGATGATGCAGCGATTACCTCATTATTTAACGATTTAAATAAAATGGAAAGATAATGTAAAATATAAGACCTAAACATGTAAAAAACCTATTGTATGAGTGTATTTAGAACCCTTATCACCTTATCCTCAAAACACATCAATGTGGGGCCTTTAAAATCCGAAACTCGTTCTAAAATAAAGTAACATTTCCTTACTTTCTAAGAGTGCCCCTCCTCTCCTCTTATAAAAGGCCCCCACCTCTACCTCCTTACCCACACCTATCAAGCCTTTGGATCAGCTAACTCCTGCCCATTTTGTCTCTACACATCCCTCTATTACTCCTAGAAGCCTCACTTTGGGCAGAAGTCTTCCCAAGTAAGTCTTTGAGCTCAAATCAAAAAGAGTTACCCGATTTAAAGGTAGTGTCTTCTCTTGTGTTCTTTTGTTTTATTTTGCTTCTCCAAACCCCTAAACTCTTTTTATTCTTTTCTTTTGTAACAAATCCAGTATCTTAAATATACTAGTATGTTTTTATAATAATAATTAGAGCTACACTTATACACACCTACATCTAATGGTTAAATAACATACTGTTTCTGTGGATGGAGAATTTCTGCCTCACGAAACGATGATTGTTCAACACTCATATAACACCTTAAAAGGTGGCCATTAAGATGTAAATATATTTATATATGATATATAATATGTTTATGTTTTACTTAAGCTTCTGTATTTTTCTTTTGTTCCATACCTTTATGGTTTCCATTATGGGTAAAACACAATAATTTCATTTTAGGAAGTGCGGACTACCGCCCCCTCAAAGTGATTTGATTCGTTAATGCCATATGTGGGATGTATAAAGGATGGATTTAAAGTTATTATATATGATTTATGTTACATATAAATGATTAATATAATTCTGGAATTATCATTTGGTTTTAATTCCATTAATATGACATAGAAATGAAAGTAGCGTTCATGCGTACGTACGGCTTACCGTCTCCACGAACGGTGCATTTCATTTCTTACCTCTAAATGATTATGTAATATTATAAATACATGTATATTCTGGATATATATGATATATATGATATCCAAATCTTGAATATCATTCTGGATATAATGAACCTTTTACCACACGAACAACATGTAATTGTGAGAAGTCCACTTTCGACTTAAGAACCAAATATCAACAAAACAAACATTATTAACTTAAATGATTACATAATGTTTGTAACATGGAAATAAGTGATATAAAAGGAATAATGAACTTGAAAAATGTTCTTAAGCAAGTATAAATTAACTCAAGTTTATTATTCAGGACGTTAAAGAATGATCGAGTCAAGTCGGACCCGAGGTAAGGGATCCTACTCCTCTCTTTCTTTTTAAGTACACTCTTTTATGTCATTCCTTTTAAGCTCTTCTTTCTTATGATTGGGATGTTATTTTATATTAATCCTACTGTACTTTTTATGTTCATATTATGAGAGACCCTATTTTCTCTCATCAATCCATTTTGGAAGTTTTAAGTGGCGCTGTTAGGCTGCCGAGTTTTCGTAAGGGGTTTTTCATCTCACTTTTAGTCCCGTGAGATTTATGCTACATTTGCCACCATTTCCTTTGAGTGGTGTATGTAATTCACATTATTATACTCTTTGTGTAATATAATTTCATTTATGCTTATTTACATATTCATTGTATGACCCTTCTTCAATGGGGTGTACGTTTCGAAAGTAACCCAAGTCGGTAAGGGAACCTTTCACCCTCCTCTTTTTAAAAGACTTATTTTTTTATGTATTTTAATTCACATACTATTATGTTGGTATATTTTCTTATATATCCTTATTGATGTAAATTTTATGTCCAAGTTATGAGATACCCTTTTTATCTCTCATCAACTCTTTTTCTGAATTTTGAAGTGACGTCGTTAGGATGTCGAATTTTTGCAGGGGAACTTCTTAACCCAATTTTGATTCTTTGGGATAAACTTGTACCCCTTGAATAAGTCATTCTATGAATATGTGTGAATTTATTCTGATTGTTTTACACTTAATATCCACTTATATTTGGTGTATTCGTTTGTCACACATAATTATGTAATTGATTTATCCTTAATCCAAGGATACCGTCTTTGTAAGGGACGTCGTCTCAATCTCTTTTCATTGAGGCATATTTTGTTTTATACAAAAATTTCTTTTATACGGTGTATAAACCCCTTTGAATTTTACATTTATCCAAAAGTAATCTTTTTTATACGAAGCGTTTTACTAAACGTCAAAAGGGAATTTTTTTGTCGTACGTATGCGGCGACAACGACTTCTTCGCCGCCGTGACCATTATTTGAGTTTCGGCTTCCTCTACAAGCCATAATTTTTTTTAAAATGAAAAATAAATACCATGTTTTACTTTTATTTTATTTTGGTATTGAATATGGTTTTCATAATGTTTTTATTATATCAATGTGTTGTATTGATATCTTTTGATTGAAATGTGGAAATGTTATGTTTCCTTTATGCATGTTTTATGTGATACGATTATGTGATGGTTCTTGGGAATTATTATGAAGACGGGTGGTTCCGTGATAAACTGAGGGCGGGTGATCCCGATATAGCTATCCAATGCATTGGGTAACGCGAAGGGGTTAAACGTTAAAGTTTCTCCGAAGAGATTTAGGGAATATACTATGATGGGTATTCCAAACGTAACCAAGAGGGTTACTCCCTACGTAAGAATGTTATGAATGCATCAAGTTACCTTTATGCCTTATGATTTCTATGTTTTATTCATGATTTGATGAGGTATATTAAAGTGCTTATGTTTTATGAGTAAAGTATGATTTCATTGATTCTTATGTATACATGTGCTCATGTTTCCTTTCCATATTTTTATATCCCTTACTGAGCTTTTTATGCTCAACACAAGTTTTTAAAATGTTTTTCACAGGTCAAGGGAAAGGTGAATGATATGATGATAGTGTCAAGGAAGTGTCAAGAAAGAATCCATGTTTTATTTTAAATCTATTTCCGTTGATGGAAAAAATGAATTCTATCTTTTATGTGACCACATTGTTTAAATGTGGAATGTAATTCATGATTTATGATCTAATTATATAAAACTCTAAACCTGAAAAGATCCTCAATGTGAATTATTCATTTAATTAAATATTAAGTAAGGTTTAAGGATGGGGCCTTATAGTTGGTATTAGAGGTCGGTTTAGATAACTTTAGAGGTTAGGGTATTCTCTAAGCATAAGTGACATTACCATAATGGTTAGGATTTCAGAAAGAGTCCTAGTTTTAGATAAAGTGAATGAGTAAGTATATCTTAGTGTTTATCTTCCTCATTAGTACATGATGGTTTTGTTGATATACTCACACTGACATTTCTATTTTTAGTGAATGGATAGATCTAGCAGGCACCAAATTGACAATAGCTTTGAAGGAAACTGTGGTGGTTCTTTGATTAAGAGACTGGATGAAATGGGGGATTCAATGAGGAAACTCATGGTTGTTCTAAACCAACTATCAAGGAGTCATGATCAACCACTTGTACCTTGGTATGTTCTGTAATGCATCATGTACGAGATGACCAATCGATGTGGAAGTTCAGGTAATAATTATAAAGGTAACCATTAGGGTTTATATGATCCTTACTTTTGAGGTAATTATGGGTTATTATATATTAAGATGGAAAATGAAAGGCATGAGATAAAATTGAGGTTAAAATATGTTATGATTATTTGTGAAGATTTTATCTCGTTTTGGGGAATGTTTTAAGAATTATATAGTTTTGGAAAAAGGACAACACGCAGACTGTGTGACAACCCATCGCGTCGGACAAAGCTGCGGGAATCGAACCCACAACCAAAGTGTGACTGGTATTTATCGCCTACCACTGGACTACGTGAAGTCCCTGGTTAGTTTGACTAATTCTTTTTAGTTATATGATTTTAGGAATCAAGAGTAAGTTTATTTTGGGTTATCTATGGAAATTATTAACCTATCATGGAGGATATGTGATTAGGTTAATTACTTTTCAATATGAGAATTTAAGAGCAACTGGTGTTATTTGGAGATAAAAGTTAATTTGTACCTTGGAAGACGATGTGATTAAATCCTTCAAATATTTGGGTTTCAATCTTAGTTTGGTTTACTTTGAATAATTTTATGGACAATTGTTTATCGAATGGTCTTCGTTGAACTTTGGGTTTTTTTGGACAAATTTTGGAGATTAAGAATAGATTTTATTTTTATAAAGGATTATACTTTTGTGGATTATCTGATCTCATACTAACAATTTTGGTTTTGTATTTTGTCTAAAGACATGGAAAATATATAGTTCTTTTTTGTGGATTAGGTGATTCTCAAGAAGTTGATTATAGTACTCTTAATGCAAACAAGTCTTCCTAAATACTCGTCTTTTGGAGAAAATATGAGTTTGATTAAGGAATCTAGTAAAAGATGAAAGTCTACGTGACAAGTAAGTATGTTTCATTATGATTTAGTTAAGCTCAAAAATAAATTCCTCAATGAAGAGTAACTTAAAACAAAAATTTTGTCTGTTAACTTTTCTTATTGGGGAATCGAATACCATTTAACCCATCACAAGTTTGTGATTTTCTTATGGTTAAATTTCTCCTAGACATGTTTACTATCACTCTCCATCAGAACATGACCCTTTGTTTTCTCCTCCATGTCCATATTTTCATAATTGTAATTCTAGTATGGGTTAACTCAGGTGACCTTTGTACTTATCTTTCTTTATTTTAAAGTGACTGTTTTACTGACTCTTGTTCCGATGTGGGATTTTCAATGAAGTTTCCAAGCCCAATTTTAAAATTGCGAGGACGCAATTCCCAAAAGGGGGGAAGGATGTAACACCCCAGGTAAATAAAGAATATGACATTTTCACATTTATCCATATTTGTGAATAAAATATTAATATAACTTTAAAGGGGAAGCTATGCTCGATGGCGTACCCAATACGCAACAACGAGTTTCTTGGGAATCTTACGTTGCACTCTAATAATAAAATAATATTATTTTAAATTGTAGTTAACGCCTAACCGTTGTAATGGTGATAATGAACAGAACTAACTAAAAAATGATTATATATGTTTGTCAAATATTTTTACTTTTTACAATAAATGTTAGAGGATTAAAAATGCGAATGAATCCAATTTTAACGTAAACATTCTAATATTCTTTAAAAGGTCGATTAACCGCCTTTTGATGACGAACCTCTTTTAAATCTACTTTTTGACAATTTTATGTGTTATATTTGACAAAATAAAATTCTTCTTTAGAATCGGGACATCAAAATTTACTTTTTGTAATTTTTTGGTATTTTTCCGATAAAGTTCATTTTTTAATAAATAGTGAAAAATGTTGTATTTTAATTCAAAACCTCTTTTTAATATAATTTATTTATATGATTAGATTATCATTTGAATTGGTTTTAAAGTGAAATTAGAATATATTTTTACCATTTAATCCAATAGTGGTCGTTGGAATTAATTTCATCTTGAAATTGGACTTAAACTAGTGTCAATCTTTTGATACTTATTGTTTCATAAAAACACGCTATTTGCTCTGACAGCGGGAATTAATTATTAAATTAATTAATGTAACTTATATGTTTTGAATTTTGTAAAATAGACATCATTTTTTAATTCGGAATATCAAATATAGCTTAGGGTGAATTTTTGGTATTTTTCTGGAAAACTTCAGTTTTTTATGAATAGTGAAACCACTAAGTGGTACTTAAAAAACTGATTTTTTCGTTTAAATGAAATTTTACCACCTCTGTGTTTTGAATTTAAAAAATATGACATACATGGTTGTCATTAAGAAGTAAAATTTGGTTCAATGGGATTAAAATAATTTTTTGGTGAATAGTAACTTTTAAGTTTTAATCGCGATTAGAGGTAATTAGTGTAGTTTAAGGTAAAAATAATGTTTTAATAATATGAAATGACCTAGAAACATGTCCTACCCTCATTGTATGATTCATGGCCGACCAATAAAATCCATGGGTCAACTTGAGGACCCCGTTGATTCACTTTTCTTGGAAAATGACATTAATACCTTTTTATTTAAAGTTAAAATAAAAATGTCACAAACATGTGTTATTCTACTAAAACAATTTTTATATGGGTTATACAAGTCATATTTTTGACTATAAATATTCATTAGAAAGCTAAAAATATTCCCTACATCATTATATTTTTTTTATAATTTTTAGACATTAAATAAATTATATTATTTATGACATTATGATGATGCAGCGATTACCTCATTATTTAACGATTTAAATAAAATGGAAAGATAATGTAAAATATAAGACCTACACATGTCCAAAACCTATTGGATGAGTGTATTTATAACCCTTATCACCTTATCCTCTAAAAAAATCAATGTGGGACCTTTAAAATCCGAAACTCATTCTAAAATAAAGTAACATTTTCTTACTTTCCAAGAGTGCCCCTCCTCTCCTCTTATAAAAGGCCCACACCTCTACCTCCTTACCCACACCTCTCAAGCCTTTGTCTCGGCCCAAACCTGCCCATTTTTTCTCTCCACATCCCTCTATTACTCCTAGAATCCTAACTTTGAGCATAAGTCTTCCCAAGGAAGCCTTTGAGCTCAAATCAAAAAGAGTTACCCGATTTAAAGGTAGTGTCTTCTCTTGTGTTCTTTTGTTTTATTTTGCTTCTCCAAACCCCTAAACTCTTTTTATTCTTTTCTTTTGTAACAACTCCAGTATCTTAAATATAATAGTATGTTTTTATAAGAATAATTAGAGCTACACTTACACACACCTACATCTAATGGTTAAATAACATACTGTTTCTGTGGATGGCGAATTTCTGTCTCATGAAACGATGATTGTTCAACACTCATATAACACCTTCAAAGGTGGCCATTAAGATATAAATATATTTATATATGATATATAATATGTTTATGTTTTACTTAAGCTTCTGTATTTTTCTTTTTTGGCATACCTTTATGTTTTACATTGTGGGTAAAACACGATAATTTCATTTTAGGAAGTGCGGACTACCGCCCCCTCAAAGTGATTTGATTCGTTAATGCCATATGTGGGATGTATAAAGGATAAATTTAAAGTTATTATATATGATTTATGTTACATATAAATGATGAATATAATTCTGTAATTAAAATATACATACCTATCATTTGGTTTTAATTCCATTAATATGACATAGAAATGAAAGTAGCGTTCATGCGTACGTACGGCTTACCGTCTCCATGAACGGTGCATTTCATTTCTTACCTCTAAATGATTATGTAATATTATAAATACATGTATATTATGGATATATATGATATTTATGATATCCAAATCATGAATATCATTCTGGATATAATGAACCTTTGACCACACGAACAACATGTAATTTTGAGAAGTCCACTTTCGACTTAAGAACCAAATATCGACAAAACAAACATTATTAACTTAAATGATTACATAATGTTTATAACATGGAAATAAGTGATATAAAAGTAATAATGAACTTGAAAAGGGTTCTTAATCAAGTAGAAATTAACTCAAGTTTTTTATTCAGGACTTTAAAGAATGATCGAGTCAAGTCGGACCCGAGGTAAGGGATCCTACTCCTCTCTTTCTTTTTAAGTACACTCTTTTATGTCATTACTTTTAAGCTCATATTTCTTATGATTGGGATGTTATTTTATATTACTCCTACTTTACTTTTTATTTTCATATTATGAGAGACCCTATTTTCTCTCATCAATCCATTTTGGAAGTTTTAAGTGGCATCGTTAGGCTGCCGAGTTTTCATAAGGGGTTTTTCATCTCACTTTTAGTCCCGTGAGATTTATGCTACATTTTCCACCATTTCCTTTGAGTGGTGTATGTACTTCCCATTATTATACTCTTTGTGTAATATAATTTCATTTATAGGTATTTACATATTCATTGTATGACCCTTCTTCAATGGGGTGTACGTTTCGAAAGTAACCCAAGTCGGTAAGGGAACCTTTAACCCTCCTCTTTTTAAAAGACTTATTTTGTTATGTCTTTTAATTCACATAATATTATGTCAGTATATGTTCTTCTATATCCTTATTGATGTAAATTTTATGTCCATGTGATGAGATACCCTTTTTATCTCTCATCAACTCTTTTTCTGAATTTTGAAGTGACGTCGTTAGGCTGTCGAATTTTTGCAAGGGAACTTCTTAACCCAATTTTGATTCTTTGGGATAAACTTGTACCCCTTGAATAAGTCGTTCTATGAATATGTGTTAATGTCTTATGATTGTTTTACACTTAATATCCACTTATATTTGGTGTATTCATTTGTCACACATAATTATGTAATTGATTTATCCTTAATCCAAGGATACCGTCTTTGTAAGGAACATCGTCTCAATCTCCTTTCATTGAGGCATATTTTGTTTTATACACAAATTTCTTATATACGGTGTATAAACCACTTTTACTTTTACATTTATCCAAAAGGAATATTTTTTATACGAAGTGTTTTACTAAACGTCAAAAGGGAATTTTTTTGTCGTACGTATGCGGTGACAATGAATTCTCCGCCGTCGTGACCATTATTTGAGTTTCGGCTTCCTCTACAAGCCATACTTTTTTTTAAAATGAAAAATAAATACCATGTTTTACTTTTATTTTATTTTGGTATTGAAGATGGTTTTCATAATGTTTTTATTATATCAATGTGTTGTATTGATATCTTGTGATTGAAATGTGGAAATGTTATGTTTCCTTTATGCATGTTTTATGTGATACGATTATGTGATGGTTCTTGGGAATTATTATGAAGACGGGTGGTTCTGTGGTAAACTAAGGGCGGGTGAGCCCGATATAGCTCTCAAATGCATTGGGTAATTCGAAGGGGTTAAACGTTAAGGTTTCTCCGAAGAGATTTAGGGAATATACTATGATGGGTATTCCAAACGTAACCAAGAGGGTTACTCCCTACGTAAGAATGTTATGAATGCCTAAAGTTACCTTTATGCCTTATGATTTCTATGTTTTATTCATGATTTGATGAGGTATATTAAAGTGCTTATGTTTTATGAGTAAAGTATGATTTCATTGATTCTTATGTATACATGTGCTCATTTTTCCTTTCCATATTTTTATATCCCTTACTGAGCTTTTTATGCTCATCCCAAGTTTTTGAAATGTTTTTCACAGGTCAAGGGAAAGGTGCATGATATGATGATAGTGTCAAGGAAATGTAAAGAAAGAATCCATGTTTTATTTTAAATCTGTTTCCATTGATGGAAAAAAACGAATTATATCTTTTATCTAACCACATTGTTTAAATGTGGAATGTAATTCATGATTTATGATCTAATTCTCTAAAACTCTAAACCTGAAAAGATCCTCAATGTGAATTATTAATTTAATTCAATATTAAGTAAGGTTTAAGTATGGGGCCTTATATAATCCATAATAATTCATTAATATCTTCCATAAATTCTACACACAAACTATTATGTTAGACATATCATTTGTAATACATTTCTTCATAACCTAGGGAAATGGAAACATAATAAGGGATGAGCTCAAATTCTCGGTAAGTTTAAATATAATAGATAACAATAAAAGATCATAAGTGGGCATAATATGATCATAAATAATATGTAAATAATAGATATCCAAAAATAACACTATAATAAAATGATTCTGAAAATATAATACATACATAGATAACAATGGAAATGAAAAGACCACATGGATAAGAAATATCCTTGATATTTTGAAATCATTTTAAGAGAAATATTTTATAAAATTATGAGAAAAATAATTTATTTAATAAACCATAAAAACATAGAGATAAATTTTCATATAAAAGGACTAAGATGGTGGAAAGTTGTGTTCACATAGAAAATGTTAAAAAGAGATGCTTTTCAAACTTTGACAAAAATTACCCATACTAAAAACATTAAAATTTTATTTAAAACTTTTAAAGAAGTTAAATATATAGAAAATGACCTTAATAAATTATTAAGTCATGGATAAGGACATTCCTAAAATCATCCAATGAATATGGACATGTAAAAAGGGAGGTTCCCGACCAAAAAAGAAAAGGTAGGATTAGTTTCCTTACAACAAGTAAATAATGATCCAAGGGGGAAATGAAATAGGGATAATATAATTAAAACCCTAAGAATTTATAGTGTAGAATAAAATGATAGGATTTTTAGATAGAAAATTATACAAATTCCCATATGGGTTATCTTTCAAAAGTAATATCTATTTGAAAATGAGATTACTGATGAAACCCTCACGATATTGGTGACATAAGAATCAAAGGATATTGAGAGGAAGGTCATGAAACATCCTAAAATGGAAGATATTTTCATAAATTAAAGTAATGGTTTAGTAAATATACCATATAAAATAAATTTTAGTGTTCAATATCAAAAATATCTCATGGATTTGAAAATGATACAAAGAAACCCTTACCTTAATTTCTGACTTTCACTAAGGAACTTGAATATCCTTAATAACAAAAAAAACTAAATTAATCACCTATTTCATAAAAAATTTCATATATATAACCTTTTATAAACTTCATTTATAATTATTATCTACATGTATATTAGTTATTTATTATTTATTTTCAATATCATGTGTGAGTAATCACAATCGTTCTGATCTAGTTTCATAGTAGTGGTGTTGTTATTCATTATTCTCCCAAATTTAATCATTAATAGATAATAAAAGGTATTATAATTTATGAATTTTAATTATTTATAATTTTATAATTTAATTCTATGTTATTTTTGGTTAATATCCTTAAATATGGAGTTGGAGATGATCATGTTTTGGTGATGTTTAACAAGTGTGTATTGGTATCTTAATTAATGAGTTTAATATTAATTTTACAATTACAAAACCAAAATAAAATCATTATTTACTTATTTATATATTATGTTATTATTATTTAAGTTATCGTAGTCATACATTATTTTTATAAGTTTTTGAACCATATTTTAATATTTTTTAATAAATAATAAATAAAGTATATGAAAAACTAGATATGTTACTTCATGGAGGCAGTAATTCACACAATGCATGGTTAACATTTTCATTTCTTAGAGGATGAGAGGGAAAGAAGATGTATTATAATTTTTATATTCATAATAATATTTATATTATATAATTCACATTTATTATTCAATTTTACCCTTATAACTAGCTAATGTAGGTGGTGGTGAATAATAGAAGTTGTTGCTTCGTGGAGGCAGTATTCAACACAACACACGAATGGCGGTTTTGTTTTTCTTAATGAAAAAGGGGGGAGGTGGTTAATAGTTATTCCCAAGGAATAATAAAAAAATTTATAAAAATAATATTTATGTCATTATACATAAATTAGAAAATTATATTTTGTAAATTAAGTAAGAAAAGAAAATAAGTTAGGGAAAAAAGAGTACTCATGTTGAGGAATTAGGCTTTCCCTTTGGAAGAATCCTTAGAAATGGAGGTCTTAAGAAAATATCTTGTGACCAGAGTCTCAAGAAGAATAAATTTGATTATAGGGGAAGTAAAAATGGTATATTTTCTAGAGAAAACCTAATTTTTATGGTTATATTGAAGGGGTGTTGAGAGACCCCTTTTATAAGTTGTGAGAATGATATTTTTATAAATATTTAAAATTAATATAAATAGAGAACATGTTTAACATGTCAAGAAGAATAAAAAATGCATAATAATATATTGGGGTATGATATAATTTCTATAATACCTCAACAATTCATTTTAACATATGTTTTTAATTCCTTTACTCTTATAATTTTTACTTTTTTCCATTTTTGGCTTTAATATGGTAACTAATTTTTACCAAAGTAATTTAATTTTAATGAATAAAAATAAAACAAACCTTATTAAATAATTTGGACCAACAGATTCAAAATATTAAATCTATTTTTTCAGATAAAATTTCTTTGTGTAAGAAAACTCAATTTCAACATTATTGCATGTGACGTGTAAAACCCCATTTTTAGAAAAAGTATATTTCTAATATTAAAATGTATGTGTAGGATAAAATTATCAATTTTTTGAATTTAATAATACCAATTAGTTTATTATAAAAAAATAAAAGTTTTTTATCTTTCAGATCATACCAAACCCAAATTTTTCTAAAATAATTTTTAATTAAAAGAAAATACAAGACAGATTCTTTTATTGGAAAGTATTACTTAAGTTAATAAAATTTTAAACATTAGTTTTTGAAATTCAACATATTATTTTTAATATGTATATTTTTTCTTCTTAAATACATATTAAATCAATTAAAAGGTTTTATAAACTTTTAGTTCTTGCTTATAAATTCATAGAATTTACATTTGTTATAAAAACTATATTTTTCACTATTCACCTAAAAATAAAATATTTTAAAAAAATATAAAAAAAGTCATGTTAAACTAATATTGAAATTATAAATCCAAAAAAATGGTTTTTTAAATTTAAATTATAGAATTTTCTATTTTAAATTTTAAATAAAATCATAAAATATAATGAAAAACTATTTTTTAAATAAAATAGCCTTTCAAAGTATTTACCATTCTTATTCTTATTTCATATCAATTAATAATCAAATTAGTGTTATTATATTATATATATTATTCATATAAATAATATAACTTATCAATAATGTATTTAGTTTCTTAAAATAAATCATATAAAAGCATATTTTTATAAAGGTTTCATTTTAAAGCATAAATAAATCTTATTAGTTATTTAGCTACACTAATAGAATTTTTATCAATATATTAGTATTAATAATGACCTTTATTTTTAATTTTAAAAATAATTCATAATTTTATTAGATCTATTTTTACCCACCAATCCTATGGCTATATCTTAACAATTATATAATGTTTTGTGGTTCGTTTTGGTTTGGTGTTGTGTGTGAAGAAATCTATTAAACATAATAGGTTTTAATGGAATATAGAATTTAAGATCTTTGGTGTTATATTTTCCCCCATTAAATAAATTCCATCCTCATAATTTTAATTTTCACTCACTAATAAAATTATTTAAGGGTATCTAAATGATAGGAATAACTCATGATATATTTTTAAATAAGGAATCTACCTTAATATCCTAGGTACGACTAGAAAACAAATATTTTCTCTTTATCGTGTTAAACTATTACTTCATTTTTCCTCCAAATTTTTTTTCTCTATGTACTTGTTTTCAACATATGAATCATATATAGTTCCATTGATACATTCCCCGGGTGCCTCTTCACACATTCTTAACACATAGAAAATTGAATCTTCTTTTCTTTATCATATTTATCACCCGAACTTCCATGGGACACCATCCTTCTCCTCTTTGTTGGGTTTTGGAACTCAACTATGTTCATCATGTTAATCATAATTCTTGATAGTTTGTTTGGAATAATAAAAAATATCTCACTTCTATTCGTATCCTATTAGGTTTCTTATTGGGAAAATCTTTGTATTATCCATGGAATTCATTATTGACTTGATTCCTTTCGGCTTTAGCCATTACTAAAACCAAAATGATTTAACGTGGGTTATGAATACAAAAATATAATTATTTTAAGATAATTACCTAAAAATTTCAATCTCAAAATTTATTACTCTTAAAAATTATTATATTTTCTTTTTCTTCAACCAAAATCACTCTTGGTTCATTCTAGGTTTCTTTAGGTTGTGTTATCTCATACTCCTTAACCTAATTCCATAACATGGATAAGAAATTAATCCTTCATAATGTATTATAAATATAATGTGATTAACCAAAGCATATCAACTAGGAGTGTCTAGCCAGGTGTGTAGTCTTAATCCCACTCATCATGCATTAGAGTGACGATTGATTTGACGCTCAACCATTCTTTTTCAGGGTGATTACCTCAAGGCGCATCTATTATATAGTTTCATCCAATTGTTTATATCCATACAAGGATGTAATTATATATTGAACCACATAATCTATACTTTACCAAAATATTGGGATGTTATCCTATACTTCGACCCATCCCTTAGACTTATCCCTAAGTTTTTCACTAAAGTTATTTTATCTTAAACCCTAAACAATATAAAACATTCAATATTTTCTCATCCAACCTAAAATTTTATTTATAACTTTTAAATTATGATCAAATTTAACTTATCACCCTTATTTTGTCCTCAACTAACATCCTAACCTATAAAGTTTTCTAAACCCTGCTCTAATACCAACAATGATGCCTCAAACCTGCACTCCTAGATCTTGTACTAAAAACACATAATTTAGATACTATCTTTGATACTAACTATAGATTTTCATACATAACTATCTCATAATTACAATACTTAAATAAAATATTTAATTAAATGCATTCCCAACACCTTTTAGGTTTATATATTTAGAGAATTGGTACAAATAATAGACTAATAAAGCTCATGTCTTTCTCAAATAATGGATATTTTTTACTATATATAAGAAACTACTTAACCCATAATAATTCTTCGACATCTCCCATAAATTATCCACACAAGATATTTTTTTATACATATCATGTGTAATAAATTTCTTCATAACTTGAGGAAATAGAAATATAATAAGGGATAAACTCAAATTATTAGTAAAGATAAAAATAATATATAACAATCAAAGTTAATAAGTGAGAATAATATGTGCATAAATAATATGAAAAGAATAGATAAATAAAATAATACCATAATAGAAAGAAATCGAAATCCTAATATATTCATAGATAACAATGTAGATTAAAATATCACATAGATAATAATAACTGGTTCCTTAACGATGAAATGAATAATGTCAAACAGCTAATTCCATTCCCTAATACAAACATCATGATCTTAAATATCATGATCTTACCATAAAGGCCCTATGTATAGGCAATATTTATTCTAGGTAGGCATACACCAAAATATCCAATCTATTTTGTCTCATGAGACCAATCGATGCATCTAGGGGCTATTACAAGCACTGTCCATCACTAGTTAAGTTCAATGCATTCATCATATAAAGGAATGAATAAACTATAAAATACATTACCAAATTTTCTTAATAATAAATAAACATGTTTATTGAAATAATGAGTATACACATTGTCAATATTTCCCCAATTAATAAGTGTGATATCTTTTTATATATGAACCATCAAAGTAACACCCTATAGAGTGAAGGTAATATGGTTAAGTCAATAATTTCCCTTATAAAATGACATGTGGAATCTAGGTTAACACCCTCTAATAAAAAAAATATAGAGTGTTCTTAGAGGAAAAGTTATTAGAAGAAAAATCATGTATATAATGGAGGATGATTTGGAAAGACAAAGGCGGTGATGGATCATTCCATTGATATAAATGAATATTTCATAATCCATCCAGAGAAATAAGTTGGATGGTATCATTTTAATAATATCCTCAGTCAATTATAAGATTTTTCAAATAATAATAACTTAGATGGAAAACACTTTTTGGAGTTTTAGAAAAATCACTTGGGAAATAAGAAATATGCTTGATATTTTGAAATTATTTTAAGAGAAGTATTTTATAAAACTATGAAAAATAATAATTTTCTTTAAAAAACATGAAAAAATATAGATAAAGTTTCATATAAAATGACAATGGTGGAGAAAATATGTGTTCACATGGAAAATGTTAAAAAGATATTATTTTACACTTTAATGAAAACAGCCCATACAGAAATATTTCAAAATTTATTTAAAAATTTTCAAGAAGTTAAAGTAATATAAAATGACCTTAATAAATAATTGGTGAATAGATAATTACATTCGCAAAATCATCCATTAAATATGGATGTGTAAAAAAGGGAGATCCCCAATTGAAAAGAAAAGGTAGGGTTGGTTTCCTTGCAATGGGTAAATAATGGTCCAAGAGGGAAAATGAAATAGGGATAAGACAATTAAAACCCCAATAATTTCCATAAGAGAATAAAATTATAGGGTTTTTAGAGGGAAAATTATACAAATTTCCCTGATGAATTTTCTTTTAGAAGCAATCACTATTTGAAAATGAGATTGGCAGTAAAACCCTCATGGTATTAGTAACATAATAATCAAAGTATATTGAGAGGAAGATCATGAAATCTCATGAAATAGAATATATTTTCATACATGTAATAAATATGGTAGTGAATACACTATAAAAAATAAATGATGGTGTGAAATATCAAACATATATCATGGATTTGAAAATGAGACAATGAAACTCTTACCTTAATTCCTAACTTCCACTAAGGTGATTTAATTTTATATATATATAAAATTAATCACATGTTTTTTAACCTTTTAATATCTAAAAACTTTTATAAAATTAATTTATAATTATTCTTTAAATGTATATTAGTTAGTTATGATCTATTTTCTATATCAGGTGTGAGTAATCTTAATCATTCTGATCCGGTTTCATAGTAGCGGTGCTGTTCTTAATTCTTCTTCAAAATTTCATCATTACCAGATAATAAAATGTACTATAATTAGATATTTTTAGTTATTTATAATTTTATAAATTCATTCTATGGGATTTTTGGTTACAATCCTTAAATATAAAGTTGGCGATGAGCATGTTTCAATGATTTTTAACAAACAGATGTTGGTATCTTAATTAATGAGTTTAATATTAATGTTACCGTTACATGACCAAAATAAAATCATTATTTTCTTATTTAAATCATATATTATTAGTATTTAAGTTCTCTTATCCTTCCATGATATTACTTTATATCATTGTTCACTTAAGTGGATAGACCAACCCAAACGTGAACATACCATAATTAATGTATGATTATGATTATGAAATTTTTATTTTATTAATCATATTTATATTATATAATTTTCATTTATTCTTAAATTTTATCCATATAACTATCTAAGAGAGGTGGTGGTGAAAAACGGAAGTCATCGCTTCGTGGAGGCAGTAATCCATACAACACACGAATGATAGTTTCATTTTACATAATGGAAAAGGGAAAGGGTGGTTAATAGTTATTAAATTGGAATAATAGAATTCAGTATTAAAATAATAACAACTTAATTATATATGAATTATAAAATTAAATTTGGTAAAGTAATTGATAAAATAAAATAATTTAGGAAAATAGAGTACTCGTGTTGAGGACATGAGATTTCCCTTGGAAGACTCCTTAGAAATTGAGGTATTAGGACAATCAATTATGAATAGAGGTTAAAGGATAAGAAATAGGATTATAGGTTAAGAAAAAAGGGTACATTTTCAAGTGGAAACATAATTTTTAGGGTTTTCTTAAAGGGGTTGTGAGAGGCCCCTTTTATAAGTGGTGGAAATGGAAATTTTTTAAATATTTCAGATTAATATAAAGAAATCACATGTAAATAAGAATCCAAAATGAATAAAAATGGATTTTGAAATGGGATAAGGTTAATAATCCCACAAAAATCATTTCCACACATGTTTTTAAGTCATTAACTCTTATAATTTTCACTTATATCAACTTTGGTTTTACCATGGTGACTAATTTTTACATGAGCAATTTAATTTTAATGCCTAAAAACAAAATGGACCTTATTACATAATTTATACCTATTTATTAAAAATATGAAATCAATTTTATTATATATAGGTTATATTTTTAAGAAAACTCAATTTTAACATTAGTGTATGTGACATGTAAAAACTAGTTTTTTATAAAAAAAAGCGTGTTTTTAAGCTTAAATTTTATGTGTAGGATAAAATTATCAATTTTTATTTTAAAAATATAAACTAGTTTATTATAAAAAAAATAAAATTTGTGTATATTTAAAATCATTTCAAAACCAAATTTTACCAAAATAATTTTTAATTCAAATAAAAGACAAAACAGTTTCTTTTATTGGAAAATATTACTTAAGTTAATAAAATATTAAACATAGGTTTTAAAAATTCAACATAGTAATTTAAAATGTATAATTTTACTTATTAAATAAATATTTTACCAATTAAAATTTTATATACACTTGTAGTTCTTGCATATAAATTTATAAAATTTATAGTTTTGGTAAAAACTATATTTTTCACTATTCACAAAAAAAATCAATTATTTTAGAAAAATATCAAAAATTAATCTTAAAATAATGTTGAAATTATAAATACAAAAATGAATTTTATTTTGAAAATTTCAAATTATATATTTTCCTATTTTATAATTTAAATAAAATGATAAAATATAATGAGAAATTGTTTTTTATAGGAAAATAATTTTTCAAAGTATTAACCATTATTGTTCTTATTTCCTATCAATTAATAATAAAACTAGTATTATTATATTATATATATTATTCATATCAATAATATACCTTATCCATAATATTTTTAGTTTCTTAAAATAAAGCACATAAAAAAGAACATTTTTTATAAAGGTTGCATTTTAAAGCATAAATCGATCTTAATAGTTATTTAGATGAACTAATTGATTTTTTATCAATGAATTAGTATTAATAATGAACTTTATTTTTATTTTTACATATATTTCATAATTCAGTTGACTCTATTTTTACCTACCATTTTTATGGCTACATCTAAAAAGTTATATAATGTTCTATGGTTCATTTTGGTTTGGTATTGTGTGTAAAGCAAGACATTGAACGCATTATCTTTTAAAGAAAAATATAATTTAAGATATCAAGGTGTTACAGTTCACTTTAGTGTTATCTTCAACTATGATAGGGTCATATTTTATGCTATGATATGATTAAAATAATGAATTTACATTGAGTGGCCAATTATGATATCCTATATCATATGGCATGATCATATCACTGCTTACAATATTGTATATCCTAAAACATTCCATGGTTCAAAACTTATATTGTTTCTTATAATAAACAATATGGTTTCTATTTTATTCATTTTAAAAAATGATTCCAGGAATCATTTGAAGTGTGACATTACTATGATACCACTGAAGGGTTTCTAAGAATCGATAACACTTATTCAAGTAGAGGAAGACAACAAGAAACTCTAAACCAGGATCTCTATTCTATGAAACTGAAACAATGTGTAATATAAGATGAAGAAACTTGTGTACCTTACACTGAAGATGGTGCAACTCATTTCTTCAATTACACTATTTAATGAATAACATTGAGAAACAACTAATGGGTTCCTTCCTCTTTGGTGTATCTATAGACTAGCCTAAATCAAAAATTGATTAAGTAAAACCCTCCTTCCAACCATGGTATACTAGTACCTCTTGGGTGGCTAAGTAAGAATGATGAGAGGGCTTTAGGAGAATCAAAAATAATTATAGATTAGTTCTAATCACCATCTCAATTGATCAATCTCTTTTATATCATCATCAAGACACACTCAAACCTTCCATGCATTTACTTTAATGTTATGAAACCTTCAAGTAAATGTCATTGGTTATGACGTTTGTAACCATTGACCATGCACTTAAAATTTAATTGCATTCTAGATTCTCCCAAAAAAATTTCATCATATGAAACATAATAATCAATGATATCTTACATAGATGATGATTCAAACATTAATTTTTGATTCTCTACTATCCATGTTAATCATATGATACAATTAACCAAATATCATAACCTTTACAGTGCTTTTATTATTGGGATCACATAGGGATATGTCCAACACTGAGAGGGGGTGAATCAGTGTTGGTATACTTATTTATCAAATTTTACTTTTTATCCCTTTATCACCTCTTCACTTATTCAATGAACTTATCTCTATATCTATCTCTTCTTTAGTTGATGTACAAAAATAGAACGTGAATGAAGCACAAGAGAATTCTAGGATTTGTTATCATGGTTTTCCTTCTTTTTAGGATGACTATGTCCCCAGTGAAACATGGTTGTTATCCTACACACGCCTTCCTTATCATCATCATTGTTCTTTATTTATTAAAGGGGACACAAAAAAGGGGGAATAGGGGAATGAAAGGGAGAAGGCCTACGAGGGCCTGAAATTATGAAGGCCGAGGGCATCCCCTTTAATGAGGATTGCACAGTCAGGTTTCAGATGGTTTGGATTATAGAAACATGAGGAGCCCGAACCATTCACTGCAATATTTTCTAGAAAGTTGTACACCTTGTTTCCCTCGCGCCATGTGTGCCTTAAGCGGATGTTATTAGAGAGAAGGGTGCAACACTTTCTGATGGGGTAAGAGATGGACCAGGGGGTATTACCAACACCTTGAAAATAGTTAAAAAGGATCATAGAGTCCATTTCTCCCTCTTCGATGACTATTCCACCTTGCTTGCAGAGGAGGAGGCCAGAAAGAAATGTGAGGGCTTCGACTTGGAGAGATGAACCCTTGCCAAGGGAGATCATGATGGCCATCACCATGGTGCCCCAGGAGTCCTGAACCACCCCACCTCCCCTCATGACACCCACAGAGAATAAGTCGTCTGTATTGAGCTTTAGAACCGAGATAGGAGGATGCCACCGAACCCAATGGCCACTGGGAATACTAGCTGCAGTCTGAACCTGGAGAGTCGGGAAGAGAATTTGAAGAGAATGTGCCTCCCGCTAATTGTCGATACATCTGATCAGATCGAGAAAAAGGCTGCAGGCATGGGTGAAGATGGCAGTGGCAGATGAGCCAATACCCTCAAATCTGCCTTTATTTCTGGCTTGCCAGATGCACCAGATACTAGCATGGAGAATAAAGGATCAGGAAATGCTCTACAAACCCTTATTGCCCGAGCCGTGAAACTAGCGGCCAAAGAAGGAGGCATCAAGCGGAGGGAGAACATTAATGGGAGTGAAGCTTCCAAGGGATGACCAAACCTCTCACACCCACTCTACTTCAAAAAAACAGGTGCTCACTGCTCTCCTCACAGGGGACTGTGCAGCACATGCATCTGGAAGGAAGGGAAACTCTACATTTATTGATGTTTTCATCAATGGTGACAGCATCATGTCTAACCCTCCAAGTGAGGAAGTTATATTTCATTGGAATTTTCTTGGTCCAAAGAAGACCATTCCAATGATGATCCTGCGGTTGAGGCATGAGAGAACGGCGATAGTACTTTGAGGAGAAAGAGCCCGAGCATGAGGGGTTAAAAACACATTTTTCTGGCTCCACTGAGATGTTGATGAGGTGAAAGATATCAAGTTGGTCCTTGTTAAGAACTTCCTCGATGAAAGCTGGAAATCTGCTGGCCTCTTCATATGAAATGTTATATGCTGGACAACCAGGGAAGCCAAGGGGATCACCCAACCAGTTGTCATGCCAAAATGACACATTACCTTTTCTGATAATCCACTGGACATTGGGGTTGGATAACAAAGAAGAGAGGAAGGAGCAAGGACATGAATGGAGACTTGTTATAGTTTCCACTCAAAACACTGTCTGCTAGAGGGTCACCCATGGTCTTACCCCATAAGGGATCTCTTGGTGAAACATCAAAACTCCCTCTTATTTCTTCAATACATAGGTATTCTTATTTTTTATTGGATGTAGTATCAACTCTTCTCAATTTCCTTCAATTTTTAAGATATTAAGTGTCTCGGAGTCAGGTTCTTTTCCATTTTTTCAACATGCAGGATGTTTGCAATTTACACACAATCAAGATTCTCACAAATTATTTCTTCTTCTTCTGATATTTTATATTCACTTCACCTTTTGAATATGGCATCTCAAATTTCCAAAATCTATGACATTTATGTTCCTAAAATCTAGGTTTATTCAAACTCATCCTTCCAGTCTTCCTTTCAATTTTGATTCTCCTTTTTTAGATCTTTTAGAAGACTCATCTTTTGGATTCTCCACACAATATTTAAATATCAAGATCTTAGCTTCTCTACAAATACCACATCTTCTAATTCATTTAAAATATTCTTCCACATCCACAAAGCTTCATGTATGGTGATGTGGTAAATTTTTCTTGCAGTCATGGATAAATATCATCATCCCAGCACCTCCCTTGGTTGGTCCTCCTTTCTTCTCGACATGAATCATGATCCATGTGTGATTATGACATTTTATCCATGAAGGAAAGATCAAAAGAATCATATGATTCTATTCAGAATATTTTCATTCTAAAAAATCATGATTATATAGCATTTCCAAATCCTTCAGTAAAATTAGAATTTTCCAAAATTAAAATATCATATGAGGATCTTAATCATTATACACAGATAAAAATGTCTTACAAGAATCTTAGACATGCTCTAAGATTCTCAAATATTATATGGTGTTCTTCAAATATCGTATAGGGAGCCAAAATTCATACATGGGTTTTTAAATATCATGCATGCTATTGAAAATTCATATGTAGATCCTCAAATGTCTTATAATCATACATAATATCATAGAGGATCTCAAATGTCTTATAAACACACAAATATCATATGAAGTTCTTACCTTTATCAAATTTTGGAAAACTTGAATCTCTTATATATAACATAATTCTATTATGTGTATTAGAAATATCTTACGTGCAATAAAAAATTCATATGAGTATGATGTTGTCCTTTTTCAATTTCTTCTAACTCAAAAATTCTTATATATAACTGAATTTACTTACGCATGACAAAAATTTATTGTAACACCCCAAGGTTTTGGAAATAAATATAGAATTCAATTTTATAATCTATCCTCTTCTATGTTTTTAATTTCAAGAATTGTTCATCTACAATTGTGTTCAGTATGTTATTTGGAGTCTGTTAGAACAAACTTTTTTTTGGTGAATAGTAACATACCCTTATGAATAGTAATATGAATAGTAATATGACCTCATGAATAGTAAATATTATTATTATTTTATTTTACCAAGGCAATAGGATAATAGGATGTTAATTAATTTTCCAATGTCACATAAAACTAGTTGCACTTAAATATTGTTATTTTTTTGAATTAACTGTGACCTTATTTAGAAATTAAATTAATAATATTTAGAAAATTATTTTTGAAAAATGGATTTCACTTTTGAATTCTACACGTCAAAAAATGGTAGGCGTAAATTTTTGGTATTTTTCTGAAACTCTTGAATTTTCAGTGAATAGTGAAATACGATAAAATACCGTATAATCAATTTATTAGTAAATATGCACTATTTATGACATCATAAGTGATGCAAGGACACTTGCTTCAAAATCACATGATATTATCACTATTTAGGTCCACTTTTTTGAGATTATTCATAGTCTTGATAAAAATATTATAATAATGATTAAAATAATCTAAAAAACCTCCCCTCCTCCACTATAAATACCACCATCACTCCCCTCTTCCTCCCACACCTCTCAAGCCTTGAGCATTGTCTAAATTCTGCCAAATTCCTTCCCCAATCTTCTTCCCCACGTCCTAGAGCTGCTGGTCTCACCAAAAGACCAAGACCAAAGCCCTTAAAGAGGATCTCAAGGAGAAGAGATCAAGAGGTAAACATCCTCTTTCATTTTCATTATTTTCTTCCATTTTATGTTATTCTCTTCCTTTCCCTTTTTCTTTTGTTGGTATATTTCATTAAATATTTCCTCTTACTGTCCAAAGTTTGTATGATGATGAGATATTCCATTCCTCTCATCAATCTTGTTTTTATGAAATTTTAAGAGACGTCGTTAGGCTGCCGAATTTTTGTAAGAAATTTCTCATGTTTTCTTCATTTCATGATTCCTTTCTCTTCTTTCTTCACCCCCTCTTATCCAAGAGGCATGAAATCTCCAGAATCATGTATATTCTGGATGTTTTCATGTTTATGGAAAATTACAAATCATTATTCCTCTCCTCTCTTACTTATTTAAAGAATCAAAAAACATTGTCCATTTGTGTCGAATTACCGATATCGTGGACGATGTATTTTCAATTTCCATTAATTATTTCAAGTATGGTCATGAAACCATTTATATGGTTGAACCAGGTTATAATATATGTTTTATGACTCATATAAGGTTCTGGAATTCTTTTGTACTCATGATTCAAATTTATAAGACTAAATGAGGTTGTAATTATCAAAGAACCACTTAAATAATCTAAATGAACATAATTAATGTTTTAACTTATTAATCATCATCATCTAAAGAATCAAAGTGATAAATGGTAAAATTTATGGTACTGGAAATATTTAAATACTACTCCTTTCCAATTCTGGAGTTTCACTTCCAATCAACAAGAATGATTCATCATGAACCGATCGTGAAAATCACAAAAGAACTCACCCAAAATAATGCAAGGAACAAAATACTAACAAATAAGGTGTCACGACCCGACCCAATGGGGCTCGAGCCGCGACTCCCCAAGCCCGCCTCCAATAGGCCAGGGGCTGGCGACCAGCGCCGAGTAGGCTATCACACACATGGGAGGCATTAGCCTAAGGTACCTGTACACACGCACCCACAAACACCTCCATGCAACAGTGCAGAGATATAGAAACTGAAAAGTAAATGCATGCATACAATCTATCCCAAACCAGAGTGCAACAGCAAAAGTACAAGGGCAAAACAGGGCCCACCAAAAGAAAACTACAAAGCGCGTCCAACCTGCTCCGAAGAAGGGGAACGCTGCCACAAACACCCGCCGGAAAACTCCCTCGGCACAGCTCCGGTAAACACCCCGGTCAACCCGCTCACTAAGCTCCGCCTGCTCCGGATCCTCCTGGGACTCCGTCAAAAGGCCTGTGGTCTGCACAAGACACAAACATGTGCGGGCAAAGCCCGTGCAGGGGTGAGTATAAACATACTCAGTAGGCACCCCAAAAACCCAAAACCCAAGGGAGCAACTGAAAGACAACAGTCCGCTCAACCCAGCCAGAGGGAACCCAGACGAGAGAGAAACTCCATCTCGTGACCATCCTCGGCTAAACACAACTAGTCAGCTCAGCTCAGCTCAGGTGTATGCCCATACATACACCTTGAACAATCCAGATATACACAGCTCACGCCACAAAGCCACAAGAGGTACCGACCTCGTCACCAGCAACTGTCCACAACAAGGAGAGTACACCACGAACACTGTCATACCAGATGACACTCATCCGAGAGATACACTCCATCGGGATACTCGCAAACATCTCAGACGCTCGCCCGAGAGACCACGCTCGTCGGATAGCTTCACTGAGGAAACATCGCTGATACACTACAACCACCAAACTCCTCGGATAGGGGATCACCGCTAGGGTCCGCTAGGGGATACCAAGACCCGCTCCGGGATACGTAGCTCACAGATAGGGGATCACTCCCAGGGTCCGCTGGGGGATACCACAACCCGATCTGGAATACGTAGTTCTCACAGATAGGGGATCACACCCAGGACCCGCTGGGGGATGCCACAACCCGAACTGGCGCTCGACAGAAGCTCCACACTCAGATAGAGGATCATCGTCCATATAAAGATGGTCACGACGATACCAGAACCCTATCTGGTATAACTCGCGATGTAGGGGATCGAACTGACGATGCCACAACCCTACCGAAACCACGCGCTGAGTAGGGGATCGCATAAGCAACGATACCGCAACCCTACCGACACCAAGCGCTGAGTAGGGGATCGTATAACCAACGATATCGCAACCCTACTATAAACATCATGCTGAGTAGGGGATCGTAAACCCGACGATGCCACAACCCTACTGTGCACGACCCACCGCGTAGGGGATCATATTCCTGATGATGCCACAAACCCTACGGGGTTAACCTGCTAGATAGGGGATCGCCGCCCGTAAATAAGCGGTCACAGCGATACCAAGAACCCGATCTAGGGTAAAGATGCTAGAGGATCCACTCCGGGCCCATCGGAGGGATACCACAACTCTAACAGTTTAAACATCCCATCGAGAGGATCACAAACCCATACGAAGGTTGTGATACCACACGAACCCTCCTAGGAACGAACCAAGGAAGAACCCTCAACCACTGCTGGTCCAAACGTCGCTACCCGGGCGACTCGCCCCAAAGCCACACTGCGCACCTCCGAAGCCAAAATCGAGGCCACCATCGCGTTCCACGCGGAAAAACACGCAGGATAGGCTGTTTACTCACCCGAAACGGAGCATCGGTGAAAACGACACTATTCACCGTAGCTAGCTCGCGCGGGGCCCACGCTACGATCCCGAAACCCATCGAGTGGATCACACCACGGCGATCCCCTCGGAAAAACAAGCGGAATCGAATACTCGCTCGCCCAAAACGGACACCCGGTGAAAAAGGTACTATTCACCGAAGGCCAGCTCGGGTGGGGCCCACGCCTGGATTCCGAAACTCATCAAAGGGAACGCACCATTGCGATCCTCTCGGAAAAACACACAGGATCGACTATTCATCCGCCAAAATCGGACTCCTGGTGCAAAAGCTGCGTTTCTCCGCAAACGCCAAAATCCAGCCTCGTGGGGCCCGCACCCCGTTCTCAGTCCCAACACCCGGAAACCATCTCAAAAAGTCCGTCGTACCATTAGGGTCTCAACGCCACTGACGACACGTCAATCGGACGCTCCGGGTAGAAGTTACAACGACCCGAAGTCGTAAAATAATAAAATAATATTATTTTATACGACTTTTCTAACTCCCGGGCCACGATCCCGAACCCTTAAACCCTCAAAGTGAGTTCAAATGGTCCGTCTCGACGCAAGGAGCGCGTCGCCGCAAACGGCTCGCAAATCGGAGTTACGGTTTGCGAGTTACGAGGGTTTAAAGAACCCCCGGAACATTCTGGCCGGACCACCGCAGGGTCGCCGGAAACCACCGCGCCGCCGCCGGACTCCGCCGCGCCGCCGCCGCCGCCGCCGGAAACCGCCGCGCCGCCGCCGCGCCGCCGCCCTGCCTCGCCGGATTCCGCCATGGCCGCCGCGGGTCTCGCCGGAAAACCGGGTTTTTCGCCGGAAAACTTCCGGGAGCCACCGGGAGCACCCCGGTGCTCCAAATTCAGATCCGAAACATGTTTCGGAAAGCTCGGGACCCGAACTATACAAATCTTATGAAAATTTGGAGAAAAACAACACAAAAACGGGATCCGGGATTGTAAAACTCAAACCGCCTACCTGTTGGCGGATCGCCGAAGCTTCGGGTGCAGATCGACGACGGCGACGCCCTGAAGCTCGATCTGCTGACGATCGGCGCTGAAAACGGACGCCCGGAGCTCAAATCGGCGAAGAACGAAGAGCGGAGGAGGTGGTTCCGTCTGCTGCGCGTTGGAGGTGAGTGGAAAGGAGATATGATTATTTCCTATTTTTTTTTATTTAAAAACCTCCAGCAACACAACGCCCCCGACCTCGCGCCCGACGCGGACAAAGTTGAGGTCACCCCTAGGGTAAACGCGCCGTTCTGAACGCAATGGCGGACTCAGATTTTCCATCCGAGACTCCGTTCAGAAGTTATTTGAGCCGACGCTCGCACACAAACTTGCCACTTATTTACGGAAACGCCCCTGGTGGCGTTTCCCACCGCAGGCCCGCGCCCGCAAAGTTTACACCCCGCCTAGGGTAAACGGCACGTTCCGGACGCAACCGTGCCCTCAGATTCCCGTTCTGAGCTACCGTTTAGGAGATATCACACCCCCGCCACGTGCATAGTATAAAAATACTTAATATTTTTATAAAATTAATTCCGGGCTCACCGGGCCTCAGAATCGCACGCCGTCTTCACGCCTAGCTCTGGAATTATTTGTAGAAATATTCCAGAGTCTGACAGGGCCAAAAACCCGAGTCGCTACATCCTCCCCCCCTTAGAACTTTTCGTCCCCGAAAAGCCCCAAGCACAAGGGAAGCGACTGAACTCTCAACTGGGTCTCACACACTAGCGAGCTCACCAACAACAACCACTCAGGGTCTTACCAACGCCCTGAACAAAACTCGAGCAAGCAACAAAAGGAAAGAGTACCGCTAAACAGTGTCTGACAAACTACTGCAGTAAGTAGAAAAGACACAAGGCGTACCTCTATCCATCTGTGGTGCCTCTGGGTCGACTGCCTCCAGGGCATGCAACTGCCCTCGCCCTCGGCCACCAGCTCCCTGGGCTTGGCGTGAACCACCTGGGGGTGGAGGTGGTGGCAACTGGTACTGTCTACCACCGCCTCCTGCTGCACCAGCTCCAACGCCACGTCCGACGCCCTGCGGACCTCCTTGCTCGAGACGCTGCCTCTGCCAAGGCGGCCCATCGACCGGCTCCCTCTCAGCAGCACGTCGGGTCGGACAATCTCTAGCAAGATGTCCCCGACCATCGCAAGCGTAACATCGCCTCTCCTGCGGCTGACCAAAACTGGCCTGCGAGCCCTGTGAGCTCCGAGGCTCAGATCCTCCATCCTGGGGTCGCCTCCTGAAACGTCGGCCACGTCCAGACCCCTGAGTCTGACGTCGGCTACCAGATGCCGATCCGACCGACGAAGTCTCAGCTCCCGAGTGCCCAGCACGAACAGGGGGAAACTGCTCAGCCAGAAAACTCTCCACCACCAACGCTCGCTCCAGCACTCCAGCATAGGTGGGCAGGCACAAGGAAACCACACCTGCTCGGATGTCCCTGCGTAAGCCCTGCTCGAAGGTCCGAGCCCGAAAGAACGGGTCTCGAACCATATCCAGGGAGTAGCGCGACAGGTCTGTAAACCTCGCTGAGTACTCCGACACAGTCATGCTCTCCTGACGAAGCTGCAGAAGCTCCTGGATCCGCACTGACCTCAGCGTCACCGGATAGAACTCCTCCCTGAAGAGCCGCTCAAACTCTGCCCACGTGAGCGTCTCCTCGTCATGGGACTGCGTCACCAAACTCCACCATCGCCCGGCCGAACCATGCAGAAGGCTCGCCGCTAGGACCACCATCTGATCAGGCGGTGTCCTCACTAGGCGGAAAACTCGAGTAACTGCCTCGAGCCAGTCATCAGCTGCCTGGGGGTCTGGATCACCCCGAAACCTCAGAGGTCGCTGCCTCTGGAACTCGTGCAACGCACTCAGCCTGCGTGCAACCTCGTCCTGCACCGCCGGCACAACCAGCTGCTCAACAGGTGGTGGCTCCACTGGCAGACCACCTGGAGGTGCAACCTCAGAACCTGCGCCCTGCTCCACAGCCACTACACGGGGCGGGTCATCAGCACAATCCTGCTGCGGAACCCTCGCTGGCTGTCGTCGTGGAGGCATCCTGAGATACAGTCAAGACACACCACAGTCAAAGAGTATATCCGGAGAGCTGACTCAAGAAGGACAAGGAAAAACCAAAAACCCAGTCCTATATGATGCATGTACCATGATGTCCCCGCGACCAGTGTACGAATGTCCCGAGTCTAAAGGCAGGTTATCAGAGTCCTGGTGTATGGATACGTCGGCCGCCGCACCAACACTGGAGTCCCTGGCCTGAAAGCCGAACTCGAAACACCCTAACACTGCCGCTATGCAACCCAAACCAAACTCACAGCTAGACCAGCTACGCTCTGAGATCCCAAGGTGGAACCTCCTCTGATACCACTCTGTCACGACCCGACCCAATGGGGCTCGAGCCGCGACTCCCCAAGCCCGCCTCCAATAGGCCAGGGGCTGGCGACCAGCGCCGAGTAGGCTATCACACACATGGGAGGCATTAGCCTAAGGTACCTGTACACACGCACCCACAAACACCTCCATGCAACAGTGCAGAGATATAGAAACTGAAAAGTAAATGCATGCATACAATCTATCCCAAACCAGAGTGCAACAGCAAAAGTACAAGGGCAAAACAGGGCCCACCAAAAGAAAACTACAAAGCGCGTCCAACCTGCTCCGAAGAAGGGGAACGCTGCCACAAACACCCGCCGGAAAACTCCCTCGGCACAGCTCCGGTAAACACCCCGGTCAACCCGCTCACTAAGCTCCGCCTGCTCCGGATCCTCCTGGGACTCCGTCAAAAGGCCTGTGGTCTGCACAAGACACAAACATGTGCGGGCAAAGCCCGTGCAGGGGTGAGTATAAACATACTCAGTAGGCACCCCAAAAACCCAAAACCCAAGGGAGCAACTGAAAGACAACAGTCCGCTCAACCCAGCCAGAGGGAACCCAGACGAGAGAGAAACTCCATCTCGTGACCATCCTCGGCTAAACACAACTAGTCAGCTCAGCTCAGCTCAGGTGTATGCCCATACATACACCTTGAACAATCCAGATATACACAGCTCACGCCACAAAGCCACAAGAGGTACCGACCTCGTCACCAGCAACTGTCCACAACAAGGAGAGTACACCACGAACACTGTCATACCAGATGACACTCATCCGAGAGATACACTCCATCGGGATACTCGCAAACATCTCAGACGCTCGCCCGAGAGACCACGCTCGTCGGATAGCTTCACTGAGGAAACATCGCTGATACACTACAACCACCAAACTCCTCGGATAGGGGATCACCGCTAGGGTCCGCTAGGGGATACCAAGACCCGCTCCGGGATACGTAGCTCACAGATAGGGGATCACTCCCAGGGTCCGCTGGGGGATACCACAACCCGATCTGGAATACGTAGTTCTCACAGATAGGGGATCACACCCAGGACCCGCTGGGGGATGCCACAACCCGAACTGGCGCTCGACAGAAGCTCCACACTCAGATAGAGGATCATCGTCCATATAAAGATGGTCACGACGATACCAGAACCCTATCTGGTATAACTCGCGATGTAGGGGATCGAACTGACGATGCCACAACCCTACCGAAACCACGCGCTGAGTAGGGGATCGCATAAGCAACGATACCGCAACCCTACCGACACCAAGCGCTGAGTAGGGGATCGTATAACCAACGATATCGCAACCCTACTATAAACATCATGCTGAGTAGGGGATCGTAAACCCGACGATGCCACAACCCTACTGTGCACGACCCACCGCGTAGGGGATCATATTCCTGATGATGCCACAAACCCTACGGGGTTAACCTGCTAGATAGGGGATCGCCGCCCGTAAATAAGCGGTCACAGCGATACCAAGAACCCGATCTAGGGTAAAGATGCTAGAGGATCCACTCCGGGCCCATCGGAGGGATACCACAACTCTAACAGTTTAAACATCCCATCGAGAGGATCACAAACCCATACGAAGGTTGTGATACCACACGAACCCTCCTAGGAACGAACCAAGGAAGAACCCTCAACCACTGCTGGTCCAAACGTCGCTACCCGGGCGACTCGCCCCAAAGCCACACTGCGCACCTCCGAAGCCAAAATCGAGGCCACCATCGCGTTCCACGCGGAAAAACACGCAGGATAGGCTGTTTACTCGCCCGAAACGGAGCATCGGTGAAAACGACACTATTCACCGTAGCTAGCTCGCGCGGGGCCCACGCTACGATCCCGAAACCCATCGAGTGGATCACACCACGGCGATCCCCTCGGAAAAACAAGCGGAATCGACTACTCGCTCGCCCAAAACGGACACCCGGTGAAAAAGGTACTATTCACCGAAGGCCAGCTCGGGTGGGGCCCACGCCTGGATTCCGAAACTCATCAAAGGGAACGCACCATTGCGATCCTCTCGGAAAAACACACAGGATCGACTATTCATCCGCCAAAATCGGACTCCTGGTGCAAAAGCTGTGTTTCTCCGCAAACGCCAAAATCCAGCCTCGTGGGGCCCGCACCCCGTTCTCAGTCCCAACACCCGGAAACCATCTCAAAAAGTCCGTCGTACCATTAGGGTCTCAACGCCACTGACGACACGTCAATCGGACGCTCCGGGTAGAAGTTACAACGACCCGAAGTCGTAAAATAATAAAATAATATTATTTTATACGACTTTTCTAACTCCCGGGCCACGATCCCGAACCCTTAAACCCTCAAAGTGAGTTCAAATGGTCCGTCTCGACGCAAGGAGCGCGTCGCCGCAAACGGCTCGCAAATCGGAGTTACGGTTTGCGAGTTACGAGGGTTTAAAGAACCCCCGGAACATTCTGGCCGGACCACCGCAGGGTCGCCGGAAACCACCGCGCCGCCGCCGGACTCCGCCGCGCCGCCGCCGCCGCCACCGGAAACCGCCGCGCCGCCGCCGCGCCGCCGCCCTGCCTCGCCGGATTCCGCCATGGCCGCCGCGGGTCTCGCCGGAAAACCGGGTTTTTCGCCGGAAAACTTCCGGGAGCCACCGGGAGCACCCCGGTGCTCCAAATTCAGATCCGAAACATGTTTCGGAAAGCTCGGGACCCGAACTATACAAATCTTATGAAAATTTGGAGAAAAACAACACAAAAACGGGATCCGGGATTGTAAAACTCAAACCGCCTACCTGTTGGCGGATCGCCGAAGCTTCGGGTGCAGATCGACGACGGCGACGCCCTGAAGCTCGATCTGCTGACGATCGGCGCTGAAAACGGACGCCCGGAGCTCAAATCGGCGAAGAACGAAGAGCGGAGGAGGTGGTTCCGTCTGCTGCGCGTTGGAGGTGAGTGGAAAGGAGATATGATTATTTCCTATTTTTTTTTATTTAAAAACCTCCAGCAACACAACGCCCCCGACCTCGCGCCCGACGCGGACAAAGTTGAGGTCACCCCTAGGGTAAACGCGCCGTTCTGAACGCAATGGCGGACTCAGATTTTCCATCCGAGACTCCGTTCAGAAGTTATTTGAGCCGACGCTCGCACACAAACTTGCCACTTATTTACGGAAACGCCCCTGGTGGCGTTTCCCACCGCAGGCCCGCGCCCGCAAAGTTTACACCCCGCCTAGGGTAAACGGCACGTTCCGGACGCAACCGTGCCCTCAGATTCCCGTTCTGAGCTACCGTTTAGGAGATATCACACCCCCGCCACGTGCATAGTATAAAAATACTTAATATTTTTATAAAATTAATTCCGGGCTCACCGGGCCTCAGAATCGCACGCCGTCTTCACGCCTAGCTCTGGAATTATTTGTAGAAATATTCCAGAGTCTGACAGGGCCAAAAACCCGAGTCGCTACATAAGGGGTGAAATGAGGTTATGAAATGACCATATAAGATGTTATAAACATGAAAATGTTTCTGTAAAATACTAATAACAGTCTTTTAACCATTATACAGGAGGTTTTAACAAGTTTGAAGTAAGACAAGATTAAGGTAAGGGTTTCTTCATCTCACTTCCATTTTTGTGAGATATTCCGTAGTCACTATTTTTACTTTGTATGGTGTATGTATACTGCCCATTTTTGTCTCATATCATGAATATATTTATTTTTATGATATTCAATTTATTATTTGACAATAATTAATTTTGGGTCATACAAATCAATTGATTACAAAGTTGTAAGGGGTTCCTCGTCTCACTTTCATTTTTGTGAGATTTTCATCGTTCGCCGCTTATTTCTTGTATGTGGTATATGTGTACTGTCATTTGATATATATAATAACATGATTCTCTGGATAATCATGTTATTCAATGATTCAATTGATTTTTATTATGTTCTGGTCATATGATTCAACCGATCACATTGTTGTAAGGGAATTCTTAACCCGATTTCCATTCTTTGGGTTAACCATCTACTTTATTATTTATGTGCTATTTAAATTGTTTTTGTGATGGGTTTTGTTTATATTATGTTTCATTATGTGTATTTACAGAGTATATACATATTAAATCCACTCTATTAAGCCTCACTTCAAGTATATTATGTTTATAAGGGACTTTTCTTCTAAAATCCTCTTTTAAAATTCTGTTTTATAAGATTCAAAGGCAATGTTTTTATGCTATTGTTTATGTTGTATGATTATGTTTTGGTTATTGGGAATTGTTTATGATGAAGGGTGGGACCTATATTTCCCTCCAATGCATTTGGTATGAGTAAGTTGGAGGTCGGCCGTATGGTTACTCCAAGTGTAACTGTGATGGTTACAGAAAGTAAGGTAGCCGTGAGGGTTACAAATTTTAAGGTAGCCAAGATGGTTACAAGATTATGTAAGTAATGCCCCAAGATACCTCTATGATTATATTTATGGTCTCATGTTTCATGTGGTTATTCAACTATTAGAATAACCATAATTATGTTTAATTATGGCATTATTTGTTTAGCTCATATTTCTGCCATAATATGTTTCAAGTTTATTATTAAAGGCATGTGTTTTCAATTGTTCACCATGTCTAATGTTTATATTATCTTCCCCTGTATTGCTTACTCTTACTGAGTGTTTGAGCTCACCCCTTTCTTATGTTTCATTTTCTCAGGATATGAAGAAGTAATTTGTGAATGACTTACAAGTATAATCTAGCAGACGAGACGTTTCTAGTGGATTTAAAATAGTGTTTTTGTTTCCCTTCATGTTGTAATGATAAACTTATGTATGTATCTTGTTTCCAATAATACTAAACTACTCGGTCCTTCGGGATTCGTATTCCTTGTATGTATGCAAACGTAATCAAATAAGGCACCGGCTCTGGGCAACTGGGGTCGGGTCCTTACAGTTGGTATCAGAGGAAATTTTAGTAGAAAACTTGGAAACTAGATTTAGAAAACGTAGATTATGGAACAAAGACCTAAGATAGTATTTGAAGATAAACGTAAAAAAAAGCATCCTAGTATTTTGGTAAGGAATAAAATATGTTAATCCTTCTAGAAAATACATCCCTGTCTGGATACGAGCAGGTAGAGGCGGCTCTGGCACAGATGTATCTAGGGGTAAAACCCGAAAACACCGCTTTGAGCTAGACTCGAACGGGAACTGGTACACGACAACGGGCCTTGCTGCACTCTTGGTTACGACACTCCCGGGGGATATTCTTAGGATAATTAATATTTTTTTAAGCCATTATAAGGGATTTAATGTAAATTTTCCTCATAGTATTGGGTTTGAATAACTCTGGAAACCAGAACTGAACAATTATTAACTTTCTTAAACAATACTAAGAGCGATGTTTTTTTTATTCAGATGGAAAATGAAGGTACAAGTCATTTTTCCCTCCCCACGGAAATCCTCAAAACTATAATTGTGAAGTCCTGTAAAGAAGACTTTGAACCCTTTGGAAACCTTCGACTATCCTGCAAGTTTCTTTACAATGTTTCGAATAACTCAAATGTCCTTCGAATCTTTCGGGGATCGGAAGTTGCGTATAACCAAATGGAAAATGCACTATTCGTGAATTATAAAAAGAAAGGGAAGTACTATGAGGGACTCTTCCTGTGTTTTACCTTGGATAAGAAATGGTTGGCCATCACGGCTTTCGGAGAAGCTTCAAAGGAGCTGGACTTCCGCGCAGTCTTTATGTACCAAATCCTGAGTTTCAGCATGCTTGGGGACCTCTGCGATTTTGAATCTTTTATCGAATCCTTCAAATATGATGTGGTTCGAAAGATATTTAGGAACCAAATCCTAGAGGATGTCGCAAAACTTGATGTTACTCGTGCCTATCTCTGGAAAACAACCTGTATCAAACGAGAGCTTGGGTTTAACCACGATCTAGTTTGCCGAGAGTGTATTTGGGAAGAGGAGACTCGCGAGCTTTGTTCTGCCCTGGGAGTAGAGTTGAATAAAACCTTCCTCCTTAGGCGGTGGAGGTAGAGGGACATCACCAATGATGTCAGGAAGTCCATGCTAATGTTTTTTTAAAGGGATCAAGAGATTGTGTAATTTATTGAGTTTTATAAATCTTGTCTAAATGAATGATGTTGTATTCTCTTGTTTGTTATGTTTTTATATAAAACAATAATTTGGTTTAAAATGGATTTGCCATACTGAATGTTGATTTACTAAAACTTTTCAGATAGAAGATGAGTCAACCAACCAATATTTTATCACTACCTACCGAGTTGTTAGAGACTATAATTGTCAAGGCATGCTCTGAAGAGGACCAGCCCTATGCCAACATACGTCTGACTTGTAAACTACTCCATGGGGTATCAAATCATCCAAACATTCTCCATCTTTACCAAGGAATCAATCTGGTATATTATCGTATTGCATATGCACAATTTTCTGCATATAGGAAAAAGGGAAGTATCATGAAGCTCTTTTTCTATGTTTCACTCTGGCTGATAACTACCGAGCTGTGGGTAAATTTCTTGAAGCTGCTTTGGATGGTGACCATCGAGCGACCTACCTATTTTAGATCCTGAGTTTTAGTGTGTATGGAGAAATTTATGACATCAATATCTTCAAGAATGATGTGGTGCGTGGGAATTATAGGGATTTAGTCCACACTGAAATTTCTGACCTCCGCACTTCTCGTGTCTCTCTATGGAAGCCTGAGTGCTTTAAGCACAGTTTCGACCCTAGCTGTCTGGAGTGTGTCTAGGTTAAGGAAATAGAGTAGCTGAATACTACCTTAGGAATTCACCTGATGTCGTCAGAACCCTAGCATCGGTGGTGTCTCTGGTAAAGGGACTTCTGGAGTAACGTGTTTTTTGTGTTGCGTATGATTTTGGGAGATTTAAATCTTTGAACTAGTTTGGGGATTCATGTATTGGGGGACTTGGGAAACCATGCACAACTTTACATTTTGAACCAGTGGTTATATACAAATATAGCATGTTGTCTTTTCATCAGTTATACTCTTAAATAAGTATCACTAAGTAAAATTTTATAATAAATTTTCAAATGGAAGGACAAACCCATATGTTATCTCTTCCTGTGGAGATCCTGGAAATGATTGCAATCAAAACCTGTGAAGAAGGGTACCTACCTCTCGAAAACTTTCGAAAAACGTGTAAGAAACTATATGAAGTGACAAATAGTCCAGACATTCTCCGCACCTGCCAAGGGAATGCTTCCATTTACTACCGCTTATCCATGGCACAATTGGTTGAGTACAGGCGAAGAGGGAAATACCACAAAGGGATTTTCCAATATTTCACCCTAGGAAGAAACTATACGGCCAGGTTATGTTTTCAAGAGGCTGCTTTAGGGGGAAACCTTTGTGCAGCTTACATGTACCAACTCCTTAGTTTTAGCTTGTACAACACTATCTACGACTTAGATGTTCTCAGTCGAGACATGGTTTGGCGAGTTCTTCGTATGTTGGTCCATTCGGACATTTCTAAACATTGCACTGTTCGAGCCTCCCTTTGGAAGCCCGAGTTTTCGATGCAAGAGTTCAACCCCTTCGGTCCGAGGTGTGTCTGGGTCAGAGAACTAGAGGAGTTGAGCAACAATTTGGGTTTTCCGCTGAACGCACCTGAGGAACCTCTACGACGGGAGATGTGGTAAGAACATCCGAGAGATTTCTTTTGTGGTTATGAAATGAATTGTGAGGACGCAATTCTTTGAAGGAGGGAATAATGTAACACCCCAAGGTTTTGGAAATAAATATAGAATTCAATTTTATAATCTATCCTCTTCTATGTTTTGAATTTCAAGAATTGTTCATCTACAATTGTATTCAGTATGTTATTTGGAGTCTGTTAGAACAAACTTGTTTTTTTGGTGAATAGTAACATACCCTTATGAATAGTAATATGAATAGTAATATGACCTCATGAATAGTAAATATTATTATTATTTTATTTTACCAAGGCAATAGGATAATAGGATCTTAATTAATTTTCCAATGTCGCATAAAACTAGTTGCACTTAAATATTGTTATTTTTTGAATTAACTGTGACCTTATTTAGAAATTAAATTAATAATATTTAGAAAATTATTTTTGAAAAATGGATTTCACTTTTGAATTCTACACTTCGAAAAATGGTAGGGGTAAATTTTTGGTATTTTTCTGAAACTCTTGAATTTTCAGTGAATAGTGAAATACGATAAAATACCGTATAATCAATTTATTAGTAAATATGCACTATTTATGACATCATAAGTGATGCAAGGCCACTTGCTTAAAAATCACAAGATATTATCACTATTTAGGGCCACTTGTTTTGAGATTATTCATAGTCTTGATAAAAATATTATAATAATGATTAAAATAATCTAAAAAACCTCCCCTCCTCCACTATAAATACCACCCTCACTCCCCTCTTCCTCCCACACCTCTCAAGCCTTGAGCATTGTCTAAATTCTGCCAAATTCCCTCCCCAATTTTCTTCCCCACGTCCTAGAGCTGCTGGTCTCACCAAAAGACCAAGACCAAAGCCCTTAAGGAGGATCTCAAGGAGAAGAGATCAAGAGGTAAACATCCTCTTTCATTTTCATTATTTTCTTCCATTTTATGTTATTCTCTTCCTTTCCCTTTGTATTTTGTTGGGATATTTCATTAAATATTTCCTCTTACTGTCCAAAGTTTTTATGATGATGAGATATTCCATTCCTCTCATCAATCTTGTTTTTATGAAATTTTAAGAGACGTCGTTAGGCTGCCGAATTTTTGTAAGAAATTTCTCATGTTTTCTTCATTTCATGATTCCTTTCTCTTCTTTCTTCACCCCCTCTTATCCAAGAGGCATGAAATCTCCAGAATCATGTATATTCTGGATTTTTTCATGTTTATGGAAAATTACAAATCATTATTCCTCTCCTCTCTCACTTATTTAAAGAATCAAAAAACATTGTCCATTTGTGTCGAATTACCGATATCGTGGACGATGTATTTTCAATTTCCATTAATTCTTTCAAGTATGGTCATGAAACCATTTATATGGTTGAACCAGGTTATAATATATGTTTTATGACTCATATAAGGTTCTGGAATTCTTTTGTACTCATGATTCAAATTTATAAGACTAAATGAGGTTGTAATTATCAAAGAACCACTTAAATGATCTAAACGAACATAATTAATGTTTTAACTTATTAATCATCATCATATAAAGCATCAAAGTGATAAATGGTAAAATTTATGGTACTGGAAATATGTAAATACTACTCCTTTACAATTCTGGAGTTTCACTTCCAATCAACAAGAATGATTCATCATGAACCGATCGTGAAAATCACAAAAGAACTCACCCAAAATAATGCAAGGAACAAAATACTAACAAATAAGGGGTGAAATGAGGTTATGAAATAACCATATAAGATGTTATAAACATGAACATGTTTCTGTAAAATACTAATAACAGTCTTTTAACCATTATACAGGAGGTTTTAACAAGTTTGAATTAAGACAAGATGAAGGTAAGGGTTTCTTCATCTCACTTCCATTTTTGTGAGATATTCCGTAGTCACTATTTTTACTTTGTATGGTGTATGTATACTGCCCATTTTTGTCTCATATCATGAATATATTTATTTTTATGATATTCAGTTTATCATTTGACAATCATTAATTTTGGGTCATACAAATCAATTGATTACAAAGTTGTAAGGGATTCCTCGTCTCACTTTCATTTTTGTGAGATTTTCATCGTTCGCCGCTTATTTCTTGTATGTGGTATATGTGTACTGTCATTTGATATATATAATAACATGATTCTCTTTATAATCATGTTATTCAATGATTCAATTGATATTTATTATGTTCTGGTCATATGATTCGACCGATCACATTGTTGTAAGGGAATTCTTAACCCGATTTCCATTCTTTGGGTTAACCATCTACTTTATTATTTATGTGCTATTTAAATTGTTTGTGTGATGGGTTTTGTTTATATTATGTTTCATTATGTGTATTTACAGAGTATATACATATTACATCCACTCTATTAAGCCTCACTTCAAGTATATGATGTTTATAAGGGACTTTTCTTCTAAAATCCTCTTTTAAAATTCTGTTTTATAAGATTCAAAGGCAATGTTTTTATGCTATTGTTTATGTTGTATGATTATGTTTTGGTTATTAGGAATTGTTTATGATGAAGGGTGGGACCTATATTTCCCTCCAATGCATTGGTTATGAGTAAGTTGGAGGTCGGCCGTATGGTTACTCCAAGTGTAACTGTGATGGTTACACAAAGTAAGGTAGCCGTGAGGGTTACAAATTTTAAGGTAGCCAAGATGGTTACAAGATTATGTAAGTAATGCCCCAAGATACCTCTATGATTATATTTATGGTCTCATGTTTCATGTGGTTATTCAACTAGTAGAATACCCATAATTATGTTTAATTATGGCATTATTTGTTTAGCTCATATTTCTGCCATAATATGTTTCAAGTTTATTATTAAAGGCATGTGTTTTCAATTGTTCACCATGTCTAATGTTTATATTATCTTCCGCTGTATTGCTTACTCTTACTGAGCGTTTGAGCTCACCCCTTTCTTATGTTTCATTTTCTCAGGATATGAAGAATTAATTTGTGAATGACTTACAAGTATAATCTAGAAGACGAGACGTTTCTAGTGGATTTAAAATAGTGTTTTTGTTTCCCTTCATGTTGTAATGATAAACTTATGTATGTATCTTGTTTCCAATAATACTAAACTACTCGGTCCTTCGGGATTCTTATTCCTTGTATGTATGCCAACGTAATCAAATAAGGCACCGGCTCCGGGCAACTGGGGTTGGGTCCTTACATTTATTATGTGTATGATGATTTCCTTTTTCAATTTTTAATTTTTGATATGCAAATCCAGACTTCACTCAACTCAACTAGAACCTCTTTAAATGATCTCAGGTATTCTTCAACACTTCCAAAACATCATCTAAGTGTTCTTAAAAATTGATAACAATAGATTCCATGAAAATCACACCTTGGATAGGTTCTTCATGGATTCACATATTCAATATCCCATTCAACCAAATTTTTAACTCAATCAATAATCATTAAGTCTGGTCCAATAGATTCTACATATCAACTCTTAGCAGGTTCCTCATTCTTGGCTATGTGAATAGTGTAAATAGAAACTTGCACATACATTCATCCTTTTCATCATGTGACTAGATCTCCTTGAGTCTCTTGATATACCTTCCTTTATAATTTTCCTAAAAAAAGAATGGAATCAACTTTTATCACTTCCAAGTCACAAGGTAAATCATCAAACCTCAATTAATGTTCACAATTAATTACTCATCATAACACCTTGGTTAGGAACACTGGATTCTTATCAAAAATCTTGGGAACTTCCAAATTCATTCCAATCTATCTAAACTCTCATAAATATACTTGGTAACTCCATTTAATCTTCCAAAACATTCATCATCAACATATTTACATCATGTAACTTATATTTTTTCCTTAATCCTCATTGAAAACAAATACAAAACAAAAAAGAATGGATTTAATAATCTCCCCCTTTTTATTTTTTGGAAATACCTCCTAGAAAAATTATATGTCAATATTTGATCTAACTCAACTATTCTTCTCTCCCCTTTTATTTAACTTTATTCTCTCCACCTTATTAATAAAAAATAGAAAGTGTATGTGAGCTATGCTCGGTGTAGAAAACAATAGGGATTTATTTAGATAGAAAAGTTATCCATTAATCAATAAAAAATGATATCAACTTTTAAAAACTCACAAAACATATTACCAAAACTCATTCAAAGGTTGTTCAAATGTATTTAGGATAAAACCAAATGATTCCAATGATAACTTTATTTTCCTTGGCATAAAAACATGAGCTCTTATACTCATCTCAACACACATCTCAAAAACATTCAAGTGCATATAGAAAGTTTTAGAAATCATCCTTGAGATCTCCTCAAACTCCTCATTTTAGTTTCATTAATGAAATCAGTTTCTTCCCATTAATATTAGAATTGTTTCTTAGGAAACCAAGGATGAGTGAGTAGGCATACATTCCCTTCCAATGATAGTTTTTCAAAAACTTTCTATAATTTTATATTTTCATGGAATAAATAAATATGGTAGCTTCTCAAGATCAACTCCCCCTCAAGGGATGACCTACATCTCCACTTCATTAAGGTATACCTTTTCTTCATATTTTCTTTTTAACTCCAAATGATAAATTATACCAATATGGTGACCCATTTAGATCTAGAATATTTATTCCAGCTTACTTCAATTCATTAGTTATCCTTTTGAGAATCATCATCACCTTTAGTTCCCTAAAATGTAAGCATAAAAATATAACACAAATAATATTGGAATAAGGTGGAACCTCTTTTTCTCCTTAGTATGAGCAACAAGCCTGAGAATTTAATCTCAAACATGAATATATTTCCTTTTAATCTACATATATAGATAAACTATAAATGTATTCATTTTTGGATCTTTGAGTAGTCTTGGGAAAAAATAATGCTTTTGTTATCTCTTTGTGTGGGATCTTCCTTTTAACATAAGTCATCAAGGCACATGCATCACTTGGTGCGGCTTTCATGTTCTTCATGATTTCTTCTTAGGATAGTATGATTGCGAGACAATCACTTGAATTGTGTCCAACCTATATAATCCTCCCACATAGCTCCTCATGAGATCCTAGGTTACCCCCTTTGATAACCTATCATGAAATTCTATTTATTCATTATGCAGAATCTTTTCTTTCCCTTTGGATATTTTTATCTCTTGTGCTTTCATTTCTCTTGATTTCTCAAAATCATCTAGATAGATTTCAAAACATTATTTAGTAATGCGCTTAGCCTTTTTGGTTCTTCCACATGGTTTATCATGAGATTCCTTCACCAATTTAGTCTTTTTATTTTTAGTTTTGACTAATAGTTAATTCTAATTATGTTATTTTCCTTTAGCACATCCATTCATGGCTTGTTTTCTTATGTCCATGGTATGCCCTATTTTTCTAAAAAAGAATTGGTTGGACCTCCTTAGTATAGTACTATTCCTTGTCTTCTTGGATTTGTTTTAAATCATGTTTTTCTTTTGTTTACTATATCCAAGGATACTTCATATTCCTTCTCCATGGTATTTTTGAGAGTATTTTAGTTTCCAACTTTCTCCATCTTCTTTCTCAAGGTTGTCTTATATTTCTTCAATATTTTTTTACGGTCTTTATTTTCTATTTGATTTCAGAGCATGCTTAGTTTTGTTTGATGTACATGTATCATTCTTGTGACCGCATCCATTGCACACGGCATGGAGATTTTCATGTTTTTCAATTCTGTTTGGAGTATAAAAATTATTCCCTTTCACATGTGGTTGTTGCCTCAATTTAGGCTCACTCCCCTACGGTGTAGGCTCTCCTTTTCTTACATAGCCTAAAATATTGTTCTGGTGGTTCAAATCTATATGCAAAAATCTTTTACGGAAAAAAAATAACCAATAAAACTTTATTTCCTTCTTTGAACTATATGATTTCTAAATTTTTTGGAATTAATAGCTTGTTATTTTTTAGCATTTACATCAACTTGTTGGGCTTCATTTAGGGAACCAACTCTCATAAAAAATATTTTATCTACCCTTGACATGATGGTATTCTTCTCATTTCCTTTCTTCATCTATCTTTTTATATATTTTAAATTTAAATATGCACACTTTGTAAAAACAAATTTAGCACAAACATTGACTTTAGAGATGGATTATACCTTTTATTTTGTAGCAACTTTATGCTAGTCATTAAATGATCTCTAAATGTTTTTACCACCAAATAGAAGTATTTTAACATAAGAATCATCCCTAGTAGTTTTTGTGGAGGAAAATTTCTTTTTAGTTTGTTAGGAAGACATGGATTGATCTGTTTCTAAATTTTTCAATTTAACTTTAAACTCTAAGCATCTCATATTGAGAATGTATTTCTCATTCTCCATTATATTCATTTTATCTTCACATTCCTTTATCATCTCTTTAGCTTTATCTTCATGCATTTTTCTCTTTTCTTACAGTAGATGGACAACTGTTTGATCCACTTTAACTTGACTTCTAACTGAGCATTCTTGACAACCATTACTTCTTCAAATGCATGGTTCTTTTCTTCAATCCTTTTATTATCATCTTCTCTCTCGTGAATTATAGTGAGCCATTCATTCTCAAAACTTGATCATATTTATTCAACCTTCTCATTCATGGTATTTAAGGATCCTACCTATTTGGAGAGATTTATGCACATCAATACCATTTGTTCCCAATCCTTATCTAGGTTTTCAGAATTTTCCTCAAGTTGGATGATCTCCTCCTACATGCTTCCGGCATATCCACAAACTAAAGTGACTACATCTCTTAGAATGTTCTGTAGGGTCTTCATCAAATAGACACATGAATCATCATATACCTCGTCACATGATTCTTTAAATATATGATCTTCACCATAAGTACTTGGACCATCTATAGGATAATTTTTGCAAGAACCTTTATTGTTGCCTCTTCATGTGGAGATGGTGAACTACATGAGATGGAACTTTTTTCCATTTCCATGGTGGTGGATTCAAACACTGGATCTTTCCATGCTTGATTTTTATTTATCAAGATTATTGCTTGGGGAAAGTGATTTTCTCCTTCTTGACTTAAGAGGGATGACTTCTCATTATAAGTTTCTTTAAGAGATAGAATATCAATTGAAATATTAGGATGATCTTTACCTTAATTACTTTCAAATATTAGAGAGTCATTATTCTCTTCTTTTTTAGATGTGTCCTTTCTCAACTTCCTTCCAACTCTTTTCTTCTCATTCTTTATTATCTTGACAGGTGTATCTTCTGCAGTTCCTTTCATAGAAAATTTACAAGCTTCTTCAAATCTACACTCCATACAGCCTTTTGAAAAGAGAAACTCAATTTATAAAAATTTCAAATATGAGAGTCCAATTAGAGGTGTGACTCCATGCTACAATACTAATTGTTAGGATCACATAAGTGTGTGCCCAAAACTTAGAGGAGTGAATCGGTGTCAGTATACTTCTTTATCTAGTTTTACTTTTTATCCATTTATCACCACTTCACTTATTTAGTGGGCGGATCTCTCTCTCTCTCTCTCTCTCTCTCTCTCTCTTTATCTCTTATTTGGTTCATGTGTAGAAATAGAATAGGAATGCAACACAAGTGAATACGAGGATTTATTGACAATGTTCACCTCCTTTTCAGGATGATGATGTTCCCAATGAAACGTGGTTGTTATCCCGTCTGCAGAACTCCCTTCTTATTATCAAATGAAGCACAAGCAAGAGTATGGTTTTGGACACATTATCTCAGCATTGACTAGGTGAAATGCATACTACAACATTTTGTTCTGCAATTTCAACAAAATACAGGTTTCAGCCTGCTCCTTATGAAGCTGATCAACAACTCAACTCTGGTCTTCTCTCGACACAAATAATACGATATCCTTCCTCAGTTGTAGCACTCCAATGGGATCCTCAATATTATTTAGATTTCTATAAAAGATAAAGGTTATACCTTGGATCAGTCATCTTCATCAACCTAAATAGAATTAGCAGCATTGTAGGTTGGAAATTATTCCCTCCTTTTTTAGTGCACAAAGGATCTCTTGGTGCAGCACTGTAATTTACATGATCTATAGTATTCAAGTTCATGAAATCTCGACTTATTCAAACTCATCCTTTCGTTCTTCCTTCCTATTTTGATTCACTTTTTTTGATCTTCCTAAAGACTTGACTTTTGGATTCTCCACACAATATTTAAATGTCACGATCTCAGCTTCTCCACAAAATGCATTACATGTATTACGATTTCCTTCGTCAATTTTCAACTTTTAATCTGCAATTCCAGACTTAGCTCAACTTGAACCATAACATCTTAGGGCTTCTCCACAACTGGATTTTGTCCATATATGATGCGACCTTTTTTTTTTTTTTTTGCGCTAATAATATATTATTAGATTTAAGTTATTTTATATGTAAAAGAATAAATATCGATATATTTTATTATGTTATTGGATATAAGCCATTGACGTCAATCGTCCCCTGGTAGACGGTGGACGGATGGGCCTCGTCGTCGTAATAATGAGCTCTGTTTTTTCGTACACATTAAATCACTGCCACCTACCCCGGAACTGCTGGCTCTGCGAGCTCGGCTATCAATGGCGGCCGCCTCTGTTCTGCACATACCAACCTTTTCGTACGCATCTCCTCGCTGCACTCACTGAACCGCACATCGCCGCCGATGCGCAGCGGGCTGCACCGTCCGCCGGCGTTCGCTGCGGCGGTCGACGACGGAGGCCACCGCCCCACCCTGACATCCGCCATCCCCGCCGACGTCCTCGTGCTCCACATCCTCACCCGCCTCGACGCCCGCAGCCTCGCCTCCGCCGCCTCCGCCTCCCGCCGCCTCCGCCGCCTCTCCTCCCAGTCGCCCCACCTCTGGTCCCACCTCTGCCTCTCCACGTGGCCCTCCACCGCCGCCTCCCTCCGCCTCCGCGGTCTCATCGCCGCCTATCCCGGCGGCCCTCGCTCCCTGTTCTCCGATTGCAGCCGCCCGCTCCCCCACGCCCCCGCCGCCCCACACCGCCCGCCCCCGCCGGCGGAGCGCCTCATCTCCGCCGTGGACATACGGCACGGGGGCGTCCTCCTCTTCTCCGGAGTCCAGGAAACGGCCACCGCCACCGGGTGGTTCCGCCACTCGCCTTTCCGGGTCGACATGCTGGACCCCAAGGAGAGCGTCCCCACGCGGGTGCCGCACCCGGCGGACGACGCCTCCTGCGCCGCCCTCGAAATGGAGCTGACTCTGAGCTGGATTATGGCCGACCCCTCCGGGCGGCGGGCCATGGACGTGTCGTGCCGGCGGCCGATCTCGGTGCGGCGGCACTGGCTGAGTGGGGAGGTGGAGGCGGTATTTTCGACGGTGGCGGCGGGGGTGCGGCGGCGGCGGGCTGCCGAGATGGTGGAGTTTGTGATTCTGGTGCGGTGCGCGGCGGCGGCGGGGGGAGGAGGTGGGGGGACGCAGGTGAGGGAGGTGAGCTTGAGGGCGGAGGACATGGAGGGGGCGCCGGTGGCGGGGGAGGAGGGGGCGGCGATTCTGCAGAGGGCGCTGGAAGGCGGGCGGGGGACGGGTTCCGTGGAAGCTGAAGGGAGGCGGCGCTACGAGGATTTTCTGCAGAGGAAGAAACAGAGGAAGGAGAAGAGGCTGCGGGCGGAACAGAGGATGGACCGGATGTGCGTCGCCGCCGTTGCCGTCATTTTCGCGGCTCTGTGTTTCTTCATCTGTCGTTGATGGATCATTTTGGAGGGAAAAAACAGAAAAAATAAAAAAGGGCCGCCGCTTTTCGTAATCTCCGGTGAATCCACGGACCGTCCCGTCTTCTCGGTGGTCTTGTCTGTGGGCGGTACTGGCTGCCGTCTGGCTGTTGCAGGACCAGAAGCCAACGTCAACGGAAAGAAAGAGCTTTTTTGGGCCGCTGGTGGGCCCGGAAATGTGGCCCTTTTAGGTTTACGGATCCGGGTTGGCTCGATCTACCGGGGATGCCTCCGGTGAGATTTGTATTGGATTGTGAGTTTCCCACTTTATACGGATATGCATTTCCTCGGTTCTTTCTTAAAACCAATTAGCGGTGGGAGAAATAACGTTATAATAAACAAATATGTATTTTATCAGCAATAAAAAAAATGATAATATCAGCGTTTTTTTTTAGCACTATAAAAAAAGATTTATCATTTATAATCAAAAAAATTATATCGGTAAAAATCATATATTAAGATATAAATATATTTCTATTAATAAAAATATAATATATTTTATTAAATATGATTTATTTATGACTAACACTGTTAGAAAAAAAAAGGTTCTTGCGCGTGTCACCACAACCGACCGCCAAAGGGTGTCGCAACACCTAAATAAAAAATGTCTATCTATCACTCCTCTCCTTCCACGCATCCCTCTTTCCTCACACCCTCTCACTGTCGCACCCACTGCTATCGCCTGTCACGGGTTGAGCATCTCAGCACAGCGGTTCGCCCGAGCGGCACCCCAGCCCCCTCCATAGCAAGCGAGGTTCAGTCTTCCAACTCTTCATATGATGTGTGGTTCCTTGGTTTCGTTCTGACATGGACTCATCAAGAAAGTTGCTCTAACTCCCAACCAGCAGGCTCGACCCGAGGGCAAGCCCCGCGAGCCCCCGGGCTAGGGCAACACGGTGTGAAGGGGCAATCGACCACCCTCTCCTCGCTCATATCTATCTCGTCTCTGTTTATCTCCAATCGAAACCCTAGTATATCACCACCAGCCACTCCTTTGCCTCGCCTTCGCTGTCATGACTCGTTGTCTCCCCTTCATCCTTATCTGCTCCGCTGTTCGCCTACCCACCTACTCGCCCCTGCATTTGGCTAATTCCTTGTTTGCAACATAGCCTCCCAACCTACCTTCCAATCTTCTCGCCATGCTTTCTTCCTCCCGACACAACTGCTCATCGCGCCTCCCCTCCTCTTGGTACCTTCGCAAATGTCACCATTTACATCACTTCGCCCATGCATCCCTTATTGTGTGCCTCCCCGCCACACTATCAACGTGATTCAAACGGGTTTGTCAATATGCAGGTAAATGGTGTAGTTTAAATATAAATTTATTGCTAGCATTATTGGTTTATATTTTATAATAATATGGCTATGGTAAAGTGAAACATTTTGAAGATCTGTATTGGGCAATAACATTGCCCAGGCCGGCCCTGCCAACCAGTGGTGTCACGACTGACACGCATTATCCTCCACATTGTCGGGGCGACTCTCATCTCTTAAATAGGGACAAACCAGATGAACCGCAGCCTTGATGTTCTTGATGGTGGGGACAAGCCCCCCATGATTGGGTCGTGACATTCTCCCACCATCATTCCACGCACGCCCTCATACATGCAGGATCACGGCCTTCTGTGTGTCCGCGAAATGGTCCGCTTATAACTAACTAACGACCAAGCATGGTCAAGGGGACGTTTTTTCCTTATCGTTGGTATCAATGGTCCACCCACTCTTCGGGTTGCAAACTACCATGGTCCACCATCTCTCTCTGGGTCGAAAACCACCTCCACAAAACCCACATTTCATAGTGGCGTATCTGCCTCTGACATCTCATGAGTGCGACCTTTTATGTTGTGTCACCTCTCCCATGACACCCCAAGACTCCACTCTCACCACCAAGGTCCAACCGGCAACATTTTGCAACACCACGAGACACATTCTCTTTGATACCACTTGTCACGGGCTGGACGTCTCACCACAGCGGTTCGCTCATACAGCACCCCAGCCCCCTCCAAGGCGGGCAGAGTTCAACCGTCCAGCTCATCATATGATGTGAGATTCACTAGTTTCGTCCTGCCATGGACTCATCAGGAGAGTGACCCCAACTCCCAACCAGTGGTGTCACGACTGACACGCACCATCCTCCACATTGTCGGGGCAACTCCCATCTCTTCGATAGGGACAAACCAGATGAACCACAGACTTGATGTTCTTGCTGGTGTAGGATAAGACCCTCATGATTGGGTCGTGACACGCCGCACTCCCTCGCCTCATGCACCCCTCCTCGTCCTCTCCCTCAACCTCACCGCACCTGCAGTCAGAGCCGCCACAACCATCACCCGTCCACGTGTCCTATCCCTTACCCGATCGTCGCACTCTCTACTGGAGCCACCACCGCCCCTCTACCATCGCCCTAGTCTAGCTGGCCACCTTCACATCCACTCATCACCATCCCCTCAAGGTGAGACTATCTCATCTGGCACCACCTCTACATGCCCAATCTGTCACTTAATTTTTGAATTCATCGCGCTATCACAGGTAAACCCTAATTTTGCTATATAAAACTTCTAATTCTTGATTCATCGTAAACACCCACTATTTTAGGGTTTTGATTTTTGATAATAAACATGTAGGGATTAACATTTGATACATGATTGAAACATATATTTTATAATATGTTGGTGTTTTATGGTTAAAATATTCCTCAAATGAGAAATTATAATCAATTTATCCTCAAAATGTCATTCTTTGTATGTTCCAATTCGAAATTGGAATTTTAGGGCTTCATTTTCTAATGTTCTGTATTTTAAATTTTGTATATATTTTTTTACACACATTTTGATTGGTTTAGTTGAATTTTAACTAAAATATTATTTTTAAATTATGTTAGATAGTTACAGTTTTGGAATTTACATTTCTAGAGTTCCATGTTTTTATTTTAGATATAATTTATTGAAACATATTCTAATCTTTGATATAATTTATTGACGATAATTTAATATACCCGCTACCATTGTTGACCGCCTACTAAAGTACCTCAAACAACATCTTACTCATCTCGAAGAAGTGATTATTTCTCAACATCAAATGTATGACTTCTCTAATTTACAAGCTCTTCCACTATCCAGAAACCCTAAGTTCCCTGAGTTCGTGCTCTTCCTTATTGTGACAACATCTATAGCATTTGACGTTCCATTCCTACGTACAAAGCCATAGTTCACTTCTACAGCACTCACCCTTAATGAAGGTTTTATTTTCCAAAAGCTTTTAATAACAAGCTTCATCACCCTCAAAGATTTGTTTATTTTCCATCATATCCAACTTCAATGTTCGTAAGCATTACTCACGATTTATTGGGATTTATCCAAATTATATTATACTAGATTTTTAAGGAAGTTGTATGCATATTATAAGCTTCATGCGTATAGATTATTCCTTTTTTAGTATGCAATCCATGCATACTTTAACATAAAATTTATAGCCAAGTTATCTTACCACACATACCTCTTATAATACATGCCTCTTGTGGTTATTTTTCAATTTCTTTATTCTCATTTTTACAAAAATCATTTACTGTTATGTTGTTTAATTCTCAGTTTCTTTATTTTAGCAGTAGTTTTTATTCCACTTCATCTATTCTTGCATAACAATAACTTTTACTTTTCTATATCATTTTTTACCCAATATGATCATGGTGTGCATTTTCGTAAGTTTTACAGTGTTTTTTATTTATGTGTTGACTCTTTAAATGTTTATAAATTTCAAGGATGGTGTTCAAAATTTTTATCATTGTGTGCATTTTCATAAATTCATATATTTTTTATAGTTTGGATGTTTTCTTCAAATAGAGGAAGTGTTATTTGTTTACATTTTCTTTTATATTACTTAATTTGGAGTTGAGCTGATTGCAGTTTATTGCAGTGGGCATTGACTTACTTATAAAGCAAGCATTCCTTATTCTATATGAATTGATATCTTCTTTATAATTATTTTAGTGCAAATTTGATTAATTTTAATATAACATTTGGTACTATATTTTTTAAATCTCATTTTCCATATGCCTTCGTATATCTCCCTCTTTAAATCAGGTTTAACTTTTAACTTTTCGAACCACCCAACTTTTATTATTGATCAGTGATTTTGTAATGTTTTTCATAAAACTAGAAACATTTCATCTTTTTTATCCCTCAAGGAGAGGGGTCATGGAATACATATTGTTGGTTGTGCTTATAATATAAATCAGTTTGGATATCATTGTTGTTTTTATTTTTTTCTTACTCTATTTTTTTTGAATGATGTAATTTATATTACGAAACTTATTTGTTTTCAATATCATTTTTCCCTGTATGTTTATTGTTTGTATTTTCTTAAATTTTAGTATGTTTTTTTGTTTATGTATTGTATATTTAAATGTTTACATATTATAGGGATGAATTTTTTTTGTAGTTTGAAAGTTTTATTCAAATAGAAGAACTGCTATTTATTTAAATTTTCTTTTTTTACTTATTAATATCCTACTTTTCAATTGGCAATGCATGAGAATTCCCTTGGATATGTTTTTGTGACTGGGGTTGAATAAACCAAGAATGAGAGTATTTTATACAGGACATGTATACTACATATCCTGTACATACATATTAAATGTTATGTATTTTAATTTATGTTCTTTTTGTATTTCAATTATTATATACCCTGTTTTTATATATATTACATATTACATGCTTAATGACCAAACATATTACAATTTCATTAGAAAAACCAACTTCAAACCAAGTCTATTACGACGACAATTGTAAACTATGAATCATTTTTGAAGAATTAGTTGAATCAGCCCTTTTAACCTCAATGGACTAAATCAATTATTTAAGAACAAATGTTTCCAGAGTTAGTTACAAATGCATCATATTGATGTTTTTTTATTCATTTCTATTACATTTTGATTATTATTTTGTGCATTTTATGTTCCACTTTTTGATTTTTTTGGGATATTTGTAGCTTGATGGTTTTATGTAACATATTGGGGTTTTCTATACTTTTATGATTGCTAGACATACTAGCCTAAGTCCTTCAATGAAAGGTATTTTTAAGTGTTAGTTTATATGGTCTTCCAACAATATGCTATATTTTTTTATTGTGTGACAACATTCTAATCGGTCTCTATTACATTTTTCGATGAGTTTTCACATCAACTCATTGCTTAAAGTGTTTTCTTCCAATCCACTAAGTTTTTTCTTTCAATCTTGATCCTTAATTTCATATGTTTTTAAAAATGCAGAAGGTCATTATGAAATACTTGGTCAATAAATTCAATTTAATTTCTTAAATTCTTTAATTAATAATACCATGTCATACATTTTTAAATTTATCATTTTATATCAATATTTTATTATTAAACTCAAATATTTACTTAATTAAGACAACTACTTTCAAATATCTACTCAACTAATCTATTCTTCACTCTGCATCTTCTCACTTCGACTAACCTATTTTTTTGAAAGCATTATATACAGGAATCTTAGGGCATTACTTTAGAAATTACGGTTAGAGCTTAAACCAACATTATAAAATTTCATATATATATATATATATATTAACATTGTAATTTTATTTGCTTTATTTTCTTCTAAATTCGCTCTAATTTTTTTGTTTCAAAATTTTTTTAGGACAAGAATTCAAAACTTCTAGAAATGTTAAACTTAGGATCTCCGGTTTCATATGACATTGGGAAATTTTAGGTATGATGATTTTATTTTGTTTTACTTTAAGTCCCTAAGGATCATTGAATCACTGGGGGGGGGGGGGGTGAATCAGTGATCGCCTTTTTACAAATTTCAACTTTAAGAAACTTAACCCCTACAAGTTGTTAGAGTTTCTTCCTTATAAATTTTAGTAAACTCAAATGCATGCAGATATAGGGAAGTAAACAAAGCACAAAATATTTACAAGGTTTGACTTTAGTGTGAGAACCTACATCCTTGCCATAGACATTCCCGTGGGTCTATGAAAATTCACTATTATGTAGAAGTAAATACAACTTTTGGTGTCAAGTCTCTTTGGACACCTTCTATATCCTGATAGGAATTATTATACTAACTCCTGTCAGTTTACAAATTTTTCTTAAAAATTTGAACCACAATAGAAAAAAGTAACTTTGAAACTTTCTGCTCCACAAAGGTTCATCCAAAAACTCTATCCGATGTGTTTGCATCCAATGTCCTCAGTCCTATAGCTTATTTCCAGTGGAACTTTTCTCAATTTGTGCCTTTACTAAACTTTCTAATCTACCTATTTAATAAAACTGTGCTTCTCAAAATTTTTCTCAAAACTCATACTTATTCCCTTAGTCCAATTATCTTTGTTCAATAATATGAACTTACCTTTGTCTAATCTTCTAATCATAACCATTTGTCTAGAAAATATTCTTTAACACAAAATAAATTCAGTTGTAAAATCAGTTCTGACACCAAATCAACATTGTTTCAGCTTTTATGCACGGGTGAAAAATGATCAAGTATGATGTACAATAAGATCTTTTATTTTTTCCAAGTATGACTCTCTCGGATTTTCTTTCGTTAAACATATTTCATGTGAGTTTTGCCTCTCCTTTAAACCTTGGTGGTCGTGTTTCATTGTGGATACTTTTCATTTGAATAAATGTAGTCTTGGGTTGTGAGGAAACTTGAGAAACCTGAAGAGGATCCACGCTGAGAGCTTTTGTTGGGGAAAATGACTTAAAGTCCAGGGATGCATGTTTGTTTGAATTAATGGAGTCTGGATAAAATGGGTCAAGTGTTGCATGAGTTCTTGGTAAGTTGAGAATCTTTAAAAGGGGTTTGGGTTGTTTAATAAAGAAATAATCTGAAAACCCATCTGCAGAACATTTACACACCGTGTAAATGCACTACACATTGTGTAATTTTTAGATGTTTTTAATAAAATAATTTGAGGTGACGAGTTTTTTCTTATATCCCATTAAAAATATTTACACGATGTGTCATGACATTACATGTCGTATAATTCCACAAAGTTATATTTTAAAGTAGGTTGTGCAGTTCAATTTTATTTCATCTCACCACAACTCTCTCCTCTCGACCCTAGGGAATCTTCCAAGTGATTTTGAAGTGCCAACCTCCCTTCCAGACATCCCGTTTGTGAAATAGATCCCTATTAAGTCCTTTTGATTAGGTTCATCCCTTTTATCTCTTGGTTCTCCAACTGTTGAGGTACAATCCATTGACCATGTGGGTTATTGGTTTTGATCTTGGTTAGTTTGATCTAGGATCATCTTGTAGATTATCCACACCTTCTTCCTCATGGGAATTTTCTGTTAGAAGTGTTGCATTCGTCATTGATTAAAGGCATGGGGTCTAAATCTTAACCCCATGGTTTGATAATTACCAATTATATGCAATATTATGATCACGTAAACGTAACGTGGATCTGAATAAATTAAATAATGAATAGAATTATTCCTTGGAGTCCGTTGGCTTTAATTAGTTATTGACCTAGCTTATGCATACCTATCTAGTTAGAAAACCTTGAATATAATTGAACTGGCTAATGGATTAAAGTGCATGTAGCTTGAAATGAGACCTTAGGTGATTTCTTGTTATAGAATCCCAAAGTTATGAATTACTTCTTATTGATTTGACCGTTGATAAATTATGATATAAATTAAATAGGTAAATGAAAGACAAATGGTAATTCACATAATTAACCATTGTGACTTATGATGTGATATTTTGATATCCATGTTGTTATGATAGGTCATGAAATCGATGTTGAAATTCTTATATATCGGGCATGGACCTAGCATGTGAACACTTATATACTGTAATGTTGATATTGAGCGGGCTCGGCTCAGTCCCATGCTGTAATACTTTTAGTGAGTGGGCTCGACCCAGTCCCATGTTATAATAATTATAGGGATTTGACCTAGATTGTTATGTTTACTATGGTTATATGGTTATGGTTGGAATGGTTGCAAGACATGCTCAGATATATTCTAACATGGAGTTGAAGTAGGTTGTTTATTATGTTTATGGTTGTGGTTGACATAGTTGCAAAACATGATCAGAGAAATTCCAACATGGAGTCAATGCAGGTTGTTTACTATGATTATACGGTTGTGGTTAGAATGTTCGTAATACATGTTCAGAGATATTCTTGCATAGAGGTGAAGAAGTTTGTGGTTGTATTTTATTAATTGTTGTACTAATTAATGAACATGTTTATCTCTTTATTACATACACTCCTTATCAGATTGGTCTGTTTAGACATGGTGGTGTCGACCTACTAAGTTATACTCACACCCTATTTAGGCTACCATTTGGCAGCCAAACAGATTTCATGGATGCAGGTTTGGATACGGGAAAAAAACCTTGATATTGATTGTCTTTATCAAATGAGCTGGAGTTTGGAGATGAGACTGATGTGGGGTTCAGGACCAAGGGCCGTTGAGTCCTTATTTGAGTAAGCTAGTCTTTTATTTGTATTATTTATAGATTTACATTCAGTTGCATTCCATCACATCATTACATTATTCCTTTATTATTTATTGGATTGGTCAGTTGTCTTTTATTGTTGGTTTCCACTATATTACATTATTTTCGTTATTTATGTACTCTGATATTTGTTTATTGTTATTGAATATTTTATGCTGTGATGTAAACTATTAATCCAAGGGGTATTGTAACGACACAATTTTTTTTAGTGGAAATTCCCTTCTCATAATTATGTCATAAAATCACATGAAAACACAACATAATGAACTACTAAGTTCTAAGTGACCTTTAAACATATTTTCGTCACTTCTGTGTTTGGAATTTCAAAAATCCGGCATACACGGTTGTAATCAGTAAGTTATTTGGAGTCCGATAAGGAAAACTTAATTTTTGGTGAATAGTAACCTACCCTAATTAATAGTAACATACCCTTATGAATAGTGATATACCCTAATGAATAGTAACCTCACCTATGGTGGTATAAAAATAATATTCAAGTTGGAAGTACGATATACCTATATTTTAGAATAAGTTAATGAATGTTTTAAAACTGGTTTTGATAATAAATTATTATTTTAATTAAATATTAAAATAATAATATTTAGAAAATTATTTTTTGAAAAATGGACTTCATTTTTGGATTCTACACGTCAAAAAATGGTTAGGGTGAATTTTTGGGATTTTTTTGAAATACTTGAATTTTTGATGAATAGTAGAATCTGATAATTCACAATAAATGCTAAATAATGAATTAATTGAGTCATCGATGATGTTCTACTGATGTAAGACCACTTGGTTAGGGATCACATGATAAAATTACTATTCTTGGTCATGGAATACTTACTATTCCTTGTCTTGGGAAGAAATAATAAATCAATGATTATAATATTATGAAATTCCTCCTCTCCTCCACTATAAACCCCCCCTTCACTCCCTCTTCTCTCCACTCCTCTCAAGCCTTTTGCCTTTCCATTATTCTATCTAAATCTCTACCCAAGGTCCCCCCCATTTCCAAAAGCTCTCAGACTCCTCAAAATACCAAAACCTCTCCCCTTAAGAGGTTCTCAAAGGAGGAAGTTTCAAGAGGTAAATTCCTCTTCCCAATTTCTTCTTTTCTTTTAAGTTCTTTTATTTTTTATTTCTTTCCTCACCTCCCTTCACCATAATAGTATGATAAATCCATTAACATAAATGTACTGTAATGTATTCATTCTAGTGGTATATTTCATTATCTTCTCTCCTTTCCCCACCCTTTTATTTGAAAGAAATGAAAGCACCGTTTGAGATGTGCTAATTTAGCACATTCAAGGACAACGATTTATCAATTTCTATTATTCTGGTCATGAAACCATTTGTGTTATGGTTGAACCAGATTATTATATATGTTATATATATCCTATTTTCGGTTCTGTAATCCTTTGGTACAAATGGAATTAAGTTATAAAGAAAAACACATTCTTTGTAATCAAATCCACCGATTAACAAAAACGGTTATCACTATGGTTATATATATAATAATTCGATTTCACTCTAAGTAACCTAATTAAAATTTAAACCATGTAATATCCTAGATATTAACTAAATAATATAACTTCAATTCTGGACAACCACTTTCATCTTGCATATAATCCAAACTTGAATATAAGTGAACCGATCTTTTAAAGCCAAGTAAACAAACGAGCCCGAACAATGAAATTGAACCTTGTAACTAATCAAAAAGGCATTGAACGAAGTAAAAAGGGTTATAATAAATAAATTTAAATATATAAGATATTATGTAATTATTAATTAATAATCCTAATTTTTTTATTCAGGTCGTTAATAACAAGTGGAGAACACCAACGTATTTAAGGTAAGGGATCCTCCCCTTTTCACTCTTAATCAAGATTGTTCTTTATGATATGCCTTTTTGTGTAAAACCAAGTGATGGGGTATGTTTATAAACCTTCTCCATACTTTCCTAATGTTTTATAAGTGATGAGAAACCCCTTATCTCTCTCATCAATCCCTCTTAGTTACACCTGATACCATCCCGATAAACCATAATGGATTCTACCCGAACTTCCTTTATTCCATCGGGTTGCTCTATCTTTCTTTTTACCAAAATATAGTTGTCTTTTATTTTTATGTATAACTTCAACATTCTGTTTATATTCTCCAAACTCATGTTCTAAGTTCCATCTCTCATTATCTTTCGGGGATATACATGCTTTTAAGTGAATCTCTCCTCGATACTTCCCAATAAACACACTCGTTTTAAAGGAACTTCCTGAACTTTTACCCAATTTCAAGTGCACTCTATCTTCTGTTTTAAGACACCATTATCTTTGTAAATTCAGTATTTTTATTATGAAAACCTTCTTGGTTCAATTCTGGTTTGATATAAAAGAATGCCTTCTTTACCATTTTAAAAGCTCTATAGTATTTTCCTTAAAACCGCACAAAAATGTTTTAATGACAATGTCTCTCAAATACATTTCTTATATGATGTCACTTATATTTGTTACCATCTACCATGTTTTATTCCTAAATTACCTTATGAAATTCCATTTATGTTCTAATACCTTTCTTTCATGGACACTTTCATGATACATTCATTGGTTATGCTTTATGTCATGATTGTGGTACCCAATTCTCTCTATGAGTAACTTTATGTTTATGAACAATTGATTATGTATGATTAATCATGTGGAAAGAATATTTATGTGGTAAGAATATTTATATGTCAAGAGTATTCATGAACATGTTGAGATGGGTGCACCCATTTAGCACTCCAATGAATTGGGTAAGGTTAAGTCTCATGAGATGAGATGTGAAACAGGATTTCCTGTTAGCCTTGACCCGTACTAAAATGGGAAACGGGATTGGTAGTTAGCCTTGACCTATACTAAAGATATGATTTATGATTCTGCCACATTTATATGATTCCATGTTTATATTATCCCATGCTTATATTAAACGATTTTATAAGTTTCATGCTTTGGATATCATTATGTTATGCCTCCTAACTCATGTACTTGAGATGTATCCTTATGTTCATTCCCTTACCAGGTTTTTTAGATCATCCATTTGTTCATGTGTTATCTAGGGTACCCTATGCAGATTTAAGGGCTCAAAGGAAGTTATAATCTCTTTATGGAGATTAAATAAAGAAGTTTTTTTAGCCCCATGTTTTATGTTATATGTACCTAGTCTTCTAAGACACTAGACTTAACGATCCTTGGCTTGTACTCTGATGATTAATTATGCTTAAAATCTTGAAATGTTTTATGTAAAAGGATCAGGTCGCTATAGTTGGTATCAGAGGGTGGTCTAGTTATTTGTGAAGATCAGGAATATAGAACCTTAGTGAGAACCTTAAGGATGAGACTAAGTATAAGAAAATAGTCCTAAATTTTGGTGAGTATAGAGTAAGTGGTTTATCAAGAAAATACACCCCTGTCTGGATACGAGTAGGTATAAGTGGCTCTGGCATAGATGTATCTACAGGTAAAACCCAAAAACACCACTTTGAGCTAGACTCGAATGGGAACTGGTGCACGACAATAGGCCTTGCTGCACTCTTGGTTACGACACTCCCGGGGGATATGCTTTAGAAGATTCACGAGCTTAGTACAAACCGTTATTAAGGGGAAAAAAGAAGATCATAAGAATATAACTTAAGAAATAGATTGAGGATAACATAGATATAAACCTATGGAATCACAAGTCAGGATATACTTCTTCTTTATAAGTTCATACTTTTATATTCGAAGTTTATTTTTATGCTTGATAGCTAAGTATTCAAGACCTCTAATTATACGTTCTTTTTCTTAGTTAATGGTGGGAAATAGAAGAACACGTTCCAACAATCAATGTGATAGGTAATGTGATGATTTCCCTAATGAAATGCCTGATGTGATGAAAGTGGGTGCTCAAAACTTCATGGTAGTACTTGCTCAGCTGGCTCGAGTTATGAATAATAATTTGAATTAGGTGGAATGTCCCCCTCCTCCAAGGAAAGAGCAAGTTTCCGTAGAATCCTTTATACAGAAAAGGCCTCCCATGTTTAGCGGGTCTTCCGGTCCCCTCCTCACAGAACAATGGATTAACTCAATTGAAAAGATTTTCTTTGTCCTCCAGTACTTGGAAGAAGAGAAAGTTGAACTGGCAGTCTATCGTTTTGATGGGGAAACTGATCAGTGGTGGACACTGATCAAGAATACAAAGTCCCAAGAGGAAATTGATTCCATAGAATGGGAGGAATTCAAGAGGATGTTTTTCAACAAATATTATCCTCGAACCCTCCATATCAAGATGTAAAGAGAGTTCCTTGGACTCAAGCAGAAGGAAGATGAGTCCATCAGGGCGCATGAAGAAAACTTTACAAGGATTGCAAGGTATGCCTCTATCTTTGTCATGAACACCGAAATCAAGTTGGATCACTTATTTAGCGAACTAAAGTCGAGTCTACAAAAAGTGTTAGCGATTAGAGACTTTGATAGCTATGAGGATATTGTCCGTTGTGCCCTCAAGGTTGAAATGGATATTGGAAACTCTCAGTGGTCTCATGGGCCTAAAAACAAGAAGCGGAAAATGGAGAACAACATGGGCGGTTCATCAAAAAAATCTCATGATGGAAAGAAGTCTCACTTTCCCCTTTGCAAAAATTGTGGGAAGAATCATCTTGGTGATTGTCTCAAGGAAACCAAGAATTGATTCAAATGCGGAAAGTTTGGTCATCTGGCCAAGAACTGCTGAAGGGATATGAAAAATCCCGCTAATTTTGAAGAAGAAAGGAAGGTTCAGATCAACACTCAGCCTGCAGTGCAGTATTATAACTGCAAGGATCTTGGGCATTATGCGAAAAATTTCCCTAAACTGAGGGTTTTCAGAGGTAATCAACAACAACCTCCAAGGCAACAAGGAAGGGCTTATGCTATCACTACTACTAAGGTGGAGTTGGAAAACGATGTGGTGACTGGTACTATTGTTATTTAGTCAAAAATAGTGAACGTACTATTTGATTCTGGTTCTACGCATTCTTTCATATCTTGCAAGTTTAGTAGAACTATTCAAACATCACCTCAAAATTTGGAGGAAAAGTTATCCGTGAGAAAATCGAATGGGTAAATTATTGCATCCATGGTTTATAACTCCTCCCTGGTTAATGTTTGTGGACTGAACCTCCCAGCAAATCTTTTCATACTTCCTTTAGTGGAGTTCGACGCTATCTTGGGCATGGATTGACTATCTTTGTACAAGGCTAACCTCAATTGTTGGGAAAGGGAGATCACTTTTTACATCCTAAAGCATCCTCCGATTCTTTACAAATGTAAGGTGGAAGATGAGTCTCCTTTAGAATCTTCATCTCAAGTTTGTATACTGATTCCTTGTGAGAAAGCATATCTAGCTCAAATGATCGGGACAAATAATAGAATCATTCTTGAAGACATGCCCATCATGAGAGATTACACTGATGTATTCCTTGAAGAGTTGTCTAGTCTTCCTCCTGACCGAGAGGTTGAGTTCTCAATGGAACTTATCTCTGGATCTCTACCAATCTCAAAGACACATTACAGAATGGAAACTGTAGAGCTAGAAGAGCTGAAGAAGCATTTACAGGAGAATATGGAGAAGGATTTTATATGCCCAAGTGCTTCACTGTGGGGTGCTCCAGTCCTCTTCATAAAGAAGAAGGATGGATCAATGCGCCTCTGCATTGATTATCGTGATCTCAATAAAATCAATATAAAGAACTAGTATCCCCTTCCATGGATAGATGACTTGTTTGATCAACTTCATGGGGCCAGTTATTTCTCTAAGGTGGACCTTCGGTCGTGATATCACCAACTAAAGGTGAGGAAGGAAGATATTCCCAAGACTGCCTTTCGAACGAGGTATGGACACTATGAGTTCATAGTGATGCCCTTCGGACTCACTAATGCTCTAGAGATTTTCATGGATTTAATGAATAGAGTCTTTAGAGATTATCTCGACAAATTTGTGGTGGTCTTTATTGATGATATTCTGATATACTCAAAGAGAAAGGAGGAACATGAGGAGCATTTGGAAACTATGTTAAAGACTTTAAGAAGGGAGAAGTTATATGAAAAGTACAGTAAATACGAGTTCTGGATAGAGGAAGTATTATTCTTGGGGCATGTTATCACCAGGAAAGGGATATCTGTAGACCCTTCCAAGATGAAGTCAATTGAAGAGTGGCTGAGGCCAACTTCTATAACGGAGATCCACAACTTTTTAGGTCTAGCTGGGTATTATCGACGATTTGTGGAGAACTTTTCATGATTGTCAAACCCAATGATCAAGATGACACAGAAGGGAGTAAAGTTCATCTGGACACAGGAATGTGAAGACTGTTTCAAGGAGTTGAAAAAGAGGCTTATCACTGCGCCGATACTCACACTCCCTTCAAGTGGAGAACTCTTTGTGGTGTATAGTGATGCTTATAAGAAAGGCATAGGCTGTGTGCTAATGAAAAATGATAAAGTGATAGCCTATGCCTCAATGTAGCTAAAAATCCATGAGCAAAACTATCCCATGCATGATCTGGAGTTGGCGGTTGTGATCTTTGTGTTGAAAATCTGGCAACATTATCTCTATGGGGAAAAATGTGAGATATATACTGACCACAAGAGTATCAAATATATATTCACACAGAAAAAGCTTAATATGTGCCGACAAAGATGGATAGAACTCATCAAGGATTATGACTGCTCAATCCACTACCATCCTGGTAAGGCAAACATGGTGGCGGATGCTCTAAGTAGAAAGGATCCTGCATCTTTATCAATGATGAGAATTGAAAAGGATTCGATCTTCTTAGATTTGAAAATGATTGACATGGGAATAATTGAGGGAGGAACATCATCAATCCTTTCTCAAATGATTGATCAACCATCCCTCTTGGAGAAAATAAAGGATTCTCAAAGAAAGGATGTGGAAATTCAGAAAAGGGTGGAAGCTGTTAAAAATGGGAAATCCTCCGATTTCAAAATTGATGAGGAAAGAGTTGTAAGATTTGGGACACGATTATGTAAACCATCTTATTCAGAGATAAAGAAGGAGCTATTGAATGATGCACATAGCTCGACCTTCTCTATCCACCCAGGGAGCACAAAGATATATCGAGATATCTGAGAAAAATTTTGGTGGGACAATATTAAAAGGGAGATTTCCGAATATACATCAAAGTGCCTCATATGTCAGCAAGTGAAGGCTGAGAGACAAAAGTCTAAGGGGATGATGCAACCACTACCCATACTAGCATGTAAGTGGGAGAACATTACCATGAAATTTGTAATTGGAATTTCAAAGACATCTAGAGTAAACAATGCTATATGGGTCATTGTGGATCGTGTTACGAAGACAACTCACTTTATCGCGGTTCGAGAGGACTTTTAATTGGATCAACTTGCATAGATTTACATCAAAGAGGCGTTAAGGATGCATGGATTACCACTATCTATTGTATCCGATCGTGATCCGAGATTCACTTCAAAGTTCTGGAAAAGTCTCCCGCATGCTCTGAGCACTAAACTAAACTTCAGTACGACCTATCATCCTTAAACTGATGGCCAATCTGAGCGAACTATTCAAACATTGGAAGACATGTTGAGAGCGTGTTCAATGGAATTGAAAGGAGGATGGGACTGATATCTTCCACTGGTTGAATTCGACTACAAAAATAGTTTCCACTCGAGCATCCGAATGGCACCATATGAAGGCCTTTATGGGAAAAGTTGCAGAACACCAGCATATTGGGATGAAGTCAGTGAGCGTAAGCTGCTAGGACCTAAAATGGTTGAAGAAATGGTGGAGAAGGTGAAAACCATTCAGCAGCATATCAAGGCAGCCCAAAGTCGACAGAAGAGTTATGCAGATAACCGTCGATGAGACCTTGAGTTTAAAATTGGAGACATGGTATTTCTACGTATATCCCCATGGAAGAAGGTTATGAGGTTTGGGAAGAAAGGGAAGTTAAGTCCCAGGTACATCGGCCCCTTCGAGATCCTTGATCGAGTTAGAACTGTGGCCTATCGACTGGCACTTCCACCTACCATGTTGAAAGTACATAATGTATTTAATGTATCCCTCTTAAGGAAGTATATACCATACCCTTCACATGTACTCTCTTCAGAGGTGGTATAGTTGGAGGATGATCTCTCTTACGAGGAGCAACCAGTGAAGATCTTGGATCATAGAGAAAAAGTTCTACGCAACAAGAGTACTCATCTGGTCAAGGTACTATGGAGAAACCATAAGTACAAAAAGGCAACATGGGAATTGGAGGAAGCAATGAAGGAAAAGTACCCACACATGTTTTTGTCTTAGAATGTAAAATGAAATTTCGAGGGTGAAATTTCCTAAGGGGGGAAGAATGTAACAACCCAATGTTTTTCAATGGAAATTCCCTTCTCATAAGTATGTCATAAAATCACATGAAAACACAACATAATGAACTACTAAGTGCTAAGTGACCTTTAAACATATTTTCTTCACTTTTGTGTTTGAAATTTTGAAAATCTGGCATACACGGTTGTAATCAGTAAGTTATTTGGAGTCCGATAGGAAAACTTAATTTTTGGTGAATAGTAACCTACCCTAATGAATAGTAACATACCCTTATGAATAGTGATATACCCTAATGAATATTAACCTCACCTATGGTGGTATAAAAATAATATTCAAGTTGGAAGTACGATATACCTATATTTTAGAATAAGTTAATGAATGTTTTAAAACTGGTTTTGATAATAAATTATTATTTTAATTAAATATTAAAATAATCATATTTAGAAAATTATTTTTTGAAAAATGGACTTCATTTTTGGATTCTACATGTCGAAAAATGGTTAGGGTGATTTTTTGGGATTTTTCTGAAATTCTTGAATTTTTGATGAATAGTAGAATCTGATAATTCACAATAAATGCTAAATAATGGATTAATTGAGTCATCGATGATGTTTTTTGTGATTTAATCTCACTTTGTTCTAGATCACATGATAAGATTACTATTCTTGGTCATGGAATACTTACTATTCCTTGTCTTGGGAAGAAATAATAAATTAATGATTATAATATTATGAAATCCCTCCTCTCCTCCACTATAAAACCCCCACTCCACTCCCTCTTCTCTCCACTCCTCTCAAGCCTTGTGCCTTGCCATTATTCTGCCCAAATCTCTACCCAAGGTCCTCCCCCACATCCAAAATCTCTCAGCCTCCTCAAAATACCAAAACCTCTCCCCTTAAGAGGTTCTCAAAGGAGGAAGTTTCAAGAGGTAAATTCCTCTTCCCAATTTCTTCTTTTCTTTTAAGTTATTTTCTTTTTTATTTCTTTCCTCACCTCCCTTCACCATAATAGTATGATAAATCCAGTAACATACACGTACTATAATTTCTTCATGATAGTGGTATATTTCATTATCTTCTCTCTTTTCCCCACCCTTTTATTTGAAAGAGATGAAAGCACCGTTTGAGATGTGCTAATTTAGCACATTCAAGGACAACAGTTTATCAATTTCTATTATTCTGGTCATGAAACCATTTGTGTTATAGTTGAACCAGATTATTATATATTCAATATATCCTATTTCTGGTTCTTTAATCCTTTGGTAAAATGGAATTAAGTTATAAATCAAAACACATTCTTTGTAATCAAATCCACCGATTAACAAAAATAGTTATCAGTATGGTTATATATATATAATAATTTGACTTCACTATAAGTAACATAATTAAAATTAAAACCATGTAATCTCCTGGATATGAACTAAAGAATATAACTTCAATTCTTGACAACCACTTTTATCTTGAATATAATCCAAACTTGAATATAAGTGAACCGATCTTTTAAAGCCAAGAAAACAAACGAGCCCGAACAATGAAATTAAACCTTGTAACTAATAAAAAAGTCATTGAATGAACTAAAAAGGGTTATAATAAATAAATTGAATATATAATAGGTTATTTAATTATTAATTAATTAGCCTAATTTTTTTATTCAGGTCGTTAATAACAAGTGGAGAACACCAACAGATTTAAGGTAAGGGATCCTCCCCTTTTCTCTCTTAATCAAGATTGTTATCTATGCTATGCCTTTTTGTGTAAAACCAAGTGATGGGGTATGTTTATACACCTTCTCCATACTTATCTAATGTTTTATAAGTGATTATAAACCCCTTATCTCTCTCATCAATCCCTCTTAGTTACACCCGATACCATGCCGATAAACCATAATGGATTCTACCCGAACTTCCTTTATTCCTTCGGGTTGCTCTATCTTTCTTTTTACCAAAATATAGTTGTCTTTTATTTTTTATGTATAACTTAAAAATTATGTTTATATGCTCCAAAATCATGTTCTAAGATCTATCTCTCATTTTCTTTCAGGGATATACATGCTTTTAAGTGAATCTCTCCTCGATACTTCCCAATAAGCACACTCGTTTTAAAGGAACTTCCCGAACTTTTACCCAATTTCAAGTGCACACTATCTTCTGTTTTAAGACACCATTGTCTTTGTAAATTCAGTATTTTTATTACGAAAAACTTATTGGTTCAATTCTGGTTTGATATAAAATAATGTCTTCTTTACTATTTTAAAAGCTTTATAGTATTTTTCTTAAAACCGCACAAAAATGTTTTAATGCTAATGTCTCTAAAATACATTTCTTATGTGACGTCACTTCTATTTGTTACCACCTACCATGTTTTATGCCTAAATTACCTTATAAATGTCCATGTATGTTCTAATCCATTTCTTTCATGGACACTTTCATGATACACTCATTGGTTATGCTTTATGTCATGATTGTGGTACCCAATTCTCTCCATGGGTAACTTTATGTTTATGAACAATTGATTATGTATGATTACTCATGTGGAAAGAATATTTATGTGGTAAGAATATTTATGTGGAAAGAATATACGTAAAAATTTTGAGATGGGTGTGCCCAGATAGCACTCCAATTCATTGGGTAAGGTTAAGTATCATGAGATGCGATGTGAAACGGGATTGGCAGTTAGCCTTGACCCGTACTAAAATGGGAAACAAGATTGGTGGTTAGCCTTGACCCATACAAAAGATATGATTTATGATTCTGCCACATTTATATGATTCCATGTTTATATGATCCCATTCTTATATTAAATGATTTTATAAGTTTCTTGCTTTGGATATCATTATGTCATGCCTCTAAACTCATGTGCTTGAGGTGTATCCTCATGTTCATTCCCTTACTGGGATTTTTAGCTCATCCATTTGTTCATGTGTTCCCCAGGGTACCCTATGAAGATGTAAGGGCTCAAAGGAAGTTAGAAGATCTTTATGGATATTAAATAAAGAAGTTTTTTTAGCCCCATGTTTTATGTTATATGTACCTAGTCTTCCAAGATACTAGACTTAATGATCCTTGGCTTGTACTCTGATGATTAATTATGCTTAAAATCATGAAATGTTTTATGTAAAAGGCTCGGTTCGCTATAGTTATAGTATCCCCACTATACTTATCACACCCCCGCTGCTAGTTGGTAACCTCTAGCCTATGAGGAGGTGCACTTGAGGTCTCATAACCAACCCTTTTTGGCCACATGTGAGAGTGCCAAATTAGTGGATGTTACAAAGTGGTATCCAAGCACACCAGGTTTCTTTTCTATTTCTTACAATTTTGGAAAGGTAGAAAGAAGGCTAGGATGTGTTGAGACTTGGTAATGATCTTGGGTATGGGAGTAGCTAACCCATATATGGGGCAAAATCTGAGTGCCCAGGGATGGGATTATTGTTTATACTATTTGCTTGTTACAGGTGGTGTTCTTTCACCCTGAGTGATTCACATGTTGTGTGAGGTTATTATTCTATGATGTTATTGGTTATTGAGAATTATACTCATGTCAAGGTATGGTGTGATATGATTATGTATGCATAATAATAGGAACATAGGGATATATTGACATCCATTGTCCATGATAGATGCATTTTTATTTGCATGTGATATATACTTGCATATTTGAACTGTGATATGAGATATTTGTTATATTTTAGAAATGAAATAAATGAATTGTTATGTCATACTAAAACACTTTTGATCCATGTCTAGGGAGACCAAGATTCATTGGTTCTCTATTGTAGTCACCTATTGAGGTTGTCCTTGTTATTAGCGAGCATTATAAGGTGTGAATTTGTCTTATAGAGAAAATGTCTACTCATCATCTTCAACTTGAGAATCAGGAGAGTGGTAATCAACACTCTCCTAGTGCAGCTGAACTAGAGCTTCCTGTAGTTCCTTAGGATCTGTTAGATTTTCATCTTCACGATGGATTCCTAAGGGTTATGCGATCCATGGAAAGGGAGACTATTCATACTATGCCTTTAATGTCTAAGATTATAGGAGAGTTTTAGCTACAACATCCACCTACATTTATTGGGGAAGGAGGACCCTAGGCAGCTGAGTTCTAGATTGAGTCTTCCCATAAAATCTTCAAGAATCTCGAGACACCCAAAAATAGAAGGGTGAATCTTACGATATATATTATTTGTGGACCTACCAAGTGTTGGTGGGATATTCTAGAGGAATATGGGAATCGAGATGAACTATCTTGGAAGGAATTTGAGACAAATTTATTGATCCATTTCTATCTTGATATGTTAAGGGATTAAAAATCTTGAGAGTTCATGCATCTGACATAGGAGGGCATATTAGTGATGGACTATGTTGGATATTTCACCGACCTACACATCTTTGAGCCATATTTGGAAGCTAATGAGATCTCCAATGCAATATATTTTCAATATGGTCTTTTTTATAAGATCAGGTTGCAGGTGAATGTTTTTCATTTGAGTAGTTTTGAGTATGTGATGAACCAAGCACTCATTACGTAAGGGAATCTAAGAGAGGACCCAAGCAGTAGCCAGGTTTTTTCAATAGGGTGAGCTAAGAACTCTTCTTCAAGTAAAAATAAGCAACACTATGATAGTTTCCACCAAGGAAATAGTGGAAATAGAATTCAAGGAAGTGGAAAACCATCTTAGGACTTTGTTCTATTGCAGTGCTATTAGTGTGTCAAGTTTGTCCATAAGTACCCATAGTGTCCTTACCCCGCAATTAAGTGTCATATATTTGGAATATTAGGTTATATTCAGAGGTTCTATTTGAAATTTCCATAGTAGAATAGTGGAAGGGGATCATGATAGGAACCTGATTCGGGAAGGGGCTCAGCTGCCCCTCAGCAGGTTGGTAGTTGGAGTTCCACTGGTCATTCAGGATGAGGTAGGTGATGTAGTACCCCAGTGTAGGAGCAACAATACCAAGAAAGGGAAATAGATCAGGATAGTCAGGCTAGAGTCCAGGATAGAGGGACAAGTCAGTTGCACATTATATAGACTACTTCAACTATCATGTACGATGGACTATCGACCGTCAGTGGTATGATTCTTGTATCATCTACCTTAGCTTGTGTTTTGTTTGATATAGGTGCATCACATTCTTTTTCTATATGATCTTTTTTTAAATGGTTTGGTAGTGGATGTGTAAATATTTGATGGTGTTTTTACCATCAACACAATGCTGGGAGTGCGATTTGAAAATATAAAACATTGCACGATGTGTTCTATAGAGATTAGTGGCTACCATTTATTTTGGGAACAATTTGTTTTGGAAATGAAGTGATTTGATTTGATTATCAATATAGTTTGGATAGTTCTATACCAAAATCATATATATTATTATAGGATGAGATTTAGCTTTTTATCTCTATAAATAGGTAGCTATTCTCACCAAGGTGAGTGGGATCTTCAGGCTAGTTGTGCAAGACCAATTCAGTGCACATTAGATTGTCTCATATATCATATAGTATTTATTTCTCTAGATAATGGTGGAATGAAATAATATTATTTTCATCCAGTAATAGAACGTTTTTAGGATGTCTTTTCTGAAAAGTTATATGACTTTTCTCATAAGCGAGAGATCGATTTCACAATTGAGTTGGCACCAAGAGCATAGCCAATTTCTATCTTGCCTTAAAAAATGACACCGACAGAGCTTCAGAAGTTGAAGGTTTAGTTGGAATATATTGAATATAAAGGCTTTATATGACCTATCATATCTTCTTGGGGTTCTCCAGTTATCTTCTCCAAGAATGCTGATGGGTCATTGCGCGTATGTGTGGATTATTGGAGGTTGAACCAGATGATGATCAAGAACCAGTATCCTATTTTGTGCATTGATGATCTTTTCGACTGGTTGAGAGGTGATAAAATCTTCTCCAAGATTGATTTGAGATTAGGTTACCATCATTTTAGGGTGAGACCAACAGACATACCTTAGACTAATTTTAGAAGTAAGTATGGCTTGTATGAGTTCGTAGTGATGTCATTTGGGATAACTAATGCACCAAAGACATTCATGGACTTGATGAATAAGATCTTTTTATCCTTTTCTGTATCGACTTGTGGTAATTTTTTTGATGACATCTTAGTGTATTACCAAACAACAGACGGTCATTCCCAACATCTTGACATCATATTTAGTATATTGAGAGAGCATCAGATTTACATTAAGCAAACCAAATGTAGTTTCTATATTAATAAAGTGCACTTATTAGGCCATGTCATCTCATATATATGAGTATCAATGTAACATCCCAGATTTAATCAGGTATGGACCATTTTAAATTTTTTTGTCTATTTCCTTAAAGCGACCCAGGGCTTGCGTCGGCACACCCCACTGCGGGTCCTGGGCAACTATTTAAAATAATTTAACTGCAGAGGTTTTATGAAAAATGTTATATCACACTTTAGCGTGGTGTTCAGGATTAAAATAATTAATTAAGTATTTAAAATAAATAAGAATATATTTCAAGAAGATATAAAAGAAAGAAAGAAGGGATATTTAGAAATAAAATAGAAAGGGGGTTACAGAAAAAGTAAAAAAATTAAAATGGGAGATTACCATTTTTTATTATTTTTATCCCTATTCTTTTCCATCCTTTTTATTATATTCTATTTTTTATTTTATTTTTCATTTTTCTTTTTTTTCTCTCTTATTTTTTCTCTTATTTTTCTTTTTTTTTCTTTCTTTTTTTCTCTCCTCTCTTCCTCTCCTCTCTCTCACACCACGCCGCCCCTCTCCCTAGGTGGCGCACCACCTTCCTCCCCCTTAGGAAGATCTCCACGCCTCCATTCATCATTCGTTTTCTTTACCATTAGGTGTGATGTAAACCTTAAGTCATGGCTAACCTTGCACATTTGGAATTGTAGAGTTTCATTGAGTATCCTTTACGCAGTTCGTCACGAAAGGATTTTAACATATTTTGGGGTTTTTCTAAAATCATCAATTTTCTTCTATTTTAGGTAAAATCAAAGCCTACTATGGATCATAGAATCATCTACAACCATAAGGTAGGTTGTCTACTCGCTTTCCCTCTGTTTCATTACAATTTATAAAAACGAACGGTTGTGCTGTTCGTCAGTCCCTACCAACTTTGTACAATTTCACCCAATATTTTTAATTTAATTGTTTTTCTTAATTTTTGAAACCCTATTTATCATAAATTAAATTGTTTAAACTATTGCAACATGTTCAGACACCCCTTTGGGCGTGCCAACGTGGCTGGTATAAATTCCGTTAGCCCGGGTATTTAATTTATTTAATTGCATGTGTTGCACAACTCATTTTTGTTGTGTTTAATTTAAATAATTAATTTAGACTAACTATGAAACTTGAATTGTTGTATTTTTGGTAGTTGTTTATGATGAATTATTTATTTATTAAAAATTTCATTTATCTACTTGTTCTGATACGGTATCTTTCCTCGTTAAGTTTTTACGCTTCAATATTAAATTAATACCTTGTGTTGCATGGGGGTATCTTCTTAGATTTCAAACTAACATTACATATGCATGCTATGTCATATCTGTTAATGTGAAATTTTAATTAATTTTAGGGCGAGGAGAGAAGGTGGGTCTCGTATTAAGGGCCACACTTAGATCCTCAGTTCCTAACTAGTTACCACTATGCATCGGGGGGGGGGGGTGTCTTAGGCTTTTCCAGACCAAGACTTCCCTAGACTTTCTATACACTTATGAGTGATACCGGTTACAAAAGGGCCCATCGATGAAAAATCCATTGGCAATATGGCTAAGCTAGCCTCAGATGATGGTCAACCCCTTTTTGCGAGATCAGGACGAACTCATGGTAAAGCCATGCCTCGAGCGATACTTGGTCTTTTGAAATATTTCCTTGGACGGGTTCAATGGTATTAGATATTTTGAAGGATGTTCCATAGTGATACCTTTGGGACAAGCTCAGACTCTAACTCTCAACTTGAACATTAATAATGATACACTGAAGGATTATGTTAATGTCGCTTTGAGTATTTGAGAATTGTGATATTTTTTTGGTATATCGAAGCACACTTGGTTGACACATGATTTAGACCACAAGTTAAAGCACAAGATTGGGGTTGTACCTATTCCTTGTTTTACCTTGATTTTATAGGTTTATATATATGTGTGTGTGGATCCTGCTTATTACAGGTACTCCTTTCAAACTTCTGACTTAGGCCGAAGCAAGTGATTAGGGACGGGTACCGTTGGGAACTCGAGATGAGTTATTTATTTTATCACACTTAATTAATTATATGCATTTGTTATATAATGACAAACTACATTTTATTACTACATGAAATGGAAAGGTTTAGAAACTGTGGGTTTCGGTCTACTGGGATTTTATCTCACACCATGCTCGGACATCATTGACACCCAAGTAGATTACATGCTTGTAGGTATTGAAAAAGGGAAGCGCACTGCTTCCGATGCTTGATTGTTTCTTACTGCTTAGGATGGAGGCCGGGGCAGAGTACCGAGCCTTTCTTGCGATGCATTTATTACTTTGAGTCTTTTCTTTTTAATTGATAGTAGGCTTGGGTTTCTATTTTCTATGCTTTCAGTTTAGACAGACATTATAGCATGAAATTGTTTTGTGAGCTTCCACACTTGATTCTTGTTTAGTTAGATTATTTATATTTCTTATACTGCAGTTATTCATTTATATGCTTCTACTATTTATTATTAATCACTATTTACTTTCGAAATGATAATACCTATTACCTATGAGAGCATAGTCTCCCCCGAGGACGCGAGAAAGGCCCTCGCTACTAATCGACAACCGCTAGTGTTTGGGGAGATGCGCTTGAGGTTATGTGGCCAACCCAGCTCAGGGCACCCTTCATGTGGATTTCAGGATGAGGACTCTACAAAGTGGTATTAGAGTAGTTTTTCCTTTTATCTTACTATTTGGGTTAGACAAGATACTAGGATATATGGATTTGGAATGTACCATGTTCTTGGATGTAGCTAACACATGTATAGAAGAAACCCAAATTCCTAGGTTAGGATTGTAGCTATTGATTATGTCGATTATTGTTGATATGATTTCACCATTGGGTGACTCACTTGTTTTGCGTTGTTATTTGTATTGGTATTGTTTAGATAATGGGTTTTTACCATTACAACCAAATGATACGAGGGCAATACATTACATGCATCATATTAGGCACCATAAGATTTAAATGACATGCATATTTCCATGCCATATCTAATTTCAGCGTGAATTTTCCTATTTTCATGTGAGTGTTATTGTGATTGGTGGTATTTTTTTTGAAATGCTAGTTTGTTAAATATACAGCTGTGATAGTCTGTTATATGTTAACTTGACTTAACATAGAAATGGACAGTGGACCTTGTTTAGTAATCCTTCTAATTTTTCTCTTCCATATCAAAATCCGACTCTTGAAGCAGGTTATCTGTTATGTAGTGCTCAGAGGCAGGCTATGTACCTAACCTATTTCTTCCATACCTATTTTCCCCATCTTCTTTACCTTTTATCTAAAGGTGTGTGTTTGGTTGCCGTAGACCAATACCGCCATGACATATTTGTGTCGTGCCTCAAGAGAGTGGCAATAAGCACATTCTAGAGATGGTGGGTCCCGAACCAATAGTGGAACCTCTTGTAGTGCCTATTATGGTGCTACCTCCTGCTGATATTCTAAGGGACCCTGAATCTCAGTTCAGAGATAGTCTCATTAGGTTTATGCAGTTAGTTCAGAGTATCCCCAAACATGCCCCATCTATGACAGACCTCATGTGAGACTTTCTACACCAGAACCCTCCCACCTTCTTAAGAAGTGGTACCCCTTATGCTGAAGAGTCATGGATAGAATCCATAAGGTCTATCTTCAACCACCTCGATACACTTTCAGAGCGAAGGGTCAAACTGGCAGTCTACATGCTTCGTGACTCCGCCAAGATCTGGTGGGACACTGTTTCTCAGGCTGAGAGGACCAGTGACATGGTTTGGGCCGACTTCCAAGCAGCTTTCTATGATCACTTTTTCCCACAGACTCTGAGAGATGATCATGCATGAGAATTCCTACATCTTCAGCAAGTCTCTATGATTGTGTTAGAATATTCTAAGTATTTCACAGAGCTTTAGCATTTTTCTCTATCTCTAACTGGCGACACACAGACTACTGCGAGAGGTTTTGAGGATGGACTTGAGTATACTATCCGCTCGTAAGTGAACATATTATGTTTGAAAACTATCACAAAGATCTTAAATTAGGCCCTAATTTCAGAGTGAAATTTCAGAGAATCTAAACTAGTGAGCCAGGGAAGTTCAGTTCTGAGATAGGGTGACGACTCTTCAGACAGCAGGAAATGTTGTTTTGAAAATGCATGTGGGGGAAATCCTAGCCAAGAAACATGTTTTGATGGCTCTGTCACATGTTATCAGCATAGAAGAGATGGTTACAAGAATCCATAGTGCACGAGAGACCCGAAGGAGTGCCGAGATTGCAGTAAGATGGGCCACCTTCAGTGTTTCTATCATTCCTTCTCTTCAGCATCTAGTGGTAGATGATCCACACCTGCACCTCTGTCAGATATGGGATCTATGAATCCACAGTAGGATGAAAGTTATTTTTCCTCCAGCCGATTAGTATGAGGTAATAGTGGAGGTCGTGGATGAGGAAATCAAGTTCCAGATTATCAACGTCAGCAGAGTGGACCTGCTCAGGCCAACCTGGTAGTGTCTCAGGGTCGTGGTTCAGGTATCATGTACGCAGTGCAATCAACACTAGAGGAGCATAGTGCATGAACATATATGGTTATAGGTACTATTATAGTATCCTCTAATTTAGTTTCTGGTATTTTTGATACCGTCACATCACACTTCTTTTTATCTGCTGTTTTTGTTGAAAGTCTTGGTTTTCTGATTAAGTACCCTTGTGGCGTCATGTCGCTTGACACTCCACTTGGGATCAGGACAAAGGTCATATGCTAGTGCCAAGAGTTCCTCCTTGAGATAGGTGGGTACATTTTCGATTCGAATTTCTATATCCTCGATATGTCTAGCTTCGAAACCATGCTCGATATGAACTGGCTTGCTTTTTATCATGCTCAAGTGGATTACTATTGCCGTCGGGTGTCCTTTACATCCCCTGAGGGCAACACATATCTACACAAAGGAGAACGAGATATGTAGGCAAACCAAGCTAAGCCTAAATATGCAGGATTGGGCAGAGTGATAGCTTAGTTGGAAAGTCTCTTCATGAGATATCAGGGAACACAGGTGGTTGAATTACCTCTAGTGGTGGATCTTTTCAGGGATGTCTTCCCTAACAATTTCTCCGAAATTTCCTCCTACGAGGGACATAGAGTTCACTATCGATCTCATGCCAGGTGCGGCACAAGTGTCTATTCCTCCTTATAGGATGACACCAAAATAGCTATAGGAACTCAAAAAGAAGATTGAAGACCTTGAGGCTAAGGGTTTCATCAGACATAGCACATCGCCATGGGGTTCACCTATTCTTTTTTCCAAGAAAGCAGATGGTACCCTCAGGTTGTGCGTGGATTATCGTCGAATTAACCAGCTCACGGTAAAGAATCTATATCCATTGCCTTGTATAGATGATCTCTTCGACCAACTCTGGGGAGAAACTATTTTCTCCAAGATTGATTTGAGGTCAGGATACCACTAGGTGCATGTGCAACAATCTGACATACCATGAATGACATTCTAAAGTAGGCATGACTTGTATGAGTATCTGGTTATGCCTTTTAGCCTCATGAATGCACTGGAAGTCTTCATGGATCTCATGAACCTAGTTTTTAACCTGTATATTTATTCCTTTGTGGTAGTCTTCATGGATGACATCTTGGTGTATTCACATTATAGACATGACCATGAAACCCATCTTGAGATCGTGCTGAGTACATTGAGAGAGCACCAGCTATATGCTAAGCTCAAAAAATGACACTTCTGGATTGATAAATTTCACTTCTTGGGTCATATTATATCTGAAGCAGGAGTATCAGTTGACCCAGAAAAGTTGAACACTGTAGTTTCATGGGAGCATCCCAAGAGTGTCTTTGACATCCACAGTTTCTTAGGAATTTCTGGATTTTATAGGCATTCCATCTAGGATTTCTCCTGCTTAGCAGCACCTCTTACAACCCTGACTAAGAAAGGTGTATAGTTCATCTGGTCAGAAGATTGTGAAAATTCTTTTTAGGAGTGAAAAGAAAGACTTACCTCAGCCCAGATCCTGATTCTACCTGAACCAGGAAAAAGCTATACTGTTTATTGTGATGCTTCAAGAATCGAACTGGGTACAGTTTTGATGTAGGTTGACCAAGTCATGGATTATGGATCTCACTAGCTGAGACCTCACGAGTGGGACTATCCTACACACAACCTTGAGTTGGAAGTTGTGGTTCATGCTCTATGCTGTTAGAGATACTACTTATTGGGTGAAATATTTGTTGTTTACACGGATCATAAAAGCTTAAAATATATCTCCACTCAACGAGACTTGAACTTAAGGTAGCGTAGATGGGTCGAATACCTACAATTGTTCAACTTTGAGATTGATTATTGTAACATACCAAGTAATTAAAGAATAATATATTTTCATATCTATGTATATTTATGAATTATATAGTGTTTTAGAGGCTTAAAATGAGAATAAATCCAATCTTAGGCATAGAATACTCTAATATTTTTAAAAGATTGTTTTACCGCCTTTTGATGGAAAACCATTTTGAAATATAAATTTTGACAATTTTATAAGATCTATTTATCAAAATAAACTTATTCTTTAGAATTGGGACACTGAAATTTAATTTGGATAAATTTTTGGTATTTTTCTCACAATGTTCATTTTTTTAATGAATAGTGAAAAATACTGCATTTTACTTCAAAACTGCTTTTTCATATAATTTAATTATATGGTTAGATTATATTTTTAATTGGTTTTAAAGTGTAATTAGAATATATTTTTACCATTTAATTCAATGGTGGTCATTGTAATTAATTTCACTTTGAAATTGGACATAAACAAGTGTCAATCTTTTGATAGATATTGTTTCTTAAAAACATGCTATTTGTTTTGACAACATGAATTATTTTTAAATTAATTACTGAAATTTATGTGTTTGGAATTTGGTAAAATGGATTACATATTTGGAATCATAAGGTCCAAATTATGTAATTAAGACCTTTTTGTTTTGGACATTATGAATAGTAACGACGGTAATTATCTTTAATTATCGTGATTAATTAGTAAATCGGGTAAAAAGGGTAACCAAAATAATGTCATAATAATATAAAATGACCCCAACATGTGTCCTAATACTATTTTTTGTGTCATGGATGACCATGGACATCCTTGGGACAACTTAGGGACCCCATGGAATCAATTTTGTGTGATTGTGACCTTTTATCATATTATTTTTAAAGAAAGGGAAATATAATAAAAGTATGTAATATCTAAGTAAATGAATTTTAATTTTGTTTATATAAATGATATCTTTGACTATAAATATTAATTTTAAAGATAAAAATATTTCCTACATCATGGTATTTTATTTATAATTTTTATACATTAAATAAATAAATTTATTTATGACACAATGATGATGCAGTTATTACCTCATTAATGAAAGATTTAAATATATGATATTATAAGTGTTAAAATAATTTTGTTATGAAACTTTGGATGCTATAAACGAATTTTATAGATGATTATGACATGTAAAATATATGTTAATGCTTTTATTTCGAAGGAGTAAAGCTTTTACGCCTTTATCAAAAGTCAACTACCAAATAGTGTCTAAATTGGCATAAATGAGTTTTTAAAACAAATGTTATTTTATTAAATGGCATAATAGTCTAAAAAATATAATATTATGCCAAATTACATATAATATATTAAAAATATCATTATTGATACAATTATGGGACTATTGTCATTTTAAAGTAATTATTATGAACTTATAGTTTGAAAATAAAAAAAGACGTGGTAAGAATTATTAATTTTAACTAAGAGTTAAAATGAAAATATAAGGTGAATTATATGACCTCCAATTGTATAAATCCTATTGGTTGAGTGTATTTATACCCCTTATCCTTTTATCCTTTAAATATATCATTTTTGAACCATTATAATTTGAAAAAAATTTCATAATAAATTAATATTTCATGACTTTCCAAGAGTGCCCCTCCTCCCTCTTATAAAAAGCCCCCACCTCTACCCCCTTACCCACACCTCTCAAGCCGTTGGATCGTCCAAAATCTGCTCATATTATCTATACACATCCCTATATTCCTCCTAGAAGCCTCAATTTGGGCAGAATTCTTTTCAAAAGAGCCTTTTCCTCAAATCAAAAGAAGTTACCCGATTGAGAGGTAACGCCTTCTCTCAAAATACATTGTTGTATTTTCCTTATTCACTCCCCCTAACATTATTATTATTTGATTAAATAACAAAAAAAGTATCCTCAATATACTAGTATGTTTTTATGAGAAGGATTTTATTTACACTTACACACACCTCCGTCTAATGGTTAAAGAACATACTGTTTCTGTGGATGGAAAATTACTTCCTCATGAAATGATGATTGTTCAATATTCTTTTAACACCTCTCATGGTGACCATTATGATGGAACTATATTTATATATGATATATATTATATTTATGTCCCCTCTATTCTTATGTATTTTATATTTAAAACATACCTTTATGCTTTTCATGTTGTGCAAATGCGATAATTTCATATGAGGAAGTGCAGACAACCGCCCCCTCATGTGATGTGACTCGTTCATACCAAACATGGAATTTATAAAGAATGTAATTAATGAAATTATGTTACCTATATAACATATATATTATACTATAATTATAATATATATATATATATATGTCTCATTTAGTTTTAATTGCTTTAATATGACAAATAAATGAAAGTAGCGTTCATGCGTACGTACGACCTACCATCTCCATGAACGGTGCATTTCATTTTTTTATCTCCAAATGTTATGGAATAGTATAAAATGAATATGTACTGGATATATATGATATTTAAATAATTAATACCATTCTGGAGATGATGTTCTTATAACTACATGGGCAATTATTTTCAAACAAGTTCATTTTTGACTCATGTACCGAACATCGACAAAACGTATGATATGAACTCACATAATTAACTAATTATTATAAACTGATAATATGTGATATTTATTGAATAATAAAATTTAAAGGAAGTACTTAAGAAATTATAAATTGACCTAAGTTTATTATTCAGGAATATAAAGAACGAAAGAGAACAAGTTGGACTTGAGGTAAGGGACTTCGTCTCAAATATCCTTTAGTTGAGGCATACTTCAATTTATATACAACCTTATTTTATTAGTTGTATAATAAAACCTTTTTACTTTTAATTTCATTCAAAATGAATCTTTTTACATGAAGCGTTTTACTAAACGAAAAAAGAGAATGTTTTTGTCTTATGTATGCAGTGATAACGACTTCTCCGCCGCCGTAACCATTATTTGAGTTTCGACTTCCTCTACAAGCCATAAATTTTTAAATGAAAAATAAATAACACCTTTTTATTTAATTTTATTTTGGTATTGAAAATGGTTTTGATAATGTTTTGATTATATCAACGTGTTGTATTGATATCTTGTGATTGAAATGTGGAAATGTTATGTTTCCTTTATGCATGTTTTATGTGATATGATTATGTTATGGTTCTTGGGAATTGTTTATGAAGTTGGGTGGTTTCATAATAAACTAAGGGTGGGTGAGCCTCAGATAGCTCTCCAATGCATTGAGTTACGCGAAGGAGTTAAACACTAATGTTTATCCGAAGAGATTTCGAGAATATATTGTGATGGGTATTCCAAATGTAACCATGAGGGTTACTCCCTACGTAAGAATGTTATGAATGCCTCAAGTTACCTTTATGTCTTATGATTTCTATGATTTATTCATAAATCTTATGATTTCATGAGTTATGTTAAAGTGCTTATGTTTTATGAGTAAAGTATGATTTCATTTATTCTTATGTATACATGGACTATTGTTTTCTTTTTGTATTTTTATATATCTTACTGAGATTTTTATGCTCATCCTAATTTTTTGAAATGTTTTTCACAGGTCAAGGAAAAATTACATGATGTGATGATAGTGTCGAGGAAGTGTCAAGAAAAAAAATCCATATTTTATTTTTAAATATGTTTCCTTTGTTGGAAAAAATGAATACTGTCTTTGATGTAACCACCTTGTTTAAATGTGGAATGTAATGCATGATTTATGATATAATTATCTAAAACTCTAAACATGAAAAGATCCTCAATGTGTATTCTTGAAATAACTCAAGATTAAGTAATGTTTAAGGCTGGTTCCTTATAATTGGTATCAGAGGTCGGTTTAGATAACTTTAGGAGTCAGAATTCTATTAAATGATTTTCCAAAAATATTTTTTTACACATTATGGTCAAATTGAAATGATATAGCATTTTAAGATTACCATGTTGCTTCATCTAAGACATGTTTGTTCAGAATGGTTTTACGTAGAGGAAATAGGGAAGTAGTTCTAGGAAGTCATACAGAAGGAAATGACCTTCCAAATCAGCTCCTGAGGTGTTCAGAATTGGAACTAAATAGTTTGTTGCAGTAATGGAACAATTAACTCAAGAAATAAATGGTGGTGGTATCCATGCACGAGATCAGCCAAATCAACCGTAGAAGAACATATCAGTGGTGGAACATTTCATGAGGCAAGATCCCCCATCATTCAGAGGATCATCTGACCCTGTGCTAGCTGAAGGGTGGATTAAATCACTGGAGAATATTTTTGATTTCATGGGGTGTTCAGAAAATCAAAAGGTTAGTCTTTCTGTTTATCATTTGGAGGGTGAAATAAATTAGTGGTGGTCTATGGTTAAAAATATCAGGGATTCTAATGAGATTGATGCTCTTGACTGGGATGAATTCAAAGGTATGTTTCTTGAGAAATATTTTCCTAAGGTTGTTCGACTTAGGGTGGAAAAACAATTCTTGGAATTGAGGTAAGAGGATGACTCAATGGCTTCTTATGAAGAAAAGTTCACTCGATTGGAAATGTATGCTCCAAATTTTATTAGATACCTTGATAGTAAAATCAATCATTTTTACTCAGGATTAAAGCCAAAATATCGAAGGGCATTAGATTCTCATGAGTTAAAAAGTTATGAAAATCTTGTTCGATGTGCTGAGAAAGTGGAAATGGAGTTTTCCGATGATCAAGTGTTCTATTACAACCAACAGAAGAAGAGAATGAGGTGGTAGGAGAAAGGGAAGAATCCTTCAAAAAAGGTTGGTAAGAAAACTAAGTTTTCAGTTTGTGATAAATGTGGTAAAAAGCATGTGACGCCCCAGGTTTTATGAACTAGTCCAAGTGAACAACGTTATGCTTTTTAGTAATGTATCTTGTTTTATTTGTTGTGATTTTAATGATGTCTCTTGTTTTATTTTATTCTTTGAGTACTATTAAAGATCTTGAAACAAAATAAAACATGGGGAATATAGTAAACTGGTATATATTTAAAAGTTACAACGGGACCCAACTAATTAAAAATACCATGCACAAGACCTAACACAGCCACACCAAGACTACTAAGAATAACAACTCAGGTAATCAGATAGTCGTCATTTTTAGGGTCCATCAGTGTGAAGAATATAACAGCCAGAGCCACAGTACACATACTCAACACCAATGGTATGAGGAGAGCCATACTTTCTAGTTCAAGTGTTTTGTTCTTGTAAAATGCCCCTACTTTTATAATGGCTCTTGGAGATATGACCATTAGATATATAGCCGTTGGATTTTCAAAACGACCTCTGGGTTACCGTTGATAAAGTTTATCTTTATAACTTATTTTAATGCTCTTATAATTTTATAATATTATAATATGTCTAAAGTATGTTTCACAAAAGAATCAAAGTTTTAAAATTTAAAAGGGTATTCTTAGAAATAAATCCTTTTGTTTTTACAAAATCTCGATGGATACTTATATATTGAAAACTTAGTATTCTTTTTATAAAAGATATGTTTAAAGGGTATCTATAATAATTGTATCTTTTGGGGTAAACTTTTGGTCTTTTAAAGTTTATGAGACAAATATTAGTTTATTTTAAAGATCCAAATAGTTATACTGGTTTTTTATGAAAAATATGAGAGGTATATCTTTTAAAATATTTATAGAAAAGGGATTTAAATTTTAAGTCGAAACTATTTGTTTTTATTGTATAAATACTCATTTTGTACAAATATTTATATTACACACTATTTTGAACTACGTATACTTAAACTGGTTATTTTGGAAGTCTAAATAAAATTTTTATAAAAAAATTATGTTGATATGAAATATATTACATAAGCTTGTAAAAGGATTTAGACTTTTAAATTAAAACTATTTGTTTTATTGAATTAACTCTCTTTAAGTATAAATATTTACACTATACTTTATTTTGAAATAAGTATACTTATACTGGTTATTTTATAAATTTAAATAAGTTTTTAATAAAAAAAATAGGTTGGGGCCCGGCCAAGCCGAGGGCATCCCTTAAGGGACAAGCCCTCTAGGCCGAGACCAAGCCCCAAGGGACCCGAGGTGCCGACCATCGGGGTCCTAGTTATGCATAGTGTCAACCAGGCCCGAGCCCGAGCCGAGTGGGGGTTCGTCCAGTCACATGCAGGTCCGTGTGTAAGGCCCGCGGTGCACATTGCGTAAGGGTGAGCCAAAGCCCGCATGGGGGTCCGTGTGTAAGACCCCCCGTGTATGTGCGTTCGTGTTATCGAGCCGAAGCCGAAACGCTTTGGTTTATAAACCGCGCCTCAACCACTGATCGTTTCGATGTGGGACTCGTTCCATGTAATCAGGGCTGTCCGATCGAATCACGCTTCAATCTCGACCGTCCGAACCTGTTAGCCGCGCCATCGCCCCGCATATCACCACAACCGTCCGATATCACCCGAGATCTAATCCCAACCATTGGTTTATTTTAAACCGATCTCTTTAAATTTCTTCCCGCACCCTCTCCAGCCATTTGAACTTCCCTGAGATCTAATCCCAGCCGTCCTTTCCTTTACCGCGTCGACCCCGTCGTCTTCTTCCTCGCAGCAGCACCCGACCAGTAGGCCTGCAACCGAGGACGCCTCGGCCTCCTCCCCCGTACTGCTCCTCTTGACCTCAGAACACCCCCTACTAGCTCACTATTCCTTCGTCTTTCCCACGTCGATCTAACCTCTTGGGTCGAGTCACCGATGAGGCATTGAGGCCTTTATAAACCCCCCTGCTTCGTTGAAGCCCCGAGCAGCTCCTTCTCCTTCGGACCTCCTTCCGAATCCTCCAACAAGGCAAACGAACTCCCTGTTGATCCGAGCTTCCTCCCTAATCTATGTAAGGGTTCTTGCATGCATTCTTTCGAAGAAAATCCCTCGTTCATTTTACCCCGATGTGTAGATATACAGTTTACATACTTTATAAAATCAAGTGTATACCCCTCGGGTTGTATGGCCTTCAAGGGTTTTGCTGCCGTGTGGTGCATGAGTAAGGACCCTTGCATGCTTGCCATATTTTGAAGAAAATATTCATTATATACTCCCGGTAAATACAGTATATATATATATATACTTCATGTGAACCCCTCGGTTTTTCCTTCAAGGGGGTTGGCCTTCGTGTCTCCAGTGGGTTGTATATGTAAGGGTGCGTATATACCTTGTTTTCATTTTGAGAAACCTGTATATACTGCTTATATGTATATATACAAATCCATTGGTTATTATATATTGTGTATATACAGTTTCATATATATGTAAACGGTATATGTAGTTTATATATGCACATTTACAAATCCCCCGGGTTGTACATTGTTTTTTTTACAAACGATATATACAGTTTTATTTTACGGTTTTCTAAAAATCCCAAACTTTTATTTAATGTATATGGTATGTATATATATAGTTTCACGAATGTTTTCTCATGACCTAACCCGACCTATTTTGGTTATCGATCTTTAAATAATTTTTAGATATATATTTTCAAACTATGTTCTTTTAGTTTAAGTGAAGTTATGTTTGTAAAACCAATATTTTATATATATAGTTATGTTTATAAAAAACCTTATATGGATTTAGTTTTCAACCATGTAAGCAATTTATGGTTGGAAACCTTCAATTACCTAAGGGATTTAATAGACCTTGTTTTTGAATTGTGTAAAAACCCTATATACACTTCGGGTATATATGGGTACGCGTATATGTATTTATATGAATAATTTCCAAACCCCATTATATTCTTTTATAAATAACAAGACTTAATTTATTCTTTGATGCAGGTAAGATTTTATTAAGATATGATTTGTGTGATTGCTAAACCAACATATTTTTTTATACACACAAATGGACATGTTTCATTAAAAAGGTTTATCTAACATTGCCCTGAAGAGTTTATGATAAAATATGTATTTTGGTTCAAGGGCCTGTTTATCACCGTAACTGATTTCAAGTGTTTTCCTTAAGAATTACTTTTTCCATGGATTTATAATGGCAAAGATTCGTCATTTAGTATATCATTATTTTATATGCTTTAGTGAAAATGATGTTTTACTAAGCTATGTATGCCTTTGATTAGTTATTGACACATGTTGCAAAGTTACCTATCATACCTTGTATTAGCAAAATTTGTGGTGGTTCATTATTTATTATTGTACATAATGCATGCTTATAACATATCACTAAATGAACTAAGAAATTGTATTTCCCAAAGTGGTATGGGACACCTTGGGTAAAAATGAAAATGAATGAGATATTCAAGGTGGTATGGGACATCTTGAATATACAAACCGTTTAAGTAAAGCATGAATGATATGTGGCTCACATGATAATAAAGACAAATTAAGGGTGCGCCCTGATAGCTCTCCAATGCATTGGGTAATGATGTAACCACTAGAGATTACAATTTTCACGATATCTTGGTGAATAACCTTGGTAATTTTTATTGACACCTTGGGGATGGACCTTGGTGATACAGAAATGATTTTCTAAGATTAAATGTTGATGCCACATAATTCAAGTTATGTAACAAGTTCCTTCTAAAGATAAAGTTCTTTTATGACTAATGCCTTTAAGTTTTCATAAAGTTCTTATTTCACTGGTATAATCTTGGAGCATGATTGGTGTTATCACTTAATAGAATAGTAACTAGCATATGAAAATTTAGTTATTTCCTTTATGCACAACTCTGATTATGCATTACTCTTAACTGTTTAATTTATGCTTAAGTAAATCACATGTAGTACTTGTTCATGATAACCATTATTACTCCTTCGAGAATTAACATAATTGTTTCATGTTCTTCTTGAAAACCTTGATTGAGAATTTTTATGTTATGGGTTATAATTTTCCTTTAATGAGTGTTCGATCTCTTTTAAAAGAATGTCTTCAAATGTTAAACTATTTTCATTTCTTTTTAAAACCCCTTACTGAGTATTTCAATGCTCACCCTACGTTTTGATTCAAAATTTTCAGGTATCAGCTCTTAAAAGATGAATTGTTTCAGAAGTTGCCGGTTTCCCAGAACCCGAACCGCACATGATCCTCTGTATGGGACATGATGTGTTGTTAACAATGTGTGTTTTATTTTAAGATAACACATCATGTTCAGAAGACACCGACTCCTGGGTTTCTGGGGTTAGGGTCTCTACAAAGCATGCTGGGGAATGTATTTTGAATTCTGAAAAGTGCTTCTGATATGGTAAGATGGGACACAAGTCTCATTATTGCACTGGAAAAGATCAGGGTAATGGTAAGACCAAATTTGATTTACAGTTAGTGAAATATTTCAAGTGCAATGAGATGGGTCATTATGCAAATGAGTGTTCAAAAAAGAGCTAGAATGATGGGAAGAAGTCAGACTACAAGCAAAAAAGTTTGGTGAAATCCTTTGCAACTACTTCAGCAGATGTTGGGCCATCAAATGAAGTGGTATCAGGTACTTTGTTTTTTTTTTCTTCAGATTATGCCAATGTGTTATTTGATTCAGGGTCTACACATTCTTTCATCTGTGAAAAATTTTCTAGTAAATTGGGAATTACATCTCAAGAAATGACTCATGAACTTGTGGTAAAAACACCTAGGGGAAATGTTGAGGCAAAAAGAATTTATAATAATCTTCCTATCCTTATCCGTGGAAAGAACCTACTTGAAAACCTTATTGTTTTACCTCTAGTAGAGTTTGATGTTATCCTAGGTATGGATTGGCTCTCTATTTACCATGCTAAGATTGACTGTATAGCTAAAGAAGTTTCTTTTCAGAAAGACTTTCAGTTTTTATACAAGAATGAACCCTTACTGTTGATAACATATCAAGAGGCTGAGAAACTTTTAAAATATGGAAATGAATGTTACCTTGCACATATTTTTGAAAACAAAGGAACTGTTCAGATTAATGATGTGCCAGTGGTAAATGAGTATCCTGATGTTTTTCCTGATGAGTTTCCAAGAATAATACCAGATTGGGATGTTTAATTTACTGTTGACTTAGTTCCTGATGCTAAGCCAATTTCAAAACCCCCTTATCGAATGGATCATATTGAACTTTTAGAGTTGAAAGAGCAATTGTAATATTTATTAGAGAAAGGTTTCATTTGACCTAGCACATCACCATGGGGTGCTCCTTTATTATTTATTAAAAATAAATATGGTTCAATGAGAATTTTCATTGATTATAGAGCCTTGAATAACATCACTTTTAAGAAAAAATATCCTTTGGCTCATATCAATGATTTGTTTGAACAAATCTAGTGAGATCAGTATTTTTTAAATATTGACTTGAGATCGGGTACCATCAGTTGAAGGTAAAGGAAACATATATTCTGAAGACCATGTTTCGTACAAGATAAGGCCATTATGAATTTGTAGTTATGCCTTTTGGGTTAATCAATGCACTTGCTGTATTCATGGACCTTATGAATAAAATTTTCCATGAGTTCTTGGATAAGTTTTTGGCTATTTTAATTGATGATATTTTGGTGTTTTCTAAAAGTAAAGAGGAGCATGAAATTCATTTAAGGGTTATTTTACAAACCTTAAAAGAAAAGAAATTGTATGGTAAATTCAGCAAGTGTGAGTTTTGGTTGCAACAAATTTATTTCCTTGGTCACATTGTTTCTAAAGATGGAATAACTATTGATCCTACAAAAACAAAGGTTGTTGAAGAATATACAAGACCCACAAATGTAACCGAGATTTGTAGTTTTCTTGGTTTGGAAGGCTATTATCGAAGGTTTGTTAAATTTTTTTCATAGTTGTCCAGCCCATTGACTAAGCTAACTCGGAAGGGTGTTAAGTTTATCTAGACAAAATAATGTGATGATTGTTTTCAGGAATTGAAAAGAAGATTGGTGAATGATCCAGTATTGTCACTACCTTATAAGAACGGTGAGTTTGTTATCTACAGTGATGATTCATTTAAAGGACTTGGTTGCATCCTAATGCAGAATGATTAGGTAATTTCTTATGCTTCACGTTAGTTGAAAACTCATGAGATAAATTACCTTACACATGATTTGGAATTAGCTGCTGTTGTTTTCACTTTAAAAATTTAGAGGCATCATTTGTATGGTGTAAAGTGTGAAATATATACTGATCACAAAATTTTAAAGTATGTATTCACTCAGAAATAATTGAACATGAGACATAAGAGATGGATAGAATTAATCAAGGATTATGATTTCACGATTCACTACCACCCAGGAAAATCAAATAAAGTGGTAGATGCTTTGAGTCGAAAAAGTAACGATTCATTAACCATGTTACATTTGGAACATGATCCTTTGGTTAAGGATTTGATGAATTTTGTCTTGGAAGTTATTGGTGCAGGAAATTCTTCTGTTTTGTTTCAGGTATCAATGAAATCTTCTCTATCAGACAGAATTAAGCGAGCATAGAAGCAAGACAGTGAGTTGCAGAAAAAGGTAGAGCTGGTTCAGAAGGGTATGTTACCTGAATTCAATATTGATAATGATTGTGTTTTGAGATTTTGGAAGATATTTTGTGTACCTTGTGATTCATAGTTGAAGATAGAGTTGTTATGTGAAGCTCATAGTTCTCCATTTTCAGTTCATCCAGGCAGTACTAAGATGTATAGAGATCTTTGGGATTATTACTGGTGGGATGGAATGAATAGAGATATTCTTGATTTTATTATGAAGTGCTTGACTTGTCAATAGGTTAAAGTAGAGTGGCGGTTACCGAAAGGGTTGCTTCATCCTTTACCAGTGCTAGAGTGGAAATGAGAGAATATATCCATGGATTTTGTTGTGGGATTGCCGAAGAAACCTCAAGGTAATAATGCAATCTGGGTTATTGCTGATCGTCGACTAAATCTACTCATTTACTTGCTATAAAAAATACTTTTTCCCTAGATAAACTTTCTCAATTGTATCTTAAAGAGATAGTCAGGTTACATGGAGTTCCCCTCTCCATTGTATCTGATCGTGATCCTAGGTTCACTTCTAACTTTTGGAAAGGCCTTCATAAGTCGTTTGGAACTGAATTAAATTTTAGCACAACTTTTCATCCTCAATCAGATGGGAAGTCAGAACTAACAATTCAGACCTTGGAGGATATGCTACGTGCTTGTTCAATGGATTATCAGGGAAGTTGGGACCACCATATTTCATTGGTTGAATTTTCTTATAATAACAATTTTCATTCCAGTATACAGATGGCACCATTTGAGGCATTATATGGGAAGCGGTGTCGAAATCCAGCTTTTTGGGATGAAGTGGGTGAATAGAAGTTGATGGGACCAGAATTGGTAGAAGAGTTGAAAAAAAAAAGTTCAACTGATACAAAAACACATGAGAACAGCTCAGAGCAGGCAGAAAAGTTATGCAGACAATAGGAGAATCTCTCTTTTAAGGTAGGTGATCATGTCTTCCTCAAAGTTTCACCATGGAAAAGTGTGATGCGATTTAGTAAGAAAGGAAAGATGAGTCCAAGGTTCATTGGACCATATGAAATTATAGAAAGAGTTGGATCAGTTGAATACTGAGTGGATTTACCTCTAAGTTTATCTCAGGTATATAATGTTTTTCATGTTTCAATGTTAAGGAAGTACATGCCAGATCCATCTCATGTTTTGAGTCCAGAGGTAGTTCAGCTGGAAGAGAATATATCTTATGAGGAACAACCAGTCCAGATTCTTAACCACAGGGATCAAGTGTTACGGAATAAGGTGATTCATCAAGTAAAGGTTTGATGGAAAAACCATATAGTTGAAGAGGCAACATGGGAATCCTAAAATGCAATGAGGGATAAATACCCCCACTTATTCGATAAGTAAATAAATTGCGGGGATGCAATTTTCTAAAGGGGGGAAGGATGTAACATTCCAAGTAAGTAAAGAATAATAGATTTTCATACCTATGTCTATTTATGAATTAGATAGTGTTTTAGAGGCTTAAAATGATAATAAATCTAATCTTAGGCATAAAATATTCTAATATTTTTAAAAGATTGTTTTACCGCCTTTTGATGGAAAACCATTTTTAAATATAAATTTTGATAATTTTATAAGCTCTATTTGTCAAAATAAACTTATTATTTAGAATTGAGACATTTAAATTTACTTTGGTTAAATTTTTGGTATTTTTCTGACAATGTTCATTTTTTTAATGAATAGTGAAAAATACTGCATTTTACTTCAAAACTGCCTTTTCATATAATTTAAATATATGGTTAGATTATATTTTTAATTGGTTTTAAAGTGTAATTAGAATATATTTTTATCATTTAATTAAATGGTGGTCATTTTAATTAATTTCACTTTGAAATTGGACATAAACAAGTGTCAATCTTTTGATAGATATTGTTTCCTAAAAACACGCTATTTGTTTTAACGAGAATTATTTTTAAATTAATTACTGAAATTTCTGTGTTTGGTATTTGGTAAAATGGATTATATATTTGGAATTAGAAGTTACAAATTATGTAATTAAGATATTTTTATTTTTGGATATTATGAATAGTAACGACGGTAATTATCTTTAATTATCGTGATTAATTAGTAAATCGGGTAAAAAGTGTAATCAAAATAATGTCATAATAATATAAAATGACCCCAACATGTATCCTAATACTATTGGTTGTGTCATGTCAGACCATGGAAAACCTTGTGCCAACTTAGGGACCCCATGGAATCACTTTTGTGTGATAGTGACCTTTTATCATATTATTTTTAAAGAAAGGGAAATATAATAAAAGTATGTAATACCTAAGTAAAACAATTTTAATTTTGTTTATATAAATGATATATTTTACTATAAATATTCATTTTAAATATAAAAATATTTCCTACATCATGGTATTTTATTTATAATTTTTATACATTTAATAAATAAATTTATTTATGACACAATGATGATGCAGTTATTACCTCATTAATGGAAGATTTAAATATATGATATTATAAGTGTTAAAATAATTTTGTTTTGAAACTTTGGATGATATCCACGAATTTTATAGATGAGTATGACATGTAAAATATATGTTAATGCTTTTATTTTGACAGAATAAAGCTTTTATACCTTTATCAGAAGTCAACTACCAAATAGTGTTGAAATTGGCATAAATGAGTTTTTAAAACGAATGTTATTTTATTAAATGACATAATAGTATAAAAAATCTAATATTCTACCAAATGACATATAATATATTTCTAATATAATTATTGATACAATTATGGGACTATTGTCATTCTAAAGTTATTATTATGACCTTATAGTTTGAAAATAAAAAAAGACGTGGTAAGAATTATTAATTTTAACTAAGGGTTAAAATGAAAATATAAGGTGAATTATATGACCTCCACTTGTCTAAATCCTATTGGTTGAGTGGATTTCTACCCCGTATCCTCTTATACTCGAAATATATCATTTTGGAACCATTCTAATTTGAAAAACATTTTATAATAAATTAATATTTTATGACTTTCCAAGAGTGCCCCTCCTCCCTCTTATAAAAATCCCCCACCTATACCCCCTTACCCACACATATCAAACCCTTGGATCATCCAAAATCTGCTCATATTATCTATCCACATCCCTCTCTTCCTTATAGAAGCCTCACTTTGGGCATAATTGTTTTCAAGAGAGCCTTTGCCTCAAATCAAAAGAAGTTACCCGATTTAGAGGTAACGCCTTCTCTCAATTTTTTTTGTTGTATTTCCCTTCTTCACTCCCCCTAACATTATTATTATTTGATTCCATAACAACACCAGTATCATAAATATACTAGGATGTTTTTATGAGAAGGATTTTATTTACACTTACACACACCTCCATCTAATGGTTAAAGAACATACTATTTCCGTGGATGGCGAATTACTACCTCACGAAACGATGATTGTTAAATCTTCTTTTAATACCTCTCATGGTGGCCATTATGATGACACTACATTTATATAAGATATATATTATATTTATGTCCCCTCTATGTTTCTGTATTTTATATTTAAAACATATCTTTATGTTTTTCATGTTGTGCAAATGCGATAATTTCATATGAGGAAGTGCAGACAACCGCCCCCTCAAGTGATGTGACTCGTTCATTCCAAACATGGAATTTATAAAGAATGTAATTAATGAACTTATTTTACCTATATAACATATATATTATACTGGAATTATAATATATATATGTCTCATTTAGTTTTAATTCCTTTAATATGACAAATAAATTAAAGTAGCGTTCATTCGTACGTACGGCCTACCGTCTCCATGAATGGTGAATTTCATTTTTTTATCTCCAAATGTTATGGAATAGTATAAAATAAATATATACTGGATATATATGATCTTTAAATCATTAATACCATTCTGTATATTATTTTCTTATAACTACATGGGCAATTCTTTTCAAACAAGTTCATTTTTGACTCATGTACCGAACATCAACAAAACGTATGATATGAACTCACATAATTAACTAATTATTATAACATGATAATACATGATATGAATTAAATAATAAACTTTAGAGTAAGTCCTTAAGCAATTATAAATTTACCTAAGTTTATTATTCAGGAATATAAATAATGAACGAGAACAAGTTGGACTTGAGGTAAGGGACTTCGTCTCAAATCTCCTTTTGTTGAGGCATAATTCAATTTATATATGACCTTATTTTATTAGTTATATAATAAACCCTTTTGAATTTTAATTTCATTCAAAAGGAATCTTTTTACATGAAGCATTTTACTAAATGACAAAAGGTAATGTTTTTGTCTTACGTATGCTGCGACAACGACTTCTCCGCCCCTGTAACCATTATTGGAGTTTCGAATTCATCTACAAGACATAAATTTTTAAATGAAAAATAAATACCATGTTTTAATTTTATTTTATTTTGGTATTGAAAATGGTTTTGATAATGTTTTGATTATATAAATGTGTTGTATTGATATCCTGTGATTGAAATGTGGAAATGTTATGTTTCCTTTAGGCATGTTTTATGTGATATGATTATGTTATGGTTCTTGGGAATTGTTTATGAAGTTGGGTGGTTCCGTAATAAACTAAGGGCGGGTGAGCCTGAGATAGCTCTCCAATGCATTGGGTAACATGAAGGAGTTAAACTCTATGGTTTCTCTGAAGAGATTTAGGGAATATACTGTGATGGGTATTCCAAACGTAACCATGAGGGTTACTCCCTAAGTAAGAATGTTATGAATGCCTCAAGTTACCTTTATGTATTATGATTTATATGAGTTATTCACAAATCTTATGATTTTATGAGGTATGTTAAAGTGCTTATGTTTTATGAGTAAAGTATGATTTCATTGATTCTTATGTATACATGGACTAATGTTTTATTTCCTTATTTTTATATCCCTTACTGAGCTTTTTATGCTCATCCCAAGTTTTTGAAATGTTTTTAATAGGTCAAGGGAAAAGTACATGATGTGATGATAGTGTCGAGGAAGTGTCAAGAAAAAAATCCATGTTTTATTTTTAAATATGTTTCCTTTGTTGGAAAAAAATGAATACTGTATTTGATGTAACCACCTTGTTTAAATATGGAATGTAATGCATGATTTATGATCTAATTATCTAAAACTCTAAACCTGAAAAGATACTCAATGTGTATTCTTGAAATAACTCAAGATTAAATAATTTTTAAGGCTGGGGACTTATACTTATACCCCTAGTAAGGGTAATTCCATGGTAGATTCTTTGATCCGTAAGACACAGACATAAGCCATTCAGGTTGCCAGTGGTGAGTGGAAGATGATGGCCTTGTTTTATGAGATACATATGGAGGTTCAGGAACAACATGGGAAACCATTTATAACAGCTCTTACAGTGATGTCCTCTCTTCTATAGCAAGTCTGCAGGCAAAAGTTGACTAATCTTGAGGGTCTCATTTTGAGGGAAAGTGTTACAGGAGAGAACCCACCTCCTGGTTAGGTTATTGATGGTAGTAAAACCCTCCTTTACCATGGATGTGTATGGGTACCTTCGGGTATATAAGATTGATAGTACCGGTGGCTTGGTATAAAAAAGAAGATAGCGAGTTTCATCACTCGGTGCTCCATCTTCCAACAGGTGAAGTCAGAGCACCAGTGACCTACTGGACTCCTACAAACTCTATCCATTCCTGAATGGAAATGGAATGACATCAGTATGGATTTCATTACAGGGTTTCTAAGATCTCCTCGAGGCAGCGATGCAGTATGGGTGAATATCAATAGGTCGACCAAAGTTTCACACTTCTTACCTATCTGTGAGACATTTATAATTGATGATTTGGGAAGGGTGTATATTCAGAAGATTGTGAGACTTCATTGCATGCCTCGTTCTATTGTCTCGGACAGAGATTCCCACTTTACTTCAGGGTTCTAGCAAGGGTTGAAAAAGGTGGTGGGATCACATGTACTTCTAAGTACTGTATATCACCCTCAGACCGATAAGAAGTCTAAGAGAATTATACAGGTGTTAGAGGATATGTTATGGGCCTATATCCTTGATTTTGAAGGTTCCTAGAAGAAGCATACCAGCTTCCATGAGACAATTCAAATGGATTTGTATGAGGCCCTCTATGGTAGACCATACTGTTCACCTTTATGCTGGCTCGAAGTAGGTGAGGTAGCTCTATTGGGTCCTTATCTCATTCAGGAGACTTCTGAGCAAGTTCAGTTGATTCAGAAGTGTATGATTACAACTCAGTCCACACGGAATTCTTATACCGATTTTCGCTGCAGACCTCTGGTGTTTGAGGTGGGACATCGAGTCTTTTTGCGTGTTTCTCTAAGGTTGGGTCACAGGTGTATCGGGAGATAAATAAAGTTATCCTCGAGGTATATTGGGCTGTTTGAGATAGTAGAGAGAGTAGGGCCGATAACCTATCAGTTACTGCTACCTCATAGGTACCGTGCCATGCATGATGTTTTCCATGTATCTCAGCTCCGACAATATCATCTAGACCTGTCTCATTATTTTGACCCCGACAACATCGAGCTTGAGGTAGATGCATCCTTTGTGGATCATTTGATCTGTATTGTCAATCGTAGTAGAAAGTCCTATGAGAAAGGCCAGTCTCTATGGTTCGGAGGTTATGGAAATATGGATGTTTTAAAGATGAGACCTGGGAGTGAGAGATGGATGTGCATGCACAGTGGCTAAAACTTTTCTCTGACGATGTTCCACTACCCTCAGAAGGGAAACTCAGGGACACGTTATCTTAAGGAGGGGAGGTTGTAACATCCCAGATTTAATCAGGTATGGACCATTTTAAATTTTGTTTTATATTTCCTTAAAGTGACCTAGGATGCGTGTTGGCACACCCCACTACTGGTCCCGAATAGCTGTTTAAAATAATTTAAATAACTACAGTGGTTATATAAAAAATGTTATATCACACTTTAGCATAGTGTTCGAGATTAAAATAATTAATTAAGGATTGAAAAGAAATAAGAAGATATTTAAAGAATATTTAAAAGAAATCAAGAATGGATAAAATGAAATTTAGAAATAAAATAGAAAGGGGGTTACAAAAAAAGTAAAAATAATTAAAATGGGAGATTACCATTTTTTATTATTTTTATCCTTTTTATTTTCCATCCTTTTTATTCTATTTTATTTTTCATTTTATTTTTCCTTTTTCTTTTCTTTTATTTTTCTCTTATTTTTTCTCTTCTTTTTATTTCTTTTATTTTCTTTATTTTATTCTCTCCTCTCTTCCTCTCCTCCCTCTCACGCTACGCCTCCCCATCTCCTTAGGTGGCACACCACCTTGCTCCCCCTTCGAAAGATCACTAAGACTCTATTAATCATCTGTTTTATTTGATGTTAGGTGTGATATAAACCTTAATACAAGGATAACCTTTCTAATTTGTAATCGTAGAGTTTCGTTGAGTATCCTTCATGCAGTTTATCACGGAAGGATTTTACCCTATTTTGGGTTTTTTTCTAAAATCATATGTTTTCTTCCATTTTAGGTAAAATCAAAGCCTACCACAGATCATAGAATCATATTTGACCATAAGGTATGGTACCTACTCAATTTACCTCCATTTTGTTGTGATTTATAAAACACACGGTTGTGACGTTTGTCGGTGCCTACCAACTTCGTACAATTTCACCCAATATTTTTAATTTAATTATTTTGCTTAATTGTTGTAGCCCTATTTTTCATAAACTAAATTGTTTAAAATTTTGAATTGTTATCAAACAACCCTTTGGGTGTGCCGATGTGGAGGGTATAAATTTCATTAGCTCAAGTATTTAATTTATTGAACTGCACGTGTTGCACAACCCATTTTTGTTGTGTTTAATTTAAATAATTAATTTAGATTAGTTATGGACCTTGAATTGTTGGATCTTTGGTATTTGTTTGTGTTGAATTATTTATTTATTAAAAATTGAATTTATCTTCTTGTGCTGATATGGTATCTTACCCCATTAAGTTTTTACACTTCAATATTAAATTAATACCTTATGTTTCACGGGTGTATCTGCTTAGATTTTAAACTGCTATTATATAAGCATGCTATTTCATATCTGCTGCTATGAAATTTCTATTTAAATTCAGAGTAGGGAGAGAAGGTGGATCCCATGTTAAGATCCACACTTGGATCCTCCATTCCTAACTGGTTACCACTATGTGTTGGGGGGGGGTTGTCTTAGGCTTTTCCAGATTGAAACTTCCCCGGGCTTCTATATACTTATGAGTGATACCGGTTCCAAAAGGGCCCATCGAGGATGGATCCATTAGTAATGTGGTTAATCTAACCTCAGATTATGCTTGAACCCTTTTTTGAGAGATCGGGATGAACTCATGGTAAAGCCATGCCTCGAGCAATACTTGGTCTTTTGAAAGATTACCTTAGATGGGCTCAGTGGTATTGGATAATTTGAAGGATGTTCCATAGTGATACCTTAGGGGTGAGCTCAGACTCCAAATCTCAACTTGAAAATTAATAATGATGCACTGAAGGTTTATGTTAATGCCACTTTGATTCTTTGATAATTGTGATATTTTTCTGGTATGTCAAAGCACACCTGGTTGGCACATGATTTAGACCCCAAGTTAAAGCACAAGCTTGGGGGTGTACCTCTTCCTTGTTTTACCTTGATTTTACAGTTATATATATATAAATATATGTGCATCCTGCTTATTGAAAGTACTCATTTCAGACTTTCGGCTTAGGTCAAAGCAGGTGATTAGGGACGAGTACCATTGGGAACCCAGGCCAAGTTATTTATTTTATTGAACTTAATTAATTATCTAAATTTTTTATATAATGGAACATTTCATTTTATTACTACACGAAATGGAAAGGTTTAGAAACCGTGGGTGCTGGCCTACTGGGATTTTATCTCACACCCTGTTCTGGCATCGTTGACACTTGAGTATATTACATGTTTGCAGGTATTGACAAAGGGAATCACACTGCTTCCGATGCTTGATTGTTTCTTACTACTTAGGATGGAGACTGGGGTAGAGGACTGAGCCTTTCTCACGATGTAGTTGTTTCTTTGCATCTTTTACTTTTAATTGATAGTAGGCTTGGGTTTCTATTTTATATGTTTTCAATTTAGACAGACATCATAGCATGACATTGTTTTATGAGCTTCCACACTTGATTCTTGTTCAGTTAGATTATTAATATTGATTCTACTACAGTTATTCATTTATACACTTCCACTATTTATTATTTATTTTTTTTACTTCCACTGTGATAATAACTATTACCTATGAGGGAATAGTCTCCCCTGTGGACATGAGAAAGGACTTCGCTGCTAGTCAGCAGCCTTTGGCGTTCGGGGAGATACACTTGAGGTTATATGGCCAACCCAGCTCGGGGCATCCTTCAGGTGGCTCTTGGGATGAGGACACTATAGTTAGTAGACCCATAGAAAGTTTTAGCCATGATATTTTGGGAACAACCCATGAACATATTCGAGATTTGGATCTTTCTGGGTTTAACAGGTTATTATCAGCGCTTTATCCAAGATTTCTTCCATTTGGATGCACCGATGTCTAGGCTAAACAAGAAAGGGATGAAGTTTCTTTGGTCAGATGCTTGCAAAATATATTTTTAGGATCTTAATGGAAGGCTAACCTCATCACCTATCCTCTATTTTACTATGCTAGGTATAGAATATACTGTGTAATATAATGCATCTAGAGTTGGACTTAGTGTAGTTATAATATAAGAGGATCAAGTGGTTGATTATGGACCCAAGAATATGAGACCGCATGAGAGGAAATAACCCACTCATGATCTGGAGTTAGCAACACTAGTACCTACCTTGAGGTGTTGGAGACACTATATAAAGGGTGAGAAGTTTGTGGTATACACAAACCACAAGAACCTTAGATACATCTTTTCTCAGCGAGACTTGAACCTTTGGAAGAGTAGGTGGGTCTGATATCTACAGTCTTTCAACTTCTAGTTTTCTTATACACCAGGAAAGGGAAACATAATTTTTAATAAATTGATCCAAAATATGCATACAGAGTCAGTACATGAGTCTTGTGATGAGTGGAAGATATTGGATCTCTTTACAAGCATGTATCTAGATGTTCAAGAGTCTCAATGGTGAGTAGATATTACTTAAACATCTGTTATAACCATGCTTTTGGACTAGATTAAGACTGAGTAGTTATTTGATCTAAAGGGATCAGTTTTGAGAGACAACTTATATAGTGGGGAGACACCATCCTGATGGTCTATTGGATATGAAAATTCTCTTCTTTTCATGGCCAAGTATGGGTTCCTATGAGATTATGTAAGGAGTTGATGAGGGAGTTTCATGATTCTAGATGGGTGGTGTATCTTGGTTTGAAAAATATGTATCGTGATCTATGTAGATAATAATGGTGGTGAGGAATAAAGAATGAGGTGGGAGGATTTGTAGCTAGATGCTTCACTTGTTAGCAGGTGAGAGCTGAGCATCAGAGGCCAGATGAGATTTTGCAGCCTTTTCCCACTCTTAAGTGGAAATGGGTTGATTTCACTATGGATTTTGTGACAAGATTACCCAGAATAACCTATAAGAATTATGTTTTATGGGTGATTGTAGATCATCTAACGAAGATATCCCACTTCTTATCTATAAGGGAGACATTTAGAGTTGATGATATGGACAGTCTTCATGTGCAAGAGGTGGTTCTATTGCATGGTGTTATAAGGAGTGTCATTTCTAATAGAGATCCACTTTTAACATCATGTTTCTATCAGGGCATTTAGAAGGATCTAGGATCATGAGTTCTTTTGAGAACAACCTACCATCCTCAAACTAATGGTCAATCTAAGCGGACAATTCAGATTCTCGAGGATATGTTATGAGCTTATGTTTTTGGATTTAAGTGGTTCATGGGAGAAATATATAGAACTCATGGAGTTTTCATATAATATTATCTTCCAAGAATCGATCTGAATGTCAAATTTTGAGGATTTGTATGGTAGGTCATGTTGTTATCCTCTTTGTTGTTTGTAGGTAGGTGATTCAGCACTTGTTGGGCTTAGTCTCATGTAGGAGATGTCTGAGAAAGTTCAGTTGATCAGACAATAGTTGGTGACTACGCAGAGCTAGAAATAATCATATGCTGAATATTAGAGATGACCTTTAGAATTTTAGGTTATTAATCATGTTTTCCTTCGGGTTTCACCAAGACTGGGGCAATGTTGTATTGGGAAATAGGGAAAGCTAGCACCCAGGTTTGTTGGTCTGTTTGAGATAATGTCAAGGGTCGGTCCAGTGGCATATCGTTTATCCCTTACACACAGTGCTATAGTTCCATTCATGATGTGTTATAGGTGCCTTAGATTTAGAGATATTATATAGACCCTTCCCATGTGGCAGATGTAGCATACACTGAGCTTTGTGCTAATTCGTCCTTTGAGGAGCATCCAATATGAGTTTTGGATCGCAGTGAGAAATATCTTCAGGGAAGGACTATACCATTGGTTCGAGTACAGTGGAATCATGGGAAATTTTAGGAGTATACCTTAGAGAGGGAGTCTGATATGCGAACATAGTTTCTAGACTTGTTCATTGAGACCTCATAGCGATGCTTGTAGCAACATGGGGATGATCTACTATATGGTGGGGAGGTTGTACTATACCGTCTTTTTTACATCTACATCTCTCTGAGTATTTTTTTAAACTTATTTCAAGTGATTTTTGCCTCATCTTTAAACCTTTTTGGTTGTGTTTCATCATGGATGCTCGTTGTTTGAATAAATGCAGTCTTGGATTGTGAGGAAATTTGAGAAAACTGAAGAGGATCCATGTTGATAGATTTTGTTGGGGAAAATGACTTAAAGTTCAGGGATGTATGTTTTTTTAATTAATGGAGTCTGGTTAAAATGGGTTAAGCGTTACCATGATTTCTTAGTAAGTTAAGAATCTTTAAAAGAGGTTTGGGTTGTTTCATAAGAAAATGACATGAAAAACTATCTATAGAACATTTACGTGCCATGTAAATGGATAAAACGTCATGTAATCATGTAATTTTTTAGGTTTTTTTAATAAAATAATATGAGGTAATGGGTTTTCATCACATCACATTAAAAATATTTACATGAAGTGTAACTAAATTACATGCCGTATAATTCCCTGACATGCTGTTTTAAAGTATGCTGTGTGGATGAATTTTATTTCATATTTCCTACAACTCTCTCATCTTGACCCTAGGGAATCTTCTGGCTGATTTTGATGTTCTAACCTCCCTTCCGAATGACCCATTTGTGAAATTGATCCTTGGTAAGTATTTTTGGTTAGGTTCTTCCCTTACCTCCCTTGGTTATATAACCATTGCGGTATAATACCTTGTCCATGTTCATTGTTGGTTTTGATCTTGGTCAGTCTGATCTAGGATCCTCTTGGCGATCATTTTCACCTTCTTCCTCATGGGTTTTTGTCATCGGAATCATTGAATTCATCATCAGTTAAAGGTATGAGGTCTAAATATTAACCCTATGGTTTGATAATTTTAAATTATATGCAATATTGTGATTACAACAATGTAACACGCGCTTGAATAAATTAAATAATGAATTAAATTATTCCTTGGAGTATATTGGATTCAATTGGTCATTGACCTAGTTTATGGCTACCCATTGGGTGAGAAAACCTTGAATATAATTGAATTGAATAATGGATTAAAGTGTGTTTATCATGACATGATACCTTATGTGATTTCTTATTATATAATCCCTAAGTTATGGATTAATGCTTATTAATTTTACTATTGATCAATTATGATATAAATGAAAGAGGTAAATGAAAGAAAAATGGTAATTCACATAATTAACCATTGTTTCTTATGATGTGATATTGTGATATCCCTACTGTTATGAAAGGTCTTTAGATCTATACTGAAATTATTATATATCAAGAATGGCCCAAGTATGTGCACAATTATATGTTGTAATGCTGATATTGAGTGACCTCATCTTAGTCCCATGCTATAATTCTCATAGTGAGTGGGCTCGACCCAGTCCTGTGTTATAATACTTATAGGGTTTTGAACCATATGCTCTAATGATTATAGAGATTTGACCCAAATTATTTTGTTTACCATGGTTATATGGTTGTAGTTGGAATGGTTATAAGACACGCTCAGAGATATTTCGGCATGGAGCCGAAGCAAGTTTTTTTTACCATGTTTATAGTTGTGGTTGGCATAATTGTGAGACATGCTTAGAGACATTCTAGAATGGATCCAAATTAGGTTTTTTACCATGGTTATATTTTTGTGGATGGCATGGTCATAAGATATGCTTGGAGATATTCTAGCATGGAGATGAAACAAACTATGGTTGTATTTTATTAATTGTTGAATTAATTAATGCACTTGTTTATCGCTTTATTGCACACACTCCTTATTAGACTGGTTTGTTTAGACATGATGGTGTCTACCTACTGAGTTATACTCACACCCTTTTCATGACTCTTTTTGGTACCTGAGCATATTTCATGGATGCAGGTTCAGACAAGGGAAAATGAACTTGGTGTTGATTTTCTTTGCTAGATGGGTTGGAGTTTAGAGATGGGACCAATGTAGGGTTCATGAATAGGGCTGTTGAGTCTTTATTTGAGTGTGCTAGTCTTTTACTTGTATTGTTTCTAGCATGAAATTAAGTTACATTACAACACATAATTACATTATTCCTTTATTATTTATTGTATTGGTAAATTTTCTTTTACTGTTGGTTTCTACTGTATTATATTGTTTCCATTATTCCCACACTCTAATATTTGTTTATTTTTATTGAATATTTTCTACTATGCTAAAAACTCTAGCTTATGGGGAGGCATTTTTGAGGTATTGTAACCAACCATTTCTAGCTACATGAGAGAGTTTTATATTGGGGGATGTTACATGTACTTTCCACCTCTATTTATAGGTTCTCCCAAAATAGAATAGGAAAAAAATATGCTCATCCAAATTAGAAAATCTAAATTTATTAGATATTTGAACTTTATTTGAGTGATTCTCAAATATTCAACTATTTTGTTTCATTCTTGAATCTTCTTAATATAATTGATCCTCTATCCAGTAAATGATCATCCAATGACAATTATTTGTGAAACTTTATTCACCCAGTAAAAGTGAGTACACCCTTCTTTCATTTATTTTATTCTCAACTCAAAATTTATAAAAAAATTATTTTACAATGGAAATTATTTAGTATATAATTCAACAAAACATTGAACCTTTATAAAGTTTCTCTTAATCCTATGAAACAAAAAAGAAACACAATTTCATAATCCGATGCACAAATCTAACTGAAAATAGTTGACTACATTGTTGCAATTTCTAAAGAATTATGTTTCCTGTGTTTAATTTTGTAGAAAATTCAACATTTATAATGTTTTTTTATTTATTCATCTGGTCAACTTAAAATTTATTGAAAAATCTCTATCTGATGAATCGGTGTCATTAGCTTGCCTAATAGATCAACATCAGCAGCTCATCCGATGAATCAATATCATCAGCTCATCCGATGGATAGTCTGACGAAAATTGAATTATATATACTTTCTACTTGCTTCACATTTACCAAAACCACATGATCTCAACAACCATAACACTTCTAGATTTATAAAATCTTCTTTGTACGATGATTCATTCTTGATACTTTGGATCAAAACTCCCCTTTGTATAAAATCAGTAATTGCCTCTTGTCTGATTAGATCTATACAGTGACTTAGACCAATCTTCAACATCTAATGCCTCTCTTCTGATCCATATTATGGAAAAATTCAGGTAAAAAAAATCTCATTCTTTGTCTTATCATGACTTATAAAAACATGTACTTTCTACCATAAGCTTCATATAATGGTTTTTTTTGATAGATCATATGATCATCAACTTTGAAAATTCTTAGAACTTTAAACAAATCATACTTCCATTTTTTCTGAAAACTTTTACATCCAGTGCTTCTCAGTCCGATGAGATGCATCTGAAAAAAATTCAATTTTGGAAGCTCTAGAAATTCCCATTTCTCTTTTCTTATACAAACTCTAGATTATATCATAACCTCTTCATGATGTTTTAGGAACTTGAAAAAATAGAAAAGCATCATCTAAATTTATTTGTAAAGTTATTATCTTTCCAAATTTAAAAACTTTTTTTGACTTTAAAACTTTATTTATCTTTCTCAATATCCAAATTTCTATCAAAATCATCATCCGATGATGAGTCTGATCAACAACTTCACAAAAATTAGAACTATGTACTTCTATAACAACAAAAGTTTATGAACTTCTAGAAACACTTATTTTTCAGTTTTATAAAAAACATAATTTTAAAAAATTCATTTCTAAAAAAATATAAAACTTTGTTAGCAAAACATTATAAAGGATCTTCAGTACTATTTTTCTATAAATTTATGTTTCATAAAAAAGTTTTTCTTTCATTTTAGATTATAAAGAATGATGACCTTAAGGAATAGTGTGAAATGGGTAATCTTAAAAAAAATCAATTATTTCATAGTTGGATTCTACTCACATGATTTTCCTCTCACAAGAAATCCAAAATGGCATGTGTGATTAATTATAAAGTGAAAATTGATAGATGGTTGCGGTCTCTCATGTGAAATAAAACTTGACATATTATCCTATAATGTAAGCTATACCCCAGGTAATTTTTTCTTCTCTTATGCTTTATAGTGACTTTATTCTTAGTCCTCAATTTGGACAGTACATGATTATTCTGTTTTGACTATGATATTGGCCCATATTTCCTATTTTGGTGTTTTATTGTTTCATTTTCTCTATATTTTATTATTTTCATTTTTTGTGTTTTCCTCTATTTTTTTCATATTTTTTAAGTAAAATATTAATTTAATATCATGTTTTGGAAATTTATTTTTTATGACACTTCTTAATTATAAGTTTTTCATGATGGTTTATTATATCATTCAACCTAGTCATTCTTCCTCCTCCATGAAACTATACTCTAGCAACCAGATTCCCAACAAGGCTCATACCCGATTAGGCAGAACAATTAGAAAAAATATTTTTTATTCTATACTCTAACACTGTATTGTCTCCTTGCACCACTGAGACCAATATATTCAAATTTCCTATATCATTTTTTAATTAATTATTCACTATTTAAATTTTCTTAAATGGTGTATCTGTTTTTTTATTTAGTTAAATTTCATGTACTGTGTATGTTATGATTTCATATCTTTCATATATGTAGTTCCACATTACTAAAAGTATCAAAAATTTAATAGGATCCTCCATCTAAGACAATATTCTAAGGTTTGAATGGATTATAGCTATATTTTTTGAAATAATTATTTATAATATTTGAAGACTTATAAGACTATATATTATTCATGGAATGTATATTTGTATGGGATATTTATGGAAATTAATTTTTGTACTGTCCCTACAATCCTTTTCAACATAGAATCCTATGGCTACAAGCATATTCTTTTTTTATTCCCTTATATTGGTGACCCTAGTTTTGAAACCCTAAGGAAATTTCTTGTTCAATTCACACCCTTAGTTTCCCCATTTTAATTTCACCACATACCCAATTCATTATACTTATATTATGTATATTCTTATTTCATTTTAAATATATGTATATTTCATCTTCAATATATTTGGTATATGTATATTACTTATATACATATAAAATATTTAGTATATTACATCTATACATATAACATATTTGTTATATGTATATTAGATATATGAATATATACATTTTCATCGCATTATTGGTCATGATGAAAATGACTATAACTTGAAATATGGCATGGGGATTCCTCATTCTATAGTTTCATGCACTGAGGCCATGGAACCTATTTTTACTAGGATGAAACATCATGTGAGAAATTTGGAGGCACATTTGTGTTCTTTTGAGGAGGTAAATGCGTAGCTTTTAGTTGAGGTGAGAGCACTATAGAAGTATATATGTCGAGGTGGTGCAGGGGATCCCACAATGTAGGTTTACACTAGATTTATTTATTTATTTTTATTTCATTAATTATCATCATCATCATAAATTTTATTTTTTGTAGGAATCTACCACACCGAGCATAGGTAGAACCCAGGGTTCTATATGATGTATCTGATCACAGAGGTGTGTTTTATTTTATCTTTTTGGTTTTTCATTCAAATTTAATGTATCATTTTGTTTTCATATTTTTAGTAAAGTCACAAATCACATTTAAATTTTCATTAAAATAAAATTTGACCAATTAGGGACTAAAAACCAACTAAAGACATTTAGATTGATGAGAAAACTTAGGAAAATAATCATTAAGTATTTTTTTATCTTTAGATTTCAACCATTTGTCAATGAGATTCTTGGAATTTTTAGTACAATTTAAAGTACATTTTCACATTTATTACCATTTTTTTAATAATGGAAAAATCTTGTGTGTATGGGTAACATTGTCTATATTTATTAAAATGACATATATACTACTAGGGGGGTCAAAAATGAGCAAATGACTTCTGATTGATGTGAAAATTTAGAAGAGCATTAATCAAATAATTTATGATCTGTTAGAATCAACCATACATCAATCTAATCCCCAAATTGATCGGTATGGTGTAAGATATGATTTTTCATTATTAAATTTTTTTTAATAATGATAAAATCATGTGTATAGGGGTCAAAATTGACTAAACAAGCTCCAATTAATATGAAATATTAGGAAAACAATCTTAAGTAATTTATATTTTGTAGGAATCATTGAAATATCAATCAGATACTTGAATTTCTTGATATGATCGAAAGTGGTGTTTGTCCCTCAGATATGGAGTTAAGTAACTAATCATGTAAAAAGGGAAAATAATAAGAAAATTAACTTGGATTGACATGAAATCATGGGGATAACAATCATTGAGTCATTTTTGATCTGTTGGAATCAATTCCACATCCATCAGATGATCATGTTGCCCGATATGATGGAAAATGACGGGTAACATTGTCTAGTTATATTAAAATGACATATCACCCTCCAGGGGATTGAAAATGAGAAAACAACTTTTGATTTACATGAAAAGTTGGGAGAAAATTCATTAAATCATTTTTGATCTATTGGAATCAATTTCATGACAATATGATACCCAAATAGATTGATATGGCTTTAGGTATGATTTTACATTATTACAATTTTTGAAATAATGGGTAAATCATGTGCATAAGGGTCAAAACTGAACAAATGAGATCCTATTGACATGAAATCTTTTAAAAACAATATTTAGATTAATTAAAATATATTGGAATCATTATAACATTGATTAAATACTGGATTTTCTCAGTATGTTCGAAAATATCATTTGTCCCTCAGATATAGAGTTAAGTGACAAATTATGTAAAAGGGGACAATACTAAGAAAATTCACTTGTATTTATATTAAATTACGGGATAATGACCACTGAGTTATTTTTTATCTGTAGGAATCAATATCGTATCCATTGGATTCTTTTATTGCTTGATATGATGGAAAATGAAGGGTAACATTGTCTAGCTTTATTAAAATCACACATATCCCACCAAGGGGTCCAAAAAAAAGAATACTAGTTGATATGAAAATCTATGAGAGCATTATTTGAATCATGTTTGGTCTGTTGGAATCAACCATGCGTCAATTTAATGCTTGTATTTATCGATATGATGTACGATATGATTTGAAATTATTACCAATTTTGTAATAATGGGAAAATCATGTGTGTATGCGTCAAACCCAACCAAAGGAGCTCTGATTAACATGAAATTTTATAAAAATGATCTTTAAGTCATTTAAAATGCGTCTGAATCATCAGCACATTGATCGCATACCTGAATTTCTCAGTATGATCGAAAGTGGAATTTGTCCCTTAGATATGGATTTAAGTAAAAAATAAATTAAAATGGTAAAATACCAATCAAACACACTTATATTGATATTAAATCATGGTATAATGATCATGGATTCATTTTTGATCTATAGTAATCAACTCTATATCCATCAAACTCTTGTGTCACCCAGTTTGATGGAAAATGGATGGTAGAACTGTCTAGTTTTATTAAAATAGAATATCTCACGTCAGGGGTTCAAAAACAAGAAAAAAACTTCTGATTGATGTGAAATATAGTTATTTTTTTCTCAAAGGGAATATTTAGGAGTGGGATTTGATATGAAAATCTAGTTGATCATTCCTTAAATCATTTATGATTTTTTTGAATCAATTTCGCATCAATCTTATTCTTTGATTATTTAATATGGCTTAAGGTATGATTTGAACTTATTACCATTTTTATAATAATGGAAAAATCATGTGTCTAGGGGTCAAAACCAACTAAAATAGATTTAATTGACATGAAATATTAAGAAGAAAAATCATTTAAAATCTATAGGAATCCTAAGAATATAAATCAGATACCCAAATTGCTCAGTGTGATCGAAAGTGGTCTTTATCCCTTAGATATAGAGTTAAGTGAAAAATAACATAAAAAGGGAAAATAACAAGAAAACACACTTATATTGACATGAAATTATGGGATAAATATCCCAAAGTCATTTTTAATTTGTATAAATCAACACCTCATCCATATGATTCTTTCATCACTCAGTATGATGGAAAACGATGGGCAACATTATCTAGTTTTATTATAATCACATTTCTCCCATCATGGGGTAAAAAAATACCAAAAGACTTCTGATTGATGTGAAAATATTGGTGAAAATTCCTAGAATCGTTTTTGATATATTTTAATTAATTATACATCAATATTATTCCTTAAATGATCGGTATGACTTAAGGTATGATATGGAATTATTACCATTTTTTAATAATGGGAAATCATGTGTGTAGGGGTCAAAAATGAACATCCAAGCTCATATTTACATGAAATATTATGAAAATGATCTTTAAGTCATTTAAAATTTTTATGAATCATTGGCATATTGATTAGATACCCAATTTCTTGGTATGTTCAAAATTGGTGTTTGTCCCTTAGATTCATAGTTTAGTGTCAAATCATGTAAAATGATCCAATACCAAGAAAACACACTTGTATTGACATGAAATCAGGGGAGAATTATCACAAATTTATTTTTGATCTATAGGAATAATGATTCATCCATCGGATGCTTGTGTTGCCCAATATAATGGAAAATGATGGGTAACATTATCTAGTTTTATTAAAATGGCATATCACCTGTTAGGGAGTCAAAAATGAGAAAAAAATTCTGATTGATGTGAAAATATAGGAGAACATTCATTGAATCATTTATGATATGTTGGAATCAACTACATTTCAATATGATGCTCAGATTGATTGGTATGGATTAAGGCATGATTTTACATTATTAACATTTTTTTAATAATGGAAAAATCATAGGTGTCAGGTTCAAAACTAACTAAATGATCTTATATTGACATGAAATCTTAGTAAAATGATATTTAAGTCATTTAAAATCTATAGAAATCATTAAAATGTTGATTGGATACCCAAATTTCTTAGTATGATTGAAAGTGATGTTTTTCCCTCAAATATGGAGTTAAGTTAAAAATCATATAAAAGGGTCCAATAACAATAAAAACACTTAGATTGACATGAAATCATGGGATAATGATTATAGAATTGGTTTTTATCTTTAAGAATCAATGTCATATCCATTGGATGATCATGTTGCCAGGTATGATGGAAAACGATGAGTAACGTTGTCTAGTTTTATTATAATGACATATCTCCCACCAGTGAGTCAAAAATGAGAAAATAAATTCTAATTGATGTGAAAATATAGGAGATCATTACTTGAATAATTTTTGATATGTTTTAATCAACCATACATTAATTCTATTCCTGAATTTATTAGTATGGATTAAGGTATGATGTGACATTATTACCATTTTTTTAATAATGAAAAAATCATATCAGTAGGGGTCAAAACCAAGAAAATAAGAATCCATTGATATGAAATCTTAGAAAATGATCTTTAATTCATTTAAAATATATATGAATCATTGAAACATTAATCAGATACCCTAATTTCTTGGTATGATCAAAAGTGGCGTTTGTCCCTTGGATTTGGAGAAAATCAAAAAATCATGTAAAAGGGAAAAATACCAAGAAAAAAAACTTGGATTATTATTAAATCATGGGATAAAGATCACCAAATTGTTGTGGATTTATAGGAATCAATTTTTCATATATCTAGTGTTCCTATTTTCTGAAATAATGGAAAATAACTGGTAGTTTTGTATAGTTTTTTTTAAAATGACATATATCCTACCAGGGGGTAACAAAATGAGAAAATGAATTCTGATTGATGTGAAAATAGAAGAGAATATTCCTCAAATAATTTTTGATTTATTGCAACCAAATGTGTATCAATCCGATGAGTGTATTGGTCATTGTGGCTTAAGGTATGATTTGGCATTATTATCATTTTTGAAATAATGGAAAAATCATGTGTTTAGGGGTAAAAATTGACCAAATGAGATTGTATTGATATGAAATCTTACGATAATTATCTAGAATTCATTTAAAATTTATAGGAACCATCTAAACATTGATCAAATACCCTAATTTATTGGTATGATTGAAAGTGACGTTTGTCCCTCTGATTTGTAGTAAAGTGAAAAATCATGTAAAAGGGGCCAATACTAAGAAAACACACTTGAATTGACAAGAAATCATAAAAGAGCAATCATCGAGTTATTTTTGATTTGTAGGAATCAACACTACATCCATCAGATGCTCGTGTCACCCGGTATGATGGAAAACAACCGGTGACATTGTCTAGTTTTATTAAAATGAATTATCTCCTGTCAGAGGGTCTAAAATGAGATTTTTTTATTTATGTAAATAGATAAGAGATCATTCCTCAAATCATTTTTTTATTTTTTTCAATCCACCGCATGTCTATCTGCTGCCCAGATTGATTGGTATGTGGTAACTTGGTTTTCAACTTTAATAGTCATTGCTCAATTGATAATTAAATACTGTAATAAGATATTTCATATTAGATTTTCATCATTTATGTATTTACTATGTTTTATGTTCATAACAATGTATAAAAGGTTTTGATTATTCTTTATATATTAACCAAATAAATAAGATTTTAATTTTAAACATCTTAATATGTATATTTTCTATGTTTAATTGTGTTTTGTATTGTATATATTGGTTAATTGAGAAAGAAGGTTGGAAAGGTATGAAATTATATTAATACTAATTTTTGATTTTCTTGATTTTTTATTTCAGGGTTTTTTTATTTATCATGGAATTCATAATGTACAATTTTTTTTAAAAAAAATATGTAGGCCAGTGATCGCCTACAACGGTCACTAATGTGTATTTTTCTAGGAGCATTACTGACCGCCTATGGTTTCCGCTACAACCTTTCCTAGTGACTGGCATCACAGTCATTTTGGGGACCTTTATAGCGACCACTATTGTCAGTCTCTATTTCCCTTTAGAAATGGGGAAATTACGATTTCCAAAAGTTGTCAGATGACAGTCACTAAAGGTTAGTTTTACAGTAGTGTAAATATATATTTACATTTTATGTATAAGATATTTAGTTAAAATTTACATATAAAATAAAAAATATATATTATTAAAAAGTTATTTCATGTGGAAATATATTTATATTGATATATATATATATATATATATATATATATATATATATTTCTTAAATATTATTTATTTAATACTAAATATGTATTATAAATCATATTTATGTAATATATTTAGGAAAAAATAGTTTATAATATAATTAAAATTTAATATTAACTAAATTTTTTTGATTAATTAATATTAATAGATATTTAATAACATTTTGTTTTATAAATGTCATTTATTTTTTCAATTTGACATATATATTAAATAATAAATATTTAAATAATAATTAAAAAATTTACTAAATACATCACTCTTAATATGTCATATATAATAATTTTACATGTACATATACAAAACTCATTCAATTTTATATAAACAAACATACACAAATAATAAATTATTAATATTAGCGTTTTATATTTTTATTTATTAATATTTAATATTTAATATATTATGTTTTTAATTATTAAATTTTATTCATTTAGTATATTTATATTTAATATATACTATTTATTATGTTTTAATATATATATATTTTAAATTTATTCATTTTTATTGTTAATTATTTCATTGATAATTTTTTAATATTTTTGTAATTTATTTTTTTTAATTTTTATTTATGCAATATTTTTTGTAGTTTTATTTATTTTTAACCTTGATTTTTATTAATTGATGAGTATTTAATGTTTTAAATACAATTGAAATTTAGAAAATTAACATATGTATTCATTTTCATTTAAGCATATACATTTTTTTTATTTTTTTATTTATATAATTAATAACTCTTACTCATTTTTTTTAATATTTTTAAACCTATTCATAGTTTAATTAAATTTCACTCATGTTTAACATCTATTCATTTACTATTATTTATTCATTAATAATGTTAAGTGTTTTTTGTTACTTTTTTTATATAATTTATCTATTTTAAATATTTATTCACGTAATATTTTTTGTAATTTATTCATTTTTAATGTTTTTATACATGATTATTCATTTATATGTTAAATATTTTTAATATAGAAATATATTCACATACATACATATATATATATATATATATCAATATATATGGTATTTTCATGAATATGATTTATATAATAAAAAATATTTATTTACATTAAATAATTCATATATTTAGTGAAAAATGGATTATAATTAAAAAATAATATTACTTAATAATATTTACTAATTAGTATTGAGTAATGAATGTTTAATAAAATGTCATTTGTTTTTTCAATTTAACATATATCAAATTTGTGTTGCATTAAATTCACACACACACATACACAAAATTAACGCAACTTTATATAAAAACACACACATAATAATTCTGTAATTTATTCAATTTTTAATATTCATTTTAGAATTTTATTTTTTAACATAATATATTTAATATATATTATGTTTTTATCAGTAAATTTTATGCATTTTTTATATTTTTATTCAATATATACTGTTTATTATTTTTTCAAATTTATTCATTTTTAATATTATTTATTCATTAATAATCTTAATTATTTTTTCATATTTTTGTAATTTATTCATTTTCATTTTTTCTTTGTTGAATATTTTTGCAATTTTATCCATTTTTAGTATTTATTTATACATTTTTATTCATTAACATTTAATATTTTTAATATAATTTTAATTTATATAATTAATATGTATTCATTTTCATTTTAACATATATTCCTTTTTAATTTTTTTAATAATCTATATAATTAATAACACTTATTCATATTTTTAATATTTTTGCAATCTATTTATTTTCAATTATTAAATTTCACACTTTTTAACATTCATTTATTTTATATTATTTACTATTATTTATTCCCTAATAATGTTAATTATTTTTCACTTTTCTTTATAATTTATTCATTTTTATTATTTATTCGTTTAATATTTTTATAATTTATTCATTTTTAATATTTATTTATATATATTTATTCATTAACATATTTTTTTTAATATTTTCGTAATGTACATATTTAATATGTATTAATCATCATTTTAATGTATATTCATTATTTTTTTAATATTTTATATAATTAATAAAAATTATTATTTTTTTAATATTTTTTTGAAGTATATTCATTTTTCTTTATTAAATTTTATTGATTTATTACATTTATTCATTTAATATTATTTATTCATTAATAATATTAATATATTTTTACTTTTTTATAATTTATTCATTTTTAGTATATATTCATTTAATATTTTTTAATTTATTTTATATAGTTTTTATCAGTTCTTTCCAAAAAGTGCTGATGAATATAGGTTTTATCATTACTAAAATAAGAAACACAGATAAAACCTATCTTTATCAATGCTAAGAGGTAGCGCTGATAAAACCAATATTGATCATTGTGTTTTGGAAAGCATTGATAAATCCCTTCTAGTCTATTAAATACAACTCTAACAGAGAACCTCATCACTCGCACCATTCAAGCAATTGTAGAACTGAACCTTTCACTACTAGAAAATGAGGCTATAGCCATAGTTTTAAACAAAACCGTAGCTATAGGGTTTAATTTCAAAGGCTATAGCCACGGTTTAGTGAAACCGTGGCTATATGTTTTTTTTCGAAATCTATAGCCACAGTTTCACCCAAACCATGGCTATAAGGTCTTTTTCAAAGGGCTATAGCCATGGTTTGGGTGAAACTGTGACTATAGGGTCTTTTTCAAAGGGTTATAGCCACAGTTTGGTTAAACCGTGGCTATAGGGTTGGTCTATAGCCATAGTTTTGGTAAAACCGTGGATATAGGGTATTTTTTCATGAACTATAGCCACGGTTCATCAAAACCGTGGCTATAAATCTCCCACCCTTGCGCGGGAAAAAAATTAACCCGCGAAAAAATGGCGGGAAGGTTTATAGCCACAGTTTACTTGCTATAGCCATAGTTTTTAATAATATATTTAACAATATATATATATATATATCCACAAAGACGTCTGTGGAGTAGTGGAAAGGTGCTTGGTCTACATAGCAAAGGTACAGAGATCGAATCTCGATGGGAGAAAATTAATTTTGGGCTATAGCCACAGTTTTATTAGGCTATAGCCACGATTATAAACCGTGGCTATAACCCTGTTTCCATAGGGGAAAATCGTGGCTATAGCCCAACTGCCACGGTGGATAGATATGGGGGTTATAGCCACGGTTTAAAACCATGGCTATAGCCCAATAGAACCGTGGCTATAGCATTTAGCTATAGCCACACCAATAGGTTCCACGGCTAGCTGGAACCATGGATATAGGTTATAGCTATGGTTTTGACCCCTATAGCCACGATTTTTGACAGTGTCTATAAACTTTTGTTTTTTCCTTCATTATGTTCTCCCTTATCATTACTTACGTAATGAGAGTACTGTGAAAATCATCAAGGGATAGAGTTTTTGGATCTCTATCTTCTAATGATGAGACTTTATTATCAAAATTTTCAGGTAGAATTCTCAAGATCTTTTCAAAATAGTGTCTCTCCCCCTCAAACTTCTCAGATGAATCGACAAAATCCAAGGTATGTGATTATTTATACTCATGTTTAGTCTATCTTACACCGTTTCATCCTTTTTTAATTATTCTTTTCCCATACGTATACTATACAACCCCCATTCACCTTGGTGTACCGTAGTGGCTTGCTCGTGTACCATAAAACCACCACTTTCAATTTTTAAAGGGTTTGGATATTGAATGTTTGTGTATTTTTAAAATTTCAAGTTTGGTAGTGAATCTTAACATATTGCTGGTATAATTTCCTATGAATCTTTATAGTTTCCCATGAAAAATTTTATACAAAAATGAAAATGAAATTATGAAGTTAATTTTTTGTGTTAAAAATTAACAAGAAAAAATTCCCATAATGAAATCACATATATGTATTGTTTTTTTATTTTGATTTGATACCATATGCATGTATAAAATATATATTGGCACACTCATGCACATATGAAATATAAAATTTGTTATATATGAATATATATGTATATATATTTACACACACACATATTGACATACATACATACATACATACATACATATATTTGGTGTATATGTGGCTAGGGGTTTAGAATAATTGTGTATTTTGGGCCTGGGATAGTTTGGTCTGATTAAAGGTTTAAGTAGAGTCTCTAATGATCAATATATGCCAGTTGTATTATAATAATTGAGCATGCATAGAAATCAATTGGATATATCCTCATATGATTTTATATCATATGTGTATTATGCTTTCCATTAATTTTGATTTCTTCACATGGTATTAGAGTGTGAAAAGATTATATTATTAACATGTTAACTAGTGAATACATATTATTAACATTTGATTTATTCACATGATTTCTTCATATTATTAATATGATTTCCAAAGGGTTTGGATACTCAAAATATTTTTTACTTAATAATGAAATATAGATATCTTAAGTTGTCTCTCAAGGAGGTTTGTAATTGAGTTTTTTTTCACTTAAAAGATTAATTGATTTAAAATTAATAGATTTGGATATTTTGAAAAAAAATTATGATTCAATTCAAAATGGGGAATTTTATTAGGAAATGAGTGTAGAAAAAATGGGGTTTGTGGAATGAAAAACAAATAAAAGAGTGAATGCAGGTTGAAAAGGGAATAATTTATCTTTTGAGTAAAGTAAGAACTTTATTTAGAGTAGTGACCATAAATATGTTCAATGTAATTAAAAATTCCCAAAATATATCATACATACACTCAAATTCTGATACTTTGTTTACATATCAATGTATATATACCTTATATTAAAACCTTATGTGTATTTTTTGTTTGTAAAAAATTAATATTATTGAACCTTATAGGATGGATATGAATAAAAAATGGATGGATGATAATCATATGACAAAGGATTACAAGTATAGAATTAAATATTCATCAAATTTTCAATACAACATGCATATAGACCTTATTAAATCATTTTTCCATGTTTATATTGTTGTAATTTAAGGGAAATTAGTTTGGAGGAGTTGGAACAACATTTTATTTTTCATGGAATAGATCGAATCTATAAATTTTGTACTAAAAATGGGGAAAAACTGAATGTACATACTGATTAAGATGACACTACTATTGATGGATCATTTGATATGAATACTAGTGTAAATAATAACAGATATCATATAGAATAAATGAAAATGAAAATTGGATATGACCTTTGTAATTGTCCAAAGTTTTTTGAGAAGTTAAATAATAGTTAAAAAGACTATTGTATATTTGTTATACTAAATATACAACATTATAATATGTATTAGAATTATATAATTTTAAATCCAGTAGTAGATATTGTGACACTAGTTTTACAGAACTATTTGGTCTCCTGAATTATATTCTACTAGTGTAAAATAGGCTTCCTTATCAAAAATATAATGCTAAGTTAAAGGTACGTTTAATGGGTATGATCATGGAAAAAATACATGAAAGTCCAAATGATTATATATTATTTTACATAAACCATGAATCACTCATAAAATTCCCTAATTTTGGCATAGATTAATACAAGAAAGATAAATCAAGTCTTTAAAAAGTTGTATGGTATTTTCTAATCATTACAAGGTTTAGATGACTATATGGATGCTAGGAAACCACTAGAAAATTGACAAGACACGTAGATAAAATAATTGAATATGGGAAACTTTGTCACCTAGTAGACTCTCCCCAGTGGGAAAAAATTGATTATGAGTATCCTGAATTTGGAAACGAGATGATGAACCTTTGTATTGCATTATATATAGATAGAATAAATCATTTTTGTGTACAAATTATCACTCATAATTACATGTCCAGTTATGTTGGTAAATTACAACTTACCATTATGGTTATGCATGAAGTGAAAATACATTATGTTGTCATTGATTATATCTGGACAAAAAAATCCAGTAATGATATTGATGTCAATTTGGCTCCATTGATCAAATATTTAAAATTTACATGGGATAATGGTGTTACATTATATGATGCTCATAAAATTTAAGAGTTAACATTGAGAGCCACGTTATACGGGATGATAAATGACTTTTCTTCTTATGTAAATTTTTTTGGCTATAGAATTAAAGGAATGTTGGGGTATCTAATTTTTGAGGAATGTACACACTCAATTAGGTTGAAATATTCCATGAAATCTATGTTTTATAAGATATCAATTTTTTTTACCCATCTAAAAAAATATCAATCTTGGACGACATCAATCGATGGAAATATAAAAAATGGTACAATAGAGCCTCCAATAATAGGTGTTCAACTTTTTAAGAAAGTAAAATAAATTGAAACTGATTTCAGTAAACCTCTTTTGAAAAATATTACAAAATCAGGTTAGAAAAAGTGATCAATTTTCTTTGAATTTCCATATTGTAATTGTTTGTATGTCAGACATTTTATTAATGTCATGCACATAGAAAAAAATATATGTGATTGTGTTATTGTGATGTTACTAAATTTACTAAATAAAATAAAATATGACATTAAGGCTCGGTTGGCCATGATTGATTTGGAGATAAGGGAAGAGTTGGCACCATTGAAGTGTGAAAGATGAACTTTTCTTCCTCTAGAAGCTTACACTCTATCTAGAAAAGAAAAAATTCAGTTTTTAAACCTTTTTAATGGTGTAAAATTTCTGGATGGATATTCATCAAACATCAATAATGTTGGGCCAATGACTAATTTTATGTTACAGGGTCTAAAATTAAACGATTTTCATGTTTTGATATAATATTTAATGTTTATAGATTTACATTGAATTCTTCCTAAAAATGTATGACATACATTAACCATAATTTTTTTTTCATTTTCAAAGCCATATGTAGTAAAGTTATAGACCCTGAGAAGTTTCTAATAAAGAATAGGGAAATTACAGTCATATTTCATTAATTGGATATGTTATTCGTACCATCCTTCTTTGATATAATGGTCCACCCAATGGTTCAATTGGTTAGAGAGATTCAACTATGCAGTCCCATAAATTATATATGTATATACCCCATTGAATGGTATATGAATATTTTAAAAGGTCCTGTCAATAATCAAAGAGATAAAGATGGTTGTATTGTAGAGAGATATATTGTTGAAGAAGGTGTTGGATTATATACTAATTACCAATCAAATTTTGATAGAATTAGTATCCCAAAATCTCATCACAATGGATTCATTATGGGTGAAGGGATTTCTAGAAGTGATGTCATTATAATTACCATTATTGAGTGGGAGTAATCTCACCTTTACATTTTACATAATAGTGTAGAGGTTGCTCCATACATTGAGGCACAAAAAGTAATTCTTAGATAGTTGAATCCATCAAGGGATGAAATATGGATAAAAAACTCCCATAATCAATAGTTTATAGGATGGTTTCAAAATAATATTTATAAGAAGCTATTTGTAAATCCGAATTCAATTTCTGAATGACTTTGATGGATAGCTAGAGGACTAAATTTAAATGTTATATCTTACACTGTTTTTTTAATTAATGGTTATACATTCTATATAAAGCAACACGATTAATGAAGTATGATGAAAAATAGTGGAGTTATGTTTATGGAATAAGAGATAAATATATCTAGTTTCAAGTTTAGAAATCCAATTTATGAAAATATGTCATATTTTGGCATCATCAAACAGATATACAAGTAGGAATATACAACATTTTGAGTGTCAATTTTCTATTAAAAATGTTTTTACAATAAGAGTGCATTTAAAGTCGATTAACTGGGATTCATAATGGTGAATTTTAGTGTAGAATGGTATAAGGATGATCCATTAATAATGGGATCATAAGTTGTGAAAGTGTTTTATGTCCCATGTAAAAACTCAGAAATTCCATGTATTATTTTAATTATATGGAACTATACAAGACTGCAAAAATTGAAGGCATGTGATTCTGATGCCCAGAGAGATTGGAATTTGTTTTTGAACTTTCTTTAAGGTACATTCAGTAAACATGCAGGCGTGAATTTCTATCTTTTAAACCGGTGCTCAGATTAAAAATCTAAGGACACTGTTGGACTCAAAATGCTGGGATTCTCTTAATTAAAGCTTAAATTTATTCAGAAAAAGTTAGACAAAAAATTTAATTTTTCAGAATTTTGGAAAAAAATAATAAAATAATTAAAGATGTTATTTTATTCTTTTTGCAACCGTTGGGCGATGGTGGCGGGACCACAGCGTAATGTCAGGATTTGATTAAGATCCATTTATTATCACGAACCTTTGGTTGCATAACCACGATGCTTGTAGGATTATTGCAACATTAATTGTGGTTCATTAATGAACCATCTTAATGAACACAACGCATGTGTTTCTTTTTCTTATATTTAATCAAACCTTTGGATTGGGTTTTGGGAGAGATACGAGAGGAAGCTCTAACAAGATTCCAATGATGTATTACTCCAATGAAGAATGGAGTTTTGATGACACCCATTGAGGAATCGATCTGGAGGTCGACGGACGATGAAAGACAATGCACACAGATGAATAATGCACGCGGACAACGAACAAAAACCCATCAGGGGAGAGTAGGCCGCACCAGGCCAGCCTGTTGGGTTTCCAAGTAGGCCAAACCCACAAGCCGGGCCGGACCCACGATCCGTGCCAGACCTATGAACCAGGCCGGGCTAGACCCATGGGCCCAATGGGCCAGCCGGGCCGGACCCTTACTAGACTCGACCAGCCCTATTTCATTAAAACTTGAGTATCTTCTGAACCAGAGATCCATTTAACCAACCGTCTATAGAGTTGAGACCATTAGGATGAGGCGGTCCTTTTGAGATAATCTACTTTGGTTTTAGAGAAATTTTGAGTATGGACGGGTTGGATTGGACTCGAATCCAACTGGGCCTTCAGCACTAAAATGCCTATAACTTACAGACCGCGTGTCGGATTGGAGCACCGTCTATTGCGTTGGAACCCTTATGACATGGTGGTTATTTAGGTTACTTCTTTGTGAGACTTTGTGGTGGTTGAGGTATGACCAATGGCTTGAGGTATGGACCCTCCTGCAATCAAGTAGCTAAGTGCGGGAATCCAGTGGCTGACTGTGACGTGATGAAGCACCTAGTGATACTCTATGGGTCAGAAATTAGTGATCATCTATGGTTAAGCACTTAGTGATCCTTTTTGGGTTAACAGTTAGCGATCCTCTATGGGTCAACACTTAGCGATCCTCCGTGGGCAAGTACGTAGCGATCCTTCGTGGGTCAGCACCTAACGATCCTCTGTAGGTCAACACCTAGTGATCCTCTGTGGGTCATCACCTAGCGACCTTGTGCGGTCTAGAAGAAAAATCCTCTCAACATAATAAGATGATTTATCTTTATAACTAATCATCCTTATTTATGTTCTTTAATTTGTATACCTAGTATGACCTGTCTTTTACTGTGTGCTTTGTGAATGAGATCATGCTTTTTAGTTTTTAATTTTTGGAATTTTGAGAGACCTTCAGGGGTCTCAGGGTCTATACAAGGTATTGTTATACTCACCCCTTCATGGGAATCACTCGAACCTTGTTTTGTCTTGTGTAGACGACAGGCAGCCTTGACTGAGTTTTGGGAGCCAGGACTTGACGGTGTACGGAGGTGACTAGTTGACGCACAAAGCCACAATGATGAGTTGTACCTACCCTTTAGGTAGGATACTTGGAGGACGACCTCCAAAGTCGTTTTTTCTTTCTTCTGTACCCTCTATTCAGTTGGGTTTATATACTGGCCCATTTTACTTTCAGTACACACTTTTACTATCAGCAGTTCTACTTTGTGGTTTTGTTTTGTTGTGTACCTAGTTTATGTGTGTACATGTTTAAAGGCAATGCCTTCCATTTTTGAGATATAACTTTCTGGTGCAAGTCACCAACCCCTGTCCTATGTAAGGTAATCTTAGGGTAGTCACGGCGCGGGCCCCAGGGGATGGGTTGTGACAAAGTGGTATCAGAGGGCAGTCGATTCTACCAAAATAACTAATAGTCTATGTTTTAAATGAAGCAATAGTGTTAAGTGTCTTGAGTTTGGGTTTTAGTTTGGGGAGTCTAGTGTAGGTGAGGTGATCGACGTATCCATAAACCAGGACCCTAAATTATGATTTCCAACTCAGTACACAAAAACACTATTTGCATGTGATTTGAAAATGTTGTTTTACTTTTGATCTTTTTGAGTTAGCTCACCAGGTATAGATTATTGACCATGGCACATCTTTTTCTTTACAGGATGCTTCCACATAGATAGCCAGCCAGGATTCTAGTGAGAGATCATGATGATGTCCCACCAAGCGATGGGGCTTCGATGCAGGGCCCTTATATGACGATGGTACCTTCGGGTGGTGTACCAGTAGCACCACTACCCATAGGTCAGTAGATTCTACCAGCCCCACCAGCAAACTATGCACGCTGACTGAGCACATTTCATGAGTTCCAAAGACATAGGACTCCAAGGTTTTGAGGTGAGAAAGATCCCCAGGAAGATGAGGACTAGCTGGAGGCTGTGGCGTAGGTTTTCTGTTTGGTTGAGACACTAGCAGAACAAATTGTGATCCTATATGCTAGACCTTTCTAGGAAAAAATAGGGAGATTGTGGAGAATGATGCTTCAGACACACGAGGAGGCGAAACTCTCCTGGTTGGACTTTAAGATCCTCTTTAAGGTGGAGTTTGTACCAGTGAATTTATGCTCAGTGGGTATTCAGGAGCTACTGCACTTATAGCAGGGCAGCTTGACAGTGGCCTAGTACTCGGTGAGATTCACTGACCTCTCTCGCTACTACACCGACATGGTAAGTGACCCATTATTTAGAGCCCATACCTTGAGTAGGGTATCTGACAGAAGATCAGAGCATCAATGATATTTATCAACATCTGACGCAGGATGGAGTTCTAGAGCGAGCAATGTTCGTGGAGAGCTTCTTTGCTGAGAAGGCACTGAGAACAGGAGTTACCAACAGATAACATGCAGCCGAGTCATCTACAACAGGCAGTAGGCAGATGAATCAGAGGCCCAAATGGGCCATACCTTCTAGAGGATGACCCCAGGATGCAAGGTTAGAGGTGCAGAGATCGCAAGGTAGAGGAGGTCATCTGAGGACTAGAGTCTATTACTCTTACGGTGGACAGGGGCACATGGCTTGCGACTGTCTAACTACCAGTGTGGATGATCAGTAGAAGTTTGAGGTACCACCAAGTCAGTGATAGAGGTTCGAGTGAGGAGGTTCTTAGGGCAGCGGATGTGGTAGAGGAGCAGGCCGTGCAATAGGCGGTGGGTGATGATTTGAGGTTCTATCGCCACCACCCCTAGGTGGTCCACCTCAACCATAGGTAGTTGATGGACAGGGACAAGCTCAGCTACAGGTAGCTAAGGATTATGACCACAATGCTCCATAGATGACTTGAGGTATGATCTGTGTTTACTCCACCCTAGTTGCAGTTAATATAGACCTAGGTTCCAGTCACTCTTTCATTGCCATGACTCTCTTTCGAAGCTCGGAGATTCTGATGGATCTGTTGGCTCGATCCTTACAATTAGAGACTCATACAGGAGAGGATACGATGATTATGCACTGTTTAAGGCAGTGTGATCTCACTCTAGGAGGCGAGATCTTCGGTTGGCATCTCCTAGTAGCAACATTGAGGCCTTACGACATCATCTTGGGTATGGAATGGATATCCACAGTCCATGCTTAGATCAAATATTTTAGGCGTAAAGTGCAGTGTGTACATGAGGATGGGACCAAGTTTTCTATCAATTGTGATAAGGAAACCTTTGCAGCACAGGATGGACTTTCTTAGAGGAGGGTGTGGTCGATCAGTCATCAGTTGGCAAGCCTCACCCTCAGTGTAGTGGACAATAGGAGTATGATCTATCCTATTGTGGTGGACCAGTATGATATTGTCTTTACTGATGATGTTTCGAGACTACATCATCGTAGATAGGTAGACTTTTAAATCGACCTATACCCTAGGAAGACACCAATATCTACACCGGCATATCGGATGGCTCCTGTGGAGCTTCATGAGTTGAGGGTAAAATTAGATGGCTTGTAGAGGAAGGGGTTTGTAAGGCCCAATGTTTCTTTATGGGCAACCTTGATTTTGTTTACCAAGAAAGAAGATGGGAGTCTAAGGATTTGCATAGACTATCGGCTCCTGAATTAGGTGACTGTGAAGAACAAGAATCCTCTACCAAGAATTGATGATCTCTTCAACTAGTTTAAGGGAGCAAGGAGGTTTTTGAGGATAGACCTTAGATCAGGCTATCATCAGCTCTGGGTACGAGATGAGGATGTACTGAAGATAACCTTCAGGTGCTGGTATGGCCACTACGAGTTCTTGGTGATGCCTTTCGGCATGACTAACACTCCAGAAGTGTTCATGGGACACATGAACATGATCTTCCAGCCTTACCTCAATTGCTTCATGGTGGTCTTAATTGACGACATCTTGATATACTCAGCATCGGAGGAGGAGCACGCTATGCATATATAGATAGTTCTGGATTCACTTTGAGAGGACCAAATTTATGAAAAGATCTCTAAGTGCCAGTTCTGGATATGGGATGTCCACTTTCTAGGAAACATTATCTCAAAGGCTAGAGTTTTAGTGGATCTAGAAAAGATAGATGCAATGCTTACTTGGGAGCCACCCATGAGTGTGACCAAGGTGCGGAGTTTCCTAGGGTTGGATGGGTACTATCAGAGATTCGTACTAGACATTTCTAGAGTAGAAGAAGCCTTTTCTTCTTTGAAAAAGAAGGGACATCCTTTCTTATGGATATAGAGATGAAAAAATAGTTTCCAGGAGCTGAGGTGGATACTGACAAGTACCCCCCATCTTGAGGCTACCAGAAGAGGGATTTGGGTATGTAGTCTAATGTGACACATGAGGGACCAGACTAGGATGTTTCCTAATGCAGGAGTGAGCAGTGAACACCTATGGCTCACGAAAGTTGAGATAGCATGAGTAGAATTATGCTACCCATGACCTAGAATTAGAAGTAGTGGTATTTGCCTTGAAGATGTGACAACACTACTTGATGGGTGAATGGTTTACCGTCTACTCCGATCACATGAGTCTCATGTATATCTTCTCATAGAAAGACCTGAACTTGAGACATCGATGATGGCTATAGTTACTATAGGACTATGAATTTGAGATATTATTTACTCCTAGGAAGGGGAACGTAGTAGCAGAAGCACTCAACAAGAGGTCTGGTTTACAGCTACTGAGTGAAGCGACAGAGCAGCTCACCGCATTGCAGATATCCTTCATGGATAGTGATGGAGTAGCTTACCTCTAGTCTATGACATTCACTCCCCCACTCCTTCAGCGAGTTTGGGAGGATCATCTTGGGGACATCGACTGGGGGGCTCTACGTGCTCATATATCCTCAGGATGGGTTCATGAAATATTTTCTAAAGGTGGGGAGCACGCCATCCTTTTTAGAGGACACATTATCATACTAGTGATTCTATGAGATGAGGTGTTAAGGGAGGTCCAAAAATACCCTTTGGAAATATATCCTGGTATGGAAAAGATATACCAGGACCTCCAACATCAGTACTGGTGGCTAGGGATGAAGAAAGCAGTGGCATATTTTGTTTCATGATGCCTCACTTTTCAGCAAGTGAAGGCCAAGCATTAGGTTCCAGTAGGCTTAGCGCAACTAATAAAGGTACCAGAATAGAAGTGGGATGGTATCTCCATATACTTCGTAACAGGACTACCACGTACTTCCAGGGGCCACGATTCCATCAGGGTGATTGTTGACCGACTCACAAAGTTGGATCACTTCCTACCCATTCGAGAGAAGGGATCAATAGAGGGATTGGGATGCCTCTATTTACAATAGATTTTACGGATTCACAGGGTGACATCAATGATCATTTTAGATTGTGATGCTCATTTTACATCTCAGTTGTGGAAGGGATTGCAAGAGGCATTCGAGACTCAGTTACGCTTGAGCATCGCCTTTCACCCTCAGACAGATGGTCAAATAGAGAAGACCATACAAATGCTTTAGGACATGCTCCATGCTTGCATACTTGATTTTTCTCGTAGTTGGGAGGATCACTTGTACTTGGTGGAGTTCTCATACAAAAACAACTATCACTACACTATCGACATGGAACCGTTTTGAGGCCTTATACGAGCGACCATGAAGATCACCTCTATGCTAGATAGAACTAGGGGAGTCAGAACTTATGGGTCCAGAGTTGGTATGAGCTACCACTGAGAAGGTAAAGATCATCCAGGAGCTTATGAAGACTGCACCGAGTAAGCAGAAGTCTTATTCCAATAGAAGACGGAGACCCTTGGAATTTGAGGAGGCCAGTCATGTTTTCCTTTAGGTCTCACCTCAATGAGGATTGTGAAGATTTGGATGGGGAGGAAATCTATCTACAAGGTTTATCAGACCTTTACAAATTCTTAGCAGAGTATTCAAGGTGGCATATCACCTAGAACTTCTCCTGCAGATGCACAAGGTGCATAATGTTTTCCATGTGTCACAGTTGAGGAGATACGTGCAAGATCCATCGCACATTATCGACTGGGGCGAGCTGGACATTGATGATGGGGAGACCTTTGTGGAGTTCCCAGTGGAGGTAGAGGATTGACAGGAGTGGGTCCTTCGTGGATGGTCTATCCCTCTGGTGTGAGTTCAGTGGCAGCACGTGAACCTCCAGGACAACACATAGAAGTGGGAGGCTCAGATTTGTGCTCAGTACCCCCATTTGTTTTCTTAGTTTTTTTTTGTGGATTTCAAGGATGTAAAGTCCTAAGGTGGGGAGAATGTAAAAACCCAGAAATTCCATGTAATTTTTTTAACTATATAGAATTATTACGAGACTGTGAAAATTAATGGCACATGATTCCGAGACCCGAAGAGCCCAAAATGAATTTTTTGAACCTTTTTTAAGGCACGTTTAGTAAATGTGTGGGCATGAATTTATACCTTTTGAACAGGTGCTCAGATTAAAAATCTGAGAATACCGTTGGACTCGAAGTACCGAGATTCTCTTAATGAAAGCTTAATTTTTTTTTTGGAAAAAGTCAGACAGAAAATTTAATTTTAGGACTTTTGGGAAAAATAATAAAATAACTAAAGACATTATTTTTTTCTTTTTGAAACTGTTGAGAGATGGTGGTGGGACCACAATGTAACATCAACAATTTATTAAGATCAATTTATTGGCACAAACCTTTGGTTGTGTAACCACGATGCTTGTAGGATTAATGGAGAATTAATTGTGGTTCATTAATGAAGCAAATTAATGAACACAACGTAGGTGTTTCCTTTTCTTCTATTTAATCAAACCTTTAGCTTGGGTTTTGGGAGAGCCATGAGAGGAAGCTCTAAAAAAATGCCAATGAAGTATTCCTATAACGGAGAAGGGAGTTTTGACGATGCCCATTGAGGAATCAATTTGGAGGTCAACGGATGGTGAACGACAATGCACACAGACCTTCTTCTTCTTCCACAAGAGAACCCAACGTATTTAAGGTAGGGGGTTTATTTTTTTAAACATTTTAAATGATTTTCTATTCCCCGTTCTTGAATAATATGAAGAACACAGATCAACCAAATAATGGGTTGATCAGTGATTCATTCTTTTTTATGGGAGGTTGTCGTGGGCTTTCTTGTGGGATTTCTATTTAATCTTATAATGATTATAATTTCACCCCCATGTTATAATTATAATGCGGAGGGCGCAGGCCTAACCAAACAAGGCCAAGACCCTCCACTAAACTTTCTCTTGGTAGTTTCTTCGAGGTGGTCCAACAAACATGGGGACAAGGTGTTTTCAAGGGCCACGTAGTAAAGGTGGCGTTCCGAGAGGCCCGTAAATGCATACAGACCGAAGAACAGACCATCAGAGCATGTCTAGTGGTCCAGAAAACATCTCTCTAGGTCGCCGGTAGTATGCGGTAGCACCGACCGTGTGCTGGTCAGAGGGCGGCACGCTGCGGTGGTGCCGGCCGTGTGTCGGTCGGACGGCGGCGCGTTGCAGAGGAGGCGACGACAGCCATCGGGCTACCTCAGAGGAGGTGCCATGGCTCCAACCATAGTGGTAGTCGGACATGCACCTTCAAGTCCCGAAATTGACTGGTACATGAGGACCAGTGAGGAGAATTGACACCACATAGGTGCTGCATTTGGAGGAACTGAATGGACGGAGTCCGTTCAAGGGAGCGCGGGCCGCACCCGGCCAACCGACTGAGTTTTCAGGTGGGCCGGACTCACTGTATGGGATGGACCTATGATCCAAGTTGGACCCACTGACCGAGAAAGACCTGCAAAATAGGCCAGACCTGCGAGCCCAATGGGCCGGCCGGGCTGGACCCCTACTAGACCCGACCTACCCCGTTTCGCTAAAACTTAAGTATTTTCTGAACCAGACATCCGTTTGACAGACCGTCTGTGGAATTAGGACACTTATTATGAGGTTGTCCTTTTAAGATACTCAACTTGGATTTTAGAGAAATTTAGAGTAGGTCCGGGTTGGATCAGACTCAAATTCAACCGGGCCCTCAGTACCAAAATGCCTATAACTTACAGAATGAGCGTTCGATTGACGCGCCATCTGTTGCGTTGGAACCCTTATGACTTGGCGGTTCTTTGAGTTACTTCTTTGTAGGTCTTAGTTGTGGTTAAGGTATGATTTATGTCTTGAGGAGCGGACCCTCCTAGAATCAATCGTGCTAAGTGCGGGACTCTAATGGCTAGATGTGACGTGATAAAGTGCCTAGAGATCCTCTATGGGTCAGTAGTTAGCGATCCTCTGTGGGACAACACTTAACGATCCTCTATGGGTTAGTAGTTAGCGATCCTCTTTGGGTCAGCACTTAGTGATCCTCCGTGGGTCAGCACCTAGTGATCCTCTATGGGTCAACACCTAGCGATCCTCTGTGGGTCAGCACCTAGTGACCTTGTACGATCTAGCATCAAAATTCTCTCGATAGAATAAGATAATCTAGATTTATGACTAATCATCCTTATTCATGTTCTTTAAGTTATATACCTAGTGTGAGTTGTCTTTTACTTTGTGCTTTGTGATTGAGATCATGCTTTGTAGTTTTTCCTTTGTGGAATTTTGGGAGATCATCGGGGGTCTCGGGGTTCCTATTGGGTATTGTTATACTCACCCCTGCATGAGCATCGCCCACACCTTTCTGTGTCTTGTGCAGATGATGGGAAGCCTTGACCGAGTTTGGGAGCCAGGTCTAGATGGTGTACGGAGGTGACGAGTTGACGTGGAGAGCCACAGTGATGAGCTGTACCTACCCTTCCGGTAGGATCCTTGGCAGATGAACTCCAGAGCTATTTTTCATTTTTGTTGTACTCTATATTTAGTTGGGTTTGTATACTAGACCTTTTTACTTTTGGTTCTCACTTTTACTATCAGCAATTCTACTTTGTGGTTTTCTTTTGTCATGTACCTAGTTTGTGTGTGTACAGGTTTAAAGGCAATCCCTTCCCTTTTTGGAATATGCCTTTCCAGTGCTAGTAGCCAACCGGTGGCCTATGGAAGGCGAGATTGAGGTAGTCACGGCATAGGCCCCAGGGGACGGATCATGACATCCCAGATCTAACAAATAAGAATTGGTCAACTGTTCTGTTGGCAACTCAAATAACTACAGGGTCAGAAGAAAATTCAATTGAGGATGACACTTTTATTGGGTGATCACAATCATTTCACGGTGGTACCAATATATATTGTGTCTTGTATGTTAGAGGGGACCACAAAGAGGGAATTTGGATACTCTATAGAGGAGATAGATCCCTTCAATATTTAAAGAAAAAACTAGTGTTCAATGGACATGCTAATGGTTTTTTAATATACTATCCTTTTCCTCATAATATTATGTGTTCTCTAATGTATTTACATAATCTAAATTAAATATTTGACTAATCATGTAGATAATTAATTATCTACATGTTTTTGTTACAAATATCAAGTAATAATACTTGATTGATGCTAAAATAATGGAATTATTAAGGGATCTACAACATGTTGATGAAAAAAATAATGAAATAACATCACTATATTAAGTAAAATTATCAATGAAATAAGAGATATTATAAAATTTTAGGTTGTATGTAATCAAAACAGACAACATATTGACCCCAATAAGTCAATGATCATTAGTTACATTGGGGTCACAATGCGAATGCATGTGCCAGTTGATATAGATATGTGGCCCAATGTTGTGCCTACATTGAAGGAAACCATTTGGGAAGATATTAGGGTAATGTTACAATATGATTTCTCTATTTTATAGAAAAACTATATAATGAATTTTTTTACTTTTCAATATCCCTTGTAGAGTTCATTTATTTTAGAGGAATTTCATAGGAAATTTATCTTAATGGTTACTGGAAAAGATCATAGAGGCTTCCAAACACTTCTTACAAAGAATCATATTAGGGATGTTTAAGGGAAAGTAAACCCCCACCCAACAGCTACATATGAACACATTATAAACCATAAAACATGGAAATATTTCATTAGTAATCATAATTATGAATCATTTCAAGTGAATTTTAGTCAATAATATTTTATTTGAAATTTTTTATTTTATCCACTTTGATTTAAAATTGTTAATTTATAAAAAAATAAAGAACTTTTGAAAATAAGAAACATACATCAAAACCAATATAACCCTAAAGTAAAGCAAGGATACAGATGTTACTGTGGTTGATAATTCTATATGAACTTTCAAAGCATGACCATTTAATCTTATAAAGATACATGAGGTATGTACTTAATTTTTTTTTCAAATGAAAAACATTTAATAGCTGATGATAAAAGGTATAAAATTAGGTATGGTATTATAGATGTAAAAATGGGGAAATAAAAGGTCGAATAAAGATAATTCAGTGGATCAACAAAAAATTCAAAAAGATCTTCCAAGAGTACCTTCATCCCATCAGTTCCACTACCGCATATATTAACAATCCGTGTTCATGAAAAACCAACATTCAAAGATAAAAATATTTCATACATTGAATATGAAAGATAAGTATTTATGAAGTAAATTATATAAATAGTTGTTCTCAAGAGTATAAATGATATTATCAAGTTTTAATAGATGGGAGTCTCAACTATGAATATATATATGTGGTAAATTTTCATAATATATTTTCCCAAAAAAATGATCCACTATGTTCAATAAAGTTAATAACTATTCATATTTTATATAGGAATATATTTTACTATTATTTAAAGGAAAAACACTATGAGGAAAGATTTGGGGAAAGTGGAGAACAAAGTGGGAAAACAAGAATAGTGGAAGAAGAGGAAGGGAAGTGTTTGAAGATCATCCTACATTCTAAGGAGTAAATGAATAAAAAAATTTGTGTGGGTAAATGCCTCAAAAGAGGATATCTAAAGAATATATGAAATAAGGTTTCAAGTTGATTTCAATGTATGGAAAGAGGCGTGGTTAGAAAAACAAGACCTAATCCTAGTCCAGGGCTTCAACCAATGAAAAATCAACTCAGAGGAATTTATATAGACAATGTATAGAATGGATACCCACCCTGAAAAGGTTACCAGGGAGGATCTAGATACCTAGGTAAGTACTTTGAACTAGAAATTATATATATTTTTTGATTCAAATAATATTAGTCTTGTGTTTAATCAATTTTTGATCTCTTTCAGCACGTAGTGGTATCTATGTTTTATGAACTATGGTTTCCCACTTTTCCTTAAAGTGGATTAATAATAAAAATTTATATTTGGTATATTAATATTTGGACTCATTAATCCCTCTATCATTTATATGGAAATTTTTTCTTTGGAGTTGAAGAAAATTGAAAAGAAAAAAGATGACCTAAGTGCAGCGTCTGGAAATAAAATAACAAATGACAAAAACCTATTGATGCCTATAATACAGGGGGTAAAACTGTATAATATAATTATATAAAATATATATTTATTTTTCATTAATTATTTGTTTTTATTTTTTCAAGAAGCACTGGATGATAATCACAATCAATTTTGATACCCCAAATGTTTATTTTTTGGATCCCAAGCATGAATTTTCAACAAATTAACCACACATGATTTCTATTGTGAATTTTTAATCCATTAAAATCAAAATTTTATAGATAAAATTCAAATTATACATTTTAGTTTGTGTTTTAACAATAATTTTGTTATGATAGGGAGATCTTTAAATATCAACTAAATCATGGTATGAGGTTAGTTACTAAACAAAAAAAGCCTATGGATTTCTTCAAATGGAAAAATATTAAGGTATATATAGTAGGATTTACTATCAAAACATATTTTAAAACAATTTACTTATTTTGATCAATGTTTGTATAGTGTATAAAACAAAATAATTATAATGATTGTGAATATTATGTTTGAAAATTTATGAAGGATATCATATATCATCAACAAACTAGAATCTCCAAATAAAAAATTTCTAAAAATAATTACAATTTCATTTAAAATATTTTTTAATCATATTTTTATATATATGCTATGAGTATTATCATGACTTCCAATAGTCTACGTACTCAAAATAGTAAGTAAATTTGTTTATAGATGAGTGGATAAAGTACATGGTGTTATAATTTTTTTCAACTCAAGTTGAGGTGAATACCTATCATTTCCATGATCTAGTATAGGCCATGAACTTAGAGATACATTAGGTATGTTAAGAACTAGTTTCATAATTCTCATATATTATTTTTCCTAAAATAAAATTCAATAGTTCACTAATTTCTTTCCTTTAGGTGTTAGGATGAGTTGGTAGAAACTACAAAATGATTTGGTGATAAACCTGCAAAGAAAGAAAGATTTGAGCTATTTCTCAAGGGTATGTATCATGGAAGGTTATGATATATGGATTATGGTAGATCTAGTAACATTTCCAAAGCTACTCATTATTTTGAGAGATTATACTTCTAGGATATAACTGTGATAATTATGAGAGGGAAATGCATCCATAATCCCTTTACCCAAAAATCTAAATACATGTTACCAACTTCTAGGGAAGGTAATTCTATGCTTCTAGCCTCATCACTTTTATTTTGTTTTTTTCTCTTTTGAGGAGTTTTTAAAAATATTATCAACCCTATTACAATCAGTTCTAGCTCCATGATAAAGAAGTACAATGAATTCCTTCACTTTCATATTTTATTCAACAAAAAATATAATAATAAAATATATTTTAAATACTAATAGATACGCCTCACCCATATCCCAATCCAATTATCAAAGTAAAAACAAGGAATTAACTATGTAAGAATCAACCACACATCAATCAAACACACAATGTGGCTAATATGACTCAAAGTGTGTGTTTTCAATATAAATGTGTCATTTTACTTTAAAAAACATTTCATATTATCAAAACCAGGAAAATGATCTTGTATTATTTTCAAAATTTATGACACCAATCCATAATTAATTTTTGATGTGTATGAATTGACTTAAGGTCAATTCAACACATAATGGGGCCAATAAAACTCAAAGTACATATTTTCAAGTGTCATTTTAGTGTAAAACACATGTCACATAGCCAAAAATGAGTAAATGGGCTCGAATATTCTTGAAAATTTAGTACAAGGATCCACAACTCATTTGTAGCATATAGGAATCGACCACACATCGATATAACACACAATGTGGCCAGTATGACTCCACATATGTGTTTTCACATTAAAAGTTTCATTTTACTCTTAAACAAACATCACATATCCAAAATCGAGTAAAATATATTGTATTATATTGTTACTTTAGGAAAATGATCCATAATTCATTTGAAATGTGTAGGAATTGACCACACATAAATTTGAAATATGATGTGGTTTTTATGACTCAAAGTGCATGTTTTCACATTAAAAGTGTCATTTTACTATAAAACATGCATCACATAGTCAAAATTGAGTAAATGAGATCATATTTACTTTATAATTTAGGAAAATGACCCATAATTAATTTTTTTTTCATGTAGGAATTGACCGTATATAAATCCAACACATGATGTGGCTAATATTGTTTTCAAATTTTAGAGAAATGATCCATAATTTATTTATGATGTGTAGGAATTTACCATACATTAATCTAACACAAAATTTGGTCATTATGACTCATTGTGTGATTATTCAACATAAAAGCATCATTTTAGTTTAAAACATGCATCATATTATAAAAAATAAGAAAACAAGATTAGATTTTTTTTCTTCAAATTTTAAGAAAACAAACCATAATTTATGTTTTATTTATATGAATCTACTGCACATCAATCCAAGACACGATGTGGCTAGTATGACTCAAAATATGTTTTTTCACATTAAAAGTATAATTTTATTATAGAACACACATCACATATCCAAAACCAAGTGAAAGAGGTTAGATTGTATTAAAAATTAAAAAAAGATCAATAATTAATTTTTGACATGTGGGAATCGACCACACATCAATTTGAAATATGATGTGATCAGAATAAAGGGAAAATCAATGATTTTTTTAGTTAATGAAAGGTAAATTGAATATTTATTAAGTTAGTGAAGGGTAAATCTAAAATTTCTTAATTTATTGAAGGGTAACATGAAGATTTATTAAGTCTCTAAAGGGTAACATGAAAATTTATTTAGTTTTCTAAGGGTAACTTGAATATTTCAGAAGTTACTGAAGGATAATTCAAAATTTATGAATTTAATGAAGGGTAAATTGAATATTTCTTAAGTTAATTAAGGAAGACACAAAATTTTATTAAGTTAATAAAGGTAAACTTAAAGATTTATTAAGTTACTGAAGGGTAACTCGAAATTTTATTAAGTTAATGAAGGGTAACTTGAAAATTTATTAAGTTACTGAAGGGTAACTCAAAAATTTCTTAAGTTACTGAAGGGTAACTTTATGATTTCTTAATTTACTAAAGGTAAAATTGAATATTTCTTAAGTTACTTATTGTTAAATTGAAGATTTCTTAAGTCATTGAAAGTTAAATTGAAGATTTATCAAGTTACTGAAGGGTAACTTGAAATTTCCATAAGTCAATGAAGGTCAACTTAAAAATTTTTACGCTACTGAAGGGTAACTTGAAATTTTATTAAGTTAATCAAGGTTAAATCAAATTCTTCATAAGTTACTTTAGGGTTACTCAAAATTTTCTTAAGTTAATAAAGGGTAACTTTAATATTTTTCTGAAGTTACTGAAGGGTAACTTGAAATTTTCTTAATTTATTGAAGGGTAACTTGAATATTTCTAAATTTACTGAAGGGTAAATTGAAATTTTATTAAGTTACTGAAGGGTAAATTAAATTTTTCTTAAGCTTTTATAAAGAAACTTGAAGTTTTCTTAAGTTACTAAAGGGTAACTTGAATTGAGATTCTAATCCCATAATTTCTCTAAGGGCTAGGTACGAGCCTTAGGGAGGATGCTTATATGACCATGATATATCTCCATGGTTAAAGGCATCATGATCAGGTAGTAATGACATGTCGATTGAAGAAGATGAGTATTTTTGAGAATAGATTATGTGTTTTCAAGTTTCATTTTAATTTAAAACACATGTCACATAACCAAAACTAAGTAAACAAGCTCATATTATCTCAAAATATTAGTTAAATGATCCATAACTCTTTTTTGGCATGTCGGAATTGACATAAATTCAATCCAACACATGATGTGGCCGGTATGACTCTGAGTGCATGTTTTCAATATAAAAGTTCCATTTTAGTTTTAAACGCATGTCACATTGTAAAAAATTGATAAATTTATCTTATATTATTTTCAAGATTTAAGATATCAATTCATAATTCATTTTTGATGTGTAGTAATTGACCACACATTAATCTGACACATGATGTGGTTGATATGACTCAGAGTGCATGTTTTCAAAAATAAGGGTCATTTTTGTTTAAAATGTGCATCATATAGACAAACTAATAAAAAAAGCTTATATTATTTAAAAAATTTAGGATAATGATCCATAATTCATTTTTATTGTATAGGAATTGACTACATGTCAATCCGACACATGATGTGGTTGGTATGACTCAAAGTGTGTATTATTTTAGTTTAAAATGCGCATCACATGGTCTAAACTGAGAAAATGAGCTTGGATTGTTTTCAAAATTTAGGAAAATGATCCATAATTTATTTTTGATTTATAGGAATCAACCACACATCAATCCAATATATGATGTGGTTGGTATGACTCATAGTTCATGTTATCAAAATAAAAGTGTCATTTTAATTTAAAACATGTGCTACATAGCTAAAACTAAGAGAATGATATAATATTTCCCCCCAAAATTTAGTAAAATGATTCATAATTCATTTTTGATGTGTATGAATTGGAAAAAAATTAATCTGACACATGATGCAGTTAATATGAATTTAAGTGTGTGTTTTTAATATAAAATTGTCATTTTAGTGTAAAATGCATGTCACATAGCCAAAAATTGAGTAAATGAGCTAACATTTTATTGAAAATTTAGAAAAATGATCCATAATTCATTTTTTTAATATTGAAATTGAACTCACATCAATCCAACACATGATGTGACCTGCATGAATCAAACTGTGTGTTTTCACATTAAAAATTCCATTTTACTCTAAAACTCATATCACATTGTCAAAAATCTGTAAAAGATATTGTATTTTCTTGACACCAAAGGAAAATGATCCATAATCCATTTTTTTCAATTATTAATTGACTATACATTAATCTAACACATGATGTGTCCAATATGACTCCAAGTGTTTGTTTTCAATATAAAAATGTCAATTCAGTTTAAAACATGCACCACATTGTCAAAACTGATAAAACAAGTTTGGATTCTTTTTAAACTTTTAAAAAGCAATCTATAATTTATTTATGGTATATAGGAATTGAATTCACATCAATCCAACACATGATGTGGCTGGTATGACTCCAAGTGTGTTTTTTCAATATAAAAGTGTCATTTTAGTCTAAAGTGCGCATCACATTGTCAAAACCAAGAAAAAGAGATCACATTGTATTGATAATTTTGAAAACTAATCCATAATTCATTTGTGATGTATAAAAATTGATCACACATGAATCTGACACATAATGTGGCCAGTATGACTAAAAGTGCATGTTTTCAATATAAAAGTGTTATTTTAGTTTAAAACACACGTCACATAGCCAAAACCAATAAGTGAGATCTAATTGTTTTCAAACAGTAGTAAAGAGATCCATAATTTATTTTTAATATGTAATAATTGACCTCATGTCAATCCAACACATGACGTGGTCGATATGACTCAAAGTTCATATTTTCAATATAAGTGTCATTTGGCTGGTATGACTCTAAGTGCATGTTTTCAATATAAAAGTATCATCTTAGTGTAAAACACATGTCACATAGACAAAAAAGATTAAACAATCTTAGTTTGTATTGAAAATTTATAAAAATTATCCATAATTTAATTTTGGTGTATTGTAATTGATATCACATCAATCCAACACATGATGTGACTGTTATGACTATAAGTGCGTGTTTTCACATTAAAAGAGTCATTTTACTCTAAAACACATGTCACATATCAAAAAATGGGTAAAATAGATTGAATTATCTTAATACTTTAGAAAAAAGATTCAAAATTCATTTTTAATGAGTGGGAATCAACCACACATCAATATGATATATTTTGTGGTTGGTATGACTCATAGTGTGTTTTTCACATTAAAAGTGTCATTTTACTCTAAAACATGCATTAACTAGCCATAATTTGGTAAATGATCTTAAATTGTATTGATACATTATGAAAATGATCCATATTTCATTTTGTGGTGTGTAGGAATCCACCGCACATCAATCCAACACATGATGTGACCGATATGATTCCAAGTATGTTTTTTCAACATAAAAGTGTCATTTTAGTTTAAAAACCATGTTACATTGTCAAAATTGAGTAAACAAGATAAAATTATTTTCAAAATTTAGAAAAATGATTCATAATTTATTTGTGACATGTAAGAATCAACCACATATCAATCTCACACACGATGTGGCTAACATGCCTCAAAGTGCATGTTTTCAATATAAAAATATCATTTTAGTTTAATGATATAATTATTAATAACTATTTAAGTAATTAAGATATATAATTACTAATAACATCATTAATATATTTAGTAATTAAAAATATAATTTATATATATATTATTAATTAAAAATGTAATTAAAATTTCATAATATAATTATTAATTAATAGTATAATTAATAATTAATATAAAATTAACAATATAATAATTAATATTATAATTAATATTATAATTAATAGTATAACTGATAATTTAATTAATATATTTAGTAATTAATAACATAATTTATCAATATGTGGATTATATAACAATAAAATTATAATTTGTTCATTTTTTATGTACTGTTACTAAAATAAACATTGGTTTTATTGTAGGAATAATCTTTTGTACGAAGGCTAATCATTGGAGAAATCTTGTTATAAGAGTTATAATTTTGTATATTGGTTTGTAAATTTTTAGATTAATTTTAAATATCACATAATTTTAAATATTTTATATGTAATTTTTGAATTGAAACAATAGCATGATGCTATATTCATATTGAAATATGGTTTTTTGTAATACCTGTATTCCAATTTGATTATGTTTCTAATATGGTTCTTTAATAGGGATACTGCATGATAACGGGTTTTGTAGTAGCTTCCATGGTGTTTATTAGTGCTAAAAGAACGTAATGACAAAGGGGGCCTTTATCAGTACTAAAGTAAATCACATATAAAGATACCCTTTATCAACTCTTTAGTTTTTTCACTAATAAAGGGGACCTTTATCAACACTTTTTTTAGTACTGCTAATGGTTGTGTACTTTTTTATGCTAGAAAAGATAATTTTTAGCACTGATAAAGGAGGCCTTTATCAACACTTTAATTTTATCATTGATAAAGGGGAACATTATCAGTGTTTTTATCATGGATAAAGGACAATAACTTTTAAGGGTGCTTAGTTTTCATCACTTTTTTACATTGAAGAAGCTAGTTTTTAGTGCTGAGATAGGTAGTTTCTGTAGTAGGGAAAGCTTATACATCATTCACCACTCCTTGTGGAAACCAATGTGAGATTAATTTTTCACCCAATATAGTCTTGACCGTGTATTATATTTGATGAATTTTTTCACTACCAAAATATTAATATTATAATAATGATTTATTAATTGAAAAAATCAAATTCAAAATTAAACATCTAATTAATATTTTTTTATATTTCACATATCAATCTATTTATTACTTATAATAAGAATAGAAATCCTTTATTACATGTGTCTAAATTTCTCACTCCATTTTTCCTCCATTATCATCCCTTTCAATATCTCTTAATTTTCGACTCAACATTCCCAAAATCATTCCCTTTTTTGAATGACTACCCCTCTACCTTGATTGCTTCCCTAGTTTCAACATCGCTTCTGGGTGATCCATTCAATCTCCCCTGACACTGTTCTCCTCTATATCTCTACTTTTCTCTATTTGTATCCCTCCTACAAATATGATAGTTTGTTCATGCTTACTAGAAGAACTTAATCAATCACAACCAAATCCTAGTTTTCTTGACCCTAGTATTTCTCAATTAGCAACTCTTTCCCCAAATATATTCCAGTCATACTTTCCATGCCATTTTTTTTATGCCTGCCGAAAAACCCCAACCCACCTTGCTGAAATCCTAGTTAGTTCCCTTGAAATCTTCAACTTCATGGTCCCATTGTAATAGATTTTATATCTTTCATTTTCCATCTTGTCATATATATTTATTATTTATACCCCTTTCCCTTTTTATGTATATTTCTTACATAAACTATTTAAAAAATACATGATATAAATTAATCTGTTCTCTTATAGAGTCATCCTTCATATTGTCTTCTCATAACTATGCTCCTTTTATTACTCTTTACTATTCTAATGATACAACCTTATGTAGGGATTTTTATGGGACTAATAATACTTATTATAACATGAAAAATGGATCAGAATCTAAAGATTAATATCACCATGCTTATAAATACAAAAACATGAAAACTGGAAATAAATAAAATTGTAAATCATGTATACCTTTCACAGAAGTGCCTTTACATCTTCTCAAATTTCTTTGAAAGTGTTTGGTGATGATCACTAGAGGGCCGACAGTGATCTCCCCTCTCTATTATGTATCAAAACATTATGGTGAATCTCTTGGTGCATGAGGGGGATTCTCCATCCTTGATAGTGTACTGGTGCTTTGGGCATAAATAAGGTAAGATAATAAGTGATTAAGGGTAAGGGAGATTAAACCAAGATTAGAGTATTCTCACACTCATGGAATCTCATGACAATAACCCTTTTATAGCACCTAAGGACACTCCTCAATTGTTCATGTATTAACTCATGTGTTATAACACAAGAGTTAATACCTCAGCTAGCTCATACATAATATGCATGAATGAAACATACTTACTCATGTTACTTCCCATGTAATGGAATTTTTTATAATAAAAATGCATAAGAGATCATACACCTAATCCATCTAATCTAGTGATGTTGTAAAAGTGGGTGCCCTAGAACCAACTTAAATAGTACTTTTTGATTACCATATCATGTATAAAGTGAGTTATGAGTGATGTATTCTTACCATAATAGTTTTGATATTTCCGCGCCCACTATTTACATGGTAATGTCTATAGAATATTTTTCATATCAATAGGGTATAGTTGTTCCCAGAATATAATGAGAACCTTGAGATACTATTAAAATGATCTTAAACATATTTCCTATGGTGTAGATACATCATGTTAACTGGACACAAATGATGTGCGACTCTCAGGTGATAATGGATCATAAGTATTGAGACTTATTATCATGAAGTTCACACTTAGTGATCTAGAGTAGATGAGATCATGAGGAATGACTTTCTAATAGGAACACCACATGTTTCAAGTGTCATTTGTAGTTCCTATATGTGAACACGTTTAATAGAATCCCGACTTGAGATTATTATTAGTGTATACTATTTGATTACGTTCTTTTATGTATGATGAAAACTATGGCATTGTTTTCATAGATAGTTAGCTTGCATTGGGAAATTCATTGTGGTATGAAATTGATTGAATAATCAAGATATAATTTATCTATTATGAAAGGAAGTGATATCTCCTGCCTATTTGATCATGATGTAAGTACCTTCACTAAATCCATGGGCATGATAGAAGAAGGAAAACCTATCTAATAAGGAAAATGAATGACAAATCAAGTAAGGATGATGATATAAAGTGTGAATCCTAATTTATGAGTTATCATGAGACAAAGAGATTATATCATGCGATATTTGTTCATAGAAAAGGTTGTCCTTGCCATGAATTTTCCTTATATCCTAAGAGGACTTGATGGGTTTCTATAATTCACTAATGATCTATGAATATTATTCACTAATATTGAGATAAGGTCCTAGAAGGTCACACACTTAGCATATTCAAAAGTCTAGCCTACTATAAGGAATACAAGTTTAGGACATGGTTGGCCCCACCAAAGGGTGCTGGTTAATGTCCAAGAATATACAATCACCATAAAATAAATAAATTCATATTATTTGAGTTTAGAATAATTGAAATTTAATTTATTTATTAAATGTATTAATAAGATATTAAGTGAATACATGAAAAAATATTTAATAAATTAATATTATTTTAATATTCATGGTCCATTTAATATTTTTAGGAATAATGAGTTGATTTAAATGACTTTATTTTATCATGAAATATGTTTATTATATTATCCGTAAGTGATAAAAATATAAATGATATTTATGATTTAGTAATTTAGTTGAAAAAAGTCATTTAGAGCTTATTTGGTGGGTAATATAAATCCTTGGGTCGGGGTTCCATTTTCGGGTATTTAGAACACCACTATATAAGGAGGAGGCTCTCATTCATGCTACTATTCACTGCATGATTTTGAGAGCCTCTCTTGCCTCCTTCCCACTTTCTAGAGAGAGAAGATAATGATCTGAGATCTCCTTCACAGATCGAAAGATCATTGATTTCATCGAGACGTCGACGGATTTATCAAATCTCCTCACTAGCATCTAGATTTTGAAAATCAATGCTCCCAAAAACTTTCAAAGTGAGTTTAGATGATATAGGGGGAACTGTCTAGGGTTCCTTTGAGTAATTGTCACCAGTGATGAGCGGTTGTCGAATGCATCTTCGAATCAATCTAGGTAATTTTAAATTTAATATTTGTACCTAAATATTTTACACATGATCCAAAACTTTTGAACCAAGTTGTGTATCACTGGATATGACATAGTTATGTCAATCTAGTGATAAAATTTTTAAATCCCTAGACCATCCGCTTCTGATGCATGTCCCATTGGCCATTTGAAGTTTTGAATTAGATTGAAATCAGTGTTTTCAGGTTTATAAATTTAAATATATATATATATATATATATTATATGTGAATTTTTACAAGGAATTAGTCACTAGTGGAGGATTCTAATAAACTTAAAGTTTTGGCCAAGTTTCTGGATGATACAACTTTTTTGGCAAGGTTTTAATTCTATATGCATGTGGAAGTTTATAAAAAACCCCCTTTAAAATTTTCAAAAGACTAAAATTACACTTTTTAAATATTAAATGTTTAAAGTGGGGTTGTGTAGAACTAGAAAGCAAAGAAAAGACCTGCGTAGAAAAAAAATCTAAAGTGGGGGTGTGTTGGACAAGGATCAATGACCCATAAATAGATAAAATTAAAAGCCTAAGGGTTTTTGGGAAGAGGTTTTCCACATTAAGGGTAAAGAATTTTTTTTAAAAACTTATAACTTTGGGGTGGCAGCACTACCACCCCCTCTTTCTCCCACCGTGTGGATGACACACTACCTCCCTGTCACTAAAAAATACCGACCACCACTCCTGGATTCGTACGATTGGCCCATGTCTCTGCCCCCTTCACAGTGCCATCATATCCATGCCTTGGCATCCTGTCGTCCCACCACGAGCCCCTACTTTCATGCCGCTAGATAGACTTGTCCCCTTTCTCCACCGAACTTCCACACACCGGCCCCAATGGTGACCCCTTGTTATCTGACCTCCCCCACTGTTCCACCTCCCACTGTGGTCGGCCACCCACCTCAGTCAGCCACACCAACCACGTCTCATGTGGCCAGATTCGAGTACTACTTCCCAACCAGCCTCCCACTATACTCGTCCCTCTACTAGCCTCTTTCCTACCTCATTCTAGTTTATTCACGGACAAGGTGGGTCAGCCCGACTCAGAACGGGCCGAGTCAAGTGTTGCTTGACCCGGTCAGCCCTTTACGAACCCAGAATGCCCTGAAACTCATTTTAAGTAGTTCCCTAGCCACCCAAGGGCTCGAAAAATAATTTAAACTTTCAAAAATTAATTTAAACATTTTATTAATAAAATTAAATAGATGTTTTGGGACTGTACAATTTTTTTTATTTGATTTAAAATTATAAATATTTATTTTAATTTATTTAATTCCATCAACATATATTTATCAAAAATTTAATTTTTATTTTGGATTTAATATGTGTGATGAATGATCTTGAGCATAGACCAACCAATGCATGTAGTGAATTTATTTATTTAATTAATTATTACAATTGCATGTGTTATGTAATAGTTAATTTATTTTAGACAGTCTGTGTATTGTCTTTCTTCTTTATTATATGAATAAAGGTATACATGTCCATGAGAGTTGTATTGCATGTGTATTATGCATTCCTGAGACCCCTCGCCTATGTGTGAGTATTTATGTATTATAATAAGGATGTGGACTAGACCGAGATGAGACAATGTTCTAGATGATATGGGGATACATTTCAATGGAGTGAGAGCTGCAATACGAGTCAAACACAACTCAGGTACATTACCCCTAGGGTTATGGTTGATCCATCAAGAGTAAATAGATCAACCAATATCAAGCTATCAAGATCATTCACATTTGTTTATTTAATTTATGAATGGTTTATTATTATTTTGTTCATATTCAAGTATACACAATCACATAAAATAATAAACTAAAATGCATAGATTAAATCCAAGTAAGACGAGATGAATGTTTTTCTATTTACTACATAGTCAATTTGTGTGGGTGATCACATAATACATGCATATCTAATATAAAATGAGTTCATTATTTGAGAAATAATTAAAAACACTCAAAAAAATATTAAGTCATAGCACATTCTGTCATTTGAATTTGAAAAAGAATGGGTGTCCAGGGTGTTCATTAGCCCTAGTTGAGGGTGACTACTATTAATAAGTAGTTCTTATGATAGATATGAGTCAACTTAACAAAATATGGTAGCAGAAAATTAACCATATTTTTATTGTTACATCTTTAGAGGAAAATCATTGAGTAAATCAATTTTATGATTTCTAAAAGCTAGGAATTTAATCAATAGATCGAGGAGCCATGATTTAATGTGGTTGTATAGCCAAAAACCTACCTTGAAAGTCTCTGATTAGTGGAACGACTATATATTAGGCTATAAAGGGATGTTTTAGTGATGCTTTCCACCATAATACTCAAGCAACTGTGTATTCATAATCTAGTAGTGAGAGATACTAGGGTTTGATAAAATAATGGGAGACATATAATGATTAAATTAATCAGTAATGTCAAATTAGTAATTAAGATAAAATACTGATCCGATTAAGTTTTATTTTATAAAAGAATAGAAATTAATACCACATATACACTGTGATAAAGAATATGTCCTCATTGTCATGATTTTACAGGATTAGTACAGGATCTTGCACAATGTACTATGACATAGTAAATTCTATGTGATGAAGACCCAAATACTTTTTAATCCACCTCAGGAAGTGAGGCTGTGAAATATTATTATAGGAGACTCATGTATGAAAAATTTTATTTTTACATCAGAATGCTATCATCAATTTTATATGAGTTATGGAAACAACATCAGGACATGGATGATTTAACATGTTGTCTCATCACTAATAAGCAACAACGAAAAAGTTTAGTGATAAATTAATGAGATGATGATTACAATAAATACATGTAAATTGAAATATAGATCACAATCATTCAATACATAACATTATTATATATTTATCACCCACTTAATCTAGTTCAGTTAATGATTACATAATTAATGTTAAAGGGAAAAAACTTCATTACCTTTTGGGTAAGGATCTCCAAGTTGATAAAATCTTAAAGAAAGATTAATCGTTAGTTCTTATAGTGAACAAGTAAAAAGATACGTATAAAAGGCCAATGGAAAGTATAAAATCAAAGAAAAATTCATAACATACTTTAAAATAAAAGAGGATAGTCATTATACATGAGGCTATTTGCTTCACATGTCATGAGATAATTCTATGGAAGATTAAATTCTATGAACTGAATTTAAGAAACAATTAGTTACTTCTTCTTCATATGTATTCATCATTATATGTGATATTTCTATCATACTTATTGGGAATTGAATATAATATTCCTATCACATATGTGTATTTAAATATAGTAACAATGTAAGTATAGAAACTTTATAATAAGTAAGGTGTGTTCTCTAAGTGGATGAGAAAAGGTGATTCCTAAGTTAGTAGTCAGAAACAAAAAACTTCTAATTTCTAAGATTATTGGTTCTAGTTAAACTTTTGTTAAGTATTACCAAAAAATTTGTCTCATATGTCCATGCAACACAAGGATAAATTATTCCTTTTTGGGAATTAATGTTGTTTATGGTGTATAATACTCAACCAATAGTTCAACAATGCTTGAATCATTAGAAATAACTAATGAATACAAAATGTATGACTCTGTTACACCCATTTGTGGAAAAAAATTCTATTTCTAGAAAAAATAATTAGTTTTCAAGGATATAATAAATATGATTTTTAGAATATTTGGAGTTAAATACCTTACACATTATTGACACATTAATTTTTTTAGATTTGGATAAATAAACCATTAGAAATAAAGGTAAGCCACAAATCATTTAAAATTAGTCCAAATAGAGAGTGTAAACTATTCTAAGGTTAAGATAGGGGTAAATATACTTCATAATATTCTTTTAAGTGTTTTTAAAGAATATAAAAGTGAAGTATGATATATTCATAGTTATAAGATATGAGTTTATTTGGGTCTATGTGCCAAAGAATATCTTGACCAAGCATTCATCGATCATAAAATGTAGAGTGGATTTATTCCTAAACTCTAATTTCTTTATACACATCAAAGTTACAATGTTAGTAAAGAGGATAAATGATGAGTCTAACATGCAAGCATTTATTATTAAAATGTATCATGGATTAATTCCTAAATGCACATTTCCTTTTACACATCAGATTCATGATGTAAGTAAAAGGAGCATCAATGTTAAGATTCATATTCATTACAGATACTTCCATTATTTTTTAAGACACACTTTACAAATAGAAACATCATCACACAACCATATGATAACTATAATGAAAAATTAATATCATTTTAGTTATAGTTTGATATAAATCCATCATTTCATAATAACATGTGATTATATGAAAGTATTTTTAAATAATATAAACAAACTTTCATCAAGAAAAAACAATGCGTATCTCTGATAGTATCATAAAGTTCATATTAAATATTATATAAATACCTATAATAGAATATTTATAGTCAAGTGATAGAATATATTTATATAAAAGGGTTCACATCACTATTTGAGACAGTGGGATCAATATTGACTTGGGTTAAGTAAAGGATAAAGATGCACAACTAGTTGGAATAAGAATAAGTTTCAAAAGATCTTGTGAAAAATGAATGTTTAAGAGACACATACTATATAGAAAGGATAAAACCATAGTGGGGGTTTTACAATCACCATGGATGGTGGTATATTTTTTGATAAGAATAATGGACCCTATAAGAAAGAAGTAAATAACAATTATCTAATATTGAGAAGTTTAATTAAAATTCAATAATGGATTCCATGTATCAAAGTATAAGTGCTTATTATTTTGAATGTTTCAAATCTTGAAACTACAGTGGTATTCAATAGAAAAATACATGGATGGTCAATTTTGGACCAATGAGGCTTGATTAATGGTCAAAAGGTTTAAAATTTTGCATCAAGTCATATTTTATAATGAAACCTTTTCACATATTATCATGCTAATCAATTTGAATTCTAATTGTCATAAAAAATTTTTCTGATCGTTTTTTTGGAATTAGATGTTAATACCACCTTCTTGGAAAGTGTTTATATGATATATCTAGAAAGGTTTGGTGATACCATAGAATTCCAATAAGGGATGAAAGTTACCAAAATCCAGTTTTGGATTAAAGTAAGCTATAATGTCATAGAATATTAATTTATAATGAATTTTCTCTATGTGTTTATAAGAGGCTGGTGGGAGCTCCACTATTTTACAAGTAAAATATGTTTGATAATATATGGAAAAAATTATTGGTATTATAGTTATTAAAGGCCTTAATGAAATAAACTCTATATAGATTGACTTAAAGTAGAAATATATGTTTTAGGGAACAAGATCTAGTGAGGTAGATTTAATAGATTTTTTTGAAAAATTAAAAAGTACATATACTGATAAGAAATTGAAAAAATACAAGTTGAAAAAATTTGAGAAAGAATTATTACCAATGTCACATGGAATAAATATATCCAATAAGACATGTATGGACATGAGAGGAGATTAATGTTGTGAGTAGAATTCCATACTCTTTTTGATTGATCAATCACACATGCCATGCTATAAAATAGATATGATATTTCCAAAATATACTTTATTGTAGGAAAATATCATTTATATCTAAGAGAACTACACTATAATTAGTCAAAACTATCCAATTGTACTTGAGATAATACAAATGATATATTCCTAGTACACAGAGAGGAATATATATTGGTTATAAGGGGATACAAAATAGTATGAATTTGGATATATATGATTTAATATCATAGTCACTATAAGGTAATGAGAAAGAGAAGCTCATTCAAGATAGTGGTATCCATATCTACAAATACTGAGTGCGTTGAGACTTCTGATGTAGTTGAAGATGCAGTGTAAAATATGAAATGATTTATTTAAGTTCTTGGAATCACACCAATTATGTAAAGTTTCATTTTAATATAAATTATGATAATACTATTACCAGAAAAGATGTTAAGTTTTGACATTGGAAAAAAGGAATATACTACAGGATATCATCTCTTGAGGGGCCTTACTCAAGGAGGTGAAGTTTCCGATAGAAAAATAGCAATGCAATAGAGATTTCGCCTAATGACTAAAGACATAACTCAATAGAAAAATGATCTTATCATGTGAGAGCTAACCAGGATAGTTAAAAAGTTTTCTCTAGTGAAAGTGAGAGTGTTGTAAAAGTGGGTGATCTAGACCCAACTTGAATAGTACTTTTCAATTACCATATAATGTATACAGTGAGTTATGAATGATGTATTATTACCATAATAGTATTGATATTTCTATGTCTACTATTTATATGGTAATTTCTATATATTATTTGTCATATCAAAATGTTACAATAGTTTCCAGGATATAATGAGAACCTCTATATACCATTAAAATGATCTTAAACTCATTTCATATGGTCTAGATACATCATGATAACTGGATACAGATGATGTGTTACTATCAGGTGTTGGGGGAACATAAACATTAATAAATATTCTCATGAATTTCACACTTAGTGATATCAAGTAGATGAGATCATAAGGACTGACCCACCAATAAGAACACCACATGTTTCATGTGTCATTAGTAGTTCCTATCCATAAAAAGTGTAATGGTATCATTAATTAAAATTATTACTAGTGTATACTATTTTATTATGTAATTTGATTCAAGAAAAAAACTATAAAATTGATGTCGCATCGAGTTAGTTTGCGTTGGGTATGTCACTAGTGGTATGAAATTAATTGAATACTCAAGATATAATACGTTGCTTCTAAAAGGAAGTGATATCTCAAGACTAGTTGATCAGGATGGTAGTAACTTCACGGAATCCATGGACATGGTAGTGGAAGGTTTGTTTTTCCAGCACGTTCAATGAATAATAAAGTAAGGATTATGACATTAAGTGTGCATCCAGATTTATGTTATATCATGAAACAAAGATATTATATTACATGGTCTATGTTTATAGGAAATGTTATTATTTCAATGAATTTCCCTTATTTTTTTAGGGTCCTATAAGGGTTGCTAGACTCTAATCTTGGTCTCTGAATAATATTAAATGCTATCGAGGTAAGATCTTAGATGGTTACACATTTAACATATTCAAAAGTTCAGATTATTCTAATGAATATAAATTTAAGACATGGTGGGACACACCATGGATTCTGGGTTAATGTATGAGAATATACGATCCCCTTGAAATAAATAAATCCATATTATTTTATTTTATAATAATTGGTATTGAATTTATTTATTAAAAGTATTCATAAGATATTAAGAGAATACATGAAAGCATATTCAACAAATGAATATTATTTTAATATTCAAGGTTCATTTAGTATTTTTAGGAATAATGATTCGAGTTAAATGGATCACTTTTATCAAATAATATATTTATTATATTACAAGTGATAAAAATATAAATGATATTTATGATTCAATATGTCAGTCATAATAAGTCGTTTATAGCTTATTTGTTGGGTAATATATATCCAGGGGTTGGGGAACCATTTATGGGTATTTGGAACCTCAATATATAATGTGATTGAGGCTCTCATTCATTGTACTATCCACTTAATTATTTTGAGAGCCTCTCTCTCCTCCTTCCCACTTCTTAGAGAGAGAAGATGATGATTCGAGTAACCAATCCAAGCTCTCCTTCATGGATTGAAGGATCATCGATGCGATGATCATCGGGATGTATAAATCTTGGTTGGATATCTATGATGGAACCCATATTTTTATGATCAATGCTCCCATAAAAAGTTTAGTTGCATGTGGAAAATCTAAAGGGATCCAGATTCAGTTCCTTTGAGAAAAGGTTTTTGGTGATGATCCATTGCCAAACATGTATTAAAATATACTGAGGTAATTTTATATTTAATATTTGTGCTTAAATATTTCATGAAGGATCCTTAAATTAAATACCAGGATACGTATTTCCAGAGATGACATAGTTTCATTGATATGATGATAATTTTTTTAAATCCCTGGCCCATTTTTCTTCCGCTGCATGCCCTGATACCTTCAAGTGACATGAAAGCACCATGAAATATAACTTGTTGTAGAATTCACAAATGAATCATTGTATATGATTTATGAAAATGGTGGTGGAAATTTATAGGCAATAAAATATGTAACACCCAGTGTTCGGGAGGGTTTCTTTTTTCACGTGAAATTTTATTTTTTGGTTTCAGATGCCTATGAGGGGTAAAATGGTAATTTTATATTATATATGATTCAAAAAATATTTTTTTTACAATTCCATTAATCTAAGAAAGAGTTTTTTAGCATAGGTATAAAATTCAGCGACATTTTAAGTGGTTTTAAATTTATGGAAAATTTTAATATTTATTGATTAGATATTAATTATTATGTGCACGTAAACATTAATATCTCATAAACAGAGTCTTAGATAGATATTTCAATTCTAAGATTGAATTTAAAATGAGAGGTTTTATCTAGACGAGGTATAAAAATATCTCAAGGTTTGATTCATGATATGATCCATTAAATGAATATTAAATTAAATTAAATTAATTAGAATTAATTTAATTTAATTTTATATTACTTCCCCCACTTGTTTCTTCCTATGTACACTGATAAGGGGGGAGGGGGTTTTCTCCTAAGGTGTAATATGACCTATATGATAGGGAGAGGGAAGAGGTTCCCCGGATTTTTTGGAGGGTTTGATTGACACTAGATCTAGGTGAGTGATCGTGGAGCATGGATTCAAGTTTTATACTTTATTAATTTCACCACAAGGTAGGCCAGGTGTCTCTATTTTTACTGAAAACCATTTTAGTCACTTATTTTTAATTTTTTACGTTTCTCTTGAGGTTAAGGTGGTTGTATATGTGTCACAACCCCCTCTCTCTAAAGGTAACCATCCTAGGCCGACAATGAAGGCAGAGAGATAATGACACTCGAGTCCCACCTTCAGTAGACCCCAGGTTGGTGACTAGCACTGAGAGTATAAAAAAATCTCACAAATGGGATACATTAACCTACATAATAATAGTACCATGAGATAGGATAAATCAAACACACAAAACTCTATAAAACAATTTTAAAAGGAAGCAAAAACCATCCCACAATGTATTTATAAATAAAACAGATGAAAATATAAGTCTCAAAATAAATACCCAAAAGAAAAGCTAAGGCATAAAAAAACAACCGTACAAGGGTCCAAGATAGTAATATCCATAATGGTATACATATTATTCTTGTAAACCTAAAAAATATTTTGTATATATGTTGGGTGAGTATACAAGTATACTAAGTAGGGTAACCAAAGTCTCTCATGCACACGTTAAAAGATCATACTAATATACCAATGAGAAAACATCAGAACAAATAACACTTGCATAGGTAAACTAACCAAGACCATCCAAACCATGAAATATTCACTAAACAATTCATCTAAGTATAATAACATAATAAGAATCATATCAATAAGCATACCTCGTACCACTTTTCCACTAATTTTCCTCTCTCACACCCCAACATTGCACGTCCTGGAGCTCCCATATTTTGTATATATCACATCATGCCAAGAACCCCATGCACAACTATACATCACATCACATCTCTCTTGAAGACACCCGATCCATCACATATCATCTCACATAAAGACAACTGATCCATTACATCACATATCATCTGAAGATACTTGGGCCATCACATTACATTTCATCCAAAATCATAAATAGAGCAGTAGGGTATCATGAACATGAAGGACATCAACCTTGTTCCCTCCTCTTACCATGCATGAACACCACCACAATCCATATCATTATATCACTAAACAACCATCACTAGTTTACTTTTCACTTCTTCACATCATAGCCCATGAATATCTATCTCACATGGAAGAGAGAGTGAGAAAGAGGGGGTATCCATCCATCCATCACCACCACTAGGATATTGGAAAAAACACCCCCATATATATGGGTGTCGACACATGGTTCTAGACACAAGTGGGGTGCATATATAAAACCATAGGTAACATACATAGTATATATATAGCCACACACAATCCTAACCTATGGGTTCACAACAAAAGGTACCAATTAACTCAAAACGTTACCCAATTTTGTTACCACCTCTAAATGAATAAATCCACACAACAACCACAAGTAACTTTTCAAATTTCATCCTATTTCTCAAATTAATCAATTTTCAAGATTTTATATTACCAACCAATTATATTAATTTAGCCCATTCATTATTCAAACCATTTATTTTCACATTAAGAAACCAACATTTAAGCCATACTCCCCATTTCAATTAATTCATTAACCATTTAACCCATTAACCAAACCATCCCATACCATTTAAAATCATTATTAACAAATTCCATTATAACTTGGAAAACTGTCACATTAAAACACCACATATACAAATAACCCATCATCCTTAACCCCCTTTCAAGCCAATAAATCCTACATTTCTACCATTTCACAACCAAAACCACTTCATCCTTAACAAAACCATATCCCAACCACTTTTCCATCACAATATCCCCATATAATGACCACACAACTCATCACATAACTACCCGACATCACAACTTCACATTACAACATAACATTTTACAATTTAATCAAGGGAGTTTTTCATCAATTCCACTTATTTATTTTATGGGAATTCTCAAACTTCCATAAATCTCTCGGGGAACCATTTCATTAACTAGATATAAGAGATTATCAAATTACATTTAATGTTATTCCAAAAAACACACCAAAAAAGGTTCAAAAACACATATCAAATTATCACAAAAAAATTCCCCAATGGACACATTTTTAAGTGGGGAATAAATCCCATATAATCATAATATCAAGATAATAACAAAAGATGTAAATACATGTGAATCATTCTCATTCCCATTAAATTTTTATATTACCATTTTATTACCTTTATTAGGCTAGTGAAAATAATATTCCCACAGATAAAAAATAATATAACCCCTCCATAATGATGAAAGTAGATGAGTAATGAAGGAAACATACCTCAAATATAGATTCTAATCCACTACACAAGGTTGGAATAAGAGTAAGGATACCACCAAACACCACAATAAAGGAGATAACCTTCACCATCCAATAACATGACAAGCACATCACCCTTTACCAAAAACACCATCAAACCACTATTTTAATGACATTATCCCTTCCCAGATGAAGAAACATGAAGAAACTAGAATAAAACAAAGAGGGGAACTCACCTAAATCACTACAGATCAATCCTCCAAGGATGAGGAAGAAAGCCAATGAAAAGGGGGTTCAAAGTGATCCTTGGGATGCACTTAGGTCACCTAATAAATGGAAGAAATATAGGGATAATGATATGGTTAGATGGTGTTTTAGAATTTATACCCATCATGAAAACATAAGACCATGATGCATCCCCTAGGACCATGCCATAGAATTAAGGAAAATTGAAGGGACTACAGTGCAACACCCCTCATCGCACCATGAATATTCTGGTCAAACTTCCTCCAAGATCTATGGATATCTCCATGCCATAGATCCTATGGAAGGGGGGATTATATAATGGTGTAGCCCATACCACTATGCTATAGACCCCTAGTATCTAGGAAGAGGCTATGCCACAACTCTAGTTTCATGGTGCAACTGTGATGATTTTGGTCGAACCACTAAACACTAACCCCAAGCTACTAGACCATAGCCAAAACCATCATTTCGTAGCCACTCATACATCTATTCTACAACCTCACTCCTATACCACACCCATAACTTCTAAGAAGGGACTATGCCATAGACCAATATCCATGATGAGGATACCCCCTAAAATGGACGTAGCTCTAAAAAAAACTTCCAACAACCCACTACACTGCATTTTGACCTCTTAAGCCACAAAAAACACCCCTACAAAACAACCTAAGGATCCACACCCCATGACATATCAAGAAGAATTTTCCATTTACAACCTATCATCTACTCTCCAACTCCTCAGAACCCCTCCAGACCCCTCTACCACTATAATTCTCATGAATTAATGGGGTGAAAGGTCCATATCATTACATTAGAAATCTCTCTAACTATTCTCACCCTCAATAATCAAAACCAACCTAGAAATAAAAGGGAAAATAGGTATAAAAAACCATATCTTGAGATACCTCTAAAGGATATATTTACATCTGAGACACCACCACTAACCAAACACACCCATCTTAACTAAAAAGGCCTACATACTACATCTCAAAACCACACTTCTATAACACTTTTCCATCCATACCACCATCTCAACCTCCACACATCCCAAACCAACGATTACCAAAACCACCAAATAAAAAACAACCAATCAAAAAAATGAAGGAATTTCATCTCCCATGTCAAGATATTATCCTATTTGAGAAGAACTAACTCACCCACACAATTTAAATGATGTCAAAGTATAACCCATATTGATTAGGAATCTGGTTTTCCCTTCATCTTATGCCTGTTAAAATACATATCTGATCATGGAATGGAACATATCATAGACCATAAATATTTCAAATATTGAATCGTCATGAAAAACAAAATAAGGGAAAAAAAGACAAGCTGAGAAAAACTTCAGGTATTGGGCATGCTTCTGTGCCTCACACTTCCAATTACTCTCCTTCCGGACACCATGAATCAACATCACATGAACTGAAGGAATGATCTATCCTTACAAAACCTTTTCTCAATGATCCTGGATATCTACTAGATGATCCCTAAATGTCACATCTTCCTTGATTTCTAACTCTCCATAGTCAATGACATGAGAGTCATCACGAAGATACCAGTATATTTGAGAGACATGGAAGAAATTGTGTATCCTATCCAGTCATGGTATAATTTCCAATTGATAATCCACCTCGCTAATGTTACATAACACCATGAAAGGCCTAAAAAATAGAGGCAATAGATTACTCCACCTGAAAAATATCTGCTTACCTTGTTGAGGAGAAACCTTCAAGAACACATTGTCTTTAACCTCAAAATCCAAGGGCCTCCTCCTATGATCTACATAAAATTTTTTCCAGTCCTAAGCTACTTTCAGCATCTCAGAAACAACCTAAACCTTATCTTTTGTGATTTTCACCACATTGGGATTGATAATTGATGACTCCCCTTCCACAGTCTAGAATAATATAAAATGAAATAGCCAACTATAAGAATCCTCAAATAGGGCCTTTTCAATTGATAAGTGACACATATTGGTGTAATCAAACTCAACCAAAGGGAAGTTCCTTTATCAATATCTTCCAAAGTCCAAGATGCATGAATGCATAATATCCTATAAAATTTGGATAGTCCACTCTATTTTCCCATATTTATAAGAGTAAAAAGAAGCACTGAGGTATAAATAATTTGCAAAAGAATTTTTAAATCACCACTAGACTCATGAGGTAAAATGTGAATCTCGATCTAAGACAATGGACCTTGAAACTATATGAAACCTCACCACCTCATCTATATACCTACTCACCAAGACATCCATGATATCCGACTCTGTAATCTATATGAAGTGAGAAAATTTTATAAACAAATACATTATTACCTAGATAACATCATAACCTCCCTAATATTGAGGCAACCTTATGATGAAGTCCACCAGTATGTGATTACACTTTCACTCAGAAATATCTAAGGGCTACAAAAAATTTCTAGGAGCACCTATCCAGCCTTTACCTGCTAAAAAAATAGATATAAATCCATAAACTTTTCCACCACTTGTTTCATCATAGGACACCAAAACTGCATCCTCAATCCATGGTACATCTTAGATAATCCTAGGTGAACAGCCAAATTTTAGCTACGGAACTCACGAAAGAGTCCCTCGTGCATCAATATCGGGACAAACAACCTTCCTTGAAACAAAATATGGTCTTGAACATCCTATGACCTTCCCTTAAGAGCATCACTATAGCCAACATGATCATGCATCACCACTACCTATAAGTATCCCCATTGAGACTCCTCCATCTGCTACATCAAAGAATACTACACTATCATTTAAAACAAGGATCCTCTACTATCAACCACCATCTCATCCAAGTAAAAGGATGAAAACTCCTCCATCACCCTATAAAAATCTCTATAATCTTAAAAAATATATTTACACAACTTTTGAATAAAATATTATCCATGAAATTTTACTTTATTGAGATATAAGAGATCTAAAAATCATATTTTTAAAGGAATTCTATCTACCTCCACTACCGCAGATTTAGATCGCACTAAGAAAAGTTACAACTCAAGATATTGTGATCTAATAAGGCTAAAAAATGACCCCAAATGAGGTAATGTATCCACAAATCTAGAGAAAACAAAACCAATGCTAGATCTAGATCATGGGTGATATTGTTACACTCATGGGGTCATAACTTCCTAGACCCATAATAGATAACTTCCTTCTCCTGTATCAAGACACATCCTAAAACCATGTTACAAAACACCTCAAACATCACCCGTTCCTATGAAAATTGGAGCACCAGAGCATTGATCAATTTCCACTTCAAGTAGTTAAACACCACCTAAAACCAATTAGTATAAATAATATCCTAATCTTTTCTATTAAAAACTACCAACGAGGCTACAATCTATGTGAAGTTGGATACAAACCTTTGATAATATCCCGCAATACCAAGGAATCTAGGAAACTCCACCACATTCTTGAGTTCTACCTAAGAAAAAAATACCATGAACTTTTATGGGTCCATGGATACACCCTTCTGGGATTCCACATTCCCAAGGAAATGTACCTCTCGTGTCCATAACTTACACTCAGAAAACTTTCCATAGAGTTGGTGGGGTCAAAGAACCTTCAATACAACCATTATATGATCCAAATGTTAATATTATAACTTATAGTAAATCAATATGTCATCGATGAACACTATTGCGAACTATTATAGAAATTTATGTACCACAAAGTTCATTTTCCCCGGGAACACAAATAGTGAAATCATGGCACAAAATGACATGACCATGAACTTAAAGTTCCCATACCTATAATTAAAGGTAGTATTCAAGATATCACCCTCCTTTATGCTCAATTGGTGATATCCATAATGTAGATCAATCTTAAAAAACTAACTCACTCCTCTAATTTGGTCAAAAATATCATCTATCCTTAGAAGAGGGTAATGATTCTTGATCATCACCTGATTCAACCTCTCATACTCTATACAAAACCTTAGACTACTATTCACCTTCTTGGAAAATAGCATCGAAGAACCCCATGATGACAAATTGGGATGGATGAAACCCTTCTACATCAGATCATTTAATCCTTAACTCCCATAAAGTATATGGTTCCATTAGATAAGGATCCATCAAAAATTGTAAAATAATATCATTACAAGTCTATCCTGGTCTCAACATCACATCGAGGGGGTTGAGTCACAACCTCCTTGAAAAAAAATCTAGAAACTCCATAAAAACCCTATAATAATCCTCTATCCTAGCATCAAGTGATTCCAAATAAAACTCAACCATTAAATAAATAAGAGGATTTACACATCTAATTCCCACTTAACATCTCCGCTCATTAATGAAAACCACACACTAGCTATCCATATCCAAGAATGCGACTCTTTATAAAGTAGTATATAATAGAATTCATTGAATACAAACTTTTTATTTCAAGGATGACATAGTATGGATGCATCTAAAGCAATAAAATATCCCCATGGAATTGATGTTTCCCCATCATCAGTATACACCCCCAAAACACATCCAAAAATCTTGTTTGGTGTCTTACTAGCATAGTCAAAAATAGGGGAGCGAGAAGCCTCTCTATTTATAGTCCTAGAGCATAGAATAGATTGGGTGAAGCAAAGGAGTGTGAAGCTTTTGAATCAAACAAGTCATAAAAAGGGTGGATGAAAAGATGAGAATACCCTGAATTATATCTAGACCCTATGGATTTTCTACCTCCATTTCCCATAATTGACCACACCAAGCTCCTCCACCTATCTGCCAATGGTCACCACCATAACCATGATCAAATCGATATCCTTGAACTTGAGGATCATCTGGAGGTTAAACTATAACTACACTATCTCCCCTCAAAAGAGCACTGGTCTACTGCCCCTACTATTGAAACAGCCTCACTAGAAACTACCGTTGGAGGTGAAATTGAACCTGACAAACTCCACCAAAATTATCTTAAATAACCACTGGTAACTTCCTTTAATTATGTCCATGAATCCAAAAGAAAAATCACACTATCCCAAATCCCCCAAGAAAATCATGGAAACTAATGGTCCCAGAAGGGTGGAAAGGAATCTATGGAGGTCGAATCTCTGCTTATCAAAACCATGAAGGTAATATTTTCTAATTCATAACATTGAAAAATATTCTCTAGGAGGAACCATTCTAGTTCCCCTCTATTTATAAACCTCATAATGAGTTCATACACTCAATCATCCCTCCTTATTTTCAACCAATTTATACGTGAATAACGTAAAGGGGGAAACTACATACTAGATAATAGGATGGAGTGCCTCCTCAAGATGATGCGCTTGGGAATCCTCATCTAAAGAAAGATAAAGGGTGAAAAAAATAGGTTCTTGAAATTGATCATATTATCCAGCATAAACATGCTCCCATTATAAAGACAGAGAATCTCCTAACTCTTCACTGCCTTCATGGTCAACGAATGGAACTCTACCCGAAACTATTCTTGAAATTCAACCCACAAAACATTTACCTCCTCCTTCTCATGTATATATGAAATCCACCATTTATGTGGATATCCTAACATATAAAAAATGGTAAAAGGGTCCAATTACTCCTTGAGGGATGATATCAAACTTAAGGTATTCTCCAGTTCCTACAACTAGCTCTATATCTCTAGATAAAAAACACTACTCTTGTACTTTCCCAAAGCCTACTGCCGAAGGGTGTGCAAGGATCTCTACCACTAACCATCCTCATCAACCAAATCAACCTTTTATAGATCAATTAGGTTATAATTTTGAGCCTCCACTACCTAAAATTCATATAGATGACGTCCAAGAGCCATCAATGAAAGGGAAACCATATTTTCTAATCCCGAGAGTATGGACTTTTATTGAGATTTTTTTAATCAATTTTACCTTCCTAGAACTAAAACCACCCAGTTGAAATAATTACACAAGTCAATCATGATTCATGTACCTATCATAGGTCTATTCCCTCCAAGAAGAACCAACTCACCTGGTCATTCAGTAGGCTTAGATTCCTCACATCAGATCATAGGGGGGCCTAAAATCTAGTATCATAGCTAGTATTCCCTGGCCTATTCCAGGCAGCAAGATCAACTAACACTATTTCCCAACCATCCCATACAATACTCACTATTCCTAACTTTAAACTCCATCCTATAACTTAAACTCCCTTTGATATTACTCTATCATGACCCTTGCCTCCAATGGCACCCCTCCTAGGATGATAATGAAGGATGATAGATAATGAACCCCAAGTATCACCTCTAGTAGGCACCGATTTTGTGACTAGCACCAAGTTTATAAAAAATATCACAAATGGGAAACATTAACCTCTATAAAAATAGTATCGAGAGATAGGATAAATCAACCATAAGAAACTCCATGACATAATGTAAAAAAGAAACAAAAAACATCATACAATGCATGTATAAATAAAACAAATATAGACAAAATTCTCTACATAAATACCCAAAAGAAAAATTAATCCAATGACATAACAACCATCCAATTGTTTGAGCTAGTAATATCCAACACGATCCGTGTAGTCACCCTAGAAACCTAGAAAACAATTTATATATATTTTCAGTGAGTGTAAAAGTATAATCAATATGGTAATCAATGTATCTAGTGTACATGTGAAAATAGAATACTAATGCACCTATGAGAAAATATTAGAACCAACAACACCTACACATGAAAACTAACCAAGCCAATCCTCACCATGGAACACTCACTAAATAACGCATCCAAATTTAGTAACATAATTATAAGAATATAAATAAGGGCACCCCATACCACTTTCCCAACTATTTTCCACTCTCAAACCACAATGTTATACGTTCTTGAGATCCCATATCTTTCATACATCACATCATGCCAAGAACCCCAGGTGAAACTGGCCATCACATCACATCTCACTCGATGACACCTGATCCATCACATTAAATCTCACCCAACGACACCTGGGATACCACATCACATGTCACCCAAATACACCTAGTCCATCACATCACATATCATCCACAACCATAACTAGAGTTTTAGGGTATCATGAACATAAATTAAATAAACCTCATGATCTCATCCTACCATGAATGACCCCCACCATAAGCCATCTAATCACCTCACCAAATAACTATCAGTAGTACACTTTTGACTTTTTTTCCATCACAACCTGTTTATATTTAACTCACATGGAAGACAAAGTGGGAAATATGGGTATCCAACCATCCATCCTCACTATCGAGATGTTGGGAAAACCACCCCAAATATATGGGTGTCAACACATGGTGCTCGATATAGGTGGGCCATATATAGAAAATCAGAAGGAACATACATGGTATATATATAGGCACACACAATCCCAACCTATGGGTTCACAAAAAGGGTACCAAACAATTCACAACATTTACCACTTTCATTTCCACATATAAATGCATAAAACCACACAAAAACCATAAGAAACTTTACAAATTTTATCCTCTTTATAAAATTAAGTCATTTTATAGATTTCATATTACCAACCAATTCCATTAATTTAGACCATTAATTATTCATCCCATTTAATTTCACATTAAGAAACCACCATTTATGCCAAACTTCCCATTTCAATTCATTAATTAACCATTAAACCCATTAACCAAACCATACCATGCCATTTCAAATCATTATTAACCAATTCCATTACTATCCGAGTAACTAGAACATAAAAATACCACAAAAAAACAACAACACATCATCATTATCACCTTTTTAAGACAACAAATCTCACATTACCACCATTTCACAACCACAACCACTTCCTCCATACCACAACCACATCAAAATCACTTTTCCTTCACAACCACCTCATATAACGACCACACAACTCATCAAATAATAACACTATATCACAAATTTACATTACAACACTTTAAAAGTACATTAAAAAAACATTTTATAGGTTTATCAATGGGGATATTCAGAAACTTCACTTCTTTATTTTAGGGTATTTCATAGAAAACCATAAATCTCCTAGGGGAACCATTTCATTAACCAAATATAATTTATTATCCAATTAATTTTAAAATGATTTCATTAAACACACCAAAAAGGTTCCAAATAATATATCAATTAATCACAAATCCCCCCCAATGACCACATTTTTCATAAGGTAATAAATCCCATATAATAAAAGTATAATGATAATATCAAAATCTGTAAATACATGAAAATCATTTCCATTCCTCATCAATTTTCAGATTAAAAATACATTATATTTATCAGGAAAGTGGAAAATATCTTCCCATTGATAAAAAAGAGTACAATCCCACTAGTTTTATGAAACTAGATGAGGAAAGAAAAAACCCTACCTCAAACATATATTTTTTATCCACTGTGCATGGTTAAAATAAGAGAAAGGCCACCACCAAACACCAAAATGAAGGATTTAACCTTCACCAGGCTAGAACATGATAGCCACATCATCACCTTACACAAAACACCATCAAACCATTGGTTTACTAAAAAAATAAATTCCTAGATGACAAAACATGAATAAACTAGAAGAAAGAAAAGTGAGGAACTCACCTAAAATTCTATAGATCAATCCTACAAGGATGGGGTCAAAATACTCTAAAAAGGGGTTTGAAATTGTTCCTTAAGAAACACTTGGGTTTCCCAAGAAACAAGAGAAATAGTGGGATAATGATAAGATTTTATGGGGGGTTTTTATAATTTTTACCAATCCTAAAAACTTAAGACTACAACAAAACCCCTAGGACCACTCCACATAACTGCTGAAAACTGAAGAGACTATAGAGAAATACCCCTCACCATTCCATAACCCTAATGGTAAAACCAGATTCTAGATCCACAGATATATCCACACCATATATCCTATATAATGGGTGAGGATACCATAGAGTATCCCATAACACTACACCACATAACCCCAATAACCAGGAAGAGGTTGCGTGATAACTCCAACTCCATGGACCAACTATGCTTATTTTGGAAGAACCATTGAAAATAAACCCTCAAAAAACTATGACACAACCAAAACCCCTACACCACAACCACTTAGAACTCTATTGGAAAACGTCACTCCTATAACACAACCACAACTGTTGAGAAGGGTCTACATTGTATCCAATGCTACATGACGCAACTACCTGCGAAAATGCTAGTAGCTCTAAAAAATCACTTCCAGCCACTCATGACATCACAACATTCCATTATAAACTAAATTTTCTATCCATATGGTTCATAATAAGGCTCCATGTCATAGGAATACTCCTATTGTATTTTCTAGCTGCAACCCCTCCTCCACTCTCCACCTCCTTGAGACTCCCCCTAGACACCTACACTACTATAATTCTTGTGAACTAATGGGTTATATGGGAAAGGATATTAAACCAATCATATTAGTGGAATGATTTAGGGATTTAGTTTTATAATTTTAGATATTTTTTTGATAAGTCTATAAAAATTTTGATAAGGGGGTTTTGGTGGGTTTACAAATAAGAATTTTTTTTTATATATAAGGGTGTTTTTTTGTTTTGCATTGTGTAAGGGTAATATTTCATTTTCCATTAGAAAAATACCATGTTGTGGTAGAGGATAATTTATCCATACACAATGCTAGATGTATAATTGTAAGACTTTATCAAAAAATCAAATAAAAAAATTGTTTTATCCCCTTTTCTTATAAGATTATTTTAAGGTATAAAATGGGGATTCTTGGAAAAATTATTTATTATTAATTACATTCATTTTAAATGTGGAATTAATAATAAAAATTTATTTTGAATTATTTTAAAACGTGGTAATGAATTTAAATTTTCTAAAGGGATATTTTATAATATAAAGAGGGGAATCAATCCCTTAATCGAGCCTGAAAATTTGTTTCTGGAATTATTCTGATTGAAGGACTTTTTTGTTATAATTGATTGAAAGTTAAAATATAATCATAGAATTAATAAAAAAAATAAATTTATAATTTATTTTATAGTTAATTAATGTTTTATATATTCAATTAGGGCCTTGTGTTGATGAAGTATTTCTATACAAACTTTGACTATTTTCGACAAGAATAGTCATACTTTTTTTATAAAGGGGATGAATCTACATATGAGGTACATTATCCCTAATGCATACCCATTTAGTAAGTTTCTTCTTTTATTTATATATATTGTGTGATATAAAATCTTTCTATAATAGAAATCTACCTTTAAAATAAATAAATCATTTTATTGATTATTAAAATGAACTTTTTGACTTAAAATGAGGTGTCCATGGAATGACAAGGTGCTAAGGGCCATCGTGGACCCTTGGATATTAGCTTGATGCCTTGGCTACTGATGGCCAATAGATAAATTATGAACATATCCCCTAATATACATATACCCTTGAGTGGTATAAATTAAATTATTTTTTTGAACATAAAGGACATAGATAGGTTCCCTTATACTCCTTGAGAAAGGATAAGTGATGAATGAGAATGATTGGACCTTGTATGCTAGGATATAACTATGAGATAATTTAAAGCCATTAGGCTTTCTATTTAGAGAGTGGGGTGAGTTAATTTCCCCCTCTAATGTTTGATCACCATAGTGGGTATGATCTGGTATATTTTATTAGGTTGGTTATGAGAGGAATTACCTAAGCTGACCATGGAAAGTGTGAAGGGCATTGCACATTCTCTTAGGAGTGATGTCAATGTAGATTTTCCTAAGTGTTCAATGATTACTAGAGATGATTACAATGATTCTTAGGGATTCTATTCCTGTAAAGTGAAAAAAATCGACCCTAAAGTTGGAATTGATATAATGGAATCCATGTAGGGTTTTTGGATTATGATACGACCCATGGGACCTTAGTGGGTACCCCAAGTTTATGGTAACCCTCAATAGGGATAGTGGGAATGAGTAGTAATGATTTTAGGTGTCACCTTAGAACCGAAATTCATTATGTGTTCCTGATAGGTATATAGTTATAGGGACAAGTCAAGCACTTAACAGGTCGACCTTGATCATGTGAGATAGGTTAGACAAGTGGACAACCCATATTATTATTATAATTATTGTTAGATTTCACTTGGTGGATATAGGACCCCAGGTATATAATGAAATTATGGGATGCCATGGATTACCTTCCTAGGATCTAGATACGAATGATGATGATATACCAAGGATTATCTACCTAGGATCCAGAAATTACATTTTGGGATACCAATGATTACCTACTTTGGATACATATAAGAATATGGGATTCTAGGAATTACTTCTATAGGATCTAGATATAATTGTTGTTGGGATGTTGGAGATTACCTCTATAGTATCCAGATATGACATTATGATTTTTTTGGAATAACTCTCTCAGATTCAGATATGAATGTGGTATTATAGTAATTCCCCCTAGGATCCAAATATGATTGATTATTTGATGCCAGAGACTACCTCCTTAGGATCTAGATATGAGAACATGGGATAACAAGTATTTTCTCCTTTAAATCCAATGATGATTTATGATATGATATGCCTACGATCATATGATTATATATTCCATTATGATATGCCTTGGATTCCTAGTATTTGATGTGTATGCCTAATATGATGGATGATTGGTATACTCTATAAGATATTACACGAGACTTCAATATTAGTTAGGACACCTAGGATAATACCCAATATCAAATATTTATATCTATGGAGTCATGTTCATGATATATTAGGGTAGAAAATGTATCCCTCCAAGGACATGTGACATGCTCAAAGACAGTCTTGTACTGGATGGAGTAGGTATGGACAATCCTAGGTGTCACGTTAGATCTTGAAGATCGATATAGATTATTTTATTTATACTTCTGAACTATCTTTATTTTATTATTATAAGCCTATCACATGTTCATACACTCATTTACTAGTAATGTATGGTACCCCATTGGTGGTGCCTTGTTGATTTGTACTCACACCATACTTAGGGGACCATGGTACTTGGGTACCTGATAATACTTAATTATTCATAGGTTTAGTTAGGGTGGAGTCTTAGGATTAAATTATTTAATGGGTTGGATAAGATAGAGTCTTGAGACTTATGTTTCATCATGATTATTAAGTGAGTTGGGATGGAGGTCATTTACTTTAATTTTTATTCATGTTTAGCATTTGTACCAGCCAGTGTGACATTATTCTAATTATATATAGATGATTTCATGTTTATCTCTTACTATTTTGTTTATTTGATGCACAATATAAATAGATTTATTTCATTCTATTATAGACTTCAAGAGACCATGTGATCCCTATTTTATGTCTATAGGTTTTTTGGATTTCAGTTATATGGAAAGGCAATGCTAAAATTTTGGTAGATTCAAGTATAACCCTTAGGATTTAATTTATAGGGAATATCCTTCCCATGACTATTTTAGGTCCTCAACACTAGTTGGTAGCCTCAAGAATACATGAAAGAAAACCTAAGGTCTCATAGCATCTCTACATGGGAACCCTTTGGGCGACCTAGACTGGGGTGTTACAAAGTGGTATCAAAGCTATTTTGGGATGGGATAACATTGGATTGTGATAGAGATAAATTATCATGACTCATTAGGTAGACCAAGTGCATTCCTCGCTAACATGACATCAAGAAAACCCAAGTTTCCAAGGAATATCCAGTGTGGGTACTAGACACTCTAGGATGAGTGAGTTGTTGGCTTGGAATGCAAATAATAAGGGGGATATATGAGATTCCATATTAGTCATAGGTCTCAATCGGGGTGTGGTTATTTGTACATGCAATGTGTTTGGAATGTAGGATTCACATGAAATACTTGTTCTCTCATGTGATTGATATCACTGACAATGAGGGTTTAACTATTTAAAGTGTTAATAACAACTTATATAATGATTTACCATATAACTTGTTGGTTTAATTATACCTAGATGAACCATTTCATGATTTATTTTGATGATAGGTCATGTGGATCTTATGAAATGATTCTCCATGATGATGAAAACTATGTAGTCCCTCAGTATAAGAGATGCATAGTGACCCTTAGTAGGTTGACATACAAATTTGATGACTTGGTTCTTGTTTATAAAATAAATAATTTTTATTATGTAAAGTCTCAACAATAATATATATGGTGTTTTTCTCTATAGCTTCTTGGTGACATTTTACTTAATAGAACTAGCTGACTGTGGTTACTCGATATAAATTTTCATGGAATTATGTCATTGTACACACAAAAACATGAATGAGATCACGATCCTATAGGGGCGTATCCTATATATAGAGTCTTAGTGAGGATTAGTTTGAGTACATGATTATTGAGGGGGTAGTGTTTTATGCCGATTCTTGGTGGGAATCAATTCCATGATAGGATGATGACTCTACATTTTATTATTGATATATATATATGGGAAAGCCTAAGTGGGTGTTGTAGAATGTAATATTCCATGTGATTTTAGGATGGTAACAAATAGGTGTTACCCATGACTTATGATTTATATGAAATATATGGTTATGGGCTAGGTGGGAGAGCACAATTCTAGTGAGGTCTTACTTGGGACATTGGTGAGTTAGGTATTGTAGTTTGAATGAGATGTGATGTGCATGGGTTTCTTGAGAGTGGGGTTAGCCTGGGCTTTTAGGTGATTTAAGGATAGAAAGCATGGATATATGATTTTAGTTATGATACCTGTGTACATGAGGTGTTACTAGGTATGTGGTATAGTGATGGTGATGCTTTTGGCTTTTGTGATAATGTTCACATGAGGTACCTTGGGTATCGAGGTCTGGTTTTGATGGGTAGGATCAGTAGCATACTTGACCAAATTTATTTTAGGTGTGTTTATTGATGAGATTACATATTCTAATCCTAGATAGATAGATATAATATGGGTTGAGTGTGTACGGGAACATGAAATTTTTGGATGATTCCTTGATTGGTGGGGGATCATGCGATTTTCCTTGAAATGTGAGGTATGTTAATATTATTCAGAAAGAGAATAGAGTTGAACCCATTTTTACAAGATCACCATTCTATGGATCATGATTTTCTGGTTAGGAATATGATCCTAGGTTTCATGGGATGCTTGCGTTCTTGGTTATCCAATGTTTTGATGAGAAATGTCTCTTTTGTGAGGGTGACGACCAGTAGATGAGTGTGGCTTAGGAGGAGTGACACAAGTATGATGATAAAACCCATTAAATCCATTCTTGAGGATTAGTATAAGGTAATACATATGGAATAGAGTGAACCCATAAATATTATTGGGTTAGATCCTCATTATGAATGGAATTTCAAGGGATACTAAGGATGATGTACCTAGTGAGTTGGGAGCGGGAAATATTTTGGTGTTTTTTGTTGGCACTCTGTTGTGAGTGGGACAACCACTTTTAGTCTTCACATAAGGTAATATACATATTTTGGGCCATAAATATTGGTTTTTAATATAGTATAGTGAATATAAGGATACTATTATGATAGGGAACATCAAATCTTCTATGGCAAGGGTTGTTGATGCATAATGAGACCGGTTGGTTGATAGTCAGGGCGACACTAGGATGCTGGTGTGTGATAAAATCCATTGATATATAGTTCTTGGGGAATACTATATTTGAAGTTAGAATATGATTTTTTTATGGATTTCATGACTTGGAAGTAGGCTCATTATGGTTTTGATGTGATTATAGAAAGAGTCAGATTGAAGTACCATTGATACTTGTGAGTAGAGTAGGATGATGATTTTTTTTCAATTGAGGATTCAAACATGGAGTTAAATAAATTTTTGGGTTTAAATATTAGTGTGGGTTATTGGAATATATTAGGATTCCTTATGGAGTTAAGGCATCATTATTAGGTGTTGTGATAGCACATCAATGGCTATGAATGAGCATTTTTGAGAATGGATAGCAATGGAATACCAACTGATGTTTCTTCCTAAAATTAGATGTAGTGAGATATAAATTTCATAATTCATGTCATTGGAACTAGAAATATATTTTGGAAGGTGATTTTGATAGTGGGTAGCACTATAGATCAAGAATCATCCTTTATGAGTTGAACCTTATGGTGAGAGAACTATAAGTGCATTGAATAATCAATGGATTATATAACATGGTATTATGGGATAAATGATTTCTATGGAGTGATATATTGATATTGGAGATGATGAAGAGAAGGAGGCTTAGTTTTTTGAATAGTGTGTCTCGTATTTGGACTTGTGTAGTAGAATCTTGATTGACATGCTAGGGTAAAATGCGATGAGTTAGTATTTAATTGAAGATTTAGAATGGTTGATGTGGATTCTTAGGGATGATAAGTGTTATAATGAGAATGTTATGACACCCCATGTATGAGTGTATTCTAATTTTCATGGGAAATTTGAAATTTTGGTTCTAGATGCTTATAAGGGGTAAAATTGCAATTTTACCTCACAGGTGACCCTAAAAATATTTTCTAAAGAATTAGTTGAAGCGATTAATATGAAGGCATGTAGATATGAAATACTAGACAACCACCTGGCTAGAAATTTAACCCTCTAGGATTCCGTAGTGCTTCCGATAGATGATAATCACCGAAGTGGTCCATAATTCTCAATGATTTACCTTACCTATCTAGGTGGTTCTATTGATATAGGGATAAAGGTATATGAATCATGAAACAATTTTCTGAACCCTAAATAAAACTGGGTGCTTCAATGTGTGGGATTCCTAAATTTTAAAATGCACCCAGGAGGTAAAAGCACCCAGGTGGGTCATGCCTTTACGAATCCCTTTCATCACCCTGACTAGACAACTCCTTCTATGGAAGATATTTAGGAACCAACTTTAATTTTCTAAAAATTTACAAAAAACTAGAATCAACACTATCTCTACTTGTGATTTGTGTTTTTAGGAACCGTACAATACACATCATCAATTTATTAGCTCCTAGTTCACTAATGCTCTATGGGATTATCTATAGGGTATTTTTGACATTAACTTATGCATGGATGGTGTATTTATGGATCTAATTATTTCCATCATTGAAGATAAACTTAGTGAACAACTCCTCAATTACCTACTTACAGTATCGGTATCCCTCATTGGTTTTTCATAGAGGGTGAGAAATTAGGTGCTCTGTGAAAACAAGATGACCACCTTTCATGCAGGAATTATCCTAATTCATAGGGAAATACATATTGCCTTAAAAATTAAATTAGAATTAATGAATAATGACACCTTTGATCTAACGAAATTTTGATTGGTTGGTGTTCCTACATGGTTAAAGAAACCCCTCAACATGAAATCTGTTTCATGGATTCCACCACTTTTAGCTTGGATTGAGGTGAATGTGTATGGTGTGAACTATGGTCCTCCTGGCCCATAAGGTATCAGAGGTGTGTTTTGAAATTAGTATTGTTTCATTATTAGGATTTTTAAACTACACTTGAAATGGGATTGTGTATGATGGAGAGTTATAAGAGATTATATATTCCATTAAATATGCCACTCGCTTTGGATGGAACCTACTATGGGTGCAGTATGACCTAATGTCTGTCATGGATGCTTTAAATACAAAGTACAAAAATGACCCATGGAGACTTCTTCTAGGGTGGATCTAGTTTATTCATGATTTAGATCATCTCCACCTTCATGTGACACATTCCTTCAAGGAATCCAACTATGTGGCAGATGCGCTTTCCAAGAAGGCTATTGCGAATGCCTGCTCGATGTGGCATTTTTTTACGCCAAGTTACTGTTTACACTTAGTTTATTTTGGTACATGGGTTGAACCCCCAAAAGGGATATGAAAGTCTTTATTGTAGCTATTTCACTTTTTCTTTTTTTTAATAAATTTTTGGGGTTGGGTGATCCCAAGTCTTGAACCTTTCTGATCAATTATTCCACATATGCAGACGTTGACATCTCCTAAATGGAGTCTCTAATTGATATTACAATTCTTCATTTGATTTTACAATGAGTATTTTTACCTAGGTGAGGTATAAACTCTTCTTGAGTTCTAGGTCTTTAGATGAGCCATTACAGAGATATTAAATTAAATTAACTAGAATTAATTTAATTTAATCCTTACATTACCCCTTGTTTCTTCCTGTATATGTCGAGAAGGGGGGAGGGGTTTTCTTCTAGGGTGCCATGTGACCTTGTCGAGAGGGAGAGGGAGGAGGTGAATAAGATTTACTAGAGGGTTTTATTGACATTGGATCCAGATGTAGTGGCTATAGGTCATGTATCTGAGGTTGATACTTCAATGATTTCACCAGAAGTTAGGCCAAGTGTTTATTTTTTCCACAAACTATTTTAGATCCATGATTTGAATTTTTTTTTTTAATTTTAGGGTTGTGGTAGTTTTCTGAGTGATGTGGTGCAGTTATTTATGGATTTAGTTTTATAATTTTGGTTTTTGTTTTTTTATTAGTCTGGAAGAATTTTTGGAAAGGCAGGTCTGGGTGTTTTGTGAAGAAGAAAAAATGTACATATGATTTTTGTTTTGTGCGGCGTAAGGGTAAAATTTTATTTACCCTTACACAGTGGACACATAAAGGTTGAGGATTACTTACCCTTAAGTAGTAGTGGTTTTTTAAGGTAAGGACTCCCTTATCCATACACAATGAGACCTCAATAAGGGTATGTATTTTTTAATTTATTTTTTTTAAAAATTTTAGTTTTTTCCCTTTTTCTAATATGATTAATTTCATGTATAGAGAGGGGATTTTGGGGAGAATTATTTATTATTAATTACATTATATTTAAATATATAAATAATTATAAAAATAAATTATGAGATATTTCAAAATGTGATATGAATTTAAATATTTTGAAGGGATATTTTAGAATATAAAAAGAAGCAGTGGTCCCTTAATTAAACCTTAATTTTTTTAATCAAATTGTTTCAATTAAAGGTGATTTTTTATTATAATTTATTGAAAATTAAAATATAATTATGGAATTAATTATAAAATAAATTTAGAATTTATTTTATAATTAATTAAATTTTTATAATTTCAATTAGGGCCTCATGTTGATGGATGATAACTGTACAGACTTAGAATAGCTTCAACAAGGATGGTTGAGCTTTAGTTATAAAGGGGATGGTTCCATATATGAGGTAGATAATCCCTCATGTATACCCACTTTAGTAAATAACTTCTTTTATTCATATGTAACATGTGATATGTGATCTCACCACAATAACTTTCAACATTTAAATTAAATAAATCATTTTATTGATTATTAAAATAAATATTTTGACTTAAAAAGAGGTTCCCATGGAATAACTAGGTTCTAAGGTCCACTATGGACCCTTAAAAACCATCTTGATTCCCCTGACATCATTGATCGAGGGATAAATTATGAACATATGATTTGATATACATGAACACTTAAGGGGTATAAATTAAATTAACTATGTGAACATAAAGGACCTGGATAGGTTCCCCTAGAGTGCTTGAGCATGGATAAGTGATGAATGAGAATGACTAGTCTGTGTAGGCCAAGTTAGAATTGTGAGGTGCCTTAAGGCTATTGGGATGGCTCTTTAGAGAGTGGGGTGAGTGTACCTTCACCTCCAGTGTGTGAGCACCTAGGTGGGTATGGATGTGTAATGTCCAACCCAAGTCACTATGAATAGTAACCAGACCAGTGGTGCCACATGACCTCAAGTGTGACTCAATATATTCTAGAGGTTTTTGACTATATGCATGGGTCTAGGGTGGTACAGTGAGAAGAATATACTCCATATATCTGAGTGCACAATAGAAGACAAGTAACTCAACCATAACCAAAAGATAAATAGGGAACCCAAAAATAATAACATACCAACATTAATATAATTAATTTGAAAGTAAATACAAACTATAATGGTCATGGTATCATATAAGGATGATCACCCACTTGGATGATCACATATATAATAAATAAAATAGTTGAAAACCAAAGGGATCTGAGCCACACCTTGTCCTAGTCACCAGATTCCATCCAATCTAACCAGCTGAAAAATTTATATCCTGAGGCCACAAATCAACCTTTACGTTTAACAAGTGATATATGCTTAGGTACCTATGTGACATAGCTTTCTGAGTAGGGTGTGAGTACATAACATAATAGGGAACCACCAATATGGTCTTATAAATAGTCTTTAAATTAAGTGATATGTGCATGTGATATGATCATAATAGTAAAATAAAGGTTGATCATTAGGAAATTAAAATTTTTGGCCCTCAGGTTCCACGATGACACCCGAGTTCAGGTATACCTACTTTAGCCAGCACCATAATGCCTCTAAGAACATCATGTAATCACGAAAACCCTAGTAACCCAGCCCTTCCCATGGGTGTAAATGATAATAATAAAATATTGTTGAGACACATTTAAGATCAACCATACCTTCTTTGACCTGTGTTGGGGTGTCTCTAAGCATGTCACGATGACCATTCCAACTATAGTAATAACCTAGGGATTGTTCCACCCTGATATATAGAAGAAAATATCCAAGTCTAATATGCTCGATATACATGAAAAAAACCTGATGCTAAACTCACCCTAGTATACCAGATAAAGACCCCTAGATTCTATATCCTAGAATAATAACCCAGAGAATGCTCCATCTCAGTATGCAAAATGGTTCCTTGTAGTTGAGCCCTAGTAGTGTGGGGGACTCAAATACACTCACAAAAAACCTCACAAGCCTCAATATATTGCATGTGGTAGAAAGACTCTTATTACTGGAACCAATATAACCCTGACTCTAAATCCACAAAATCTCCACCATAAGCATCAAGGCCATATCACAACATATACAGATCAATTATCATGGCCATACCAAGGTTGTTTTCCATTTATAATAAAGTCCTCCCCAAGAAAAATTTCCATACAAATCAAAATCACTCTAAGAGTGTATTCCATACACCAAATCAAGTCATATAGTTAGTCTCATAGGTTGGATCCTAGGAAGTACATATAGGATTCCATATAATATCATTAGTGAGATCCTCATTCCAGACGTTCAATTCAAGATTATGGGTGACACCCACACACATCTATACTAATCACAACACACACCCTCATAGGTTAAAACTATCATCAAGGCACTTAGCAAGGCCCCCTAGATCACTATATATCCATGGTACCCTACTTGGGGTCCTCCATCAAGATCACTATCCTTGGTCTAGTTATAATCATAAAATGGCCTCATTGGACTCATAAAGTAAGTTACACTAGAATCGGTCCAAGAGATGGAAAAAGTCCCCTCTCGCATCTCATGTCATCCCACTAGCCAAAGGCTATATGGAATTCCATAATACCACAAGGCATATAAGGGAAAACTTTAATAAATTCACCACCTTCCACCTTAAGGGATGTCTAGGAGTACCTAGATAAGGGTCGTATGAGGCCTACTAGGGCTAGAATCCTCCAAGTTAGCTCAACTCTGCCAAGAGGTGTCAATGGATCCTAAGTCAGGGCAACTATATCAAGCCTATTTCACTTTAGTAAGGAATACCCCTCTATGAGGTCCGCACTTAAAGGGTATAACAACTTAACTCATGACCTCAAACATTAGTGTTCTAGGTGATCAAGGAAATGCATAAGTTCTAACATGGCCATGGATATTTATTCTTTTCATTTTATTAAATCACATTTTAAATTAAACATTTTAATTTTAATTAAATAATCCAATATTTTCTTAAAGTTTAAATACTCTATAGAGAGATTAAATTTCCATGAATCATAACTAAACATGAATAAAACCATAGAGAGATTACCCAGGACTAAATACCTCATTCAAGAAGCTTTCAAATTTAAAATGATGGCCAAAATATCCTTCATAGGTTCGCTAAGCCTACCCAAGTCTTGTCTATGCCTGAATTGACACCCAATCTGTAGTCTCAAACTAGAACATCCAATTATAATCAATTCAAAATTTATTTTAAAAAATATAAATAATTTCCATTTTTTAAAGTTCTATGAGATATACATTGAGCACCCTCACTGCACCTAAACCAAGTCTAACCATCGACAAGATCTATGTTCCATACTTCTAACACTACCGTAGGCCACATCCTTAACCATCAAAATTGATTCCATAATTATTTCAATTATTTTTAATTAAAAACTTAGGAAAACCCAAACGATGATGCACCTTTTTCAAAACTCTGAGTGGGTATGTGTACATGGTTTTATGAAATTACCTATTACTAAGAGACACTAAAGCACAATCCCATTTGGCCGATTACACCGTGATTTTGTAAAATTAGAATCGAAACCTTAATATATGAATGAAAAAATAAATAATGGATAGAGAATGAGTTAATGTAAAAGAAACATAATTTAGAAATCACCTTAAATCTCCACAAAACACCTCAATAACAACCAAAATTGAAGAATCAAGGAGAAAAGGAGGCTCTAATGTCTATGGTTCAAGCACATAAATTAGATGGAAGAGGGTGTATGCCCCTTTTAAAAACTATAAGAGGTAATTGTTTTTAAGTTTTACCCCAAAAGACCCACCATATTGTCAGCAGCCAACCAACAACTAGCTGGTGGATGAAGACTACAGCCCCAGCCACCCAAACTTCTTCTGGTGCTCTATGGATACTTCTAAAAACTATCCAAACCACAATGCTCATTCAGTTTTTTGTGGTTATAAACTTCAATATCTGGGGTTGAAGCTCAATTCTTAAAATGACCCCTCAAATATAAAAAGATTCATTTTTACTCTAGAAGTCAAGCCCCATATGAACATAAGTTCTTAAAACACCCCCAATATAACATTTTTGTCCTCAAGAAGTCTCAATATTCACTCAACTATTTATCCCAACATACCTAAATTGTCAACACATCACCCACCAAATGAATTCTATATTTTGATGATAAATGGCTGTCATGGACCACTTACAATTCCACAGAATCTAGGCTACAAAAATCAAGCCAATGCTCATTACTCTTATTGAATCATTAAGGTTGTGCTTACCCAAATACTTCGTATTCCAAGACACCCAAGTGTCATCTTTATTTCCTCTTCAAGATAATGGTTCTCCCCACCATAAAAAACTGATCACAGGGGATAGTTCTATACCATGTCTCTCATCACCATGTAAATTTCCTACCAAATACCATTTATATGTTCTAAAGACACTCCAGATGTGATTTCCAGTCCACAATATCAAATTACATATGATGATGTAAGTCAAACCTCCCATGGACAACCCATCTAGAAAAAACTTGGATTCACACACTAACATGCTACCAATACACCCAATTATGATGACTTAAACACCATAGACATCACATGATCATCCAACCACATGAACCAGAGTCCAAACCCCACTCCCAATGTGATTTAATGGTTGAATCCTTAATTATACAGAAGCATTGTTATGCTGTTCCATGAGAATTGATGCACCACTGATCCAAGTCACCCTTGGATCACTAATGTTCTATCCCAATCATTATGTTGATGCTCAATATCCATCCAACATAGTTTCTAAAAAAATAATTTAGTAATCACCATGAGACGAGATGAGTCTAGATTCAATTTATCATTGTAATTTATAATTCCATATCGACCCTCTAACAACTGGTATCATGAAACTATGACCCTTAAAACAATAAGGTCCCATAAATAATGACCAATATGATACTCTCAATCATAGGATATCCATATCACCACTCTATTGGATCAAAAAATTGAACATTATATCCTACACTCTATTCATCACCACACACAATTACTAGGCATGGAAAAACTCACTCATACTCGAGCACCAACAGGAATATTAAGTTATCCCTCATTCTTGGCTTAGGGAAATGTTACTAATAAAATTATCTAAAATTAAATTCACTAATGATTGTTCTTAGACCAAATGAAAAAGGATTCACTCCCTTCCATATGGTATCACTTACACCACTGCTTGAGAAAAATCTCAATGGGTTTCTTTACCAAAACACACATGTCACTCCTCCCGATCCACACTCATTTTCCTATCAATACCTGACCGAGACCAATTTTAAGATCAACCATGAAACCAAACCATGATTCAATTCCAATTTCTCATCTACCACAAAGGGTAATTTCAAATCCTCATCCAAAACCCTGGGTCTCCATTCCCATAAGCATCACATCAGATACTTTAGTATTCAACTCACACATGACCAATCACCATGTAATGATCAATGCCTTCTCAGTCCATTACTTTTCTAGTTTTGGTTGTTAGAGGTGTTCGAAGGATGTTCAGAGGGATTCTGGAAAATTTTGGTTGTTAAAGGATAGAAGTAGGGAGATTACACGTCATGTAAGTGGATTACATGATATGAAAGTTAGCTCTAAAGATTGTCTAGGAAGTTTCACGGTGTGTAAATATTTTACATGGAGTGAAGGGGAGTTCCCCAAAATATAATATTTTGGGGTTGAAAAATAAAATAAAATGAATAGGTGACGTGTTTTTGGAGGAAACTGTACCTTGAGTATTACATAACATGAAAGGGGATTACACATCATGTAATAACCCAATCATGTGAAGTTTTAAAAAATTATTTTTGGATGAAATTTAATTCATTCATCTGTGATCCCTTTTTATCTAATTTTGGGTGAACCCTAGGCTCCCCGAGGTATCATTAAACCCCTTATTTTCATGTCTTCAATCCGTTGACATTGGTGGTTGTTAGTTGGCGATCCTTAGTTAGACCATGGTAATTTCCGCCCCCTTCTTGGTTGATTTTATTCCATTCTACTCCTAGGGATCCGCTACGGAGGTGTTTCTTTGGTTTGGGGTATGCGTAAGGTTTCATTTTGATTGATCCTTGGTGAACTATATCTTGATCCACAATTTTTTATGGTACTACTGTGGTTCATGAGAATTCTTCTCTACCCTACGATGTACAAAAAATGGAAAGCTTACTTAAGATAGGACTCCCTTCATTTATCTTTATTGTAGATCATTTAGAAGGAGGTTTACTTATATTTATCTGTTAATTATGCTTGTTCTAGTTTAAATTAATGCTAAATAATTGGTTAATTGAATTTAAAGGGGAAATGGGGTTTGATCCACATGTTTTTACAGCTTCGATATTTTTTGTGATATTGTTATTATACGGGCTAAACGACGCACTGGAAATTGTGGCTGTTGGGCGATTTATTTGCAATAGATATGTTTGATATGTTTTCTTCTTTGGTTGTGATTATTGTGATATCACCATAAATTCCAATTTGTAAATTAATTAAACTTGGATAATGAAATGGTTGGCCCAAGATTTTGGTTTGTGTGAAAAAACCCCTAAATTAAGGTGGAATGTGATAAAATTCCCTTTGTAAATCTATAAAAATGGATTTTGATGTGTTGTAATGTGTGGATGTTCTTGTGGGATGGCGGTGCATGGTTAAAATGGGGTGTGGTGTGATATGTGGTCATTTGAACGTGGTTTTGGGGTGGCTAGGTGGTAGTTCATGGGCCATGCTTTTTGGGCGGTGATGTGATAGTTTGTGGGCTGTGATTTTGGGGTGGTGAGGTGAGGATATTGGGGATGACAAGTTTCTTGTGATATGTGGTTATGTTGTGCAAGATTTCCGAGTAGTGATGAAATAATTAAATAATGGTGTAATAATGTTGGTAATGGTTTGGGTTGGTTTTCTTAATGAGATGAAAGTGGTTAATGAAATATTAAATGGTGGGTTGTGTGGTTAAATGTGGTTGATTCTAAATAATGAAAAGAATAGAATAATTAAATGGAATTGGTTGAAAATGTAAAATGGGGTTTGTGGTTTGTGTTTTTTGTGTGTGGAGTGATGCATTTAGAGGTGGTAGAAAAAGTGATGGTGTTGTGAGATGGTTTGTTTGTTTCTGGATCCTTAGGTTGGGCTAGAGTGTTTGATTATATATATATATTTTAAATTATTATAATTTCTATACACACCCCAACCATTTTTATCATTATATTCCGAACACCCGTATCGTCACAAGGGGGTGTTTTTCCCAACATTTGGTGAGTATTACAAATAGCTAGGTACCCATCTCTTTTCCACTCTCTCTTCTAGGAGAGGTAGGTATGGAATAGACTGTGATGGAAAAAGGTCTCTTAGTGCTTTAAATGGTGGTTTTGATGGCCTAGGTGTATTCGGGAAAGATGTGATAGCTGAGATGTTTGCGGGTGTGGGGTTTTCTTCTATCCCATGTGTCTTTGGGATGTGATGTGATGTGATTTCCCAGGTGTCTTAGGGACCAAATATGATGCGATGTGTTTTGAGGACTAGGTGTGTTTGGGTAGGATTTGTTGTGAGGCCCAGGTGTGTACGATAAGGATGTGTTGTGAGGCCCAGGTGTGTGTGGGTGGGATGTGTTGTGAGGCCCAGGTGTGTGCGGGTAGGATGTGATGTGATATACGAAAGGTATGGGAGTGCGAGGACGTAAGACATTGGGAGAGGGAATCATACTAGTGGGAAAGTTGTGCGGGGTACCCTATCATCAATGTGCTTTACTTTATATTATATTACATGGATTTTTTTACTTGGTGATCATGCCTTGGTGAGGTTGGGATGGTTATTATACCTATTTAGGTGCTATTTGGTACTGCTATTTTCTCAAAGGAGAGTTAGTGTACTTATTTAACATGTGAACGATAGAATTTGATTTTCCTACTGAGTATACTTATATTCTAACCCTATATATATAAAACTAATTTCAAGTTTACATGAGTATTTTATGGACTGTGTTGGGTGTTACTAGCTCAGACCTTTGGATAGTTGCTGTTTAACCTCCTTATCTTTTCTTTTGGGTATTTAATTTAGAGACTTTATTGTATTTGTTTTAGTTATACTTTTTTCATGCATGTGGGATAGTTTTTGGATTTTTCTTTTTATATTATTCCTTGGAGATGTTGTGGATGATTCATTATATCTCCCAATCTTGTTCTTATAAAGGGAAATACCTCCCATATTCTGAGATTTGTACACCCTTGGTATTAGTCACCAACCTGGGGCCTATTGGATGCGGGACTTAGGGGTCATTATCTCTCACCCCTCATTGCAGTATCATTATAGGGAGGGGGTCATGACACACTAGTATACAATTCAATGGAACCAGGCATACATATAACATATTGGATGAACCCATTCATAATTAACAGGTGTAAAAACTTATACTACCCAGTCGCAAAACTCGACTAATGTTCCCACGAGGCACATCACAACAAAGTAGGTCACACACTCTAATCAATGAACATGTTACTCAATTTTTCATTCTCATATTACAAAGAGTACCCTTATCACTCCTCTCTAAAATTATAAAATTTACTTGTGCCAAGTTCTATCACACAATCACCCACCACCTTAATAATCATTTTTAAATTTCAAGAATCTATCTACACTCTATAGTTGGGCGACTCCAAATTGAAACCTAAACCAGACTTGAACTAGTTTGAGGGGAATTCTTGATCCCTACTGTAACAACACAAGATTTTATGAGAATTATTCTTTTTAATTTCATTGATGTCTTGTGTTGTAAGCTACACCAAAATTAGCTTGCGCTATACCCAACACCGTATTAGCTTGCAGTATGCACAATACTATTCTTGGCTCGTGTTACACACAATTTCAAGTTTGTTTTGTAAGAATTATTCTACGCAACATTAAGTATAGATTTTGTTTAATGTATAAATGAAATAAGTTTTGATTATGTTATACACAACAATAAAGGGATCTTGCACTACATGCATCCCTGACTTGGCTTTCCTTACATGTAATCACGACCTTCCTCGATAGCGTGTGTAGTACGCAATACCAGGTTTCACTAAACAATGATATATTATTAAAATATTATGAACTAGCCATTATGAATAGTATTAAATACATTTTTAATTTTATAACATTAATATTCACCTTACACATTTTCTAAAAACCTGGTATATGAACAGAATAAAGTTTTTGGGTAAAATAAGTATTTTTCAAAAAATGCAGTTTTGCCACCTTTTGATGGCGCACCCACTTTAAATCTTGTTTTTGACATGTTTATATGTTCAATTTTACAAAATTAAATTCTTCCTTGGAATCAAGATATAAAAATTTAATTTGGATAAAATTTTCATATTATTCTGATAACTTTCATATTTTAATGAATAGTGAAAACACACTATATTTTAATTAAAAACAACTTTGTTCATCGCAATAATATATATGGTTAGATTATCTTTTTAATTGGTTTTAAAGTGTAATAAGAATATATTTTTACCATTTATTCCAATGTTGGTCGTTGGAATTAATTTCACTTTGAATTTGGACATAAACAAGTGTCGATCTTTTGATAGTTATTGTTTCTTAAAAACATGCTATTTATTTTGATAACGGAAATTAATTTTAAAATTAATTAATTCCAATTATATGTTTTGAATTTGAAAAAACATACAAAATTTTTGAATTCGGAATATAGAAATTAGCCTAGGGTGATTTTTTGGTATTTTTATGAAAAATTTCAATTTTTGATAAATATTGAAAACACTGGGTTACTATTTAAAACCCAACTTTTTATTTAAATAATTATTTATTTTATTTAAATTTATTTTAGGTCAAAATTGATACATAATACCTATATAATTTCAATTTAATTCATTTGAGTCATTTTATAATAATTTTAGATATATAAAAATTTTATTGAACTTTTCACCTCTTTTACCCACCTCCTAGGAGAATTTGAAAATTTAATAAACCTTAATTTTACCGCTTCTGTGAGTTGAATTTCGAAAATACGAGAGACACGGTTAATATCAAGGAGTAAAATGTGGTTCAATAAGATAAAAATAATTTTTGGGGAATAGTAACTTTTTACTTTTATTTACCACGGTTAAAAGTAAATAGGGTAATTAAGGGTAAAAATGATATTATTATTACCCTAACACATGTCCTAATTCTATTGGATAAGTGTAATTCGACCAAAAACAACCTTAGGAATAAAATATGACCCTTTAGGTCCACTTGGATTAGATTAGGACACTTATTATTATTTTATTTAAAGAAGAGTTAAAATAGTTAAAATCAAAGTTTAATAACTAAAACATTTTTAATATAGGGTTATACATAAGAAAAATTCGACTATAAATATTCATTAGAAAGATAAAACGATTTTATACATAATTGTATTTTATTTATAATTTTTAGACATTAAATAATTTAATTTATTTATGACACAATGATGATACAGTAATTACCTTATTAATGAAATATTAACATAATTGATGTTATAAATACCCAGATAAATGTAATTTGAGACTTTTTATGAATTAAACTAATTTTATAGGTTAATATGACTTGTTATTATTGATTAAATTAACGTTTTTTGAACTAATCATGTTTTTATGATTTTCACAAAAATCAATTACCAAATAGTGTCAAAATTGACATTAAATAGTTTTTAAAACAAATATTATATTATTAATTGTTATTATATTCTTTAAAATCTAAGGTTAGGAAAAATGACTTATATAAGGTTATATATATTATTAATGAACAAATTGGGTTTATTTTGGCTTGTTATCATAAGTTTATTAACCATATAGTGTAAGTAAACAAGAAGACACGGTAAAAGTTAAATTATTTAACTTAGAGTTAAATCTAAATGATAAGGTTAAAATAGTAACTTAAACGTGTATAAAACCTATTGGTTGAGATAATTTCAACCCATACCCACTTTAGATTCTAAATAAATAAATTTGGAGCTATTATAAACCGAATATGACTTTATTATAGAATAATATTTTTAGTTTTTCCAAAGGTACCCCTCTCCTCCCTTATAAAAAGGGAACCCCTTCCATTTTCTCTTCACACCCTTTTGAGCCTTGAAGCTTGGCCAACCACTAAAAATTACTATTCTAAACCTCTATAGTTATTTCATAGAGGTTCTGGTCTTCTCAAAATACCAACTCTAGTGCCTTAAGAAGAAGTTTAAAGGAGGTGCGTCGAGGAAAAGGTAATCTCTTCTACCGACTCTTTCATGTTTCTTCCTTCTTCTACTTACTCTTCTTTAGTTGTTTCATTATAAAGTAATAACATCAGTATTACCTATATACTTATATATTATTATAAATATTAAAAAACCCTATTTCACCTTATATCCATCCTACGAAAAACGAAATCACCGGGCGTACGTACGTACGGAATACCGTCTCCACGCCGTGGTGTAATCAGTTTTTCCAGCACCACCTTTCTTGAATGGGTATAATGGTGTAAATAATAACTATATATGATTATTATAACATCATACTGATTCTAAGATATTATATCATCCACTACAATTCCATTCAATAAATATGGGAACGATATCATTGCTCGTGCGCACGTACGGATTACCGTCTCTACGACGCGATGAGATTCATTTTCCATGTTAACAATTAAAGAATGATTATAAAGTATATATAATAATTAATCATGAAATATATGACATAATAATGATACTTTATTTATGTATATATATATTTATGTCATCTACTTAATTCCATTCAATTCAATAAGGAAACGAAAAACAGCGTTCATGCGTACGTACGACCTACCGTCTCCATGAACGGTGTATTTCATTCCATTTATTGATCTATTATATATATATATATTCTAAATATATATTATATATAAATAATTTTTTATATTTTGGACTTAATTAATCATTATCTAAGTAATCATATTAATAATTACAAGTCAAAACACGAACGATAAATGAAATGAATTTACCCAAAACGCAGCTTTAACATGGAATTGACAAATGAACGGATAATATAAAGTCGTAAGTGAATCATATATGATATCATAAATATTATTATGGTTCTATTACAAGTTAATAATATGTTTAATACCACTATAAAGGAGTCTCGGACACATACGGAAGAAATTGTATATAAGGTAAGAGATAACTTTTCCAATCTTGTTTTTATCCGAGATTGTTTATTTGTAAGTATTTACTGGGGTTATATTTATCATCCATGTCCCTGTTTTCTAAAAATGATCTCATGTATATTTAAAGTCCCTTTTACCCATTTTTTACTCTTACTACATGGTATGTAAGGAATATTTCTTTTTTTTACCATATGAGGTAATTTTTGACTTTTCCAGCAAAAGTATGAGAAGAATGTTTTTTTTACTTATACAGTATGAATAGATTTTTACGGTTTTATAATGCCTTATTTTCATGAATCATAATCTATAAGATTTCATGGTTATTTTCAATAAAATCATTTTCTTTTAAAATTTCATGGAATTTTGTGAAAAGAAAATGATTTTGAAGAAGAAAGGATATTTTCCTCAAGAATTCATTTCAAGTGTTTTATCGAAACCATTTTTCATATAAGATGGCATTATTTCATATGTGTGTGGTTCAAGTATAATGTCTTTATGATTTACTTGGTTTCACTTTTATTATGATGAAATCATATCCATTTGTTTATATGGATTATGTTATGATGGGATGATGTTTATGAAACCCATTTTATTCTTTGGGTTATGATGAATGATTTATATTTAAGTTGTGGCACACATAAGAATGATTTAATTATGAGATGGGTATGACCTATATCTCCCTCCAATGCATTGGGTAAAGATTTATATCTCATGATATATACATGGCTGGAAGGGTAAGTTAATCCGGTTCAGTGATACAGGACTGGAACGAGGAGTGAACTCGATTCAGAAAGGGACTTTGTCCACTAAGATGGTCTTGGTAGCAATGCCTTGGCTGATATGGAAATCATATCATGTGATTAATGGTTTTCCATAATTAAATGTTTTATTCCCATGATATTTTATCATGATTGATGTTCCTTTATGATATATTCCTTACGTACTTCCAAGATTTATGTCTTTGCTCTAGATTTTGATGTTTAGATTTTATGTTAAAGTTTTTGCATTCAAATGTTTATGGATTGTTTTATGTTCTCTATGTTTACCCTTACTGAGAATTTGAGCTCATAATTTTTATGTTTTCTTTTCCCCAGGATATAAAGAAAGGTTTTAGGTAAGAAAACAAAAGGGGGAGATCTTTATGGGAGATGTTGAAGATCTTTCACCGTGATTAGAAGATTATTTTTTTTTCCGAGTTTCCAAAGACACTAAACTATTACGGTCCCTGTGTGTTTGTTTCTGTTATGTATTAAGTATTCAGAAAAAGTAATGTAATGTCTATGTACGCCAGGCTATGGGTCTCTACAGTTGGTATTAGAGGAAAGGTTTAGTTAACCTTTGGAAACTAGGTGCAGAAACTTTAGTGAGATCCGTAGAGATATTTCTAAGGTATGTCTAGGGATGTCCCTAAGGTTAAGTATACGTATAGGTTATAGTCCTAGAATTACGGTAATGATCTTAGAATTAAACCTAAGATGTTATATATTGAAGGTACTCCCCCTTTATTATGTTGTTTTCCTAGAATTATTTTTTCCTCTCATACTATTCTTTTTGGGTTTTAGAAAATGGATGGAAACAGGAAGATTCATGATAATGGAGGATATGACAAACAATGGAATGATATTATTCATGGGCAACCAAATGAAACGGGATTTGGAAGTAAAAAAATCATTATTATGCCTAATTAGAAATCACACAATATGATCAATAATCTCAACTTTTGTAAGTATCCCGACTCATCTAATAAGGGAAAGATGGAGTTTCATGATGATCATAGAGGAAAGAAAGTTCAACTTCCATCATGTAAATCATGTGGGGAGATGCATCAAGGAGAATGTTTAAAAGGAACTGGAAGATTCTTTGGGTGTGGAAAGGAAGGACACAAAGCCAGTAAGTGCAAAGGAAAAGGTTCAGTTAACACCATGGACAAGGATAATGGTATTGCTACGACATCAACAACGATTAAATGTTTTAAATGTGGAATGTATGGGCATTATGAAAACCAATTACCTAAGGGAAAATCTCATGAAGAGAATCAACATGGTCATATGGGTAGTATTTATGTGGATGATGATGAAGAGAATACAAATGATATATGAGATAAAAGAAATGATGAAGCTCAGTTAGTTGTTTAAGAAGGTAGTGGAATGATTGTATGTTTATCAAGAATAATGTATGGTACTATGGAATAAATAAAAATCTAAGGATTGTTACACTATTGTATTTCCTTGAGTTTTTGAAAGTATATGATGAATGGTACCGGTAACCATGAAAGGTTATTCAAATATTTTTGGAAAGAAGATTATATGCGCGTAATGAAGGGATAAAGAGATAATGAAATGAGCTCATGACTGATATATGGACAAAGTGATATCATGGTTTGAGTATATAGAAATTTTGGAATTTTGGTATGTGGAAAGAGTTAAATTTTAACAGCATTCATGTTTTCACTAAGGTTAAATGGGTATTCATTTTTCAAGAGAATACACAATTATGGTATTCACATGATTGTAATGTGACCAACAAGATATATCTTGTGATATATGAGGGATAAATGATGGTATTCACATGCTTGTTATGTGACCTTTCCAGTAATCGTTTTCTTTATACTTTGAGATTGGATAGATGTATTTTGGATAATCCTAAAGATTGGAATGAATTATGTTAGACATAATATAGTATTGTTTATGGTAAGAACTTTTTTTAATATTATTATAGAAATGTTATAATAATGTAGTTTTAGAAAAAGGGACAACCTGCAGGATGGCCGACAACCCATCGCGTCGGACAAGGCTACGGGAATCGAACCCACATCTGAAGTGTGACAGGCCTTTATCGCCTACCACTAGCCTACAGAAAGTCCCCAGTTAGTATAAATTAGTTTTAATTTATTAAGTGATATGATATATGAAGTATAAGTCCATTTTAGGCACCATATACGATTAATCTCACTATATATGGACTTATGTATATTTAATAACTTTTTCTAACCTTTTGTTTGAGACAAATGGAACGACCTAACATTCAATCGCATGATTCGTTAACACTTCATGGAAGAAAAATTCAACTTTATTTCTTTAAGATATGAAGTGGAAATTGTTCAAGGCATGAAAAACAGTGAGTTTGTACGAAAATCAAGTAAGTATTTCTTTTAATTCAAAAAAATTCTTCAAATTTAGGGAAATGATCTTGAAAAGCAAAAATGTTGTCCTAGTGCTCTGATATCTGATGAATTAGATGGTACCTTAGATCATCACAAATTTATGGCTTTGTGAATGTTGGCTTTATCATAGCCATTTCCTCTACCACTCTCTATCAGAACTTGATGGTTATATTTCTCTTCCATATCAATATTTTCACCTATGTTCTCCTACATGGGAACCCAATGATGGGTTAATTTGGGTAACCATTATGTTTCATACATTACTTTTTAAAATTAAGTTTTAGTATTCCTTTTTATGATGTCCGTTTCTATAAAAGAAACTTTCAAGTAGTAAACCATTTATAACCCCAACAAAATTCAAGGGAGAAATTCATTTTAAAGGGGGTAGAATGTAACAAGCTGAGATTTTATGAGAATTATTATTTTTAATTTCATTGATGTCTTGTGTTGTATGCTACACCAAAATTATCTTGCGCTATATGTAACACTGTATTTGCTTGCAGTATACGCAACACTATTCTTGGTTCGTGTTACACACAATTTCAAGTTCATTTTGTAGGAATTATTCTACACAACATTAAGTATAGATTTTGTTTAATGTATAAATTAAATAAGTTTTGATTATGTTATACGCAAAAATAAAGGGAGGTTGCACTACACGCATTATAAGGCCCCGGCCTTAAACCTTAATTAATATTGAATTAAATGAATAATTCACGTCGAGGATCTTTTCAGGTTTAGAGTTTTAGAGAATTAGATCATAAAACTTGCATTACATTCCACATATAAACAAAGTGGTTACATAAAGATAGTATTCTTCATTCCCATCAATGGAAACACATTTAAAATAATACATGGATTATTTCTTGACACTTCCTTGACACTATCATCATATCATGTACCTTTCCCTTGACCTGTGAAAAACATTTCAAAAAAAACTTGGGGTGAGCATAAAAAGCTCAGTAAGGGATACAGAAAGAATGAAAACTGTTAGTTTTTCAAACATCAAGTAAACCATATATACTCTATCAAAGTAATACCTTCACCTTCATGAAGTAGTAAAAACTATTCACTGAATATAGTATCATTACTTACCTTTTTGTAACCAAAGGATTACCATAAAACCCATAAAAAGAACACATAACATATATAAAGGTAACTTGGGACATAAACATACCTAAGTGGAATAACCATACGGTCGACTTCCACACATATCACTTAATGGAATAGCCATACGGCCAATTTCCATACATACTTAATGGAATAGCCATACGGCCGACTTCCATACCCAATGCATTGGAGGTTATAACGTAACCACCCGTCCTGGTATTCACGGCACCACCCGTCATATGGTTTATAACGTAACCACCTGTTAAAATGTTTAAGTACCAATATAAAATCATAAAATATAAAACCAATATAAAGGAATGATAACATTTCCACATTTCAATCACAATATATCATAAATATATTAACATAATAGAATCCTTTATCAAAACCATTTTTAATACCAAAATACATAAAAGAGTATATGGTATTTATTTTATTTTAAAAACATTACGGCTTGTTGAGGAATCCAAAGACCAAATAATACTCGCGGCGGCGGAAAAGGTCGTTTTCACCGCATACGTTAAAAGAAACATTCCTTTTTGTCGTTTTGTAAAATGATTCGTAGAAAAAGATTCCTTTTGTTTAAAAGTCAAAGTCAAAGGGGTTTATACACCGTATAAAATAAAGTTGTGTATAAAACGAAATATGCCTCAATGAAAGGAGATTGAGACGAAGTCCCTTACCTCGTATCCGACTTGACTCGATCGTTCTTTAACGTCCTGAATAATAAACTTGAGTTAATTTATACTTGATTAAAAACCTTTTTAAAGTTCATTATTCCTTTTATATCACTTATTGCCATGTTATAAACATTATGTAACCATTTAAGTTAATAATGTTTGTTTTCTCAATATTTGGTTCCTAAGTCGAAAGTGGACTTCTTACAATTACATGTTGTTCGTGTGGTCAAAGGTTCTTTATATCCAGAATGAAATTCCCGATTTGGATATAATATGTATCATATATATCCAGAATATACATGTATTTATAATATTACATAATCATTTATAGGTAAGAAATGAAATGCACCGTTCATGGAGACGGTAAGCCGTACGTACGCATGAATGCCACTTTCATTTTTTTGTCATATTAATGGAATTAAAACTAAATGAGAGGTATGTATATTTTAATTCTAGAATTATATTCATCATTTAGATATATCATTAATTATATATATCCATTATATACATGTACTTTTAATAGTACATTACATTTGGGGATAAGAAATGAAATGCACCGTTCATGGAGACGGTAAGCCGTACGTACGCATGAACGCTACTTTCATTTCTATCTCATACTTTAATGGAAAGAAATAATAATGATATAGAGGTATATAATAGTTCCAGTATAACATCATATATAATAACTTTAAATCCATCCTTTACACGTACCACATATGGCATTAACGAATCACATCACTTTGAGGGGGCGGTAGTCCGCACTTCCTTAAATGAAGATATCATGTTTACCCATAATGGAAACCATAAAGGTATGACCAAAATGAAAAATACAGAAGATTAAAGAAAAAATAAACATATTATATATCATATATAAAAATAGTGACATCATAATGGCCACCTTTGAAGGTGTTAAATGAGTATTGAACAATCATCGTTTCGGGAGGCAGAATTTCGCCATCCACGGAAACCGTATGTTCTTTAACCATTTGATGTAGTTGTTTGAGAGTGTAGCTCGAATAAATCTTATAACAACATCCTAGTATATTGAAGATACTGGTTTTGTTACAAAATAAGTAAATAAAAAGAGTTTATAGGGTTGGAGAAGCAAAATAAAACAAATGAACAAGAGAGAATGAATTACCTTTAAAAGTGTAACTCCTTTTGATTTGAGACTAAAGGCTTCCTTTGAAAGGATTATACCCAAAGGGAATCCTATAGGATGAGGAGAGGGATGTGGAGAGAGTAAATGGTCAGGGGTTGGCCGAGCCAAAGGCTTGAGGAGTGTGTGAAATGAGGTAGAGGTGGAGGCCTTTTATAAGAGGAGAGGAGGGGCACTTTTGGAAAGTAAAGAAATATTACTTTATTTGAAAATGTGTTTCGGTTTTAAAAGGTTCCACATTGATATAATTCGTGGATAAGGTTATAAGGGTTCTAAATCCACTCATCCAATTGGTTTTGAACATGCGTAGTTCATAGATTTTACAATATCTTTCCATTTTATTTAAATCGTCAAATAATGATGTCATCGCTGCATCATTATTATGTCACAAATAATTTAATTTATTTAATGTCTAAAAATTATAAAAAAATACTATGATGTAGGAAATCTTTTTATATTTCCAATGACTATTTATAATCAAAAATCTGATCATTATAACCCCATGTAAAAATTGTTTTCGTAAAACATATTATGTCTGTGTCATTTTTACTTTTACATTAAATAAAAAGTAATTTATGTCATTTCCCAACCAAAGTGGATCCATGGGGTCCCCAAGTTGACCCATGGCTTGTCTTGGTCGGCCATGACACAAAAAATGAGGGTAGGACATGTTTCAAGCTCATTTTATTTTATTAAAGCATTATTTTTACCTTAAACTACACTAATTACCACTAATCGCGATTAAGAACTTAATAAGTTACTATTCACCAAAAAATTATTATAATCTCATTGAACCAAATTTTACTTCTTAATTAAAACCATGTATGTCGGATTTTTTAAATTCAAAACACAATGATGGCAACATTCCATTTAAACGGAAAAATCAGTTTTTATAAGTACTACTTAGTGGTTTCACTATTCATCAAAAATTGAAGTTTTTCAGAAAATTACCAAAAATTCACCCTAAGCTATATTTGATATTACAAATTCAAAAATGAAGTCTATTTTAAAAAATTCAAAACATATAAGTCACATTAATTAATTTAATAATTAATTCCCGCAGTCAGAGCAAATAGCGTGTTTTTATGAAACATTAAGTATCAAAAGATTGACACTAGTTTAAGTCCAATTTCAAAGTGAAATTGATTCCAATGACCACCATTGGATTTAATGGTAAAAATATATTCATATTACACATTAAGAACAATTCAAAAGATAATCTAATCATATAAATAAATTAGATTAAAAAGCAGTTTTGATGTAAAATGCAGTATTTTTCACTATTCATTAAAAAATGAACATTGTCAGAAAAATACCAAAAATTCACACAAAGTAAATTTTGATGTCCCAATCATAAAGAATAAGTTTATTTTGACAAAAATAATTTATAAAATTGTCAAAAGATAGATTTAAAAAGGGTTTTCCATCATAAGGCAGTAAAACAATCTTTTAAGAATATTAGTGTATTCCATGCTTAAGATTGGATTTATTTTCATTTTAAGCCTCTAAAACAGTATCTTAATCATTAATAGACATAGATAAAAATATCTATTATTCATTACTTACTTGGGATGTTACATCCTTCCCCCCTTTAGAAAATTGCATCCCCACAATTTATTTACTCATCGAATAAATGGGGGTACTTATCCCTCATTGCATTTTCAGATTCCCATGTTGCCTCTTCAATCATGTGGTTTTTCCACAAAACCTTTACCTGGTGAATCACCTTATTCCGTAACACTTGCTCCCTGTGGTCAAGAATCTGGACCGGTTGTTCCTCATAAGATAGGTTCTCTTCCAGCTGAACTACCTCTGGGCTCAAAACATGAGATGGATCTGGCATATACTTTCTCAACATCGAAACATGAAAGACATTGTGTACCTGAGATAAACTCGGAGGTAAAGCCACTCGGTATGCAACTGATCCAACTCTCTCCAGAATTTCGTATGGTCCAACGAACCTTCGACTCAACTTTCCTTTCTTACCAAATCTCATCACACTTTTCCATGGAGAAACGTTGAGAAAAACATGATCACCTACCTCGAAAGATAGATCCTTCCTCCGGTTATCCGCATAACTCTTCTGCCTGCTCTGAGCTGTTCTCATGTGTTTCTGAATCAACTGAACTTTTTCTTCCATCTCTTCTACCAATTCTGGTCCCATCAACTTCCTTTCACCCACTTCATCCCAGAAAGCTAGAGTTCGACACCGCTTCCCATATAATGCCTGAAATGGTGCCATCTGTATACTGGAATGAAAACTGTTATTATATGAAAATTTAACCAAATAAAGATGTTGGTCCCAACTTCCCTTATAATCCATAGAACAAGCTCGTAGCATATCCTCCAATGTCTGGATTGTTCGTTCTGACTGCCCATCTGATTGAGGATAAAAAGATGTACTAAAATTTAATTCAGTACCCAACGACTTCTGAAGGCCTTTCCAAAAGTTAGAAGTAAACCTGAGATCACGATCTAATACAATGGAGAGAGGAACTCCATGTAACCTGACTATCTCTTTAAGATACAAACGGGAAAGTTGATCAAGAGAGAAAGTATCTCATATAGCAAGGAAATGAGCAGATTTGGTCAAGCGATCAACAATAACCCAGATTTCATTATTACCTCGAGATGTCCTCGGTAATCCCACAACAAAGTCCATGGATATGTTTTCCCATTTCCACTCTGGCACTGGTAAAGGCTGAAGCATCCCTTTCGGTAACTTCCGCTCTACTTTAACCTGTTGACATGTCAAACACTTCACAGTAAAATCAACAATATCTCTTTTCATTCCATCCCACCGGTAATACTCCCGCAGATCTCTGTACATCTTAGTACTTCCAGGATGAACTGAAAATGGGGAACTATGAGCCTTACATAACAACTCATTCTTCAACTGTGAATCACAAGGCACACATAACCTCTTCCCAAACGTCAAATCACAAACACAAACTTATCCAAGAACTCATGGAAAATTTTACTCATAAGTTCCATGAATACAGCAGGTGCATTGGTTAACCCAAAAGGCATAACTACAAATTCATAATGGCCATATCTAGTACGGAACGTAGTCTTCGAAACGTCTGCTTATTTTACTTTCAACTGATGGTACCCCAACCTCAAGTCAATCTTCGAAAAATACTGAGCTCCCTGGAGCTGATACCACTTCATTCGATGGCCCAACATCTGCTGAAGTTGTTGCAAAGGATTTCACCACCCCTTTCTGCTTGTAGTCTGGCTGCATTCCCCCAGTTGAGTTCTTCGTTGGACACTCGTTTGCATAATGACCCATTTCATTACACTTAAAACATCTTACCATTGGCTTTTCATTTCCTGCTTGATCATCTTCCTTACACTTACGAGCAATATGACCAGACTTACCACACCGAAATCACTTACCAGACTTGGATAAACATTCTCCAGGATGAATTTTACCACACTTCTCACAGGATGGATATTTGGTTTTCTTACCTCCTTGCTTCTTTGATGAATTCTTCCCCTTTGCCTGCCAACTAGACCTCTTATTCTGTTGTTTGTCATAGAACACCAGATCATCGGTAAACTCCATTTCCACCTTCTCCGCACATCGAACAAGTTTTTCATAACTTTTGAACTCACGAGAATCTAAATCCCTTCGATACTTTGGCTTTAACCCTGAGTAAAAACGGTTTATTTTACTATCAAGATCTCGTATAAAGTTTGGAGCATACCTTGCCAATCGAGTGAACTTTTCTTCATAAGCAGCCACTGAATCATCCTCCTGCCTCAATTCTAGTAACTGTTTTTCCATCCTAAGACGAACCACCTTAGGAAAATATTTCTCAAGAAATATACCTTTGAATTCGTCCCAGTGAAGATCCTCAATCTCATCACTATCCCTTATATTTTTCACCATCGACCACCACTGATCAGCTTCACCTTCAAAACGGTAAACAGCAAGACTAACCTTTTGATGTTATGAACACCCCATGACATCAAAAATCTTCTCCAGTGCTTTAATCCACCCTTCAGATTGCACAGGGTCAGATGATCCTCTGAATGATGGGGGATGTTGCCTCATGAAATGTTCCACCACTGACATGTTTCTCTGCGGTTGATCTGGCTGATCTCGTGCATGGATACCACCACCATTTATAGCCTGAGTCAACTGTGCCATCACTGCAACAAACTGTTCAGTTCCGATTCCGACCATCTCAGGTTGCTGATTTGGAAGGTTATCTTTCTCCTGATGTCGTCCCAACATAGCTGCTTTGTTTCCTCTGCGGAAAACCATTCTGAACAAAGAAATATCTTAGGCGAAGCAACATGGTAATCCGTAAATGCTATATCATTTCAATCATATTATAATTTAACACTTTTCTAACTCCTAAAGTTGTCTAAACCGACCTCTGATACAAAATATAAGGCCCCGACCTTAAACCTTACTTAATATTGAATTAAATGAATAATTCACGTCGAGTATCTTTTCAGGTTTAGAGTTTTAGAGAATTAGATCATAAAACTTGCATTACATTCCACATATAAAGAAAGTGGTTAAATAAAGATAGTATTCTTCAATCCCATCAATGGAAACACATTTAAAATAAGACATAGATTATTTCTTGACACTTCCTTGACACTATCATCATATCATGTACCTTTCCCTTGAACTGTGAAAAACATTTCAAAAAAAAACTTGGGGTGAGCATAAAAAGCTCAGTAAGGGATACAGAAAGAATAAAAAGTGTTAGTTTTTCAAACATCAAGTAAACCATATATACTCTATCAAAGTAATACCTTCACCTTCATGAATTAGTAAAAACTCTTCACTGAATATAGTATCATTACTTACCTTTTTGTAACCAAAGGATTACCATAAAACCCATAAAAAGAACACATAACATATATAAAGGTAACTTGGGAGATAAACATACTTAAGTGGAATAACCATACGGTCGACTTCCACATATATCACTTAATGGAATAGCCATACTGCCAATTTCTATACATACTTAATGGAATAGCCATACGACCGACTTCCATACCCAATGCATTGGAGGTTATAACGTAACCACCCATCCTGGTATTCACGGCACCACCCGTCATATGGTTTATAACGTAACCACCCGTTAAAATGTCCAAGTACCAATATAAAATCATAAAATATAAAACCAATATAAAGGAATGATAACATTTCCACATTTCAATCAAAATATATCATAAATATATTAACATAATAGAATTCTTTATCAAAACCATTTTTAATACCAAAATACATAAAAGAGTATATGGTATTTATTTTATTTTAAAAACATTACGGCTTGTTGAGGAAGCCAAAGACCAAATAATACTCGCAGAGGCGGAAAAGGTCGTTGTCGCCGCGTACGTTAAAAGAAACATTCCTTTTTGTTGATTTGTAAAACGCTTTGTAGAAAAAGATTCCTTTTGTATAAAAGTAAAAGTCAAAGGGGTTTATACACCGTATAAAAGAAAGTTGTGTATAAAACGAAATATTCCACAATGAAAGGAGATTGAGACGAAGTCCCTTACCTCGTATCCAACTTGACTCGATCGTTCTTTAACGTCCTGAATAATAAACTTGAGTTAATTTATACTTGATTAAAAACCTTTTTAAAGTTCATTATTCCTTTTATATCACTTATTGCCATGTTATAAACATTATGTAACCATTTAAGTTAATAATGTTTGTTTTCTCAATATTTGGTTCCTAAGTCGAAAGTGGACTTCTTACAATTACATGTTGTTCGTGTGGTCAAAGGTTCTTTATAACCAGAATGAAATTCCCGATTTGGATATAATATGTATCATATATATCCAACATATACATGTATTTATAACATTACATAATCATTTAGAGGTAAGAAATGAAATACACCGTTCATGGAGACGGTAAGCCGTACGTACGCATGAACGCTACTTTCATTTCTTTGTCATATTAATGGAATTAAAACTAAATTAGAGGTATGTATATTTTCATTCCAGAATTATATTCATAATTTAGATATATCATTAATTATATATATCCATTATATACATGTACTTTTAATAGTACATTACATTTGGGGATAAGAAATGAAATGCACCGTTCATGGAGACGGTAAGCCGTACGTACGCATGAACGCTACTTTAATTTCTATCTCATACTTTAATAGAAAGAAATAATAATGATATAGAGGTATATAATAGTTCCAGTATAACATCATATATAATAACTTTAAATCAATCCTTCACACGTCCCACATATGGCATTAACGAATCACATCACTTTGAGGGGGCGGTAGTCCGCACTTCCTTAAATGAAGATATCGTGTTTACCCATAATGGAAACCATAAAGGTATGCCAAAAATGAAAAATAAATAAGCTTAAAGAAAAAATAAACATATTATATATCATATATAAAAATAGTGACATCATAATGGCCACCTTTGAAGGTGTTAAATGAGTATTGAACAATCATCGTTTCGGGAGGCAGAATTTCTCCATCCACGGAAACCGTATGTTCTTTAACCATTTTATGTAGTTGTGTGAGAGTGTAGCTCGAATAAATCTTATAAAAACATCCTAGTATATTGAATATACTGGTGTTGTTACAAAAGAAGTAAATAAAAAGAGTTTAGAGGGTTGGAGAAGCAAAATAAAACAAATGAACAAGAGAGAATGAATTACCTTTAAAAGTGTAACTCCTTTTGATTTGAGCCTAAAGGCTTCCTTTGAAAGGATTATGCCCAAAGGGAATCATATAGGATGAGGAGAGGGATGTGGATAGAGTAAATGGACAGGGGTTGGCCGAGCCAAAGGCTTGAGGAGTGTGTGAAATGAGGTAGAGGTGGGGGCCTTTTATAAGAGGAGAGGAGGGGCACTTTTGGAAAGTAAAGAAATATTACTTTATTTGAAAATGTTTTTCGGTTTTAAAAGGTACCAAATTGATATAATTCGTGGATAAGGTGATAAGGGTTCTAAATACACTCATCCAATTGGTTTTTGAGATGTGTAGTTCATATATTTTACATTATCTTTCCATTTTATTTAAATCATCAAATAATGATGTCATCGCTGCATCATTATTATGTCATAAATAATTTAATTTATTTAATGTCTAAAAATTATAAAACAAATACTATGATGTAGTAAATCTTTTTATCTTTCCAATGACTATTTATAATCAAAAATCTGATCATTATATCCCCATGTAAAAATTGTTTTCGTAAAACATATTATGTTTGTGTCATTTTTACTTTTACATTAAATAAAACGTAATTTATGTCATTTCCCAACCAAAGTGGATCCATGGGGTCCCCAAGTTGACCCATGTCTTGTCTTGGTCGGCCATGACACAACCAATGAGGGTAGGACATGTGTCAAGCTCATTTTAGTTTATTAAAGCATTATTTTTACCTTAAACTACACTAATTACCACTAATCGCGATTAAGAACTTAATAAGTTACTATTCACCAAAAAATAATTATAATCTCATTGAACGACATTTTACTTCTTAATGAAAACCATGTATGTCGGATTTTTGAAATTCAAAACACAATGATGGCAAAATTCCATTTAAACGGAAAAATCAGTTTTTATAAGTACTACTTAGTGGTTTCACTATTCATCAAAAATTGAAGTTTTTCAGAAAATTACCAAACATTCACCCTAAGCTATATTTAATATTACAAATTCAAAAATGAAGTCTATTTTACAAAATTCAAAACATATAAGTCACATTAATTAATTTAATAATTAATTCCCGCTGTCAGAGCAAATAGCGTGTTTTTATGAAACATTAAGTATCAAAAGATTGACACTAGTTTAAGTCCAATTTCAAAGTGAAATTGATTCCAATGACCACCATTGGATTAAATGGTAAAAATATATTCATATTACACATTAAGACCAATTCAAAAGATAATCTAATCATATAAATAAATTAGATTAAAAAGCAGTTTTGATGTAAAATGCAGTATTTTTCACTATTCATTAAAAAATGAACATTGTCAGAAAAATACCAAAAATTCACACAAAGTAAATTTTGATGTCCCAATCATAAAGAATAAGTTTATTTTGACAAAAATAATTTATAAAATTGTCAAAAGATAGATTTAAAAAGGGTTTTCCATCATAAGGCAGTAAAACAATCTTTTAAGAATATTAGTGTATTCCATGCTTAAGATTGGATTTATTTTCATTTTAAGCCTCTAAAACACTATCTTAATCATTAATAGACATAGATAAAAATATCTATTATTCATTACTTACTTGGGATGTTACACGCATCCCTGACTTGGCTTGCATTACATGCAATCACGACCTTCTTTGATAGCGTGTGTAGTACGCAATACCGGGTTTCACTAAACAATGATATATTATTAAAATATTATGAACTACCCATTATGAATAGTATTAGCTACATTTTGAATTTTATAAAATTAATATTCACCTTACTCATTTTCTAAAAACATGGTATGTGAACAGAATAAATTTTTCATGTAAAATAAGTATTTTTCAAAAAATGCAGTTTTGCCGCCTTTTGATGGCGCACCCACTTTAAATCTACTTTTTGACATGTTTATAAGTTCAATTTGACAAAATGAAATTCTTCCTTGGAATCAGGATATAAAAATTTAATTTGGATAAAATTTTCATATTATTCTGATAACTTTCATATTTTAATGAATAGTAAAAACACGCTATATTTTAATTAAAAATAACTTTTTTCATCGCAATAATTTATATGGTTAGATTATCTTTTTAATTGGTTTTAAAGTATAATTAAAATATATTTTTACCATTTAATACAATGTTGGTCATTGGAATTAATTTCACTTTGAATTTGGACATAAACAAGTGTCGATAATGTGATAATTATTGTTTCTTAAAAACACGCTATTTATTTTGATAACGTAAATTAATTTTAAAATTAATTAATGCCACTTCTATGTTTTTAATTTGGAAAAATATACATCATTTTTGAATTCGGAATATCGAAATTATCCTAGGGTGATTTTTTGGTATTTTTCTGAAAACTTTCAATTTTTGATGAATAGTGAAAACACTCAGTTACTATTTAAAAACCGACTTTTTATTTAAAAAATTATTTATTTTATTTAAATTTATTTTAGGTAAAAATTGATACACAATAACTATATAAGTTCAATGTAATTCATTTGAGTTATTTTATAATGATTTTTGATATATAAAAATTTTATTGAACTTTTCACCGTCTTTTACCCACCTCCTAGGAGAATTTGAAAATTTACATAAAACTTAATTTTACCGCTTCTGTGAGTTGAATTTTGAAAATCCGAGAGACATGGTTAATATCAAGGAGTAAAATGTGGTTCAATAAGATAAAAATAGTTTTTGGTGAATAGTAACTTTTTTACTTTTATTTACCACGGTTAAAAGTAAATAGGGTAATTAAGGGTAAAAATGATATTATTATTACCCTAACACATGTTCTAATTCTATTGGATAAGTATAATTTGACCATAAACAACCTTAGGGATATAATATTATCATTTAGGTTCACTTGCATTAGATTAGGACATTTATTATTATTTTATTTAAAGAAGAGTTAAAATTGTTAAAATGAAAGTTTAATAACTAAAACATTTTTAATATAGGGTTATACATAAGATAAATTAGACTATAAATATTAATTAGAAATATAAAAATATTTCCTACATAATGGTATTTTAATTATAATTTTTAGACAGTAAATGATTTAATTTATTTATGACACAATGATGATGCAGTAATTACCTTATTAATAAAATATTAACATAATTGATGTTATAAATAACCAAATAAATGTAATTTTAGACTTTTTATGAATTCCAATAATTTTATAGGTTAATATGACATGTTATTATTTATTTAATTAACTTTTTTAGAACTAATCTTGCTATTATGATTTTCACAAAAATCAATTACCAAATAGTGTCAAAATTGACATAAAATAGTTTTTAAAACAAATATTATATTCTTAATTGTTATTATATTCCTAAAAATCTAAGTTTTGGAAAAATGACTTACATAAGGATATATAAATTAATAATGAACCATTGGGGTTCGTTTGTCTTGTTATAGTAGGTTTATTAACTATATAGTGTAAGAAAACAAGAAGACACGATAAAAGTTAAATTATTTAACTTAGAGTTAAATCTAAATGATAAGGTTAAAATAGAAACTTAAACTTGTATAAAACTAATTGGTTGAGAGGATTTAGACCCATCCACACTTTATCTTCTAAATAAATCAATTTGGAGCTATTATAAACCGAATATGACTTTATTATAAAATAATATTTTATGTTTTTCCAAAGGTGCCCCTCTCCTTTCTTATAAAAAGGGTACCCCTTCCCTCTTCTCTTCACACCCTTTTGAGCCTTTAAGCTCAGAAAAACCCTGAACATTTACCTTCTAATCCTCCCTAGAAACATTATAGAGGTTCTAGTCTCTTCAAAAGACCAACCCTAGTGCCTTAAGAGGAGGTTAAGAAGAGGCGCGTCAAAGAAGAGGTAATATCCTTTACCTATTCTTTCCAATTTATTTCTTCTTCTACTTCTTCTTATTTATTTATTTAATCATAAATTAATAACATCAGTATCAATAATATACTGATATTTTATTATAAATATGAAAGAACCCAATTTTATCTTCTATCCATCCTACGGAAAACGAAATCACCGCGCGTTCGTACGTACGAAATACCGTCTCCACGCCGTGGTGTAATCTGTTTTCCACCACCACCTTACTTGGATGGGTATAATGGTATAAAGAATAACTATATATGGTTATTATAACATCATAATTATTATGAGATATTATATCATCCACTCTAATTCAATTCAATAAATATGGGAACGATATCATTGCTCGTGCGTACGTACGGATTACCGTCTCCACGACGCGATGAGATTCATTTTCCATGTTAACAATTCAAGAATGATTATAAAGTATATATAATAAGTAATAATGAAATATATGACACAATAATGCTACTGGATTTATGTATATATATATGTATGTCATCTACTTAATTCCATTCAATTCAATAAGGAAACGAAAGACAACGTTCATGCGTACGTACGACCTACCATCTCCATGAACGATGTATTTCTTTCCATTTTTTGATCTATTATATATATGTATATTATGAGTATATATTATATATAAATCATGTTTTATATTCTGGAATTAATTAATCATGATCTAAGTAATCATATTAATAATTACAAGTCAAAACATGGATGATAAATGAAACGAATTTACCCAAAACACTGTTTTAACATGGAATTGACAAATGAACGGATAATATAAAGTCGTAAGTGAATCATATATGATATCATAAATATTATTATGGTTTTTTTACAAGTTAATAATATTTTTAAACCCACTATACAGAAGTCTCTGACACATATGGAAGAAATTGGATATAAGGTAAGGGATAACTTTTCCAATCTCGTTTTTATCCGAGATTGTTTATTTGTAAGTATTTACTGGGGTTATATTTATCATCCATGTATCTGTTTTCTAAAAAAGATCTTATGTATGTTTAAAGTCCTTTTTACCCATTTTTTACTTTTACTACAAGTTATGTAAGGAATATTTCTTTTGTTTTCCATACGAGGTACTTTTTGACTTTTCCGGCAAAAGTACGAGAAGAATATTTTTTTACTTATAGAGAATGAATGGATTTTTACAGTTTTATAACACCTTATTTTCATGAAGCATACTCTACATGATTTCATGGTTATTTTCATTAAAATCATTTTCTTTTAAAATTTCATGGAATTTTGTGAAAATAAATTGATTTTGAAGAAGAAAGGATATTTTCCTCAAGAATTCATTTCAAGTGTTTTATCAAAATCATTTTTCATATAAGATAGAATTATTTCATATGTGTGTGTTTCAAGTATAATGCCTTTATGATTTACTTGGTTTTACTTTTGTTATGATGAAATGATATCCATTTGTTTATATGGATTATGTTATGATGGGATGATGTTTATGAAACCCATTTTATTCTTTGGGTTATGATGAATGATTTATATTTATGTTGTGGCACACGTAAGAATGATTTAATTATGAGATGTATGGGACCTATATCTCCCTCCAATGCATTGGGTAAAGATTTATATTTCATGAGATAGACATGGCTAGAATGGAAAGTTAATCCGGTTCAGTGATATAGGACTGGAACGAGGAGTTAACTCGATTCAGAAAGGGACTTTGTCCACTAAGATGGTCTTGGAAGCAATGCCTTGGCTAATATAGAAATCATATCATGTGCTTAATGGTTTGCCACAATTAAATGTTTTATTCCCAGGCTATTTTATCATGATTTATGTTCCTTTATGATATATTCCTTACGTACTTCCAAGATTTATGTCTTTGATCGAGATTTTGATGTTTAGATTTTATGTTCAAGTTTTTGCATTCAAATGTTTATGGATTGTTTTATGTTCTCTATGTTTACCCTTACTAAGAATTTGATCTCACCCTTTTTATGTTTTATTTTCTCCAGAATATAAATAAAGTTTTTAGGTAAGAAAACAAAAGGGGAAGATCTTTATAGGAGATTTTGAAGATCTTTCACCGTGATTAGAAGATTATTTTTTTTTCGAGTTTCCAAAGACACTAAACTATTACGGTCCTTGTGTGTTTGTTTTTTTATGTATTAAGTATTCTGAAAAAGTAATGTAATGTCTATGTATGCGAGGCTATGGGTATCTACACCCACAGGCTAGAAATAAGCACTAGGGAGTCAGTCCCAAGCATTGAAAATGATTTCACCCATAAATTAGAGTTTAAGCACAACAAAATTTCTTCTGAAAATTTGGCATGACCAATTTGCAAGTCATACATCCATTTAAAAAACAGGTATGAATAAAATAAATAAACAGGTAGCAGATATAACAGAATAAAAATAAACTCTTATATCACACTCCAAACACCATCCCTATAGAAATTAAATCTAGTATATGCCTATCCCCAGCCACCATAATATCAGTAAACCTCCATCCATATGAAACAGTAAAAGTCTTGCATGGTCAAAATAAATCATTCAAAGGGACACAGAATGTAAATTTAATAAAAGTAAAAGTAATTCCTATAAATTATGTAATATACATAATTGAAAGAATGAGATAAAGAGAAACTAACCTTAAATACCAAATCAATCAATGCTCCAAGATCAGTCCGAAGCTGATACTAAACCTACAACTGAGATATAATATATGTGTGAGCACATAAGCACACAGTAGGCCACAACCCACCTTTCCACATGACCAGCCATTAATTTAAGATCTATTTTCATGTTAGTTTAAAAATAAATTTAACAAATATAGTTTATATAATACTTTACATAAAAGAAACAACAACACATAAAAAATGTTAAAAATTCATTTTCTTTATTTTTTTATTAATTGAAAAAAATAACTTAAAAAAAATTTAAAATGGTTGAATCCATTTTTTGAAATCATCTATTTTGAAACCACTTTGAAAATACATAATAAAATAATTTTCATTAAAACAATTTACAAAAAAAAATTTAAAAACCACTTTATGAAAAATGATAACCAAGAACAAGGAATAGTGCATGGTACAAAGTGATCACTATAAGTCGAAGGAATATTATAAAATAAAAAAATGTTACACAATCAATAAAATCAAGTGGGATAATAATCAATAATAAGACAAATATTTCCTATATAAACCATTGATAAAGAAGGATGTTTCATGGGATCTAATCTAGGTCCTATTGTAACTCAGTCTGAAAAAATGACATGATTTCATAGTTCAACACTAAGAACTATTCATAGTTTGTTAGCCCCATTGAGATAACTGGGACCAAATAAACCATTACAGAAGCACATAGCTTTACAAGCCACATAAACCATCCTGATTTCTCTTTCAGTCCATCGAGACACCCCACCCTTGTTAACACACAATCCAGACTAAGGATTTAACTTATTCAGACCTACATAGTTACCTGATTTCCCATAATAGAATGAAAATTTTGGGATTTTACAATCAAGAAAAAACAACATGCAATAATGCATAAAAACAACTTCACCCACTCACAAAGTGGCCACTTCACATTTCATACATGCACCACATATAAATAATCATCCCACCACAACAAAACAAACATAGATGAAACTAAGAGAGTTACACAAACCCAAACCATTTATAACTCTTTAATGGTTCCAAATGAGGCTTATAAACTTACTATAATACACACATTGATGCGCTCTCTCACACACACACACATAAATTCCTCTATTGAAATATTATTAGAAAAAAATACCCTTGAAAATAATATTGAAAACCAAATTCAAGAATCAAGATTTATGTACAAATATTTCATTTAACCTTATAACCATATTCAATTTTATAAATAAATACTATGATCACAATGTACATGTTCACACCTATTGGTGTGAATATGTACATAATCCTATCTATATACTTATATGAATATGGTATAAATATTGAAGAAGACTTAAAATAATTTATCATGTGTTTCCAATAAGAAATATTGGAATAAATCATAAAAGATCAATTAAATCCATTAATAATATATATGAAAATTATAAACAAAATCAAGTGACATTAAAATACTCATTTTCATTTTTTAAAATCATAAAAATTATTTTTTAGGAAAAGACACAATATATTTTTCAAAAGTAGATGAAACCAAGTTAATAATCCATTGGAAACCATGGTAAAATATAATTTATTCTTTCAAAATTCAATAATTATGATCATTACTAACATTATATAGTTAAAAATAAAATTTATGGGATAAGAAATCAATGGTTAAAATATTAAAGATCAAAATAGGAGGAAAACCTACCTCAAATATTAGTGAATAGTCAAGAACCTAAAATTCTAGTTGAACAAAACCCAAAGAAGGCATCACATGTCCTAAAATCAAAATAAACATAAAAATAAAAATTTAAACCCTTGAACTAGGGTTTGAATAAGAGAGTTTAAGTAATTAGGGATGGAAAATGTGAGTATAGGGAGAGAAGAGATATGTAGAGCCTTACCTAGGACGATCTGACCAAGAATCTAAGGAGGATAAATGAGAGGAGGCATGTTGAAGGGGTCTCTTCCTAGGGGGGTGTGAAATGTGATATGAGATGGGGGAGAAATAACCTCATTTCATTTTCTTTTAAAATAATAATAATAATAACAATAATCTTATTTTTATCATTAGTTGTTTTTATTTATCATAATTAAAATAATTATTTACTATTATTTAAACTTAGAAAAATTAAAACTAACAACCCAAAATTTCACAAAATATAAATTGCCCAAAAATACAAAAAATAATATAAAATAATCCAAACTTTAATACAATTAGTGCTACAATATCCCCAATATAAAGCCTTTTTCCCTAGAAAGACTTTGTTCAAAACAAAAAGAAATAAAAAAAGGTGAACATTTCCTCTCTAAGAGAAAAGGGAATCTAATCCTGGATCTCCCTAATATTTAGAAATTTTCTAAATGGTGAAACTAGAAACTAGAAACTATGAATAGAGAATAACCATAAAACACCAAAAATCCAAAAAATGGTTTCATTAAATGCTTCCAACTAGAGATAACCAAAGATCAAGAAAACACAAAAAGCACATAAATGATACACTTTAAGTTATCAAGTGTCATCTAGAACACCATGAACCCCTACTGTACCTACTTTGGCTAAAACCATAATTTTTTGAAGAATGTCACATAATTATACCAACCATGGAAACCCAACCTACACCATGACTATAAATGATAATCACTATCTATCCTTAGGACACATCCCCGATTGACCATCCCTTTTCAGTCAGTGTCTGAGTGTCTTTAAGCGCATCATGATGACCATTCCAATTATAGTCTCAACTCTGGGTTTATTCCACCCTAGTATATAGAATATATAAACCTAGGTTTGATCCACTAGATATACATGATATTGACTTGTGGATAAAATAACCTTGGTATAAAAGATCACAACTTGGGAATGCCCCATATTAGAATAATAATATAGAGAATGGTCCATCCTAGTATTCCAAATGGTTCCTAGAAGTTGACCCCCAATAGTGTAGGGGACTCGACCACACCCACCAAAGATCCCAAAATCCCTGATAGATATCACATTTCAGAAGCTATCCTATGATCAGAACCAATATAATCTCATCTCTAAATCCATTGGAGCCCCACCAATAGTATCAAGTCTGCCTCACGACATATACACATCATGTATCATGACCACCCCAAAGGGTTTTTTTCCATTTATAATAAATACCATCCTAAAGGTGTTTTCCATAAATATCAAAACCACTTAAAGAGTGAATTCCACACATGATATCAATTCATACCATTAGATCCATAGGCTAGATCCTAGTAATTAAATCTAGGCATCTGTATAATACCATCATCCAACTCCTCAACCCACACATCAGATTCATGATCTAGGGTGACACACTCAACCATCTATAATAATCACAAAAACCACCCTCACTGGGTTAAAATATTATCAGGGAACCTAATGGGGTCCCCTAGATCATTACATATTCAAGAAACCCTACTTGGTGTCCTCGATCAAGATCAACATCCTTGGTCTACTTATAATCATAACCTGACCTCATGTGCCTCAAAATGTAAGTTATGCGAGCATCGGTCTAAGAGATGGCGTAAGGCTCATCTTGCATCTCAGGTCATCCCAATAACCAAAAGTAGTATGGAATCCCATAATCTTATAAGGAATATAAGTTATAGTTATACACAATTCACCACCTTTACTCACAAGGGAGGTCTAAGAGTACCTAACAAGGGTTATCTAAGGACTATTAGGGCCATACTTCTCTAAGTCAGCTCACCTCTTCTAAGAGGGGTCAAAGGTTCCTAAGACAGGGCCACTACATACTTCCAATTTCACTTTAGTTAAGAATAACCCTCTAGGAGGTCCTTTCATTGAGGGTTTAACAACTTAACTCATGAACTCGGCCATAGGCAATCGAGGTGATTTGAGCAGTGAATAAGGGCCAACGTAGAATTGGATCTTTGATATTTTCACTTTAATGAATTTAATTTTAAATTAGAAATTTAATTTAAATTTAAAAAATCAAAATTTTATTAAAATTTAATTCCTTATTGGTGATACCACATTCCCATAAATCTTAACTAAACATGCATAAAACCATAGGGTGAGTACCAATGACCACCTACCTCACTCAAGAAGCTTTAACTTTTAACATGATTCCCGAAAAATCCTTCCTAGGCTTGTTAATACTACCCAAGTATTTTCTAAAAATAAATTAACACTCAAGATCCCATATTAAATTGTAGCATCCAATAATAACCAATTCAAAATTTATTAAATAGAAGATAATTAATTTCCATTTTTCTTCAAGTAGGTATAATTATCAAGATTCTCACTGAGCATTATAATTACACCTAAACCCTGAGAAACTATCTTCAAGAGGTCCATGCCCTGATCCCAAAAATAACTTGGGACATAATCATATCCATTTAATTTTTAATTATAAACTTATGAAAAAAAAAGGTGATGCACCTTTTTTGAAACATCGAGAGACAACTTGCACATGACATTATGGGATTCCATCTTGCTAAACAGCAAGTAAAACCCTCTCATTCATCAGATTCCGCTATGAACCAATTAAAACAGAATGAAAACATGAACAAAAGAAGAAAAAATCAATAATTGATAGATAAATAAGAAAGGTAAAGGAAATACAGGCTAAAACTTACCTTAAAACACCCAAAAAACTTATCAAAAATGACCAAAATTGAAGAACCATGGCCCGAATGACTAGGGTACATTCAAAAAAATGAGAGGTTGTAGAGGGTATTTACTTTATAAAAACTTTAAGGGGTATGTATTTTTTAAATTCCCCTCCAAAAGATTCATTTTATTACTAGTACTAGGCAACTGGCTAGTCGGTGGCCCCATCAGGACAGCAGGGCCACTGATTAGTTGGTGGCTGCAGATTGTAGTCCCAGCCACTCAACCTTCCTCTAATTATCTCCCACTACTCCCTTAGGAATTAAAGACCCGTACAAACACAAGTTTATATAAGTTTGGTAGATTTTATTAGTTTGGTCATGAGAGAACTAACCTAGGATGAACTTGGGAAGTCTGAAGGTAATTATACCTTATTCTAAGAGTGTTTTCAGTGTGGCTTTGTGTAATATGCCAATAAGGTCCAAAGATGATTATAATGATTTTGGGAGACTCTGTGCCCTATTAGTGATGGGAATTGACCCTGGGGTTAGAATTGATATAAGGGAACCCATGTAGGGTGTCCATATTGTGATAAGACCCAAAAGACCATGGTTGGTTCCCTAGGTATATATTAACCCTTGATAGGGTCAATGAGAATGGGTATTGATGATTACAAGTTCCACCTTAGAATCTGAATTGATGATGTGTTCCTAGTAGGGTTACACTGATAGGGATAGTTTGAGCATTTGAGAGAAAGACCATGATTATGAGAGATGGTTTAGATAAGTGTCCAACCCATTTTATTATTATTACAATTACTATGAGACATCACTGAGTGGATATAGGCCCCTAGGTATAACATTACAGGAATGCATATATTACATCCCTAGGATACAAATATGATTGATGATGGGATGCCAGATATTACCTCTTTAGGATCTAGATATGATATTATGGTATTCCCAGGATTAATTACCTTAAATCTAGATATGAATGTGGAATTCTAGAAATTACATCCCTATGACCCAGATATGATTGATGATGAGATTCCAGATATTACCTTCCTTAGATCTGGATATAACATAATTAGATTCTAGGTAATACCTCCCTTCGATCCAAATATGAATGTTGGATTATAGGAATTACCAATCCAGGATCCAAATACGACTGATTATGAGATACTAGTGATTACCTATAATGAACCAATATTTTCATATACTAATATTATATCTTTTTATTTGAATATTCAATAAATTTCACAGATAAAAGACCCAGGACAATAAAGGTTTAGTCTATTTGGAGACTAAACATTCTTATTTTGTGAAATATATTCAACATCTCCCAGAAAGATATTCCCATTTATTACTCTTCATAGAAAAAAAAAATACTTAAATCCTTTCTTCATAACCTAGGGAAAGGAAACAAAAGAAAATATGAGCTTAGATGCTTAGTAAAGGTAAATATGGGAGATATAAACTAATGATCATATGAAAGAACATTATAAGTATAATATTATGAGATCACGACCATAACTTACAAATTTCAAACCTAATCTATCAAATATCATAAAAATGAGTCATGACATAAATCTTTATCATTTAAAAATAATTGAATTATAAGTGTGAGAAAAGAATCATAAATCCATTTTAAATATAATTTCATGTCATAGAAGTACGGTGCCACCGTATGTATAGAAACTATTTCATATGTTAAGGTTTACTATTGAGACCATCAATTCAAAATGGATCAGACATCAACACCTATTTCCCATAGCAGATCAGGCACATCAACTTGTTTCCTATAACATGTCAAGCACATTGACTTGATTACCACAGTGGCTCAAGAACATTGACTTGTTTCCCATAGTGTATCAATCGCATCGACCTATTTTCCATAACGTATCAAGAACATATAATTGTTTCTCATAGTAGATCAAGCACATTGACATATTTCCCTTAACGGGTAAAGAACATTAACTTATTTCCTATAATTATCTCATGAGATATAATACTTTAAGAAATGAATTAAAGGGATATATAATTTCAATCCCACCCATCACATAATAAAAACTATACATATGTGAAACACAAGATCATAAAACATTCATCATATCATTATATCATAACCCATGTAAAGAAAATTGATTTCATAAAAATTTCATAATTTCATCATAGAAAAACCCATGGAAAATAAATGGGTTTTGTAAACATATCAACATGATAATCATAAACCATATAGAGAAAGAATAATAATGATATAATTGGATTATATCCCCATTAAAGCATTGTTAACATCAAAGGATGATATCATAGATGAAAATTTATTTAAAAGATCCCTGGAACATTTCTTGAGGAAAATTCCATTTTTACTTTTAAATCACTTATTTGAAATCTAGAAATTTCCAAAATATGATGAAAAATATTATATTTTAAAAAATATTAGAATATTGTAAAATAAGAAATAAAATATTGATCATTCATGATATTAGGAAATTCTAGGCATGCAATATAAGTTAAAATAAAACATTCCTTTCACATTTTTGTAAAGAGTCAAAAAGTAACTCGTTTGAAAAATGACAAGAATATTCCTTTTAAACCATTTTGTAAAAATTAAAACATGGAAATAAATGAATTTAAAAAATCATAAGAGAATATTAAAAACATTCTTGAAAATATTTTTAGAAAACATGGGCAAGGAAAAGAAATATTCCTGATCTAATAGTAAAACGTAGTTGATTTTCCATAAAAAACATTCTTTCGGTCTCTTGAGTACATCAAGTGAGGAAAATGGAAGGTAAAAATCTATTATCCATAAATAACCATAGGGTAATAAAAACTAAAGATTTTTATTATATAATGATCATATAATTTTCTCAATATAAATTAAAGCATACATAATCCCGATTAATATAAGATTGAACCATAAATCCATTACCTCAAAATCGAATTTATTTGAAATCTATTTAACCTTATTTTTAATAAATTTAAATTTATTATAATTCTATGTTGGAAACATGTGCATTATTATTAGATCATATATATTCATTATATATATTTATATGTTTAGAGTCATCTATAAAGGTAGATAAATAAAAATTAATTACACCATTCATAGAGATGGTAGGTCATCCGTACGCATAAACACTATTTTAATTTTTAAAAGAATAAAACAAAATAAAGGTAAATAATAATTCACCTTTAAATAACCAGTATTATATCATATACATCATATATATTTATTAAATCCATTTTTTTAATATCCTTGTAAAATCGAAATAAAAAACGAATCACATCACTTCGCGGAGGTGGTAGTCCACATGTAAGCTCTTTTTCCAATGAATTTAAAGGTAAGCAGGTCAATATGATTTTATAATTATATAATAATAATCATTTCATAAATACCATATATAAAAATTAAACCTATCATAATATTCATCCATAAAATATGGTGATGAAAAAATGAATTGTATCTCTATGCGAAGATGGTAAGCTGTACGTACGCATGGTCGATACCTTCACTTTCTATTTGATGAGAAAAAGGGTTTATAATGGATGTTTAGTAATCAAAATAATATTTTATAATATTTATTATACATAATTTATTTCTTATGATAAATATCCCATATTTATAAGAGGTAAAATGTAGTAACTTGGGTTTTTGGCCCTGTCAGACTTTGGAATATTTCTATGAATAATTCCAGAGCTAGGCGCGAAGACGGCGTGCGATTCCAAGGCCCGGTGTGCCTGGAATTAATTTTATAAAAATATTAAGTATTTTTATACTATGCACGTGGCGGGGGTGTGATATCTCATAAACGGTAGCTCAGAATGAAAATCTAAGGGAACAGTTGTGTCCGAAACGTGCCGTTTACCCTAGGTGAGGTGTAAAATTTGCGGGCGCGGGCCTGCGGTGGAAAGCGCCACCAGGGGTGTTTTCGTAAATAAGTGGAAAAGTCCATTTACGAGTGTCGGCTCAAATAACTTCTGAACGGAGTCTCGGATTGCAAATCCGAGTCCTCCGTTGCGTTCAGAACGACGCGTTTACCCTAGGGGTGACCTTACCTTTGTCTGCATTGGGTGCTGGGATGGAGGTGAGTTGGAGGGGGAGAGTTAAATGAGTTGTTTTAAAAAAATTAAAACATAATCAATCTCTCCCTCCCCCAAATCCTCCAACGCGAAGTGGATGGCCTTCCCTCTCCCCTCTCCGTTCCTTCACCAGATCGAGCCAGAATTGTCCGTTTTCTGCGCCGTTTGTCAGCGGATCTAGCTTCAGGGCGTCGCCAGCGTCGATCTGCACTCGAAGATTCAGCGTTTCTCCCGTGAGGTAGGTGGTTTTCATTTTAATCCCCCGATCCTGTTTTTTCCGTGAATTGCTTCGTTTTGAGGTCGTTGGAGGGAGGATCGTGTCCTGGGGGTCGCACCGGTTCTTTCGGATCGCAAAACGGACCACCGGGGTGGCCCCGGCAGTCCGTGGAAGGTCCGCCGGCGCTGCTCCGGCGCGGGGGCACTAGCACCGGTGGACCGCGGCGGCCGGCTGCCCAGCGCGGCGGAGGGCCGCCAGCCGGTCGAGGCCGGTCCGACCCCTTTTTGTTATATGGGGGTCTTTAAACCCTCGTATCTTGCAATCCGTGAGTCGGATTTGCGTGCCGTTTGCGGTGACGTGACCCTGACGACGAGGCGAACCCTCCGGTGTGGGTTCAAGAGTTTAAGGGTTCGAGATCGTGGCCCGAGAGTTAGAAACGTCGTATAAAATAATATTATTTTATTATTTTACGTCTACGGGCCATTTTAACTTCTACCCGGAGCGTCCGAATGATGTGCCGTCAGTGGCGTTGAGATCCTGAGGGTACGACAGACTTTTTGAGATGGTTTCCGGGTGTTGGGACTGAGAATGGGGTGCGGACCCATGGGGCCGGGTTTTTGGCGTTTTCGGAGAAACACAGCTTTCGCTCCAGGAGTCCGATTTTGATGGATGAATAGTCGATCCTGTGTGCCTTTCCGAGAGGATCGCAACGGTACGATCCGTTCATTGAGTTTCGGGATCGAGGCATGGGCCCCACCAAAGCTGGCTCTGGTGAATAGTGCCTTTTTCACCGGGTGTCCGTTTCGGACGAACGAGTAGTCGATTCCACTTCTTTTTCCAAGGGGATCACCGTGGTATGATCTTCTCGATGGGTTTCAGAATCGTCGTGTGGGCCCCACACGAGCTAGCTACGGTGAATAGTGACTTTTTCACTAGTGCTTCGTTTCGGGTGAATAAACAGCCTATCCTGCGTGTTTTTCCGCGTAGATCACGGTGGTGGCCTCGATATTAGCCTAAGAGGTGCACAGTGTGGCGTTGTTGCGGGTCACTCGGGTTAGCGATGTTTTGGACCAGTAGTGGTTAAGGGTACTCCCTTGGTTCATTTGCACGAGGGTTCATGCGGCATCACAACCTTCGTATAGGTTTGTGATCCTCTCGATGGGATGTTTAAACTGTTAGAGTTGTGGCATCCCTCCGGTGGGCCCGGCGCGGGATCCTCTTGCATCTTTTCCCTAGATCGGGTTCTTGGTATCGCTGTGACCGCTTATTCACGGGCGTCGATCCCCTATCTAGCAGGTTAACTCTATAGGGTTTGTGGCATCATCGAGAATATGATCCCCTATGCAGTGGGCCATGCTCAGTAGGGTTGTGGCATCATCGGGTATATATTCCCCTGCTCAGCATCAGGTTTATAGTAGGGTTGCAATATCGTTGGTTATGCGATCCCCTACTCATCACGTGGTTTCTGTAGGGTTGTGGTATCATCAGTTCGATCTCCTACATTGCAAGTTATACCAGATAGGGTTCCTGTATCGTCATGACCACCTTTGTATGGGCGACTATCCTCTATCTGAGTGACATGCTTCTGTTAAGCTCCAGATTGGGTTGTGGTATCCCCCAGCGGATCCTAGGAGTGATCCCCTATCTATGAGATCTACGAATTCCAGATCGGGTTGCGGTATCCCCAGCGGACCCTGGGAGTGATCCCCTATCTGGGAGATCTTCGTCTATTGGAGTGGGTTCTGGTATCCCCTAGAGGACCCTAGGAGTGATCCCCTATCCGAGGAGTTTGGTGGTTATATTGTTTCGGCAAGTTTTTCTTGAGTGATGCTATCCGACGAGCATGATCTCTCGGGTGAGCGTCTGAGAGGTCTGAGAGAGACCCGATGGAGTGTATCTCTCAGATGAGTGTCATCTGGGATGATAGTGATCACATGGTGTACTCTCCTAGTTGTGGATAGTTTCTGGTGATGAGGTCGGTACCTCTTGTGGCTTGGTGCGTGAGCTGGGTATATCTGGATTGTTCAAGGTGTATGTATGGGCGTACACCTAAGATGAGCTGACTAGTTGTGTTTAGCCAAGGATGGTCACGAGATGGAGTTTCTCTCTCATCTGGGTTCCCTCTGGCTGGGATGAGCAGACTGCTGCCTTTCAGTTGCTCTCTTTTGTTTTGGGTTTTGGGGTGCCTACAGAGTATGTTTATACTCACCCTTACATGGGATTTGCCCACACATGTTTGTGTCTTGTGCAGACCACATGCCTTTCGACGGAGTCCCAAGAGGACCCGAAGTAGGAGGAGCTTAGTGAGAGGGTTTGACTGAGGAGCTGACTGGCAGGTGTTTGGCAGTGTTTACCCTCCTTCTGAGCAGGTTGGACACTTTGCAGTTTTCTTTTGGTGGGCCCTGTTTTTCCCTTTTGTACTTCTGTTGTACTCTGGTTGTGGGATAGTTTTATGCATGCATTTACTTTTCAGTTTTCTATATCTTTGCACTATTTCATGGAGGTGTTTGTGGGTGCGTGTGTATAGGTACCTTAGGCTAAAGCCTCCCATGTGTGTGTGATAGCCTACTCGGCGCTAGTCGCCAGCCCCTGGCATATTAGAGGCGGGCTTGGGGAGTCATGTCTCGATCCCCGTTGGGTCGGGTCGTGACATAAAATCATAATTAAAAAGAAAGTGATCAGTTAAGGAAATTACCTCTTCTTTGAAAAAACACCTTTGAATATCCTCTTAAGGACTAAAGGGTTAGAATTTTGGGGATATCATCACCTATAGAATGTAGATATATAAGTTTAAAAGATAATTTTATATGTTTTGTTTCAGATATAAGTATCAAAGTGGTGTGAAGCAGAGAAATTAGAGGTGTCCTTTTATAATGGAGGGAGAGTAAACACTTGGAATTTCTTTAAATATTAAAATATAATTAAGACATTATCAATAAAAATGGTTCAAAATAGACATTAATTCAAATAAAAAGTGTCTAGGGTTTATATAACATCATCCAATAAAATTTATATAGGTTTTGTTATCATTTTAAAGCTTAACTTTTTTATTAACCCCTTCATTAATTGTTTTTGACCTTAAAATAATTATTTCTACCTTAAAGGGTTATGAATGTCTCCATAAATAGAAAAATAAATTATAAATGGTCCATGTTTAATATGTTTTACCATATTACATTCACTTAGAACATGATAATATTTTTATTAATTTTAAATCATTTAATAAAATATTATTTATTATCAAATAACATTAATGTCAATTTTGGAACTATTCATTTAACTTGACATTAAAGACACAAATACAATGATGGAATTTCAATATAATCTTTTAAAACATCCCTAATATGTCATATGTACCTATAAAATTCATGTAACTCTATAAATCACTCAAATTATATTACTTTTAATATTTTTAAAATCATTTATCTTATTTTTATACAAATTGAAGAAATACCATGTGGGCATTGTGTAAGCATTTAAGGTAATTATGTAATTAATAAAAATTATAAATAAATTTCTATCATGAAAATAATTTTTAAAAAACCATTTATATTTGTTCACAATTTTTTTTCTCCCTATTTTAACACATAAAAGATATTTAAAAGTAATAGAGTGACAATTTTTATTTTTCTTTTCTTTAAATATTTTATAGGTAATTTTCATGGAAGAGTGTACATTAAACAATTAAATTTCAAGACTAAGGTGATAAGGGTCAAATTAATTAATATGAAATACGGAAACCTTAACACTTAATTTAACCTTATTTACCTTTTAGCGAGTTGATAAATTTCACCATGGTTATTATTCATAATGCATAAAAATAAAAGGGACCTATTTACCAAATTTTTGACCTCCTGATTAAAAATATAGAATCAATTTTTTACAATTTAATTTATACATTTTATAAATACATTGTAAAATAAGTTCACAAAACGTGATGAAAACTATTTTTTTTTGAAAAAATATTATTTTAAGCATAACACTTGATTTATTCTTATCCCATGCCTAGAAAAAATATTAAATGAAAGTTAAAACATTTTATTAAATATATAATATATAAATTTTATTAAAATCATTCACCAGGAGTGATCAATTTAATTTATTAAGATAAAAAATATATTGTGCACATTTTTTATAAAAACATCACCTTTATTTTCAAATGATTTTAATTTTCATTTATAATTAATTAGTAACCAATGAATTAATTTTTTATATGTGTAAACCATAAATTTTAATAATTTAGTTAGTCTTATTCATAGTTTGCAATCCAAAATCTAGGCGATGATTGTAACTTTAAATAATAATATTTTAATATATATCGTAGATTGTTTAAGCTCGTTGTTGCATGTAACACAAGATATTAGAGAAATAAATTTTACTTAAAGAGAAATATATTTTCACATATCAGGGTATTACATTCTAACCCCTTAAAATAATTTCAATTTGGAAATTATGTCTCTTTGATAAAGATAATTGAGGATTCTTCTACCTCATTATATCTCCAAGTTCCCATGTAGCCTCCTCAAATTGGTGGTTTGACCACAAAACTTTTACAATGTGATTGTCTTATTTAATAGTACTTTATATCTATGATATATAATATGCATCAATTTTACCTCATAAAAAATATGTTTCTCCAGTGGTATGAGCTTTGAGTTCAGTACATGTGAAGGATTAGGTATGTACTTCCTCAAGAGAGATACATGGAACACATTGTGAAATTGAGAAATAAAAGGGGGAAGTTCCAATTGATAAGCTACCATCCTAATAAAGTAAAAAATGTTGAAGGAAAAAATATAAATAGGGATTATATTACCCTTATTTCCAAATCTCATAACCATATTTGAGAGATATATTTGTAGGAATACCTTTTCACCAACTTCAAAATCTATATCTTTTTAATGATTATCTGTATATCTTTTTTGTCAGCTATGAAATACCCTTATGTATTGTTTAATAGATGTAACCTTCTCTACAATTTCCATATATAAGTCAAGTCCCAATATATTTATTTCTATAACTTCATTCTAATAAATTAAATTTATACACTTCTTTCCCTAGAGGACATCATAAGGAGCTGTCTGAATGCTTGAGTGAAAGATATTATTATAAGAAAATTACACTAAAGGAAGGTGTTGATCCAAAAAACCTTTAAAATAAATAAAGAATTCTCTCAACATGTATTTTGGAGTTTGAATATTCCTCTCAATATGGCCATCCATCCAAGGATGAAAATTAGTTTTAAATACCAAATCTTTATCCAGAGCCTGCTGAAAACTTCTCCAAAACTTAGAGGTTAACCTCAGATCTTGATAAAATGAAATAGAGAGATTTAATCCATACTATATTACCACTTCTTAAATGTATAAATGGGTAATTTTATCAAGTGATAAATCTACCATAATGGAAATGAAGCATGTTTACTTCATAGTGTGATTGAGTATAACCCATATAACATTATGCCCTTTAGTTGTTTTGGGAGGTATGATGATAAAATCCATGGTGATTTTTTCCCATTTCCATTTTTATATGTGTAATGGTTGTATAATTCAATTATACTTATGTCACTCAACCTTAACTTTATGACATATTAAGAACCAAGATAAAAATTCTATAATATATCTCTTTATATTATCCCATCGTAAACACTCTTTAAGATCTCTATACATCTTTGTATGTCTAGGATGAATCAAGAATAGAACTATGATATTCATACAACAATTCATTATTAAAATATGGTATTGAGGGTACATAAACATAGTTCCTAAAATTTAACATTACATCATAGTCAAGGTTTAACTAAGATACATTTCTCACCTTATTTTAGTTCTAAATATTCCTTCTGTTCCTCTTTAATATTCACTTGAATAGGTGGTTTAATAGTCATTTGAGAAAGATAATATTTTCCATATTCCTTCAATATTTCAAGATCCACTCTTTAAAAATCTAGAAAATTTGTATCTTTTTTGATCACCATCAATTATAAGCTATCATGATCCTTATGCATCAAATCATTGTCCAACTTGTTCTCTTTCCAAGGGTGGTAATGCATTGATAAATTTTAATATTTAATCTTCTATAGCCATATTCTTTGTAATGGTACGTGCCTTCTTGGTCTATTAATTTTTGAGTTTGGCTATTAAAAGTGATTGGAGGAGGCTTAGAGGGAGTTTGGAGAAGTTCAATTATTAAAAGATGAATGTAGGGTGGTTACACATTGTGTAACCTGATTACATGACATGAAACTTGGTTTTGCAGATTGTCCTTGAGAGATTCATGACGCGAATAATTTTACATGGAGTGAAAGTGGGATTCACAGTGTGTAATATTTTAGGGTTTGAGAAATAAAAATAAACTGAGAGGTGATGGGTTTTTTCTATGGAAGCGGAACTCGAGGGATTTCATGGTGTGAAGGGGGATTAAAAGTCATTTAATCCCTGATGCTGTATTGTTTTAAAACATTCTAACCGCTTGGGTTTTCACAAATCCTACAACTCCAATTGTCTCTCTCATTACTGACAAACCCTAGGCACCCCAAGGAGTTTTTTAAACCATTTTCCTCCCTCTTTGATCTGTTGATCTTTTTGATCATTCATTGGCGATTCTTGGTGATCCAAGGTATGTTATCCCTTTATATTCTAGCAGTTTACCTTGGCTAGGTCTCTTTCTCTTCAATATATCATAATCGTTCCATGGCTTATGATTATTCATGATTCCTAATGGGTCTCTCTTAGTTTTTTTGGGTTTAGTGGTGCAATGAAATCCTTGGATAGATGAAGATATTTTTGGATAGGTGATTAGAGGACCGTTACATGATCTATTCTCATGCGAAGAATGTTAAAACCCCTTTGAGGTATGGATTACCTTACATCTATTTATTTGTGTATCCTACGTGAGGGGTTTTTCTTTTGTTAACCTTGGATTATGGTTGTTCCAACTTAATCAAAGATAAAGAACTGGATATATGAATTGAATGGGTAGAGGGGTTTATTACATGCTTTTCATATCTTTTCTTTTTTTGGGATATTGTGATTATACAGGCTGAACACCCCGATGAAAATAGTGGTCATTGGTGGTCCATGGTTACATACTAAAAAAGTTTCACGTTGGTTGATTTCTGTTGAATACTTGTATATTGAAATTTTTAAATCATGTACACTTGGATAATAAATGGATGCCCTAAGACTACCCATTTTATGTGAAAATCCTAGAATTAAAAAGTGGAATTTAATAATGGATGCCTCATTAAATCCAAATATGTTTTATACTTTTGTATGTGGGGTGACATGTTGTTCGGGATAGTGTGGTTTTGTGTGAAAAGAATATGGGATGTGAAGTGGCCATGTGGTTATGTGTGGATATACTCTAGTTTGTGTTGCGGTGCATTAGTGAAGCACTGGTGTGTGCTGTGGGTTGGTTTGGATGGTGTGGTGGATGAAATTATAGACGATACATCAACTTGACCATGTAATGGCATATTAGGTTGAGATATTAATTTATTGTGGAATAGATGAGAAGTGTTGCGTAGCAAGGCTGCGATCAGGCCATGTGGTGATGTGTTTTTGTGTTGCTTGTTATGTACCGTGCTTGGTAGTTACTCAGATAGTAATGGAATATATGAATAAATAATTGGTTTATAAATTTTGGGGCTGTCTTGGGTTTTTTTGGTTAACGAAATTAAAAAATGAATTGTAAATGAAGAATGGTAATAGTTTAATGAAAAAGTTTGGGAATTGGAAAGAAGTGGTGTCTTGTTGTATGGTAATTTCATTTAGAGTCAGCAACAAGGTTGGAAGTGTTGAGAACTAGTTGGTTGTTTGAGAACCCATATGATGAGAATGAGTTTTTGGTATTATATCTATATATACATGTATTTCCATTGCGATTTCTATATGAACCCCACCCTAATTGAATACTATGTGCCAAACACCCCCATCATCACAAGGGATGGTATCTTTCCCAAACATCCCAGTGGGAGGATGGATGGCTGGCCAGCTGATTTTACTTGCTCCTTCTTCCAGGCAGTGGTAGCCCAAGATTATTCAGGAAGGTTTTGGTTTGTGGGGCCCATGTGTGTGCGGGCAAGTTGTGTTTTCCCAGGTGTCTTCAGGATCGGATGAGTTGGGTTTTTTCATGTGTCTTTGGGATGAGATGTTTTGGTATTTACCAAGTGTTTTGAGGATGTGATTTGGTATGTGTCCCAGGTGTCTATGGGAGGGGTGTAATGTGATATGGGGCCCAAGTGTCTACAAGTGATATTTGATGTGTATTGTGGCCCCGGTGATGGGACGATGTATGGTTATGGGGCCCAGGTGTCTGCAGGTGATATGTGATCTAGCTCATGGCCTCAGTGATGGGATGAGTTGTGGTTGTGCGGCCTTGGTTTGTGCATGTGGGTTGTGATGTGGTGTGTTTGGAAGATGTGGGAGCGCCAATATGTTTTCCATTAGGCAAGAGTGGTTAAACTAGTAGGAAGTGGTGTGGGGTACCTTTATCATCGATGTGCTTACTATATTACTTTACTTGACTTGATTTATTTGGTGAGCATGCTTTTGAGAGGTGGGGATGGTTAGTATACTTTTTTAGGTGTTGTTGCTGATGTTTTTTTCTCACTGGAGAATTAGTATTCTTCTTTCACTTGTGCACCAGAGACTTTGGTTTTCCTACTGAGTATACTCATTTTCTCACCCTATGAATATAAAATACTTTCAGGTTTCCAAGAGGATTACATGGACTGTACTGGACCTTACTAGGCCAGGCTTTTGGAAAGTTTACATGTCACTGCTTAGTTTAAATTTTTGTACTTACTTTAGAGTTTTATTGATTTTTAATAGTTTTATTTTAAGCATGTATGTGGGATGGGTTTGGATTTATTTAATATATATCTTGAAGTTTTTTTGAGATGAAACATATTATATCATGATCTTTTTTTTAAAAAAAGGTCAATGCCTCCCATTTTGTGAGACTTGTATAACCGTGGTGGTGGTCGCCGCCCCCCTTCCTACTGGAGGCAGGATTCGGGGGTCATTATCTCTCTTTATTCATTTCCAACCAAGGAGGGACATCTTTGGAGGGAGGGAGTCATGAAAGAATTTTATCAGAGGTGATGTTTGAGAGATTAGATGGAGTTTGGGGTTAGGCACAGTGAGTGTTTCACTGGTTGGTAGGGAAACTGTGTCAGATGATCGCGGTGTGTGACATTGTCCTAGGAAGATCAGTTAAGACATAGGATTTTAGGCTCCCCCATGATCCTATGAAAATATGATGATCCTACTGAATGACCAAGTTAGACTACACCATTTTAAGGTTAGAGACCACAAGAAAGGTACGAGCATCATAATTACTTGTGTTCTTGTTTTATTTGGGTGTTTTAGGAAATTTGAAATGGATTATGAAATGAATTAAATGAGTTAAAATAAATCTTAAATAAAATTACATACAAATCAGGCTTAATAATTCCTTGTTTAACTTTTAGATATGACACCCCTTCATCTTATAGGTGTGGCTTGGGTGGTTGAGGGTCAACAGGATGATCCGATTGATCGACGAAGGGTTGATCCAGTGGAGGAGGATGACCGATTACATAGAATGTTACATGATTTCTAGTAGTGGGCCTTGGGAAAGTAAAAGGGTAGTGTTTTAGACTTGAAGATGAAAAGTTGGATCGAGGAGCTTGAGATCACCTTCAGTTTGATTCGGGCTCCAACAGAGTATTGGGTTCCTTTAGAAGTGAGTCAGATGTGGGGAGTTTTACGTTAGTGGTGGACACTTTATCTGGGGGAGAGGAAGTACGTAGATGTGTTGTGGGTCAACTTTATAAAATATTTTTTGGTGGATTTCCTTTCTTCAACCATGAAGGATGAGAAGTTGTAGGAGCGAATATCCATTCACTAGAGGAGTGTGTTAGTGTGAGAACTTTTTATCAAGTTCAAGGATCTTATTCTCTTTTCCCTAGATCTCTTTTTGGATGAAGAGTATTGTGTGAGATGGCTTGAGGAGGCCATCTACCCTTCTATCTAGTATGTTGTTACTCCTTTTACATTTCCAACTTATATGGAGTTCTAGAAGAAGGTGGTGGTAATCGAGTGGATGCACTGGTAAGGTGTTCTACTGTAAGAGGGGAGCTAATAGATTTATTCAATAGGTGGGGCCATCATTAGAATATATTAGGTTCTGGGACCTTCTAGGTTTCAGCCGAAAGAGAGGTGACATTAGTAGTTTCCTTTTCGGTGTTCTAGTGCCAGTGGTTCCCATACCCTTTCTGTGGGATTGGGGAAAAGGTGTTTCTTATTTGGGTTCCACATAAATCTTCAGAGTTAGTGAACAATGGCTGCTTGAGCTCAATTTGGCAGAGGAGGAAAGGTTAAATTCTAGTCTCAGTTGCAGTTTCTAGTTAGGTAGTTTTAGCATTAGGGACAATAGGATTTTTCTCTTCTGAGGGGAGATGGATCAAGTTGAGGGTGACCTCAAGGTCTTCCTCAGGGACCTCAACTCGATATTGGTCATGGAGGTGGTTGTCAGAAGAGGGATAGAGAATCCATGTGAGGTCAGTTGCACATAGCATAGGTAGGAGTTCTGGTAGGACCATAAATTGTTAGAGTAATGATCATTTTGTTTAGTACCCTTGCCTATGCCATTTTTGATTCAGGAGCTCCATAATCCTTTGTTTTACCCTCTCTAGCCCATTTTTTAGGAGCATAAATAGAGAGGAATCCTATGCCCCTGATGTTGAGTACGCCATTTGGAGGTCAGAACAGCTTGTTTGATGTGTACTGGGGATGTAGACTGATGATGGGACCACATGAGTCCCATGGGGGTCTCTTCTTTCTACAACTGCGAATATATGATTTCATTCTTTGCATTGACTAGTTATATTCTGTATATGATGTTATTGACTGCTTCCAGAGAAGAGTTATGTTTTTAGATGTACATGGATGGTGTGTGGTTTTCATTGGTGAGGAGAGCTCTCAGGTGGGCAGTTAGCAGATGGAGCCTCTTCTATCCTTGTTGGATGATCTATTAGTGGAATCATCAGATATTTGGATGGTGGAGGTTCAGATAGTTTTTGGGGAGTTCCTAGATGTTTTTCCCTAGGAGGTTGTGATTCTAGCCCCTCTATGTGACGTTTAATTTGAGATAGACTTTCAATCTAGTGATTCTATGATTTCGATGGATACTTATCAGATGTCACCTTCTGAGTTGAAGGATTTGAGGATTTAGATATATTATCTGATGAATAAGTGCTTTATCTAGCCTAGTGTGTCACCATGGGGTGATCCAGTGTTGTTCACAAATAAAAAGGATGGTAGTCTAAGGTTGTGTATAGACTATCAGAAGCTGAATAAGGTGATGGTCAAGAACCGTTACTCTCTTCCAAGGATAGACAATATTTTCAACCAACTAAGAGGGGAAAGTTATTTTTCTAAGATTGATATGTGGCCTCTATATCACCAGTTGAGGGTAAAGGAGGTAGATATCCTAAAGACTACTTTCAGATGGAGGTATGGGCACTTTGAGTTTGTAGTAATGCCATTCAGTGTTACAAACACATTGAACATGTTCATGGGGATCCTGAAATCCATATTTTGTGTTTTAATATATTGGTTCATTGTCATATTCATCGATGATATCCTGACTCACTAAAAGTAAGAGGAGGATCGTGCCGAAAATCTCAGAACTATCTTGTAGATTCTTTGACGCCACCAGCTCTATAGAAATTTGTCCAAGTGTAAGTTATGGAAATAAGTGGTGTGTTTCCTTGGTAATTTGGTGTCCCAATAGGGTGTGGAAGTTGACCCATGAAAGGTATAATCTATTGTTTCTTGTTCATTACCCAAGAATGTGGTAGAAGTTAACAATATTCTTATTCTCACGAGCTATTATCAGAAGTTCGTACCCAATTTCTCTCGAGTTGCAGATCTGTTGACAGATCTAACTAGAAATAACCAAGATTTTGTGTAGATTGATAAGTGCTAGACAATTTTTGGTTATCTAAAGGTAAAGTTGGTTAGTTCTCCAGTGCTCCAGTTTCCAGAGGAAGGGTTGATGTTTGAGGTGTTTTGTGATTCTTACAGTCTGGTTTTGGGATGTGTCTTAACACAGTAGTGAGAAGTGATCTCATATGTGTCTAGGAAGTTAAACCCCCACAAGAATAATGATTCCACCCATGATATGGAGTTAGTAGGTGTTGTGTTTTCACTAAATTTGTGGTGGCATTACGTCATTGGGAAGCACTTTGTGGTCTTCACAGATCACAAGAGTTTGAGTTATATATTTTCCCAGTGTGATTTGAATCTGCAGTAGTGTAGGTGGATGGAGTTTCTTTAAGACTACGATTTTGATATCTCATGTACCTCTAGGAATGAGAATTTGTTATTTGAGTAGAAAGTCACAGAACGATGTTTTTCAGGAATCTACAGACACTTGGAAAGTGATAGAGGAGTTGGTTACCTTACACTTAGAAACATGAATGGATGGTGGTAGAGGCCATTTGTTCTAGATGTCAGTGCAGTCTTCTCTAATGTATATAGTGAAGGAGTCATAATGGGGAGACTTAGAGGTATAGGTGTTGCACGATCGTGTTGGCCATGGTGATGCTCCAGAGGGATAGTTGGAGGATGGTCAAAATCAGATTCTATTCCATGGGAGGTTGTTTATTCCAATAGAAATGCATGAGGGAGTTATTCATGAGTTTCCTAACTCACCTTTAGCGGTATATCCAGAAATTTCTAAAATGAACCATGGCTTAAAGATGCAGTTTTGGTGACCTGAGATGGAATGAGCAGTAGAAGAGTTTATGGAAAGATGCTTGGTCTTCCAAAAGTTAAAGTCCGAACACCATGTTTCTACTAGTTTATTGCAGCCCTTGGATTTCCCCAATTTAAAGTGGGATGGAATCTCAATGGATTTGGCCATAGGGTTACCCAAAGCTCAGGGAGGCTACGATGCTATCTGGGTGATAGTGGACCAGTTGAAAAAATTATCTCACTTTTTTGTGATCAAGGAGTCAGGTGTAGTGGATACTTTGGCTAAGAGGTATGTGGATGAGGTGGTGTAGTTTCATGGATTTATAAGATCCATTGTCTTAGACATGGATGTATGGTTTACCTCATGATTTTGGAGGGTATTAAAACATGGTTTTGGAACCCAGTTACACCTCATCACTACTTTCCACCCTCAAATAGATGGATAGATAGGGTGAACCATCCAGACACTATAAGATATGCTGTAAGTATGCATCTTGGAATTTGGCGGATCTTGGGTGAGACACTTACCCTTGGTAGTGTTTTCTTCTAATAACAACTATTAATCTTGAATTGGCATGAATCCATCTGAAGCTTTGTACAGAAGACCATGCCATTATCCATTGTTCTAGACGGAGGTTGGGGAGACATCCGCTCTTAGTCCCAAGGTAGTTCAAAGCATAATAGATAAATTTTTTCTCATTCATGAGAGGATGAAAGTAGCACAAGATTGAAATAATTCATATTCTGATTGTATAAGGAGGCTCTTAGAGTTCATGGTTTAAGACCATTTGTTCTTTAGGTATTCCCCTAGATGTGGTAAATAAAGGTTTGGAAGAGGGAGTAAAATTTCTCTCAGGTTCGTTGGACCCTTTGTGTTTTTGGGGTGAGTTGGTGAGGTGGCATACCAGTCGGCTCTACCACCATAGTTGGATAGGGCCCACGATGTCTTTCACATCCCTCAACTTCATTGGTATCTACACGATGAATCCCATGTCATTGAATGAGAAGAGTTGGATATCGAGGATGACTCGTCATTTGTAGAGAGACTAGTGGAGATCCAGGATCATCAGGAGAAGTTGTTTTGTGGACAAAAAATTCCTTTGGTTTTTGTGTTGTGGAGTAATTTTGGTTGGAGTAGAGTAGTTGAGAGTGGGAAGTGCAGATGCGTTCCCAGTACCTGGAGTTGTTTTTAGTTTTTCCTTATTCTGTTTTGTTTTGAAATGTAATGTTTGAACCTTGTTTTATGAAATTAGTTATTTTCCCTTGGTTTTAGATGTGTGTGGTGCAATATATGATAAAGTCATAACATGTGAAAAGGGGAAGACCAGACTCCCAATTAAGATGAATCAACTAAGATGTGACTAAACCCATGTGGGTGAGTCAGTGCCACCTAGAGCAGATAGTATCTTGACATGGAGGCCAAAATTCCATGATTTGGATGTTCGAATAGTATGGTTGTTGTGATTCTATGATGTTACTTATCATCATTGGGTAGTAGTTGTCAAAGGAGGTGTTCTTGGATTTGGGGGTTTCCACTCTACCTTTCGATCAAGATAAGGTGGTTTATCATCAGATGTTAATGCGTTTTGTTGTTGTAGTTATTTTAGGCATAACAAGATCCTTGAGAGGAATCTCGTGAGGTGGTTATTCAGAACCCTTTTTCTCTTGGGCTTGGTTTTGGATTCTAGAGGGTGAGAATCATTTGAGGGGTACATAATGTAATGGTCCATGCCTTCCTGGCCCATTACATTGTGAGTTTGTTCATTGAAAGTTCTTATAGGAGGCTTGGAAGGAGTTTGGAGATGTTCAATTGTTAAAAGATAGATGCAGGGAGGTTACATGTCATGAAACCTAATTATATAATGTTAACCTTGGTTTCATGACTTTTCATGGATAGTTTCATGATGTGTAGACTTTTACATGGCATGAAAGAGGTATTCATGGTGTATACTATTCTGGGGTTTGAAAAATAAAAATAAACTGAGAGGTGATGGGTTTTTTAGCGGAAGTGGACCTTGATAGATTTCAAGCTGTGAAATGGAATTACATGTCATGTAATACTCTGATGCTATAATTTTTTAAAACATTCCAGTCACTCAGGTTTTCACAAATCATATAGCTACAGTTGTCTCTCTCATTTCAGACGAGCCCTAGGAAGCTTAAGGAGTTCTTTAAACCATCTTCCTCCCTCTTATATTGATTGATCTCAGTGATCATTCGTTGGAGATCAGTGGGGATCCAAGGTACGTTCTCCCTTCATTTTCTGTCAATTTTTCTTAGTTACTTCTCATTCTCTTCTACATCTCCTCGCTGTACCATGGTATATTCTTATCCATGATTCCAAATGGGTTCTCTCTCAATTTTTGTTGGTGCGATGGTGCCGTAAAGTCCTTGGATGGATGCAAATATTGAGGTATAGGTAATCAGAGGACCTTTACATGATCCGTTCTCATGCAAAGAATGTTGAAAACCCTTTGAGGTCTAGATTCCCTTATCTCTATTTATTTTTACATCATGTAGGAGAGGGTTTTCTTTTATTACCCTTGGATTATGTTTGTGCTGGGTTAATCAAAGATATATAATTCGATAATTGAATTGAAAGGGTAGAGAGGTTTATTGCATTATTTTAAAAGATTTGATTATTTATTGTGATATTGTGATTATACGGTCTGCACACCCCACTGAAAATGGTGGTAGTTAGTGGTCCTTGGTCATGCACTAAACCATTATCATGTTGGTTGATTTATGTTGAACACCTATATATTGAAATTTGAAAATCACGTACACTTGGATAATAAACAGATGCCCCAGGATTACCCAGTTTCTGGGAAAACCCCTAAATTAACAAGTGGAATTTAATAAGGGATGCCTCTTTAAATCCGGATTTGTGTTATGATTTAGTATGTGGGGTGATTTTTTGTGTGGAATAGTGTGCTTATGTGTGTGGGGTAGATTAAATGTGAATTGTCCATGTTGTGATGTGTGGATACACTCTGGTTTGTACTGTGGTGCATTTGTGAAGCTCATGTGTGTGCTATGGGTTGGTTTGGGTGGTGTGGTGGATGAACTTGTAGATGATACATCAACCTAACCATGTAATGAAATATCAGGCTGAGAGATTGATTTATTGTGGAATGGATTAGAAGTGTTGCATAGAGGGGCTGTGATCAGACTTTGCTGTGATGTGTTGTTATGTTTTTTGTTATATGCAGTGCTTGATAGTTTCCCAGATAGTAGTGGAATAAATGAATAAATAATTAGTTAATAAATTTTTCTAATGGTTTTGTTTGGTTTGGTTAATAGAATGAATAAACGAATTGTGAATGAAGAATGGTAATGGTTTAATAAAATTTATTGGGAATTGGAAAGAAGTTTTGTCTTGTTGTGTGGTAATTGCATTTAGAGGTAGAAATAAGTTTGTAAGTGTTGAGATATGGTTGATTATTTGGGAAACCATAGGATGAGAATGATTTTTTGGTATTATATCTATTTATACATGTATTTACTTTTTTATTTCTATATGCACCCACCCTAGTTGAGCACTGTGTGTTGAACACCCCCATCGTCATGGGGGTGGGTGTCTTTCCCAAACATCTTGGTGGGAGGAAGGATGGATGGACATCCACTCTTCCCTAATCCTTCCATGCAGTAGTATCCCCTTATTCTTTAGGTAGGTTTTGGTTGGTAGGGCCAAGGTGTGTGCGGGAAAGTTGTGTTTTCCCAGGTGTCTTCGAGATAAGATGAGTTTCATTTTCCCAGGTGTCTTCAGGATGAGATGTGTTTTTATTTCCTAGGTGTTTTTGGGATGTGATGTGGTATGTGTCCCAGGTGTTTGTTTTAGGGATGCGATGCGGTATGGGTATTAGGTGTCTTTGGGCAGGATGCGATGTGGCTCGTGGCCCCGGTGATGTGAAGAGATTTAGTTTTGAGGCCTAGGTGTCTGTGGGTGAGATGTGGTGTGGCTCATTTCCTCAGTGATGGGACAAGGTGTGGTTTTGGGGCCCAGGTGTGTGCGTATAGATTTTGATGTGGTGTGTTCATAATAGGTGGGCGCACTAGGAAATTTTGTGTTAGGTAAGAGCGGCTAAACTGGTGGGAAGTAGTGTGGGGTACCCTATCATCGATTTCTTACTATATTAATTTAATTGACTTGAATTATTTGGAGAGTGTGATTTGGTGAAGTAGGGATGGTTAGTATACCTTTTTAGGTGCCATTGGTTCTAAAATTTTCTCATAGGAGCATTAGTATGCTTCTCTCACTTGTGCAGAATACACTTTTCTTTTCCTACTGAGTATACTCGTATGGTCACCCTATATATATAAACTGATTTCTGGTTTACAAGAGGATTACATGGACTGTGCTGGACCATACTAGATTGGTCTTTTGGATATCTTATGTTTGTATTCTTAGTTTTACTTTTGGTACTTTGGAGTTTTATTTCATTTGTAATAGTTTTTTAAACATGCACGTGGAATGGATTAGGCTTTATTTTATATATATCTTGGAGTTGTTTTGGGATGAAACATATTATCTTATGATATTGTTTTTTTAAATGGGTAATTCCTCCCTTTTTTTGAGACTTGTATACCCTTGGTGCTGGTCTCCACCTAGGGGCCTACTGCAGGTGGGACTCAGGGGTCATTATCACCCTTTCTTCATTGCTAGCCCAAGAGGGGAATCTTTGGAGGGAGGGGGTCATGACATTCTCTGACACAAATTAAGATCTTTTTGAGTGAATATATACTTTATGATTTATCATTGGTATATATATCACATATTTCAACATAAATGTAATTCCTCCATATCTTTAATTAAAAACTTACAGTAGGTAACTCCAAATATTGAGTTCAGTAATTTTTCTTATAAACCTTCAATTGTAGCGATGCATAAGCTGTAAGCATATCTTTTTGCATGAGAACACATCACAATCCTTTATTCAATGCATTACTATATATTGAGAACCCTTATAAATTATAGGTTAGTGTAGGAATTGGTACACTGTCTATACTTCTCTTCATCTCCTTAAAACTTTCCTCATATTCATATGTTGAAAGGAACTTGGCTCCCTTATGAGTTAATTTGGTGGATGGGTTAGATATCCATGATAAATTCTCAAAAAAGGATCAATAATATCCATCCAAACTTAGAAAACTATGAATCTTAGTAATTGTTGTTAGTCCGGGCCATTTCTCAATAACTTTTATCTTCAAAGGATCCTCATATATACTATCGCCTGAGATTATATGACCCAAAAATAAAACTTTTTTATAACCAAAATCCACACTTGGTAAAATTTTCATACAACTTATTCTTCATTAGGATATTTAATAAAATCCTCAAGTGATCCTAATTATCTTTCTTTATATTTTAATAAATATTAATAGCATCTATAAATACTACCAAAAAATGATCAAGACAATATCTAAAGTATCTATTCATTAAATCCATGAAGATAGCAGGGGAATTTTTAAGGCCAAATGGAATCTATATAAATTAATAGTGTCTATACCTTGTATAGAAGGTTGTATTTGGTATATATCCACCTTAAACCTCAAATTATTGTACCTATATTGAAGATCAATATTGGAAATTTATTGATATTCTCATAATTATTCAAAAAAATCATGAATACGAGGTAGTGGATACTTGTTCTCTATAGCGATTTTGTTAAGTTCTAGATAATCAAAGAAGAGTCACATTGATCCATATTTCTTCTTAAAAAAATGAACCAGTTCACCCCAAATAAACACAATTAGCCGAATAAATTCCATATCAATATTCTCTTGGAGTTTCTTCTTTAATTATTACATCTTAATTGAGGCCATTATATATAGAGTCTTTAAAATAGGTGTAGCACTATATACGAGTTCTATCGAAAAATCAACTACATGACTTGGAGGAATACTTGTAAGTTATTCTACAAATACATTATAAAACTCCTGAAAAATAAGTGTATCCTCAATATTGAGTTTCTTACCAACCATCTGAGATAGATAACCTTCATGGATATAAATTAATACCCACAAGATATAATTAATTTCCAATGTAAGTTCATATTCATCCTCGTATTGATAAACAATCATAATTTTATTTGGAATATGAAATGTAACTTGCCTTCCTTGTAAATTGATATGGAATATTTATAAATAAATCCAATCCATTCATAGAATCAAATCAAATTACACTAAAGGGAGAATCACAAGATTGGTAGGAATTAATTTCCCACAAACATTAATTAGAGAGGAACTATAGAGTTGAGATGCGAGCATCGTACCATTAAGAGTTTTCATCGCTAACAAAATATCTAATCGTTGAGGTGGTAATAGAACACACTTTTCACATTAAATTGATATAAGGGGTGGGGGGTGTGGGGGGGGGGGGGTAGATCCAGAATAAAATATGACATTATCTATTTGAGAGTGGATGATAAGTGTACCATTCACTAAATTATTCTCATAACCCACTTTGACAATCACGATCGCATGATATTTCAATTTGTCTTTGTTGTTAAGGGGTTTATAACACCGATAATCATTATAAACCTTCAAACTCATGTAATGGTGGGAATAACTCCCATACTCCTTGAACTTGAAGCATTGGAGTGTGGGTGGTGCATTAATTGGAGCTTTCTTCTTCTCTAGTGTATTAATTGGCCAATTCATAACCTTTTGACATCTATGGGCTTTACAGGCCTCATTTCCACATTTAAATCACCTCATAATTCCTTTCAATAAATCCACTTGATATTTATTCCCATATTTCTAGCATGTCAATGACTATAATTTCATTCCACTATGTGATTTATTCAAGTTCTCATGAGATTTGATCTTCGTTTTCTTATCAAATCCATGGGAAAAGTTGGAACCTTAAATTTATATCTTTACCTTGAGTTAACATCGAATGATTTATTCATAGTTATTAAATTACATTATATATAATTCCTTTTAGAGGATTGGTTTTAAGCCACTAATGAATAAAATAAATTTTCTTTTAGTGCTAATGATTAAATCAGAAACATACCTTTCAAGTATTGTAATAGTTTTTCAAAATAACCAATATATTCACACTTCTTTTTCTTATTCTCACAGAATTCCTTATCTATATTTTTATATAGAATATGAGGGAAGTACTTACTAAAAAAATAACCTCTTAAAGTCATCCCATTCTATAGAGTCATTTTTTTCTTCTTGTATAATATTATTAATAAGGTTCCACCATTGATCTGCTTTACCTTCCAGATGTTAAATGGATATGAAAACCTTTTTATGTTCTTATCACTGGAGAATAGAAAATATCTTCTCGATGGTTTTGATCCACCACTCATCCACTTTTGGATCATAATAAGCACTGAAATAAGGTGGATATTGCATCATAAAAATACTAAACATTACATCATTACCTTATTTGATCATTTGGAATCTCATCATGATTCATGTACTGAGGAAGTTGCACAAGTATAATAAAAATATTCTTCATTCCAGATCCCCCAACATTTGGTTTCCCAGGTGGAAAATCATTGAATTTATATTAAATTAATCTTTAACATGATGTATTCTGGTTCTAAAAATTGACTAAAACTAAAAAGAATATTGATAGAAGTAATAATATTACTGGTAAACCACATAATCATTAAAAAATTATAGGATGTCTAAATCATGACACCTTATTTTCATCCCATGACACCTTTTTTTTAACCATGGTCACCCATGGTCATCATTTATTCAAATACTTCATAATGGTGTGTAAAGAAAATGTGAATTATCTAAGAATATTTCTTAGGATTGTCAAACTAGGTGCATAGTAAGTGTACACTAACAATGCACCAAGATGACTGTTGAGATATAATCAACTGACTCTTTTCTGGGTTATTACCCTTAGATGAATCTGTGCTAAAACCATATCCACTTTTAGTATCTATAAAGGGTTGTATTTCTAAGAAAACCACATAATAAATTTCTTTCCAAAACTTTAGGATGTTATCATATAATTATACTTATCCATAAGGTTTTTAACAAAGTTTTATAACCCTAATATCCAAATATTGACTAAACCCTATGATGATAACAATTATAATGACCCAAAATTTTCATACATAAATATTACATATTTTAAAATGGATATTCAATACATTTCACAAACACACACCCAATGAATATTAATGTTTAGTTTATTTAGAGATTAGATACAAAATAATCTTATTTGATGAAATAAATTCAACATATCCCCTAAATATCTTTCCACTTAATACTCTTCATAGAAAAATTATACTAAAAACCTTTATTTATAACTTGGGTAAAGGAATAATAAGAAAGGGTGAGATCAAATTCCCAGTAAGGGTAAAAATGAGAGATATCAATCGATAACCATATATAATCATAAGATAAGTATAAGGGTGTGGTATCATGACCATAACTTACAAAGTTTATGCCCAATCTTTTAAAGACCATAAACTTGAGTCATGGTTTAAAGTTTTATCATTACAAAAGACATGAATAATAAGAGTGAGAAATCATCATAAATCAATCACAAACCATAATTTCATGTCATAAAATTTTGGAACCATCATAAGTATATAAAAAATTTTGTATGTAAAGGTTAACTACCAATACAATGAAATCAAAACAAATCAGTCATCAACACTTATTTTCTATAGTGGATCAAGCACATCGATTTGTTTCCCATACCGAATAAAGAATGTTAATTTTTGTTACCATAGAAGATTAAGAACATCAAATTTTTCCCATAATAGATCAAGAAAATATACTTATTTCCCATAGTAGATCAATAAATTGGATATATTTCCCATAGAGGATGAATCACATTGACCTGTTTCCCATAACAAATCAAGCACATTGACTTGTTTCCCATAATTTTATCCCGAGACACAAAACATTACCCAATGAATTAGAGGGATGTATAATTCTATGACCACCCATCACATAATGAAAACCATAAATATGTGTGTCACAATATCATAATATATTCATTATATCATCATATCTTAACCCATGCAAAGAAAATGAGTTTTCTTAAATATTTTATAAGTTCATCATAACATAACCCGTGGAAAATAAATGTGTTTCATAAAAATTTCATAATAATAATCATAAAACATAAATATAAAAAATAATAATGGTATTATTGTATCATATCCATATTTAATCTTAATTAACATAAAATGACAACATAATAGATGAAAATTTCTATAAAATATTATTAGAGTATTTCTTGAGGAAAATTTACTTTTTTTACTTTGAAATCACTTCTTTGAAATATAAAAGTTTCCAAAATATTATAAAAAACAATTTATTTAAAAATAACCTTGGAATATTATAAAATAATATTTATATAATTTATCATTAATTATGTTTATAAATTCTATTCGTGCCGTATAAGTTAAAATAAATCATTCCTTTTGCATTATTTGTAGAAAGTTAAAAAGTACCTCATTTAGAAAATGACCAGAAGATTTTTTTTAAACCAATTTGAAAAAACTTATACATGATAAAAAATTACTTTAAACAATAATTAGAGAATTTTATTAACATTCTTGAAAACGTTTTTAGATAATATGCACATGTAAGAGAAAAATGCCAGACTGAATAGTAAAACATAGTCAATTTTTCTTAAAAACATTATTTTGGTATCTTGAGATCATAAAATGAGGAAAAAGGTAGGAAAATATGTATTCTATAAAAATAACCATATGAGAATAAAAACTAAATGGTCTTATTAAATAAGGATCATAAAATTTCCTCAATTGAAGTTAAATAATAATCAATCCTGATTAAAATAGGATTGAAACACAAATCCCTTACCTTGAGATCGACTTGCTTCGAATGTTATTTAAACTACTGTATAGTAAATTTAAATTTATTATAATTCTATACCAGAATCATGTAAATTCTTATTATATCACATATATTAATTACATACATATATGTTTATATTTACCCATAAAGGTAGAGATAGAAAAATGAATTACACCATTCATGGAGACGGTAGGCCATACATACACATGAACAATATTTTAATTTTTTGATGGATGTAAAAAAATAAAGGTAAATAATAATTGAACTATATGGAATCATTATAATATCATATAAATCATACATATTCATCAATTCGATCATTATTACAATCCATGTAAAATAGAAATGAAAAAAAACATCTCTTCATGGAGGTGGCAATCTACACACATGCCCGAGTGATATTAACATTTCTAAATGGATTAGAACTTAAGAATGTAGATATGATATTATAACTCTAGAAGGATAATTACTTTATAAACACTATATATAAACATTAAACTCATAATAATATTTATCTATAAATGTTGGTGATAAAAAATGAATTGTATCACTACATGGATATGGTAAGTCGTATGTACACATGAGCTATTTTTTCACTCTACATTTGATAGGAAAAGGGTGTATAATGGAAGTTTAATAATCATAATAAAATTTAATATATATTTGATACTAAATTTTTTATTTTATGATAAATAACATTGATTTATAGTTGGGGAAAGAAGAATTAAAAATAAGGTGATCGGTTAAGGTGATTACCTTTTCTTTGAATGAACTCCTTTGAATACCATCTTAACCGTAGGGTTGGTATTTTGGGGAGACCAGAACCTCTATAAAATGAATAGATAAGTCTATAAGATAATTGGATAGGGTTTTGTTGATTTATAATCCTCAAAGTGGTGTGAATAAGAGAAAGGCGGGGTTGTCCTTTATAAGGGAGGAAGAGGACACACAAAGAATTTATTAAAATATTAAAATATAATAAAGTTATTCTCAAGAAAAATGTTTCCAAATATACTTTAATTAAAATAAAAATATTATAGGGTTTAAAGTACATCATAAAATAAAATTTATACAGATTTTTTTATATTTTATACTCTATCTTTTTGATTAATTCCTTCGTTAATTATTTTTGACCTTAACCGCTATAACAACTATTTCAACCTTTAATAAGTAAGAATATTTCAAAAAAATGGAAAAATGACTTATTAATGGACCTTGGTTGATATTTTAAATTTTATTCCATTCAATTTTTTGAAGATAATATTTTTAGGAATTTTAAATCATTTAATAAAATATTATTTATTATAAAATATCATTAATGTCACTTTTGGATCGATTCATTTAATTTGACATTAAATACACCAATAAATAGATTAAATTAAAATATAATATTTTCAAACATCCCTAATATATCATATTTATATAAACAATTCTTGGAACACTATAACTCACTCAAATTATATTAATTTTAATATTTTTAATATCATTTATTTTACTTTTCTCTTAATAGAAGAAATACCATGTTAACGTTGTGTAAGAATTTAAGGTAATGATATAATTAATAAAAATTATAAATTAATCTTCATCATGAAAAAAATTTCAAAATCAACTTATATATTAGTTTAAAACTTACTTTCTTCTCTATGTTTACACATAAAAGATATTTAAAAGTAAGAGAGTGAAATTTTGTATTTTTATTTTCTTTAAATATTATATTGGTTATTTTCAAGGACAAGTGTCCCTAATAAAATTAAATTTTTAGCCTAAGGTGATAAGGGTTTAATTAAATTTATATAATATGAATTAATAAAAAATATGGTAACCTTAATAGTTAGTTTAACCTGATTTACCCTTTATTGAGGTGATAAATTTCACTGTGGTTACTACTCATAATGCCTAAAATTAAAAGGGACCTATTTACCAAATTTGGATCTCCAAATTTTAAATATGTAATATATTTTTTTAAATTCAGTTTCTATAAGTGGAAGAAATAAATTTTAAAATATGTGAACAAAACACGAGGTAAACCGCTTTAAAAAAATACATTTTTAAACATAACACTAGATTTATTCTTATCCCATCCCTAGAAAAAATATCAGATAAAAGTTAAAACATTTGATTGAATATATAATATTTAAATTTTATTAAAATCATTCAACAAGAGTGATCAATTTAATTTATTAAGGTAAAAAATATATTATGCGCTTAAAAATAGTTTTTCAGAAAAACGTCTCCTTTATTTTCAAATGATTTTTATTCTCATTTATTATTAATTAGTAACCAATTAATTAATTTTATACATGTGTAAACCATACATTTTAATAATTTAGTTAGTTCTATTTATACATGCCAATATAATGTCTAGGTGATAATAATGACATTAAATAATAATATTTTAATAGTATATCATGGTTCATTTGAACTCGCCGTTGCATGTAACACTAGGTATCAAAGAAATAAAATTTATATAGAGAAATATATTGTAAAATTTGAGGGTGTTACATTACCTTTTTAGGACCCAAATATGATAGCTTGGTATTCCATGGATTATCTCCCTTGGAACTAATGATGGTTTATAATAAGGGATACTTGTGATGATTATGATCAAATTCTTATACCTACTATTATGGGATGAATAGGACACCTAGGATCCAATGATTATACCTAATATGATGGATTCCTAGGATACTCCCAAGGATCAAATAAGAGTATTTTATATCTATTAGGATTCCTAGGGTACTCCCTAGGATGCAATATTTTTATACATGGAGGTATGTTGACGAGATATAGAGGTTGGACATTCATCCCTCTGAGGACACACAACATGCTCAAAGATACACCGACACTAGTTGAAGCAGGTATAGTTAATTTCGGATTCCATGTTTTAACATATAGACTGAATTCCACTATTTTATTTATGCTTATACACTGTCCTTATTTTATTATTCAGATCCTATCACATGTGTATACATGCATTTATGGGTAATTAATGATACCACAATGGTGGTAGCTTACTGAGTTTTACTCAAAGACAACTCAGGAATCCATGGTAATTTGAAACCCTAGGAGGTTCACTATTTATAGGTTTAGTTGGGGTGGATTTCAAGGGTCACATGACCAAACAAGTTGGATCAGATGGATTCTGGAGGGTTAGGTTTCATTATATCTATTAAGTGAGTTGGTTTGAAGTCCAACCATTAATTTTTATTTTTGTTTATCATGTGTAATAGCCAGTTTGTCACTATTTTATTTATATATAGATGATTCAATGTTTTTATTCTTCTACTCTATTTATCTACTACATCGTATAGATATATTTAATTCTCTCTATTGAATTTATTAAGAGCTTGCGGGGATCCCTATTTTATGTATACAGGTCTTTGGGATGTCTGTTACATGGACAAGTCATGCTGAAATTTTGGAAGATTTGAGCATGACCCTTAGTATTTAAATTAGAGGCTGCAGTCTTCCCATGACTATTTTAAGACCTCAATATTGGTCTCTATCATCTTGCATTTGGGGAGGTATGCCTAGGGTCTTGTTGATTCCCTTTGTCGGAATCGTTACATCATCCCAGGCCAGGGTGTTATGACATAAATGCCTTGCCTTACGATATGTATACAATCATACATTACAATTGTCCCTAAGCAGTATCATGGAATCAGTTTTCGTGACTAATAATTTACCATCAATTATAAAATACAGTATTCATAATTTTCATATACAAAACATTTTTTAGCATAAAAATATTATTCTTTGATTTGGGTATATCATACCATACGATATAATATTTATATTTTCGTGACCCCTTCCTCCTAAACACCATAATGAGGGGTGAGAGATGATGACCCCCTCGAGTCCTGGCTTCAGTAAGCCCCGAGTTGTCTACTAACACCGAGGGTATAACAATATCATGTATGGGTGACATTTCTCTATATAATATAAATAGGATCCGAAGATAATATGAATCAACCACAATCAACTCCATGACATATATATAAGAAAAAAACCATCACAAAATGCATGTGTAAAAAAATTGACACAGATAAAGGTATCCAAAGTAAATACCAAAAAACAAAGTTAAAATAGTGACACAATAACTATCTAAATGTCTGAGCTAGTAATACCCAACACGGTCCATGAATTCTTCCTGGAAACATGAAAAACGTTTTACATATATAGGGTAATCATATTGGTATACTCAGTAGGGAAACCAAAATCTACCATGCACATGTGAAAAGAGAATACTAATGAACCCATGAGAAAAAAGGATAACCAAACATCTCCTATACAAGTATACAAACCAAAAACCCAACCTCACCAAGGATCACTCACCAAAAAACACATCCAAGTATAATAATACAACTTGAATAATATTGAAGATAGGGTACACCACACAACTTTCCCACTGATTTTCCATTCTCACACCCTAACTTTGTATGTCTTGGTGCTCCCACCTCTTTAAAATAACATAACATCAAATAAAATCACATCAAATCTCTATAGTTTCACTTTTGGATTCTAGGCATCAAAACCCATGCATGTTTCCAACACCTAGAAGAGGGACCGAGGAAGATCAGGTATCTAGTCATCCATCCTAGTACTGAGATGTTAGAAAAAACACCCCCAAAACATTTGGTGTCAACTCATAATGCTTGATGTGGGTGGATAATGTATATAAATAATAAAGAATATATATGGTATATAAAAATAGATTTATATCACACAATCCCCATACTATAGGTTCACAATGAAGGCATAAAACATATCATAACTTTCCGTCACTTTGCTACTTCCTCTAAATGCATAAATACTCCAAAACAAGCCATGAGGCACAAACCATTTTCAATTAAAACCAATTTCTAGATTATCCATTATCAACAAATTTCAATTAAAATAATCACTTTATTTCAAATTTCCATACCATTAGTTATTATATAAAAAATAAAATTTTTAAACCACACAAACCTTCATCAAATAGTTCATTAAACATTCACATTTAATATTGTTATCATTTATTTAATTCCATTTCTACTAGGAAAACTAGTGTAACCAACCACCATCACAACCTCTGTCTACAGCCGCACTAGCACTACCATCGTAACCCCACTGCACAACCAGCACACTACTACCATCGCAACCCCACTACACAACCACACCACAACCACACCACAACCACACCATAACCACAATCACAACTCTTTGCATATCACATCCATGGTCCCTGCACCCATCACAATAAATTCACCTCCCATGAATCACATCATAAAATCCAAGCCACAACACACAACCATATCTACAAAAATATCATAACACATACCACAAAATTTTCTAGATTAAGCATAGGTTCCTTAATTAAATTACAATTAATCATTATTGGGTGTTATCAAAGAATCCATATGATCCTAAGGAATCCTTTTTATTAACCGAATATATGTGCTTAACCGATTATTTACAGTGGTGTCACAACAAAATACAAGACATGGGCCTCACAATATATAATAAAACCACAAAAATAGGTGATACCAACATCCATGATATTTAGTGTTATAACAAACATAAATAATCTCAGTATCATAATATGAAAAGATATAAAATCATGAAAAGTATCCCCCCACCCCATTCTGTTTCATTTAAACTGGTTAATTATTTTTGTTAAGATGGATACAACAATCTTCTCAAAAGATAAAAAGAGTAACCCATCCCCAAATTATACACATAAAAAAGAAATGAAGTAATTTCTATCTGGAAGAAAGAAGCTTTATACAAACTCACTACACCAAAAATGGGTGGTGCACATACAAGAGAAAAATGACTATATGGATAACTCAAACCAACTCTAGAAAAAAGGGCTCCATGAATCTAAGGGAACAATACTTCAGAACATCTTGTCTTAGGAGAAAAAAATCTCAGAAAGATCATATGAAGGATCTTTCCTTTAGAAGGATTAGATCCAAAACTAGCAGAATTTTCTATGGCTTAGTTTAGCATTAAATGTAGGTATCATCAAAACTACACATTTTAATAATTTAAAAGGTCTCTAAAATTTTCAAATTGAAGATATGATTAATATTCTTTTAAATAGATTTAAAAACCATTAATTAAGGCATTAAACCCATTTTTACCCATAAAATATGTTAACATGGAAAATCTATAAATTTTGGAAAAACTTGAAACGTTGTTCACTACCACCACCAGGGAGTCACCACCAGTGAGTCACCACTAGTTAGTCACTTTCAAGGAGTCACCACTATCGAGTCACCACTAGCGAGTCACCAACAGTGAGTCACCACTAGGAAGTAACCGCTAGCGAGTCACCATTAGGGATTCACTACCTTCGATTCACCATCATGTAGTCACCAACAGTGAGTCACTTCCGGGGATTCACTACTAGTGAGTCACCTCTAGGGATTTACCACAAGAGAGTCACCGCTAGTGAGTCATCGCTAGTGAGTCACCACTAGGGAGTCACTACTAGAGATTCACCCTGAGGGAGTCACTACCTGCGAGTCACCCCATGAAATGATCTATTTCTAGAATGAATAAATTCTATAATGAATCACCACTAGAATGAATCACTACTAGAAATGAACTACCACTAGAATGACTCACTTCCAGAATTAGTCACTTCCAAAAATGACCCACCGCCAGAATGAATCACTATTATAATGACTCACCACCAAGAATGACTCACCTCCACAAATGAAATTCCACTATTTGTATCCTCAAAACACCCAGAAATTCCCCCATACTCCTCAATCATCATATTTTCCACGAAGCAATGGGTAGAAGGTCCAATATTTTACTCAGATACCTCTCAAACTATTATCACCCTCAATAATTCTAAAACAAACTAGATGGTAGGATAGATGTGGTCTGAACAACCATCCCTTGAGATACCTCTAAAATATTTAATTACTTCTAAAATACACCACCAACTAAATATACTAACCCAAAATCCAACAAAAAATGATCAAAATGTACTTCCCTAAACAAAGTAATCAGATAATTCCATCCTACATGTAAAGATACTATCTGCTCTAGGTGGAAATGACTCACCCACCTATGTTTAATCATATATTTGTATAATGTTTCAAGATTAGAAATTATGTATTCCCTTTTTCACATGTCAGAATCTTGTCAAACATCACATGACCCACATCACATAAATGAGAAAAACATATCTTGTAAGACACCATGGTCCAAACATCACACCATAAAGAAAAATAGAGAAAGTAAAAACTCAAAACAACTCAAGGTACTCAGAACGTATTAGTATATAATGATCCTATGTACTATCCTATAGTACAATATTCATCCAAAAAACATGAACCAAGAGAATGGACCATCCTTGTTGCACCTTATCTCAATGATATTGGATCTCCATTGACTGCTCCAAGAATGTTGCATCATACTCAATATATCCCTATCCCCAATCAATGACATTTAATTATGAAGATACAGATGGAGCTGAGAGATATGGAAGACATCATTGATCCAGTCCAATTGAGGTAGAAGTTCCAACTAATAAGCCACCTTTCCAGTATAACCTAACACCCCAAAGGCCCCAACAAATCATGGAGAGAGATTACTACCCTTTCCAAACCTCCACTTCCTACATCGAGGGGAAAACTTCAAGAAATCATGGTCCCTATCCTTGAACTCCAAAGGACTCCTCATATGATTAGAATAATATTTTTTCTAGTTCTGTGCTATTTTTTCCTCTCTTTAACCAATTGAAACTTTTCAGTCGTGCTTTTCACCCCATTGGGTCTAGGAACTATTGACTCCCCAACCTCAGACCAACACAATGTAGAATGACATGGAAGTTTGTACAAAGACTCAAAAGGGTCCATGTCAATGTATGAGTGATAGATATTATTATAAGAAAACTCAACCAAAGGAAAGTGTTTTTAGAAAAAACCATCGAAGTACATGACACATGCTCGCAAAATGTCCTACAACGTCTGGAAATTATGCTCTATTTTCCCACCTGTCTAAGTGTGGAAGGTAGTTTTGATGTGTAACAGAGTGCCAAAATCATTCTGAAATACCCTATAGAATCGAGAGGTAAAACATTCATCCTTATCGAGACAATAGACCTCAAAACTTTGTATAGAATCACCGTGTCATCAACATACCTATTTTCCAAAACATCTATTATACCTAACTCTTTGAATGGTAGGAAGTGAGATGATTTTTTCAACTAATCCACAATTACCCAGATAACATCACAAACCCCCTGATCTTAGGGAAACCCTATGATGAAATCCATTAATATGTCATCCAATTTCCACTCAGGAACATCTAAGGGATGCAACAAACCTCTAGGAATATGATGATCAACCATTACCTACCAGAAAACCATACATCTATCCACAAACTCTACCACTACTCATTTCATCCTAGGACACCAAAAATATTCCCTCAAGACATGGTACATCTTAGAAACTCCAAGGTGTACCACTAAAGGTGAGTAATGAAACTCACAATGGAATCACTCATGAATCTCTATTGAAACAAAAAACCTTACATGAAACATATTATGATTATTTCCATCTTCTAACCATCCCATAAGTGCATCACCATGACCAAAACTATCACAAATCACCTCCACCTATGAGTCTCCCCAATTAGACTCCTCCACCTACCAGATTAAAGAAGACTATACCATCATCTTAAATAAGAAACCTCCTCCATCAACCACTCTCGAATCTATTTACATGGCTGCTAACGCCTCCATCAACTTCTAAGTATCCATAGACCCCATTAAAATATTCTTATATGTGTTTTTACTCAAATCATTGGCCACAAAATTCCTCTTTTTTAGGTGTAAGAGATCTCAAAATCATAGTCCTGAAGAAACTTCATCCACCTATGCTATCACAGATTAATATCACACTGGGAAAATACAAATACGAAATTCTTGTGATCCATGAAGACCACAAGGCACTCCCCAATGAGATAATTTCACCAAAGCTTCAGTGAGGACAAAATTACAGCTATCTCAACATCATTGGTGGTATAGTTACACTCATGATGCCATAATTTCCTATTCCCAAAATAGCTCACTTACTTGTATTTCATCAAGATTCATGACAAGACTAGGCATGATGGGTCCTAGAAAACCTCGAACCACACATTATCCTCTAGAAACTGAAGCATTGAATCACTGACTAAATTCCCATTCATGTAGTTGAATAATACCTGACACTGATCATTATAGATAAAATATTGGTCCTTCCCTGTCAACGATATCAATGGGGCTATAACATGAGAGAAATCAGGCACATACCTCTGATAAAAGCTTTCAAGACCAAGGAAGCTATGAACCTCTGCCATGTTCTTGGGTGAATCCTAAGAAACATCTACCGAAAAATTCGACGGTCCACTAGAACACCCTACTAAGACACCACATTTCTGAGGAAATGCACCTCTCATATCCAAAACTTACACTTATAAAACATTACATAGATATGGTGGTGATTAATAACCTATAAAATAATTATAAGGCGCTTGTGATGATCCTCATATTACCTTGAATAGATTAGTATTATGTCAATGAACAAACTAAAAAAAGGTATAGGATTTAGTGTTCATGATCCTTATGAGCACAAATGGTGCATTAGTGACATTGAAAGGCTTAACCATGAACTCAAAGTTCCCATAGCCACATCTGAAGGTAGTCTTATGGATATCCCCATTCTTCACCCTTAACTAGGGATATTTAGACTGTAGATTGATCTTGGAGAACCAACTAGCTACCCTAAATTAGTCAAAATGATCATCGATCCTCATAAGAGGATATAAATTATTTATTGTCACCTGGTTCACCCTACGATAGTCTATGCACAACCTCTGACTACCGTCCACCTTTATAGAAAATAGTATTGGATCCCCCCATAGAGACATAATGGGCTGGATAAATCCCTTATACATCAAAACATCAATCTGAATCCTCAAATACCAAAACATAGAAGGCTCCATATGATAGGGATCCATTGAAATTAAAGAAGTACAAGGTTGAAATTATATCCCAAACTCAACGTCGTGTTGAGGTGGTAGTGTCACAATCTACTTGGGGAAAATATCAAGGAACAACCTGAAAACCTTGAGAGCCTCCTCTTTCCATATATCTAATGATTCCATAAACCACTTATCCTCCAAGTAAATAAGGGCCTCCAAACACCAACTGCCTACTTAGAAACCCATCTCACTAACAAAAATCACAATTTGGCCATCTGCATATAAGAAAAAGACTCTCATCTAGAAGTAGTTGATAATAAAACAGATAGAATAAAACCAATAGATACTGATAATTACATTATATGTATGCATCTGAAGTAAGAAAATACCCATACATGCTTAGTGCTATGCCATCATTAGCGCACATCCTCAACATGCATCAAACAAGTTGGTCTGGACTTTGACTAGAATAGTCAACACCAAAGACATGTGAACACTCTCTATGTATAGTCCCAAAGTGTATACATGAGTAGGTGAAAAAAGGGGATGTGAAGCTTCCAAATCAAAAAAGTCACAAAAAAGGCTACACAATAAATTTAGAGTACCTCAAATGATCTCTAGCCCCTCGGGTGTTACTGCCTCCACTTCCTGTAACTGACCATGCCCATCTCCTCTGCCTCTATGATAAAGGCCATCTCCATGACCATGATTGGTTAAAGGTCCCTCAGGATGAGGTACATCTCCAGGACGACCTCCGCCTACCACATATGTTCTTAGTGGAGCATAATCTTGCTTCCATTGTTGCTGGAACAACCTCATTGGTAACTATTAATAAGGATGGCGCAGAACCTATCTACTTATACCAAACTGAGATTGAGCATCCACCATGAACTTATCCTGATGATTTCCGTGAACCCCATATATGAAACACACTGGTCTAATGTACCCAGGAATAGTACAAAAACCACTGGTCCTGTATGGTTGGAAGAGAAGCTCCTGGGGTCGAATCCCTGCTAATTGAAACCTCGAAGACCCTGGCGTCTAATACCTACCACTGACAACTCTACTCCTTGAGGAACCATAATGTTTACCCTATTATAGTAATCATCCACATGAGTGCATCTGCTCGATCATATCTAACTTATTTTAAACTTACATATACTTTGGAAATTTAAAAGGAGCAACATGATACTGAATCGAAGGACGAAGTACATCCTCAAGACAACTCACTCGGGACTCCTCATATGGGAAAAGATCTAAGGAAAAATTTATAAGGTAATTGAACTATCCCAAGATCCCGTACAAATTTAATCCCAAGATTAAGGGATATTTTCTCCCACCTCTTCATAACCTTCATGGTCAATGAAATGAACTCTACTCAAAACTCATTCTAAAAATCTACCCATGAAATATCTACCTCCTTCCAATCACTAAGGTATAACATCCTTCCCTGACTCTTAGCTCCTCATATATGAATAACTATGAAGGGGACACAATACTTCATTGGGGGCTAGATAAAACTAAAAATGATCACCTATTCCTCTAACCATATCTCTTTATCCACATTAGAAACGATTACCTCATACTTTTCTAATGCCTACCACTAGAAGGCTTTCTTCTGCCACTATTCATCATCCCCAAATATATCAGCCCTCCGACGATCAAATTTATTATCCTACTGAACATCCACAGGCTTGTCCACATTAGGATTATAACCATGAAGAATAGATGAAAGATAAACAAAGATTTCATAATCCCAGTAGAATGAGATTTTATTAACATTCATTTTTAAATCATATTATTCATTATAACCTTCCAAAAATAGCCTAATTCAAATAGAAACACAATTCATCATGATGAATTTACCTATCCTATGTATCTGACCTATAAGAAGGTCCACCTCACTTGGTCGTTCAATTATCTTAGAGTCTGTTCACTAGATCACATTGGACCCTAAAATCCCATGTCTTAGCAGGTCTCCCTGGCTTATGTCATATACCAAGGTCAACTAGAACTGTTTCCATAACAACCCTTGAAATCATGACTATGATTAGCTATAAACTCCATACTATCTCTCAACCAAAATCTCTAATAAAACTCTATCATAACCTCCTCCCTTCAAAGACACCCTAATGAGGGTAGAGAGAGATGATGACCTCCGAGTCCAACCTCCAGTAGGCCCCGAGTTGGTGACTAGCACAAAGAGTATAAAAATATCTTGTATCGGAAGAATTAACCGCAGTAATATAAATAGGATTAGGAGATAAGATGAATCAAACAAAATTAAATCCATGACATCTATAAGAAAACCAAAAAAACCATCTTCTAATGAATGTGTTAATAAAGTTGATATAAATAAAGCTATCCAAAGTAAATACCCAAAAAAAGGTAAAGGAGTGCCATAATAATTGTCTAATGGTCCGAGCTAGTAATGTCCAACATGATCTATGAAGTCCTCCTAGAAACCTGAAAATAATTTTATATACATTGGGGGAGAATATAAGAATTCTCAGTAGGAAAAACAAAGTCTTTGTAAACATGTGAAAAGACTGTACCAATGCACTCATGAGAAAACAAGAGAACAAAAAAGAACCTATACAAGTATACTAACCAAAACCCTAACCTCACCAAGGCTCACTCACTAAATAAATCATGCAAGTATAATAATATAATATGAAGCTTATCGTTGATAGGGTACCCCACACTTATTTCTCACTAATGTTCTGCTCTGACACTCCAACATAGTACATAGTAACACTCCCACCTCTTTTGAATAACATAAGATCACATCAAATATAGACTATAGCACTTTTGACTTCTGGCTATCACAACCTATGCATGTCTCAAATTCCTGGAAGAGGGAGAAGGGAAGAGTTGGTAGCCATCCATCCATCCTTTCATTGAGATGTTAGAACCCCCCCCCCCCAAAAAAAAAAACATTTAGTGTCTGTACATGGTGCTCGATGTGGGTGAGAAACATATAGAAATCAAAAAATATATATATTTTTTATACATATATATTTACATCACAAAAATATAATCCATTTTTTTACAACCAAGTCATAAAACATCTCATTACTTTCCCTAACTTTGTTGATGCCTATAAATGCATAAAAACCCCACAACAAACCTTGATACAAATACAATTTTCAATTAAATCCAATTTCTAGATTATTCTCTATCAACCAATTTCAATTGAAACTATCAAATTATTTTATTTTTTTATCCCATTTGTTATTATATAAACCTTAACCTTTTTAAACCACATGGTCTTTTATAAAATTTTCTTTTAAACATTCCCATTTAATGCAGTTATCATGTATTTAATTTCATTACTAATCAGGAAACTAGTGTAACCAACCACCATCACAACCCCATTGCACAACCACACTACCACTACTGTTACAACCCCACTACACAACTACACCACAACTACCATCGTAGGTTCATTGCACAACCACACCACAACCATCATCACAACGATGCTTCATATCACATCCACCACCCCCACACCCATCACAATAAAGCCACCTTCCATGAATCACATCATCACAACCATGCCACAACACACAGTCATATTCACAAACATATCATAGAACATACCAATTTTTTTTCCAGATTAGGAATAGGGGATTTCATTCAATTCCAATCCATTATTTTAGGGTGTCATCACATAACCCAGAAGATCCTAGTGAATACTTTTCCTTAATTAAATATACATAGTTAACCTTTTTTTAACGTGGTGTCATAAAAACACAAGCAATTTGCGCATCACAACATTTAAGAAAACGAAAAAAATAAGGGATACCAACATCCATGGAATTAAATGTTATAACAAACAAATATAATCTCAATTTCCTGATATCAAAAGATATAAAATCATGTGAAGAATTACCCTACCCCTTTCCATTTCATTTAAATCGATAAATTTTCTTTGTTAAGCTAGATGGAACTATCTTCGCCAGAGATAACAAGAGTAACACTTCACCACATGATACACATAAATAATAAATGAGGCAATTCTTACATAGAAGAAACAATCTTTACACAAACTCATTACACCAAAAATAGGGGTTGCACATACAGTAGAAAAATGCATATTGGGAGAACTCAGACCAATTATGGAAAAAAGTTCTTCCTGACTCCAAGGGAGAAATACATCATAAAATATCATATTAGGAGAACAAAATCTCATAAATATAGAAGGAAGAATCTTTCCTTTAGAAGGATTAAATCTAAAACTAACAGAATTTGATATGGTTTGGTTTACTTTTAGAGGAAGATCTAATCAAAACCATACATTTTAATCATTTAAAAGGTTTTTAAACTTTTTAAAAATTGAATATATGATTAATATCCTTTAAAATGGATTTAAAAACCATTAATTAAGTAATTAAACCCATTTTTTTTAAAAAAGGCATCAAAATGGAAAATCTATATTTTTTGAAAAAATATGGAAACACTATTCACTACCACTGCTAGTGAGTCACTACCAGCGAGTCACCACTAGGGATTCATCCCTAGTGAGTAAAAAACAGGGTGTCACCATGATTAAATCACCACTTTTGAGTCACCACCAGCGAGTCACTGCCATGGAGTCGTCACCTATGAGTAACCACCAGGGAGTCACCACCAGCGAGTCACCACTAAGGATTCACTGCCAGTGAGTCATCGTCAGGGAGTCACCCCCACTGAGTCACTGATTGGGAGTCACCACTAGAAAGTCACCACCTATAAATCACCACTAGGGAGTCACCACCAATGATTCACCACCAGAGAGTCACCTCCATCAAGTCACCATTAGAGACTCACAAAAAAAATGACCTACCGCCAGAATGACTCACCGATAGAGTGATTCACCACTAGAAATGACCTTCCACCAGAATGAATCAATACTAAAAATGAACTACCACCAGAATGACTCAATGATAGAATGAATCGCTGACATAAATGACCTAATGCCATAATGAATCACCACCATAAATGAACTATCACCCAAATTATACTATTCTCCTCAAAAACACTCTAGACATCCCCCCAGAAAAATCAATCATTAGATTTTCAAAAAAATGACGGGCAGGAAGGTCCAGGATGTTACATATATAATATATATTGGATTTAATTCATAAATCTCTCTTAATATCTCACTTAAACTAAAGCCTAAAAGACAACAATATTTCACCTTATATTATATCATATACAATTAATTATGAAACAATATCCAAACCTATTTTGGATATATTCCAAAATTATTTTTGGAATATATCATAAACTTCACCATTTATCACATTACATGTAATATCTTGTGAAAACACACCCTAAATTATTTTTGATTAATTATAAAACACTTTTAGAGTAGCTAGATGAGTCAAATTGAATCCCTATTCAGTCAACTATAAAGTATAACCCCATGGGCCTTTATATCATTGAACACAAATAAAAATCACTAGATCAATAAATATAATTAGACATAGGCCTATGGAAAAGAGTTATTTCTACTCAATCTATAAAAGGATCTTGAGTGATGTCCAAAAAAAAGTATATCTATACCGGTGTCCACCACCCACATATCATGTTACCATGAGTTCTCATACATTCCCTTTGTCCAATACATGGATTTATCATTGAATATAGAGTATTTCAATACCTTATAGGCACCTCATACATTCTCGATTCTCTAAGTATAGACTGACCTGGTCAATGAATACATCAAATGTTATTAACATGTATGGATGAGCACATAACATATTCCATGCATGAATAGATAATCACAAAATATGTACTATCTTGGTGCAACAACACACTCCCCAATATATCTCAATTGAGTAACCATATGAAATACATGTCATATGAGATCAAAAATACCATATTTTTTGATCTCTAACTGACAACATGATAAAAAACATACCCAACTAACCATTGATTTTCTAATCATCAATATCTTTTACAAGAAAGGTATTGTAACACACTGACCTGAACTGAACCATGTGTCCAAATTGTAGTGACACATGTCCTCATGCACACCTCCGTATATGCAATAGGCTTCTGACAAACAATTCGGGTGTAATTCAATCAATGGGGATTCTATACCTTCAGTATCATGTCATAAAAAAATGATAAATAAAAATAATATAATTAACAATTAGAGTTGTCATGAAGAAAGTAACATATGAAATACATGTAATATAATAATGAGTTATCACATAGTGTAAATTCAGTCTAAAGTATAAAAATAGTATATAAATAAATAAATAAAATATCTGGGTTCTTTGGAGTCCATCAAAGTCTTCTAATAGCTCTATGCTCCTCCACTCGTTCAAAATCCATATGCCCCTTTCCCAAGCTGAGATCTCTATGATGAAGTTTACATTCATATCAATATTTTTGTATAGGGTGTAAGTAAAAAAACCTAGCAGGACACCACTAATTAATCTTTAACATATATGAACAAGTATAATTGGTGTATTCAATGATAATAAAAATTGTGAAGGTAGGCATAACAACACACAATCACGTACCGAGCAATTGGGAACTAACCAAGCCACCACAAACCCCCAACTATACCATCTTCAAATCTATGTCATAATTATGATCAAGATATTATAAATGATAAGAACCTAGCTCAAGGTTTTTATCACGTCTCCCTTCATTCATAAGGTATCGAGTGAAGATTTAACTCAAAATCCATAGGGCATCAAGTTCACTAGCTACATAGAATCCATAAGGTATCAAGTTTCAGTACGTTCCTCAGAATCCTCATGGAATCGAGTTATTTATGGGATACAAATCTATTACTCTCTATCATTATAATTTTGACACATCATGTCCACTCCCCCTTTAAGGGGTTATCATACCATAATGATCTTGTGTACCTAACACCAAACCTCAAAAGGCAATCCAATACACAACAAGGTATAACATGATAAAAAATATAGCATGTCATCATGAGAAAAATAGTATCATCACAAACATCATGTGAAACAACATCAAGCATGAAAATAATACACTTTAACAAATATCATTGAACAAGGATCATATAGGGGGAAAATATAAACACACAAAACCACAAGTAATCACCAAAAATATATAGAAACTACCATAATAAATAAATAATTATGTGTGAAGAACCAGACTAAAGTAACCTAGATACAATGTGTTTTTATTATATTAGAAGTTTATATAAGTAATCACATCCCAGTAGATCAAATAGTTTAGTACTCTTGAATAACCATATACACACATGATTCCCTTATTATATTGTAAATATAATATAAATAACAAAAAATTAATCCCAAATAATATATATTATTAATAATATCTTTCTTCATATCTTGGAGAAAAGAAAATAAATAAGGGGGAAATCTCAGATTCTCAGTAACAATTTTATACAATGGAATCTATCATGAATTAATAAGTAATAATCAATATGGGAAGGTAAATAATTGAAAACACATGTCATTTAATCTATAACTAAGTATATAATGTATCTATGGAAAATATCAATGTAGTAGTTTCATGGATAATAATAAATGAATTTTCAATGAATAAAACTATTAATATTGAACTTCTTGATTTCAGATTCCAAGACAATTTAAAACTATAGGAAGGTATTTACCAAAATCCTATTTAATTATGTCTTACTTATTTGTATCATGAGACCTATCGATGTATCAAGTTGTTATGTGATTATAATCCCTAACTATAACTACATGTCTAAAGCTTTCCTCACATATCAAATAATTGCTTTAGTTTATGAAAAACATGCCTTATCAACAAATATTTGTATTGAGTAAAGAATACATATTTTTAAATATTTCCCCATTCAATCAAATAACTTTCAAAGTAAAACTACATATATATAAATGATATATGATTTAAGTAAAAAGTATATCTATGATAAAAAATATTGATATTTAAGGGAAATTTAAGGTCAAATGTTAATAATAAATTGAATTTTTCAAGAGAAGGTCAAAAAACAAAAAATTAGCCAAGAATGTTAATGTCAATAATTTCCCTGAAAAAACTGATCATAACCCATATAGAGAAAGAATAAGGATTATATCATTCTAACATATCCATATTATAATATAATTAATATAATATATTGCTGTCATTGATGGATACAAATACCAAAAAAATTTCATTAAAATATTCTTGAGGAAAATACCCATTTAACTTTGAAATTAATTTTTTATAACTAAAAATTTATAAAATATTTGGAATTTTTTTTTCTGAAAGAACCTTATAAAAATGTATAGTAATCTTTCAATTAATTATTTTTTATGATGGTGATAAATTCTATTCATTCTGAGTACATCAAGGTAAAGATTAATTTCACATTTTTTTTAAAAAAAGTCAATAAGTGCCTCATTCAGGAAACAACAGGAATATTCATTTCAAATAATTTTGTAAAAGTAAAACACATGAAAATATTTATTTAATAAATAATTTTGAGAATATGAAAAATAATATTTTAATTTTTTTTAAAAAATATTGATATGAAAAAAACATTTTTGACTAAAAAGAAAAACAAAATTTCATTTTCTTAAAAAAATACCATTAATCATTATAAGTTAAAAAGATGGAAAAATTGTAATATTACTTAAAAATTTCATGAATAACCATAGGAGAATAAAATTAAAGGTTTTTATTAGAAAATTATAAAATAATTCCCTTTAATGGAAATTCAAGCATAAATAATCTTTATTAAAATGAGTTTGAAACATAAACCCTTTCCACTTTGGTAAATTTTGAATCATATCCACCATGAAAGAAATAACATGAAATGAAAAATTAAATACCATGAGTATAAATATATTCATGAAATAACATATCAAAGGGGTAACAGATACACCTCCAAAAAATAAATAGGTTCATAATACAAAATATGTCTTATTGTAGTGGAAATTTAGACGAAATCCCTTACAAAGATAAAATAATTAAAGTGAAGATTAATAAATGTATTGATTATGTATATAAAATATAAAAATGAATAAAAAAATTATAAATTAAACATAAAATAATAAAAATAAATTACACACATAATATTATAACATCAAAGACAATTAAGAAGTAATATAACCCAATGAAAAGAAAATGAGTTATGAAACACTTACTACTTGGTAACTTTCAAGTAAAATCCCCTTGGATGAAATAATATGAATTAAAACTTAAAAATACCATGAATTATTAATAATTATTTATATAAAATTTAAAAGGTTAAATACATACACCATCAAAAATAAATTAGGTATATAACATTACAATATACCTCAATGAAATGAAGTCGAGACAAAATCCCTAACCTCATGTTTCTCTTCAAATAGAATTTAACTTCATATATAATAAATTTAAAGTTATTATAATTAAATAAAATAACCATATAAATACTATTAATATCTTATGTTATCCATTTATAACATTTTATTTCCTATTTTTTAATAATATTTTATTATTATCATTATTTCTGGTGTTAACTAATTCGTTTTTCATGTATGTTTTGATTCAGTAGTTTAGGTACTTGTTTTTTTGTATGGTTACATCATGTAATTTTTTTATTCAAGGTATAAATATCATGAATATTATATAAATTCATTAAATCCATCCTTATTTCCATCCATGTAAAGTGTATATGAAAAACTAATCACATAACTTCATAATGGTGGCAGTCCATACGTACGCACAATCGACACTATCATTTTTCTATGGCTTTAAATGTAAGAAATTATATATGATATTATAGTTTCATAATCATATTTATTTCATAAATTTTATATATAATCATTATTTTCATCTTTATAACCATCCAAATAAATCGGTGATGAAAAATTAATTACACCACTATGTGGAGACGATAATCCGTACGTATGAACGAGCGATGTTTTCACTTTTCATGGGATGAAAAGAGTTGGAATATGGTTTTATCATAATAATAATAACATAGTAGTATATTTATTATACTTTATTTATTATTTTAGTATTGTTAAAATAAATTAATATTAATTATAAGAATAAACAAACTTGAAAGAGTCGGTAAATTCATTTTCCACTTCTTGAGTAGAATTTCTTTAAATATCATCTCGGGGGACCCAAGGTTGGTTTTTGGATGGTAAACAACCTATATAAATTTGATAATTATTTTTATAAGATTAATTTTCAGGTTTTGATCAATATTTATGGTTCAAAGTGTTGTAAATAATCTAGGAAAGTGGTGTCCTTTTATAAGAGAGTAGGGGGACATTCTTAGAATTTCTTAAATTATTAAATTAATTTAAATTATATCTAATGACCAAATGGATCCAAATTGATAAAAGTTTAATGTAAGATTATTATAAGTCAAATTAATCTCATATAATAATTTTTTTACATGTTTGGATCACATTATTACCCTTATCTTTTTGTTTTAACACTTCGTCAACACTTTTTACAATTACTGTAATATGAAAGTCTTCTACCCTCTAAGGGTTAACAATGAAACTATAAAATGAAAAAAATATACATAAATAGACCATGTTTTATGTTTAAATCTATATCCCATTTATTTGGATATATCTAAGATTTATAATAATTTTAGATTATTTAATAAAATATTATTTATTATAAAATATCATTAATGCCAATTTTGGATCTATTCTTTTAATTTTTATTATAAAAATAATAGAAAAATTTAATGAGAATAAAATGCATGAGAAACTCTATAATATTTTATTTTTATCTAAAAAAATCTTGTAACACAAAATATCACTCATATCATATTTTTTAAGAGTCTCCAAAATCATTTTATTGATTTTTTTTATTGATTGTATAAGAATTATTCCAGTGTTTCCTAAGAATTTAAGGAAATTATTTCCTCAGTAAAAAATAAAAATAAATATCATGATTAAAAAAAATTATATTTAAAATTATTATTTATAACCAAACATATCCTCTGTTTATCCCTATTTCAAAAATTTAAAGATAATAAAATAAAGAGAATGACATTTTTGAATTTTTATTATATACAATAATATAAATGGTCAAAATCATGAGAAAATAGAAGAAAATGTTATATATTTGACCTTGGGATTATTATGGATTATATATAATAATTAAATAACATTAATAAAATTTTTATGATCATTCTTTAGTCCTTATCATTTTATTTTTAAGCTTAATTTTCCGATTTACCCTTTACCGTGGTAAAAAAAACTAAAGTAACTATTCATAATATAAAAAAATAAAAGTAAAATATTTAAAAAATATATAACACCATATTATAAATATGTAACCCATTTTTCAAGATCCAATTTATAGAAGTGTTAGAAGTTAATTTTAATATAAATGGGTAAAATGCAACAAAAAATGGTTTTTAGAAAAATTTGTTTTTAAGCCCAGAAATGTACTTATACCAAATTTAGGAATAATTATGATTAAAAATAAGTTGGTTATATTATATATAATTAAATAATACTTATGTTAATATTAGATCAAATTCAAATCATAACGATAAACTTTAATGAATAGAAAATAATAGTTTTACAAAAATCTGTATTTTTCACTATTCACTAAAAAATAATTTTTTTAGGAAAATACCAAAAATTAACTCAAATATAATTTTCATATGGTATTTAAAAAATTAAGTTCATTTCCTAAAATATATTTTCTAAAATTAAAAGAATCAATTATATTATTTTTCCAAAGAAATCACTAAAAATCATTTTAAAGAAAATATATTTTTGAGGAATAAAATGTATTTACTGATAATTGAGTGTTTATTTAATAAAATTAATCAATATATTATTATTTATTAGGTCCTTTATATATATGTATATTTCAAAAATACATTAATACTATTCATACCCTCTAATTCAACAGGTTGGATATAATTTTTACATTAAATAATATGATTTTAATAGTACGTTGTTGTTTGTATAGACTCAGTGTTGCATATTATGTATGCCATAGAACATTGTATTATTTTAAAATATGATGGTGTTACATTTTATAAACCCCAATAAATTATGTATAACAATTCTAGGGTTTTACATTTAAAATTCCTTTGTTGAAAATCCACATCGTAAAAAGGGTTAATAAAACTTTCTCTTAAAAATAGGGAAAGAGAGATACGAAGGTCATAAAAAATAACACAAAAACAGATTTAAAAATAAGATAAATTTGGTGGAAATTGAAAATATGTACATAAAAGAAAAACATATTTTCAATATAATTATGGAGAGTGGAAAAGAACATGGTTAGAAGAAAGTTAACAACCACAAAAAAATAAATCTATGATGGGTGAAAAGATCATAAATTCATTGAAAATTATTATAATATGATAAATGTTTTGTTTCAAGACCATTTTCTTAGAGTTATGGAATTGATTTGACATCTTTACTAAGAAAATTATGGAATATAATTACTTAAAAATCATAATTTCATGCTCTAAGAGATGATTTTTTATTCCCGAAGCAATAAAATAAAATTCTAACAGATCACATATTACACAAAATGATAATAATTTATTCCTTGAGTCTTTAATAAAATAAAAATTAATAAAATAGGTTATTCAATATGGATAAATATAATACATAAATATCTAAATTTGAACAGTAAAACCAATGGTTTAAAATAGATTATTCCTTAAATAAATAACCCTATATCCAAAAATAACACTAATAACCTCAACATTAAAGAGTGATTTAACCTCAAATTTTATCTTATATCATTTAGATTACACCACAAAAATTTAATAAAAATATTCCAAAATTATCCTTTACTAAGCCAAATGGTTATTTTTATATATCTAAACCCAATAAAACATCCCCTGAAATATAATTAATCTCTCCAAAATCATAAAAATTTCAAAAAGATTTGATCTTATAATATGTTTTCAAAAATAAAACAATATTTATAAATTAAATAATTTAAGTAAAAATAATTTCATACAAACCTGGGAATTGTGAAGAGAAGTGGTTGGGACTACATCCTTCTCACCCTTCAGTTATGGGTTCAAGCCCTGTGGCCTTTCATGATGCGACGGGTTGTCACCTGACATGTGGGTTATACTTTTTACTATAACATTCCTAAATTATAATAACCCTTAATTAACTTAACATCAAAGATAAGATAATAATTAAATATTACCATTCCTATAATATTATGTCTACAAAATTTAAATTCATTATTCCTTAAATAATTTGTTTCACTAAAATATGTACTAAAAAATGGGTTGTATTGATAGAAATGAGTCCCAAAATATCCTTAAGCTTGATAAAATTCCATCACATAAAACTGAAAACTGGGTGTCTAATAATTTTAACTTATAATCAACCATAAAATCATAAATCCCTGAAGGTATCCAAAAATATTAATTTATTCTTATATGAATATATATATGATTCAAAAAATTTATATAATCCTTAGAGTTTTCATGATTTTTATAACAAAAATACTGTTGGTAAGAATATTTCTTCTACATAATTCTTGAATATTTATGCATAAATATTTCAACTCTTATACTTCAATTATTAGTATAACCTAAACCCTTACTTATTCTAGGGTTTAACCTTTAAAAGAGGTCATTGACTCTTATAATGCCAAATTTTTCCACATTTACGGAAAAAAATTATAAATAGATCTATAGAGTGAATTTATTTTTCTCCATTGAAATAATCACTTTTCCCAGGAAAATCATTACTCCATGCCCCCCTTGTACACACATAAAACATTTTTGTATTCCCTTTATATATTATCCTCAATGTCTCTTTCCACATTTCTAACATAAAAGAAATTGAGTCTTCTTTCCTACATGGTATGCACTACCTAATATTTTAATATAATCCACCCTTCTCTTCTTTTGTGAGTCCCAGAGTTGGTTAATATATATGTTGTTAATCATATATCGAGATAAATGATTAGGAATAACCAAAATATCTTTAACTTAAATATTTATCCAATTTGGTGGTTCAAAATCTCCATATTTCCTGTCACATTAAGTGTTAAAATTATTCCTTCTGGTTCCTTCCATTGACTAAAAACAAATATCATGGAATGATTAACAACAATCATAATTACAAAAAATAATTTATAGGATGTCTAAATATCGACACCTTATTTTCTGGAAACTTATTTTTTTTTTATTAAGATAAACACTTTTGCGGAAAAAAGTGTGAAACCGTAAAGTTCAACATACACCAAAAATAAAACAGAGCAGACAGACCAGAAAAGATTAACCAAGCAAAGAAAACAACCGCCAACCCCAATGCAGCACCACTCGGCGATCCCATGCAAGCATGGTCCCTCCCGAGGGCAGAGCCCTACCTCTAAAACAACCAAGTCCCGAATGGCCTGCAAAGAGGAAAGGGGTGTGCTCCAGCCCATCAGAACCGATCTGGCCCTCCGACATTCCCACCCACATCCACAGAAATGGCAGATTCATTGACAAACAGTTTAATTCTTCCAGAACCCATATCCCTAAATAACTTCCAAGATAAAATGGATACCTGGTAATGTGGATCCTCCCTTAATAGATCTTCAAGTGAGGAAGTCATCTTGTTCCATACCTGGATATACTCCTCCAGTTTGATCACCCCCTTGTTGAAGCCGCTAACCAGAATCCTATCTTGTTTGTCAACCCATTTATATTGCTCGTCATTGAGATTCACGTCAAGGGTCCGCCCCATCAACCTGGCTGCATCCTCCTCCGAAGCATTGAGAAAAAGAACCTGTTCTTTCACCTTCTCATCTGAGGACAATATCAAGTCCAAGGATGTGTCAGACTTGCCAGATGGAATAGGTTGGCAGCCGACACCGCTGTCCAGCTCCCCAGCCACTGCCCTTTTTGTTGACCGAGTCCTCATAGGAGGTGGAAGAGAGGAGTAGTCTCTCTTACCCCTCCTCCTCCTGACACGCCTATTGCTATCCCTAATTTGTTCTCCTTCAGAGTATCCTTTACTGAGCTCCAAAGAATCTTCATAATTCTCCTCTTCCTCCCCCATCTCAGCAAGGCTGGAAAATCTGTTGCTCAAGTTGACCGGGGTTCGAGTTGGCGAAGATGCTCCCCCAACCTGTATGGCCTGACTCAAGTCCCCATGTTCCCCAACAATGGTATGGGCAGAAATTTCCAAGGTGTCATCTTGCATAACACCGGTTTCTTCATCCCCTATCCCCTCCTGCAAAGCCTGTTCTGCACTGCTAGCAACTACCAGACCATTCTCCAACCGTTTGTCCCCCGCACCAGCCTCCATAGAGCAACTGGCAACATGATTGTGTGACTTCTCAAGACCCCTACCCATAAACTGGAACGCAGCATTGTGGTTCAATACTTTAGAGTGACCAGTGTCCTTCCTGCACCTCTCAGAAACAAAAGGAGAAACAGTTACAGCATCCTCAGAAACATGAACCTTACCTTTACCCTTATCCACACCAGCCTCCTCCTGAGACACCCCTGGCCCTATTGAGACACCGGCCTCACTTGATTTAGGGAGGTCCGAATCGGAGTGAGGCCGACCTGCAAGGGAGGTCTGGGCGCCACCATGTCCAGCATCCGTGGAGATTGCACCACCCCTCGGGGGTACATCAGTGGGCACATCTGTGATCACAGAGGGTCGACCACCTGCAGGCTTTCTTCTGCAACCATGTTCACCATGTCCTTGTCTGCAGTAATAAGAGCAGAAAGCAGTCCAGGACTCATACACAATCGGCTGTGCATATCTATACTCCTCCTCAACAACAATCCATACAAGTTCTGGTGGAACTCTTGAAATATCCATTTCAACACAAATCCTTGCCGTCATGGGATGCGACAGGGATGCAGTTCTACGATCACTACACACAAATCGGCCTATGGAGTTACCTATTGATCTCAGCAGCCCAGGATTCTGAAACGGGAGAGGAAGACCAGGCAACTGAATCCAAATCGCCGTAAGGGGAGAGTCGCGGTTCATGTGGACATCAAATGACCAGCGGAGCAAGTGGAAAGGGAGGCCAGAGAAAGTTTCCCTCTTTCTCGACCAAGCCCTTCCCAGGTCGTCTTCATCAGCAAACAAAATAAGAAATTGACGAGGACCCATAATACCGACCTGCGCGCGATGTTCCAGGCCCCAATTCTCATTGACGACCTTGGAAAAATGTTCCACCAGAGGTCGTCGTCTTGCAAAACGCACAATCAGAGCCGAGGAAAGAAGTGCCGACGCATCAGTGAATTCTCTAACCGAAACCGGAACTATCGGCTGACCTGAGATGCAGCCAGGAACTTTCGGAGCAACCTGGATTTCAGGAACAAAAAACCCCACATCCGACGAGTAGCGTTGGGAATCAGAATCTCCCAAAATCATAACATCAGGAGCGAGATCAGAAGGCTGGGAACCCTCCCCTCCCATGGGAGGAGGGGCCGCGTCGGGCGGCATCGCCTTAGGGTTCGAGTGACTGCGTCGGGCGGCATCGCCTTAGGGTTCGAGGGGCCGCGTCGGGCGGCATCGCTCTGGTGTATGGTATATTTGGTTTAACCTAGGTCATCCATGATCATCACTTATTTAAATCCTTCATAATGGTTTTAAATAAAATGTGAATTAGACTAATTATATCCTTAGAGAGTGTCAAACGAGGTGTGTTGTGAGACCCATTGTCGTGCACTAGGTGTCGATCATGTCAAATCCCAGTGCACCCTTTTTAGAGTTATTACCTCTAGATACAAATGTGCTAGATCCAAATCCACTTATAGTATCTAAACAAGGATGCATTCTAGTAAATTCATATAATCTCTACATTACCAAAGCTTTAGGATGTTTTCATATACTTAGACTTATCATTAAATTCAGTCGTAGTGTTATGTTATCTAATATATGTTTTCCTAAATCTAGTTTCAATGGTTTCTTTTAAAATTCATATAATACTAACTGTAAATACCCCAAATCTAGTAACCCAGAGATGGTATATTCTTTACTACATTAGTACTAGATAAAATTAATCACATCCCAATGGACTAAATTGTTTAGTAGTTTTTAAGAATAAGATACAAACATGATTCCCATATTATATTGGAAATGTAAAATATATAAAATAAAATAATTCTTTCAACCTTTATATTATTCATAAAATCATTCTTCATATCCTTTAGAAAAGAAAAAAATGAATGGGTGGGATCAAATGCTTAGTAAGAGTTATATACAATAGAATCAATCTTGAATTAATAATACATAATCAACATGACAAGGTAAATAACTAGAAACACAATCCATTTAATCTATATCTAGAAATAAAATGAATACATGGACAATATAAATACATAATATAATTGAAAATAATAAATGAATTCTAAATGAAATAAATTCTTAATATTTTATGTCATGATTTTAGATATCCTAATATCCATATCATTAAATCCTTATGCCAAGACAGTTTAAAACTATGGGTAGGCGTACACCAAAAATACATTTAATACCAACTTACTGATTTTTATCATGAGAACTATTAAATATTCAAGTGGAAATATAATTTTGGGCCCTATCCATAATTTTATGTCCAAAAAATTCATCATATATGAAATGATCTACTTATTTATTGAAAGATATGCCTTATCATCAAATATCCATACTGAGTAAGAAATACAAATTTATCAATATTCACCCAGTCAATAAAATAAATTTCAAAGTAAAATACCATATGTATAAATGATATATGGTTTAGGTAAAAATAATATCCATCATAAAAATATATTGATATTTAAGGGATATTTAATTTTTAATGTTTACAAGAAAGTGAATGTTTCAAGTGATGGCTAACAACCACAAAATTAATTAAGAAAGTTAATTTTTACACTTCCTTTGGTAAAAAATATCATAGCCCATCCAAATAAATAATAATTATGGTATCAGTACAAGATATACCTAGTGTATTATATGTAAAATAAATTTTTGTGGTTTTTTATGAATAGAAATACCATAAAATTATCATTAAAACACTCTTGAAGAAAATACCCTTTTCCATTTGAAATTCACTTTTTAAAACTAAAAATTTACAGAATATTAAGAGAGATATATTATTTGTGAATAAAATTTTAAAATTGTAAAATAAGTTAAAAAAAATGAGTGGTCAAGATTTTGGGAAATTCCATTCATTCCATGTATGTTTAAGAAAGGATTCCTTTCAAATTTTTGTAAGAAAAGTCAATAAGTGCCCCATTTAGAAAATAATAGGATGATTACTTTAAAATAATTTTTTAAAAGTAAAATATGGGTAAATATTTATTTAATAAATCATTTAGAGAGTATTAAAAATATTATTTAAAACATTTTACATAAAATATGCATATGTAAGAAATATAATTCTTAAATGAAAATAGAAATAAAGATGACTTTTATTTAAAAAAATACTTTCTCAATAATTTTAAATAATAAAGAGGGGAAAATGGTACTATAAAATGAAAATTTCATTAATAACTAGAGGGGAATAAAATGAAATTGTTTTATTATAAAATGATAAAATATTCCCATTCAATGTAAATTTAATAATAAATAATCCAGATTAATATGAGATCGAAATATAAAGCATTACAACTTAGGTAACTTTTGAATCATAACCCCCATGAAGAAAATAAATTCCAATGAAACATTAAATACCATGAATATAAATAGATTCATGAAATAACATATCAAAGGGTCAGTAGATACACCTCATAAAAATAAATATGTACATAATACAAAATATTTCTTAATGGAGTGAAAATTGAGACAAAATCCCTTTCAAAGATCAAATCATCAAAGTGAGGAATAATCAATATATTGATTATGTGTTTAAAATTAAAATACACATAAAACTAGTGGAAATAAAATAAAAAATAATCAAAAAACACTTCCCTCATAATCTTATAGTATCAAATAAAATGAATAAGTAATATGACTCAATGATAATAAATTGAGTTATGAAACTATTACTACATGGTAACTTTCAAGTCAAATTCCATTGGATGAAATAATTTGAATTTAAATTTAAAATACCAGGAATTATGAATTATTCCTGATATAAAATGTATAATATTAAGTATATTCACCATATAAAATAAAAATTGGTGCATAACATAACAATATACCTCAATGAATGGAAATTGAGATAAAATCCTTACCTCACATTCCCCTTTAGTTGAACATGCTCTAACCTATCGTATAATAAATTTAGATTTATTATAATTAAATATATTAACCATATACATACCTTTAATTTATTATATGATCTATTCATAACATTTTATCACCCATTTTTTAACAGTATTTAATTATTATCATTATTCTTGATGTTAACTACCTCATTTTTAATGTATATTTTGATTCGACCATTTTGATACTTGTAATTTTATTATGGTTTCATAATATAAAGATTTTTATTAATGGTATAAATATCATATATATAATATAAAGTAATTATATTTATCCTTATTACCATCTATGCAAATTTTAAATGAAAAATATCACATCTCTTTTTGTAGGTGGTGGTCCACATGTACGCATGAGCGATGTTATTATATTACAAAGGATTGGAAGGTAATAATATATATACGATATTATAGTTTAATAATAATATTTATTTCATAAATATAATATATATTCATGAGTTCTATCTTTATAATTATTCAAATAAATTTGTGATAAAAAACAAATTACACTGCTACGTGGAGACTGTATGCCATACATATGCACGAGCGATGTTTTCTCTTTTCATACAATGTAAAACAGATGGAATATGGTTTAGATATAATAATAATAACATATAAATATATTTATGATAATTTAATTTTTATTTTAGGTTGGTTATAACACAATTAGAAGAAATAAAATAATAAATAAACTTGAAAGAGTTGGTACAAATGATTACCTCTTTTTTCTAGACTTCCATTATATCTCTTCTCAAGGGACCTAAGGTTGATATTTTGGAAGGTATAGAACCAATATAAATTGGATAAGGATTTTTATAACAGGAATATTCATGTATTTTTTGAGATATATGGATCAATGTGCTGTAAATAATTGAGAGAAGTGGTGTCCTTTTATAGGAGAGGGGAGTGGCAACTTGGGATTTTTTAAAGTATTAAATTAATATAAATTTCATTTCATCTAAAAATGGATCCAAATTTATATAATTAAAATATAATATGAGTATAATTAAAAATAATCTCTTACAATAAATTTTTTACAAGTTTCGATAACATTTATACCCTTATCTTTTTAATTTTAACCCTTCATTAACAATTTTGATAATTATAATAATATTAATGTAATATACCATTTAAGAGTTAATAAATCTACTATAAAATAGAAAAATATCTATAAATTTACCATTTATGTATTTCATAACCATATACTGCTAATTTGGATGAATATAATATTTTTATTTATTTTAGATCATTTAATAAAATATTATTTATTATAAAATATCATTAATGTTAATTTTGTAACTATTCATTTAACTCGACATTTAAAATTGTAATAAATTAATATAATTTAAATAAAATGATTAAAAACCTATATAATATGTCACTTTTATCTAAAAAAATCATGTAACACAAAACTCACTCAAATAATATTATTTTTATTATTTTCAATATCATTTTATTTATATTTCTACATCTTTCAAAAGCACCATGTTAGTATTGAATAAGAATTAAAAAAAACTATTTACTCATTGAAAAGTAAAAATAAAATACCATGATTAAAAAAATTCATTTACATTTATTATTAATATTTATAATGGAACATATCCTATTTTTATTTCTATATAAAAATTTAAAGGTAATAAAACAATGAGAATTACATTTTTGACTTTTATTTATATAGAATAACGTAAAGGGTCAAAATAATGGAAAAATGGAAAAATAAAATATATTAGACTTTTAGATTATTATGTATGATATATAATCATAAAATATAATTAAGGAAAGTTTTGGTGTCATTATTTAGTCATTATCATTTTATTTCTTAATGTAATTACCCAATTTACCCTTTACCAAAGTGTTTTTTTATTGAAGTTACTATTCATAATGTTAAAAAATAAAAGGGTCATATTTAAAAAATTTGGAACTCATAATTCAAAAAATGAAATCCATTTTTAAAGATTCAATTCAGATAAGTGGTAGAAATTACTTTTAATATTAATGTGTAAAATGTAACAAAATTTAGTTTTTAGAAAAATGCGTTTTAAGCCCAAAAATGTACTTGTACAAAAAGAATGTGTAATGATCATTAAAATTAATTTAATTATATTTTATATAATTAAACAATACTTATGTTAATTTTATATAAAATTCAAAACATAATGATACTTTTTAATGAAAATAAAATGGATGTTTTAAAAAATGATGTTTTTCACTATTCCCTAAAAAATCAATTTTTTCAAAAATATACCAAAAATTATCTCTAATATAATTTTAATAATATGATTTAAAAAATTAATTTCATTTAATAAAATTAATTTTATTAAATTGGAAAAAATAGTTATATTATTTACCCATAGAAATCACTAAAAATCATTTTTGAAGAAAACATATTTTTGGGGAATAAAATGACTTTTCTAAAAATTGAGTGATTGTTTACTAAAATTAATAAATATATTAAATTGAGCATGTAATTTATATATATTTCATAATTTCATTATACTATTTATACCCTCCAATTAAATGGATATGCGATAATTGTTACATTAAATAATAATATTATAATAGTATATGGATGTTCATTTAGACTCAGTATTTCAAGTTGTCTATGCTATCAAACATTGTGTTCTTTTAGAATATCAAGGTGTTACATTCTAGCCCTTCAATAAATCAAACCATCTCAATCTGAACTGGCTCTTTATAAACAATTGTTTGACATTTGAAATTCCTTTGTTGAAAATCCGCATTGCAAAAAGGGTTAATAAAATGTCCTCTTAAAAAGGGGGAAAGGAAATTACAATGGTCTCTATAAATTGAAAAATAGTATGTTTAAAAGTAGGATAAATTTGGTGGGAAATTAAAATATAGACATGGAAGAAAAAAATAACTTCAATATAATAATGGGGAGTGACAAAGAACATGGTTAGGAGAAAGATAACAACCACAAAACTATAATTGTTTGATGGGTGAAAAGGCCATCAATTCAATAGAAATAATTCTAATGGGATAAATTTTTGTTTCAAGATCCCTTTCCAAGATTTGAGCAATGAATTTACCATCTATACTAAGAACATAAGGTAATATAATTACTTGAAATCTTAAATTTTATCCTTTAATTAATTTCCACCACAATCTCATTGATGGGTATTCAAGGTGATTTTCTATTCCTAAAACACTAAAATAAACCTTTAACCAATGAGATAATTCAAAAAAGGATAATAGGTTATTTATCTAGTATTTACTAAAATAAAAATGATTAGTACATGTTATCTCATATGGATAAATATAATACATTAATCTCTAAAATTCAATAATAAAAACAATGGTTTAACATAGACCATTCCTTAAATAGATAAACCTATATACCAAATAACACCAATAAACTCAACATTAAAGTGTGTTTTTACCTCAAAATTTATCTCTTAACCATCATCTTACCTGAATAAAAATGTAATAGAATTATTCCAAAAATAATTATCTCTGTTAAACATAATGGTTATTTATATTTCTAAACCCAATAAAACATATATAAAAATATCACTGATCACCTTAAAATCATAAAAATTCCAAAATTATTTGATATTATAATATATTTTCCAAAATCAATATAATACTAATCCATAAAATCATTTAAGTTAAAAATATGTCACACTAAAGAGGACATCACATAGGTTAGTGGTAAGCACTACACCCTTATCACCATTCAATTGTGTGTTCAATCCCCACAACCATTCCCGATGTGACATGTTGTCACAGAAAATTCATATTTTACCTTTTCCCATAACATTCCCAAATTATAATAACCCATAATTACCTCAATATAACATATACGATAAAAGATAAAGGCTACCGATACCTTTAAACTTATTTCCACAAAAGTAATGGCATTATTCCTTAAATAACCTTTTCAATAAAAAATATACCCAACCATTGGGTTTGTATTTCCAAATATTTGTCCCAAAATATCCTTAATATTTATCAAATAATCTCACATAAATCCTAAAAAGGGGTGTTTATGAATTTGAACTTATGATAAAAATTAAACTCATAAGGATATGTTGGTATCCATAAGTCTTAAGTTAATCTTAGATAGAAAAATAATATTACAAAAATCAATACAATCCTTTGATGTTTCATGATTTTATAACCAAAATATGATTGATATGAATACTTATACAAAATAATTTCTGAATCCTAATACATAAATACTTCAACCATTTTACTTTAATTATTTGTATAACATAGTTCCTTCCTTGGTATAGGAGTTAAACTTTAAAAGAGGGTATTTACTTAGGTAATTCCCAGGTTCCCCACATTTAAGTAAATAAACTATAAATTAATATATGGGTTGAAATTTATTTATCTCTATTCAAATACACTATTTCCATCAACAATTCATTGTTCTATATCCTTTTTTACACACACAAAAAAATTATCTTTTGTTTTGAGAAATTCTCTTGGATGTTTCTTTCCACATTTCTAACTTGAAGAAAGTTGAGCCTTATTTTATTTATGGTTATCAATACTCTATCTCTTATCAAACTCAATCCGTTAATTATTTAGAGTTTCCAAGAGTTGGTTAAGTTATAGGTTTTTAATCATATATCAGGATAAATCATTAAGAATGATCACAATAGCATTCAATTTAGTCACCATCTCATTTGGTTACTCAGAATCACCACATTGGACATCACATTTAGTGTAAAAATCATTCCTTCTCATCCCAACCATTGAAAAAATCTAAAATAATAGGGTGAGAAAAATAGTCATAATTTAGAAAATTAATTTATTGGATGTCTAAATAATGAAAACATATTTTCAATATATGACACCTTAAGTTTAACCTAGGGAATCAATGATCATAAATTATTTAAATCCTTTATAATGTTTTGTAAAGAAAATTGGAATTACCCCATACCTATCCACCAGGAGTGTTAAACTAGGTGTGCATCAAATCCTCTTCTTGTTCACCAGGTGACAATTGGGTCAAAGCCCAATAAAACCTTTTTAGAGTTATTACCCCTAGAAAAAATTGTTCCACAGCTATATCCACTATTGTATCTAGACAGAGTTGTATTACTAGAAAATAAACATAATATTTATCTTACCAAAACTTTAGTATATTATCCTATTCTTAGATTTATACTCAAATTCTGTCATATTGTTGTTTTATCTAATATATTTTTTCCTAAATATAGTTCCCAAGGTTTCTACTAAAATTGATCTGAAACCAACTATAATGACCCAAAATCCAGTAACATAGAGTTGGTTTCTTCTTTATTACATTGGAACTAGATATAAGTAGTTGCATCCCAATGGAACGAATAACTTATTAGTCTTGAATAACTATATTCAAACATGATTCTTATATTATATTATAAGTATAAAATACATAGAATAAAATCATTCCTTTATCCTTGATATTATTTATAATATCATTATTCAGATCTGGAGGGAAATAAAACAGATAAAAGGGTGAGATAATATGCTCAGTAAGAGTTATATATAGCAGAATCTATGATGAATTAATAAGGCATAATCGATATGGAAAGGTAAATAACATTTTAAGAATTGTATTTAATATATTATTAATCTTTAAATGCATACAAGGATAATATAAATGAATTAATATCATGAATAATAATAATTTAATTTTCAATTAAGGAAATGTTTAATATTAGATGTAATGATTTCATAAATTTATACCATTAAATCCTTATGCCAAGACAATTTAAAATACACTAAAAACCCATTAAATATTAGCTTATTTATTTTTCTCATGAGAACTATCGATGTATCTAGGGGATATATAATTCCATTTCCCACCCATCAAAACATTTCCAAAGCATTACTCATATATCAAATGATCGATTCAGTTGATGAACACAATGTCTTATAAAAAAATATACATATTGAGTAAAGAATACATATTTATCAATATTTTCCCAATAAATCATAAAACATAAAAAGTAAAAAACAATATTTAGTAAAAATATATTATTTAATAAATAAGTATATCCATGATAAAAAATTTGGATATTTAAGGGACTTGTAATGTCTTATATTTATAAGAAAGTGAATGTTTCAAGAGAAGGCTAAAAACAACAAAATTTATTGAGAATGTGAATGTAAACCCTTTCCCCAAAAAAAATGACCATAAGACATGTAGAGAAAGAATAAGTATGGTATCATTACAAAATATCCATAGTATAGTATAAGTAAAATAATGGAATTATGTCTTTGATGAATATAAATACCATGAAAACATCATTAAAACATTCTTAGTAAAAGTACCATTTTCAATTTAAAATTCAATTTGAAAAATAAAAAATTACTAAAATATTAGGAAAAACATTTTATTTGAAAATAGACATGTAAAATTTTAAAGTAATATTCATAACACTGAGTGATGATAATGGAAGTAAAATCTGTTCATGCCAAGTATGTAAAACCAAATATTCCTTTCACATTTTTATATAAAAATTAAAAAAGTTCCTTTTTTGGTAAATAACAAAGAGATTTATTTCAAATATTTTTATAAAATTAAAACATGGGTATATAATTATTTAATATATCATTATATGAATATTAAAAATACAGTTTAAATATTTTTAAGGAAAATATGGATATTGATGAAAGACAATTTTTGAAATAAAAGATAAATAAAGTTTAATTTTCTTAAAAAACATTTTTTGAATATTTTTCAAGTACCAAAGAGGGGGATACATTACTATTACTTGGAAATTGCATAAATGAATATAGGAGAATAAAATTAAAGAGGTTTATTACATAATGATCAAATAATACACTTCAATGTAAATTCAAGCATAAATAATCACGATTAAAATGAGATGGACACATGAACCCTTACTACATTGGTATCTTTTGAATCATAACCCTAAATAAATAAACAAAATTAAACTAAACATTAAATACCATGAATATAAAAAAACATAAAATATCAATGGTACATTTGATACACCCCATAAAAATAAATTGGTTCATAAAACAAAATATGTATCAATGGTGTTAAAATTGAGATATAATCCATTACAAAGATCAAACCATTGAAGTGAGGATTAATAAATGTATTAATTTTTTGTATGAAATGTAAATACACATAAAAAATTGGAAATAAAACATAAAATAGTCAAAAAAAAAAAATTACACCCATAATCTTAGAGTATCAAAGATAATGAAGAAGTAATATAACCCAATGAAAAGAAATTGAGTTATAAAACACTATAAACTTAGTAAATTTCAAGTGAAATCACCTTGGATGAAATAATTTGAATTAAAACTTAAAATAAAATTAATTATTAAGGATTTATTATATAAAATTTAAAAGGGGTTGTGCATACACCTTATAAAATAAATTTGAGGCATAACATTACATTATACCTCAATGAACGGACATAATCCCTCACCCTGCATTTCCCATTAGCAGAACATGATTTAACCACCTATATAATAGATTTATATTTATTAGAATTATATAACAAAACTATATAAATACATTTAATATATTTTATGATCAATTTTTAACATTTTTTCACCCGTTTGTCAACAATATTTTGATATTATCGTTATTTCGGGTGTTAACACTTTCATTTTTCATGTATGTTTTGATTCAATAGTTCCTTTAATTATACTTTTATTGTGGTTAATTCTTTTCAATAATGTTAATCTTGGTATAAATATAATATATATAATATAAATTCGTTAAATTCATCCTTATTATCATTTATTTTAAGTGTAAACAAAAAATGGATCACAACGCTTTTTGGACGTGGTAGTCCACACGTACGCATGGAAAACATTATAATTTTCCAACGGATTGGATGATAAGAGTTTATATATGATATTATAGTTTATGAATAATATTTATGTCATAAATTTCATATATAATCATTTGTTCCGACTTTATAACCGACTAAATAAACTGGTGATGAAAAAAATTACACTTCTACTTGGAGATGGTAAGTCGTACATGCACACGAGTGATGTTTTAACTTTTCCTAGGTTAGAAAAGAGATTGAATATAGTTTTAACATAATCATAAAAAAATTTCATTATATCAATGGTAATCAATTTATTATTTTAGGATGGATACAACACATTAAGAGAAAATAGAAGAAGAAATGAACTTGAAAGAATTAGTAAAGATGATTACATCTTCTTTGGTAGACTTCCTTCATATATCTTATGAAGAGACCTAGGGTTGGTATTTTGGAAGGTAAAAAAATATATAAATTGGGGAAGTATGTTTACAGAAGTAATTTTCTGGGTTTTTTTCCACATAGATGACTCAATGTATAGTAAATAATTGAGAGAAGTGGAACCATTTTATAAGAGAGGGGAGAGGCATTCTTGGAATTTATTATAGTATTAAATTAATATAAATTATATATCATGTAAAATTGGGAAAAAATTTATATAATCAGAATATAATATAGTTATAAGTCAAAATAATATAATCGAATAAATTTTGGAAAATTTTAGATTACATTTCTACCCTTATGTTCTTGTTTTAATCCTTCATTAATGATTTTGGCAATTACCATAATATTAATGTTTTCTACACTTTAATAGTAAATAATGTTACTATAAACTAAAATATACCCATAAATAGAATATTTTTTTATGTTTAAAAACACATACCATTAATATTTTTTAATTTACTATTTTTATGAATTTTAAATTATTTAAGAAAATATTATTTATTTTAAAATATCCATAATGTAATTTTTAGAAATATTCATTTATTTTGACTTTTATAAGAATAATAGAAAATAAAATTAAAATAAATTACTTCCAAAATTATGTAATATTTATTTTTTATCTAAAAAATACTTTAAATAAAAAAGAAATATAATATTATTTTTAGAGTTCTCAAAATCATTTTATTGATTTTTTAGAGTTTCACAAGTACTATGTCATTGTTGTAAAAACATTTAAGAAAATTATTTCATCAATAAAAATTAAAATAAAATACCATTATTAAAAAATAATATATATTTAAGATTAATATTTATAATAAAAAATATCCTATGTTTATTCCTATATAAAAAATTTAAAGATAATAAAACCAATATAATTATATTTTCGACTTTTCATTAAATAAAATAATATAAAGTGTCAAAATCATGTCCAAATGGAAAAAAAGATTTATATTAGACTTTTGGATGATTTTGAATGATATATAATCCTTAAATAAAATTAATTCAAGTTTTAGGGTCATTATTTAGTCTTTATAATTTTATTTTCAACCTTATTTTCAAAATTTACCTTTTACCATGGTATTTTTTACTAAAGTTACTATTCATAATATCAAAAAATAAAAGGGAAATTTAAAAAAAAAATTACATCATGATTAAAAATATGGAATATTTTTTTTGAAGATTCAATTAAAAGTGGTAGAAATTAATTTTAATATAAATTCATAAATGGCCATAAAAATTTCTTTTTAGAAAAATTCATTTTTAAGAGGAAAAATTTACTTATACCAAAGTTAGGTTTAATGATGATTAAAATGAAGTTAATTATACAATATAAAATTAAATAATTCTCATGTTAATTTAAGATGAAATTCACGAATAATGGGAATTTTAAATGAAAATAAAGTGATAGTTTACAAAAAACCTGTATTTCTTAATATTTAATGAAAAGTAATTATTTATAGAAAAATACCAAAAATTAACTCTAATATAATTTTTATATGATGATTTCAAAACAAAATTTTATTCCATAAAATAAATTCACTAAAATTGGGAAAAATTAATTTTATTATTTTATCATGGAAAGCATTAAAAATTATTCGAGGAAAACATATTTTTGAAGAGTAAAATGACTTTACATAAAATTGATTGATTATTTTAAAAAAATTAATAAAAATATTTATATTTAGTAGATATTATATATATATATATTTCATAATTCCATTAATACTATTCATACCCTCTAATTTAATGGCTACGTGGTAATTATTACATTAAATAATAAAATTTTGATAGTATATTACAGTTCATTTAGACTCGATATTATATGTTGTGTATGATATCAAACATAATGTTCTTTTAAAATCTTATGGTGTTACATTTTATCATCGAAAAAAGTGAATGCGAGATACCCAAATGGTAAATAACTTCTTACTATAGGGTTTTCGATGGTAATGTTAAGGATAAACCACTATGTGTGGTTTGAGAGCTAGAGTGAAAACCTCTACAGCTAATAAAACCTCCTCTTGGGCCTTATTATCATAGTTGTCGAAACACCAACGTTCAAGGTTCTTTAAGGATTCATAGAACTAGTTATATTTTTTTATTTAAAAAAAATAAAACATCACATGTGATAATAGTTTCCCTCTCTTTGGTAATCCAGAATAGTCATGATAATTCCATGTTATCATTTAGAGTTATGGAATTAGCTAACATTTCTTCCTTAGGGGAAATCATATTTTACATATCATAATATTTTTTTTCTCTTGAATAATTATATATAAACATGAGATAATAATTATTTATCATTATATGATAATTTATAGATTTTTATCATTTAAGAATTATTTATTCTCAATTTCCAGAAGGTCATGAGGAACTTGATTTACAGTTTTCTCATGAAAGTATTATATGAAAACTATACTTGAGTTTTATCTTTTAAAATACAAGGTACCAATAATAGAGGAAAGAGGGCAAGGTTCTTCCATTCCTAGAAACTAGATGAAGAACTCAAATTATTTTTTGAAGGACTCACTAATGAGAATAGGGTAAACATTGGTCATTCTAGACAAAAGAGAATAACTAAAAATGATGGAAGCAAGTGTATGAATATTTTAGAAATAACAATGTTGCATACATAGTCACAATATTAAGGTAAAAAAATTAATTTAACAATTAAATTTGTCTTTCAAATGATTACTAATGATATAGAATTTATATATTCATATATATTTGAATTTAGGGAAAATGAATCAAAATAATTTAATTTTATTATTTGTTTAATTTGAAACCATTGAAATGCATTGTAGGTTCGATCTAGGGAAGAAAGAGCATAAGATATGGTTTTTAAAATATTCCACCCAAAAGAGAACTGCATAAGAGTAATATGGGTTACCCTTATACAACTCATATATATCATTTAAGGGTATATGTTTAACATTAAACATTGTTTGAAAAGGATAGTTTACCCTTACACTTCTCCCCTAACCTTTACGCAAAGATTGGGTACCCTTACCCACCCTTTTTTAATGGGTGATTACTCTTATGCAGTGCATGCGATACCCTTACACAACCTTTGAAAATATATGGTTACCTTTACATAGGGCATAAATTACCCTTACAAAGTGAATTAAATGGCTCACTTACCCTTACATAGCACATATATATAGGGATTTACCATTACACAACATATAAAATGAGGGGTTACCCTTACACATCACATGACTTACCCTTATGCATCACATGAACTAGAGAGTTACCCTTACACATCGCATATAAAAAATCTTTCCTTATACATAACTGGCTTTTTACCCAACGCACAAAAAAATTTATTACCCTTATGTAACTAAGGGAAAACCACTTTTACCTTTACACTACCCCTTAAAACACAATTTAGGGTGATTTTTATTAAAAAATTATATTTCCTCATAAAAAGACCTTAATATTAAATCCAAAATAGGGTTTTAGTGAAAATAAAAATTTGATAATATTATAGTTATCCCCATCTAACAACTTATCATCCTTGAGATGTTTCTCTGGAGGTATTTCTTGAACAACATAAGCCAATAATATCAAACATTAGACTCCCCCTCCCACATCTCCTAGATCCATATATACTGCTAAAGGATCTAAACAAGTGACACCATCTAACCTTGAAAAACCTTCTCACTTTGGTTTATTATTTGTACTGAATTATCCTCATATGATACATTCAGATCCAATTTAATGTCCTTATAGTCTATAACATGTGTAGAATCTGGAATGTGTATCTAAAGATGAGAAACATGGAACACATAATGCATACATCGATAACATGGGGTAAGGTCTAGATGGTATGCCCTTATCCTAATATTTTTTTGATCATGAAGGGTCCAAAAAATCATAGTTCCAATTTTCTCTACTTCAAAAAATGATGATTCTCCAATAAAGGTCACTCTAATAAGAAAACCTAATCTCTAATAGTGAACTCCAAAGTACATATCCTCTAGTTTATATATAATCACTTCCTTCTATGATAATTCACCATCCAATTCTTGATCAACTACACCCTATCTGAGTTCTCCTACACCATACTAGGTCCAACAAGTGCTACCTCACCCAACCTATTCTAATAAAATGATGAGTATAACTATAAAAAACTGAACCTTTTTTCCCATTAATTTGAAAAAATATTACGCTTAAGGTGTCCAGGGGGAGTCCAGGGTGTTTTTGGGACAATTGAGTCATTCCAACAGTCACTCATTTCAATAGTTTTCCAAAATTTTATAATTTTCAAATGGTGACTAATCTTGGTGGTGGCTCATTAGGTGGTGACTCGTATGGGGGAGAATCATTTATCAGTAACTCATTTGGCGATGAATCATTTTCGGGTGGTGACTCATCCTGGTGGTGAATCATTTCAATAGTTTTCCAAAATTCTATAATTTTCTAGTTTTTCTAGTTTTTCTGTTTTTACAATTGTTTTGATGAGAAATGGGTTTAATGAATTATTTTTGAGTCTTTGTGACCAATTCAAATTCTATTGATCATATATTAAATTTCTCCAATGACCAAAGTCTTTTAAATGGTCAAACCACATGGTTTGTTGAGATATTCCTTTAATAGAAATTCAAAACTGTATCTAATCATTAGTGTTCAAGATATTAACTTTATAAAGAAAATATCATTAATTATCCATTCCAGTATGAATTTCTCTTGAGACCAGATGTCCCAAATCCTTCTTCCATGGAGTTGAGTAACTTAGTCACTATAGTTAGTTCGTGTTCTCCCTGAAGAGTTTCCTGCTATATGCGCACTTCTATTTTTGACGAGAGAATGATATATCGATCATCTTTCTTCTAGGTTGAATTTCCTTTATCTTTATTGATTTTGTATCATGCGGGATTGGTATATAAATATTTATACTTGTTGAGATATTTTATTCCGAATTAAGAAAGATAATGAATCAATTAATATTGAATTTAAAAGGTCAAGGGAATGTAAAGTATTATCTTATAGATTTTATTTATTTGTTTAGATTTTATTTAATATTATGTTTGTATAAGCTTGTTTCCTTGATGAATATCATATTTAGTGGTAGATTTATTCTTCTATAACAACTTTATTTTGAAACCTCTATTTTTATGATTGTTTGATGTCATCATAAATAATCGGATAATTACATAAAGTTAGGTAGGGAATTAAATTCCCAAAAATATAATCGTTTGCATGATAATAACCTTAATTAACATAGTTTAATTGAAAATATATCCTTTAATAAATGTAAGTATATATTGTATTATGGTATGAGATATGATTTGTGTGGGTGCAGTGGGCATGATATGCTTGAGCAGTGAGGCTGTGATGAAATGTTGCAGTGGATGTGGTTGTTGGGCTATTTTAATTTAATGTTTATTGTGTTTTATCATATGTTGGATTTCCAGTTGTTATGGATGGACAAATGAATAATAACCATGAAATGGAATTATTGCATGATAATGATTTAAATGGAATGTTTAATGGATGAATTGATGATGGGGTTTAAGTAAAAATAAATCTATATGTTTAAATTGAATGGGTTATAAATGGAGAATTTGGAAAATGGATTAATTATAGTTCCATAGTGAAATATAAATTATGTTTTTTGTCTTTATTATATGGTGTTATGCATTTAGAGGAGGCATAAAAGTGAGAAATCATGAGTTGGTTGGTGTTCTGTTTGTAAAACCATTGGTTATTCTTGTTTTCGTTTTCTATATATATATATATATATGTATACACTATATATTCTTGTAAGTTATATATGAACCGCACCCATGTCGAGCACCATGTGCAAACACCCACATAGTCACGTGGGAGGGTATCTTTACCAACATCCCAATGGGAGGATGGATGAATGGCCACCTGATCTTCCTTGCTCCCTCTTCCATGTGATAATGGCTAAAGTGTCTTTGGGAAAGTTGTGATGTGTTATCCCATGTGTATTTAGGAAGAGTAGTGATGTTTTGTCCCAGGTGTCTTTGGGATGAGTTATAATGTGTTGTCCCAAGTGTCTTCAGGAAGAGTTTTGATGTGATGTCCGAGGTGTCTTTGGGATGATATGGGATGGGTGGACCAGGTGTGTGCAGGCGGGATGTGATGTGACATGATGTGATGTGTGGAACTGGTGTGTGCGAGTGGGATGTACTATGAGGTGTGGACTAGGTGTGTGTGGGTAGGATGTGATGTGGTATATTCAGAATAGGTGGGAGTGCCATGACGTTTTCTATTGGGGTGTGAGAGTGGATAATTAGTGGGAAAGTGGCACGACATACCCAATCCTTGATGTACTTGGTATTATATTATATTACTTGGATTAGTTATTTGTTGAGTGAGCTTTAGTGAGGTTGGGGTTATGGTTTTTCTACCTATTTAGTGATATTTGGTTTTGCTATTTTCTCATGGGTGCATTAGTATTCTCCTACCACATATGTAGAAGATACTTTGGTTTTCCTAATGAGTATACCTTTACACTCACTATAAGTATATATAAACTATTTTTAGGTTTGTAGGAGGATTACATGGACCGTTCTAGGCATTACTAACCATACCCTTGGAGAGTTTCTATTTCTTTTCTCAAGTTCTATTTTTGGTTATTTACTTTAGGGAATTTTTATCCGTATCAGTTTTATTTACTCGTGTATTGTGGTTTATTTTTTTGTTTTTTCATTTATATATGTCATGGAGTTGATTTTGGTTGATTCATTCCATATCTCGATCTTGTTTCCTTATAAAGGTAAATGCCTCCCATATTGTGAGATCTGTTCAACCTTGGTGCTAGTATGCAACCTGGGGCCCACTAAAGGCTGGACTTGAGGGTCATTATCTCTATCCTCCATTATGGTATCTTTGGGGGGAGGGGGTCATAACAGAGTGGTATCAGAGATGATGGTTGATAGATAAGGTGGAGTTTGGAGTTAGGAACAGTGAGTAATGCATGAGTTGGTATGGAAAGAATGTCAATTGACCTTGGTGCATGACATAGGCTAGGGAGACTTTCTATGACATTGTATTTTAGGCCCCCTAAGATCCAGTGCATAGAATCTAATCTTATTAAATGACTAAGTGGGATGGGACTGCTTTTAGGGTAGAGACCTAAAAGTGGTACATCAATCATGATGATTTGTGTTTTTGTTTGTTTTTTTGTTCGGGGAAAGATAAAATGAATAAAATAAACTAAATGTATTAAATTTAATTAAAATATATGATAATGAAAATACATACTACTGGGATTAAGAAATCCTTGTTTCTCTTTTAGTTGTGGTTCCTGATCACCATCTATGTGTGGATCAAGAAATTGAGGTTCGGTAGGCTGACCCCGTTGATCATAAGAAGGTTTATTTCGCTAAGGATGATGATCAATGGTAGAGGTTTTTTCGTGATTTTTAGAATATGTCTTCGAAAAATTACAAGGGGATCCTTTATGATATAGAAATTGATATTTTTTTAGAGGAGCTATAGATCTCTTTCGGTTTGATCTGAGCCCCAACATAGTACAATGTCCCTTTGTAACTTAGTTAGATGTGAGAAGCTACATGTCCGTGGTGGAAGTTGTATCTTGGTGAGAGAAAGGAGGCATATGTTTCATGGGTCGACTTTAAGAAAAATTTTTGGGTAGAGTTTCTCTTGTCAATCATAAAGGATGAGAAGAGGCAGAAGCTGCCCTCCCTTTAGTAGGGGAGTATATTTGTGCAAGATCTTGGGATTAAGTTCAAGGACCTTTTGTGCTTCTCTCCAGTTCTTTTTCCGAATGAGGAGTCCTGAGCAAGGTATATTGAGGAGGCACTCCATCCTTTGATCCAGTATGTGGTAACACCTTTAATATTTCCAACATACCTGGAGGTTCATAAAAAGGTAGCGGTGATTGAGAAGATTCACTCAAGAGGAGGTTTTCTGTTGGAGGGGAACCAAGAGTGTTCTATAAAGAGAATATTTTTCGGTGGAAAGCCTCGGGTGTTGGGTCTTTTGAGGTTTTGACCAGTTTAGAGTCATCCTCAATAGATTTCCTTTATATCTTCTAGTTTTTGTTCCTTTCTTATGGGCTTGGGGAGATGTGTTTCTTCTATGGGGTTCCCATCCATCTTCAATACCAATGAACGATTGCTAATCGAGCTCAATTTGGAAAAGATGAATAGGTTTGACATCAAACTCAACAGTAGTTAGCAATGAGGGCATTCCAACAACAGGGGAGACAATCTTATGATCCATCTAGGGTAGATGAGGCAGGTTGAGGCATACCTTAGGATGCTCCTTGAGATCAGATACGTCGACCTGAACGTGGTCATGGATGCAGCCGTCGGCAAAGAGGTTGGGAAGATGGGTTTCGTCAGTTGCATGCAGTGGAGGTAATATCCCTAGATGGTCCAAATATCATTAGAGGTAAGATTAGTTTATCATTTGTTCTCTTCTGTGAATTGTTTTATTTTAGAGATTCACACTACTTTATGGCACCCACTCTATCCCATGTTCTGGGACTAGACATATAGAGGTTTCCTATACCCTTGGTGTTGACTACAGTAGTCAGAAGATAGACCGACTTGTTTGATGTGTTCTAGGGATGTAGAATTATGATGGGGCCCCATCAATCCTATGGGGAAATTTTAATGCTTTAGATGGATCCATACGATGTAACCCTTGGAATTTACTAGTTTTATTCTATGAATGATGTTATTGAATTTTTTCATAGGGGGATCATGTTTTCGAATGTGAATGACAAACATGTTGTTTTCATTAGTGGGAAGAGTTTTTAGGTGGGCAATCAGCATGTGGAGCCCGTTGTTTCATTAGTGTCTAAGTTTTATATAGAATATTTAGATACAAGAATAGAAGAAGCTCCCATGATTGTCATTGAATTCTTGGATTTTCCCCCAAGGAGGTTGTTACACTACCTCCTTGAGATGAAGTTGAGTTTGTGATAGACTTGCAGCCTTGTGCTTCTATGATTTAGATGTATCCTTATTGGATGGAACCCTTTGAGTTGTGGGAGTTGAGGATTTAGTGTGATGATCTGATGCAAAAAGGCTTCATCCATTCTAGTGTGTCACTGTGGGGCACTCTAGTGTTGTTCTCCAAGAAGGCGGATGGTATTATTAGGTTTTTCATAGACTTCCGGAGGTCGAATCAGGTGAAAATCAAGAACAATTACCCACTTCTGAGGATCAATGTTCTTTTTGAACAGTTGATAGGGGCGAGTTGGTTTTCTAATATTGACCTATGGTTTGGATATCACCTATTAAGGGTGAAAGAGGGTTATATTCTGATGAATACCTTCAGATGTAGGTATGGGTGCTTTATGTTTTTAGTTATGTTGTTCAGTGCTATGAATGCACTAGCCTTGTTACTAGGGCTCTTGAATACAAGTTTCATGAGTTCCTGGACCATTTCTTCATCAAATTCATTGATGATATTTGATCTACTCAAAGTCAGAAGAGGATAAAGTTGATAATCTCCAAGTTTTCTAATGGGTTCTTTGGCGCCACCAGTTCTATGAAAAGTTTTCCAAGTGTAAGTTTTGGACAAAAGGGGTCCATTTCCTTGGGCATGTAGTGTCTCATCAGGGTGTGTAAGTTGAACTACAGTGGTCAAGGTAGTTGTTTCTTGGTTAGAACCTAATAATTTTAAGAGGTTTGTAGATTTTTTCGTTTCATAAGCTATTATTGGAAGTTTTTACCTGATTTCTCTCTATTTATAGCCCCATTGATAGAATTGACCAGGAATGACCAAGATTTATTTGGAACTGATCGATGCCATAAAGCATTCAGTTACCTAAAGTAGAAATTGGTCAGTTCTCCAGTGCTCTGGTTTCTAGAGGAAGGGGTAGTATTTTGGTTGTTTTGTGATGCTTCCCATATAGTACTAGGACATATCCTGATGCAGTATACGTTAGTGATCTATAATGGGTCTAAGAATTTATTCCTCCATTAATGTAACCATGTCACCTATGATATAGATCTAGCGGTGGTTGTGTTTGCACTGAATTTGTGAAAACATTACCTCATTGGGGAGTGTTTTTTGGTATTTATAGATCAAAATAGTTTGAGGTATGAATTTTCTCATCATGACCTGAATCCAAGATAGTGAAGGTGGATGGATTTTTTTTCAAGAATATAATTTTGATATCTACCACACCTTAGAAAAGGGGAATGTTGTGGCTGATCCTTTGAGTATAAAGTCACATAAGGATGTTGTTCAGAAGTCTGTGGTTGCTTAGAAAGAGATGATGGGGTTGTAATCCCTACACTTAAATGGAAGAGTAGATGGAAGTAGAGTACATTTGTTTCATATGATAGTTTATTCTTCTCTAATGTAGTAGGTAGATGAGTATCAATGGGGAGAATCATTGGTAGAGGTGATGCATGATCATGTTGACATGGTGATGCTCTCAAGGGATGGTCGAAGGGTAGTCAGAATCAGATTTTGTTTCAGGGATGTCTGTTTGTTCTGGTATAAATGTGCAAGGTATTTCTTTATGAGTTCCATAAATTTCCTTTTTTGGTACACCCTAGAATTTCTAAGATGTACCACATCTTGAGGCTATAGTTTTGGTGGCCTAGGATGAATTGAACAATTATAGATTTTGTGGCAAGGTTCTAGGTTTTTTATTAGGTAAAGGCAAAGAATCATGTTCTTAGGGGTTTGTTGCAACCCTTGGATTTATTCAAGTGGAAATGGGATGAAATATCTTTGGATTTTGTCATAGGGTTACCCGGAGATCAGGTATTTTGTGATATGATCTAGGTGATTGTGGATTGGTTGAAAAAATTGGCCCACTTCCTTGCGATCATGGATTCAGGTGCAGTAGATGATTTGTCTAAGAGGTACGTGGATGAGGTTGCGTAGTTATGTGGAGTTCCAAGGTCCATTATCTCAGATCAAGATGCTCATTTTAGATTATAATTATAGAGGAAATTTAAGCATGATTTTGGAACCGAATCATGTCTCAACACTTCTTTCCACCATTAGGTGGATGGGAAGACAAAGAAGACTATCTAGACATTGGGGCATATGTTGTTGGCATGTGTCTTGGACATTGGTAGGTCATGGGCACACCACCTTCCCTAGTCTTGTTTTATTATAATAATAACTATCACTCTTCCATTGGCATGGACCAGTTTGAGGATTTGTTTGGATTAATGTACCATTATCTATTATGATAAACTGAGGTTGGGGAGTCGGAAGTTCTTGGTCCTAAGATGGTGTAAAGTACAACAGATATGTTTCATTTGGTTTGTGAAAGGATGAAAGAAGCACAAGACCAAGAGAAGTCTTATGATAATCATAGTAGGAGGCCCCTAGAGTTTGAGGTTGGAGACCGCCTGTTCTTGAAGGTTTCCACTAGAAATTGGAAGTAGAGGTTCGGGAAAGGAATTAAGCTATCACCCCAGTTTGTTGGGACCTTCGAGGTGTTGGGGTGTGTTGGAGAGGTAGCTTACTGATTGGAATGTCTTCCTCGACTGGACCAAGTCCACAATGTCTTCCATGTGACTTAGCTCCTTCAATATCTTCAGAATGAATCCCATGTCATTAAATGGGGGGAGTTGGATATTAAAGATTTTTTAAACTTTGTGAATCATCCATTGGAGATCCAATACCATCGAGAGAAGGTGTTTCAAGGATGATCCATTCCCCCAGTTCTGGTGCTATAGAGGCACGGTGGATTAGAGGAGAGTACTTGGGATCTTGAGATGCAGATGTGAGACCTGTACCTATATTTGATTAGAGTTTTTCCTTCACTTTATTTATTTGTGATGTGATGTTTGGATCCTTTTGTTTTATGATCTATTTTCCTTTGTTTATGATGTGTGTGGTGTGATGTGTAATAATGTCCTAACATATGAAAAGGGGAGGACCTTATTCCTATTCAAGATTCATCAACTGCAATGTGATTAAACCTATGCAGGAGAGTCAGTTCAACCTAGAGTGGATAGTATCTTAACATGGAAGAAGGAATTCCCTGATTTGTGTGTTTGGGATGTTGGGGTTTATTGGTTGTAGCATTCGTTGGTTTGGGCTACACGGAGGTTGAGATGGTTGTGCAGTGGTTGTGTGACGGTGTGGTTGTGTGAGAGGAGGTGACTTGTGGTTGTGGTAATTTTGTTGTGTAGTGTTTTTTTGTCATTTGGGTTGGTGTGGGTGTTTCAGGTATAATGATACCCTTGGGAGGTATCCGGAGGGATGGTTGTTCAGACCCTTCCTCTCTTTTCTTCTGGGTTATTTTTAAATTCTCAAGGGAGGGAATAGTTTGAGAGTTATCTGATGTAATAACCCAAAACATCTAACCAATTATTTTCCAAAAATCAGATGTTTAAGGTGTCTGGGGTGAGTTTGAGGTGTTTTTAGGACATGTGAGTTATTCCATCAGTGACTCATTTCAACAATTTTCTAGAATTTTATAGTTTTCCAATGGTGAATTATCTTGGCGGTGGATCGTCTGGTGGTGAATCATATGGCAGAGAATCATCTTGTAGGGAATCGTCTTACGGTGAATCATCTGGCGGTGACTCATATGGAGGTGATTCATCTGGTGGTGGCTCGTCTGGTGGTGAATCATCTAGCTACGACTCGTCTTTCCATGACTCGTCTGGTTGTGACTTGTTTGGAGGTGACTCTTATGGTAGTGACACGTTTGGAGGTGACTCGTTTGGTGGTAGCTCGTCTGGAAGAAACTCATCTAGAATTGAATCATTTGGTGTTGAATCCTCCAAGATGTGTATTTTATGGTGGTGAATCATCTTGTGGTGACTCGTCTAGTGGTGACCCATTTCAACAGTTTTCCAAATTTCCACAATTTTCCAATTTTCCCTATTTTGTCCTTTTTACATCTGTTTTGATGAGAAATGGAATTAATACCATATTTAATAATCCTTGATAATAATTCAAAGGATATCAATCAAATATTAAATTTATCCAATGATTGGAGGCTTTTAAATGGTCAAACTACGTGATTTTTTCATATATGCATTTAATGGAAATTCAAAAATGTATCTAATCTGAAGTGCTTAGTCTCTAAAATTTATAAATAAAATATGCTTAATTCTCCCTTTCAGTCTTGATTTCTCTTGATACTAGATGTCCCAAATCCTTCTTCATTAGAGTCGAGTAACCTGGTCATTGTAGTTAGTTTATGTTCCCCAAAAGAGTATCTTACTGTATGCACATCTCTGTTTTTAGTGCAACATAGATGTGTCGATCATCTTTATTCTAAGAATATTTTCCTTCATATTTCTTGATTTTGTATCATTTAGGATGGGTATATAATTTTTTATCCTAGTGGAGAAATTTGATTCTGAATTAAGAAAGGTAAAAAATTAATCAATATTGAATTTAAAGGGGTTGGGGAATGTAAAGTACTATCTTACAAATTTTTCTTGATTTTTTTGATTTGATTTAATATTATATTTGTATCAACATTTTTACTTGATGAATATCATATCCATTGGTGGATAGATTTTAATATATAAAATTCCTCTTGAAACCTCTATCTTTCTGATTGTTTGGTATCATCATGAATAATTGGATAATTACATATAGTCGGTTAATGAATTAAATTCCCAAGGATATAATGGTTTGGGTGATAATTACCTTTATTAAAGAAGTGTAATTTAAAAGATATCCTTTTATGAATTTGAAAATATATTGTATTGTGGTATAAGATATGATGTGTGTGGGTGCAATTGTAATGATATTGTTGAGCAGTGGGGTTGCGATGGAATGTGGTTGTGGATGTGGTTCTTGGGATATTTCAATGTTTTTCATGTTGTGTTTTGTGCTATATTTATTTTCTGGTTAGTATGGATGGATAAATGAATAATAATCCTAAACTTTAATTATTACATGATAATGATTTAAATGGAATGTTTATTGGATGAATTTATGATGGGATTTAAGTATAAATAAAACTATATGTTTAAATGAAACGGGTAGGAAATGGAGAATCTGGAAAATGGATTAATGATAGTTCCAGACTAAAATATAAATCATGGATTGTTTTATTCTTGTATAGTGTTATGCATTTATAGGTGAAATTAATGTGGGAAATCAAGAATTGGTTAGTGTTTTTTTTGTGAAAACATAGGTTGGGCTTGTTTACGTTTTCTATATATATATGTATACACTGTATATTATCATGATTTATATATTCACCCCACCCATGTTGAGCACCATGTGCCAACACCTACATAGTAATATGGGAGGGTGTCTTTCCCAAATTTCTAGTGGGAGGATGGATGGATGGCCACCCACTCTTCCCTACTCCCTCTTACAAGAGATAATGGCCCAGGTGTCTTCAAGCAAGTTATTATGTCAGATCCCAAGTTTATTCAAGATGAGTTATAATGTGCTATCCTAGGTGTCTTTGGGATGAGATGTGTTGTTTTGTCCCAGGTGTCTTCAAGATGAGTTGTGTTGTGTAACACCCCAACCCCAGAATCCTAGATCCTATTCATTATTTTAATACCTTAGAATGACTATGAAGAATCAAATCCCAAAGGACCAATCAGTTTATTCGTCTTGGAAAATATATTACATACCTAAAATTTACCTTATAATTCAAAACATAAAATGCAACGTAGATAATTTTTTGAGAACTCCATTACCCTCCTAGATTAACCCTATATATAAATCATAATACAGTTCTTAGAATCCTGGAAAAATAAAACATAAGAAAAGGGTGAGATCTGATGCTCGGTAAGGATAAAAAATATGGCGGAAGCTATCATAAATAAGGATAAACTCTTAAGGAAAGGTATAAAACTAAAACACAAGCCTTTGAAAACATTATCTTCAGCATAATATGGAAATAGTAAATCAAATAATTCCATTTAAACCTTTAGATGGATATTATACTTGTCGAATAATCCCATGTAATATCAATAAATAATCTCATAACAAGTAAATACATAATGCCAGACATCATAACCATACCGTTAAGGCCTCGTACCAATACCATTAATATACCATCACGGCCTCATGCGAAGACCATTACCATACCATCAAGGCCTTATGCCAAGAGACTTGTTTGTCTCATTATACTAACTGATGCATCAAGGGGATATAATGGGCCCAACCCATCACTTACTAAGTCCAATACATTCCTCTTATGATAAGGGTGAAACATAACATAAACATTCATATTAAACCTAGCATACGAAATGTTAATACATTAACCATAAACCATGAATAGTATAAACATAGAATATCTAGAGTCAAATATATCATAAAACCTTCTATACAATATGGAAGATTTTATCATAAAAATTAAACCTCAAATAAGCCTAATATCCAAAAAATGATGTTTACATATATAAAAATAATTTAATAATTTAATTAAAAATCATTGAGATAAATATCCCATTTTTTACATTAATACATTTAAAATCCACACAATTTTGAAATAAAAAATTTCTTTTGAAAATAAACTTGTAATCTTGTAAGGGAATATTAAAAATTGTAAGACAATATAACGGCGGAAAATAACCTCTTGCGACGTATAAGTTTAATAGTCATTCTTTTCTTATTTTGTCAAAAAGGTCATAAAGTACCTCATTTGGAAAATGAACAAAAGATTCATTTAATTTTTTTTATAAAAAGTCAAACATGGGTAAAAATGACTTTAAACTTCCATAGGATAATAGTAAAACATTTTATGAAAACATTTTTAGAAACATAGACATGGATGATACAGATGTCTCATTAGATACTAATGTATAAACAACTTCGAATAATAATGAGATTGTGAAATTAAACCTTACCTTATACTTTCTGTTAGTTAAAGGTGTGTGTTAACCTATTTTATAATGGTTAAATTATGTTATTAAATTATACTTGAAAAATATAAATATTTATGATATCAAATATGATCTTATTATATCATTTTGTTAATAGTGTTTCAATATTACCATTGTTTTGGGTGTTAACTGCTTCATTTTCCAATTCCCATTTTTCCATGTAAGTCATGTTTGTTATGAATAGGATGTATTTTATTCATTTACATAATGAAATTAAGTTCATAATTATTATTTTTAAATATCATCTAAATTTTATAATCATTCTTGAATGGTTAACATGGAGAATGAATCTCACTGCATCGTGGAGACGGAAGGTTGTAAGTTCACACGAGCGACGATATCATTCCATTGATGGTTAAATGGAATGGAATTGGATGGTATATTAAATATAAATAATAAGTATCATGCTATATTCATTATTTAAATCCATTATAGTCATCATTATACCCATCCAAATAAAGTATTGTTGAATAACAAATTACACCATGACGCGGAGTCGGTAAGCCGTACACACACACGAATGGTGATATTATTATTCATATTATGAATAAAATGAGGAATATGGTTTTACCATGATTATAATAACTTCTAAGTATATGTTAGATACAATAGTTACTAATTTTATATGGAAATAACATAAAAAGATGAAGTATAAGACGAAAAGAATTTTGAAATAGGTGATAAAATAATTACCTCTTTTTCAAGTATCTCCTTTTGATTTGCACAAAAATTATTCTTAGGATAGATTTATGCAAAAAGTGTGGCCTCTAGAATGAATTGGGGGAAGTTAGGAAAGTAAATGGGCATGGGTAAGACAAGAAAAATGGATTTATAGGTGTGATGAAAAGATGAAGAGGGTTCCCTTTTATAAGAGTGGGGGGGGGGCACCTTTGAAAATAACAAAGCTATTAAATTAGTATACATTAATTTTTTGAATTAAAATGGATTAAAATTAGATTATTTAGAATATAAGATGATTATGGATCGAAATAATCTAAACCAATAATATTTAGACAAGTTTTTATTTTATTTTAAACCTTATCATATTGATTTATCCTTATTTAATCTATTTAATTTTAATTGTGGTAATAATATTCTAAATATTAAATGGTTATAAATATTTAATTATATGGTGTAAATTATCCATAATTGGCAAATTTATGATATTATATACCTTATAATTTTCACTTTTTATTTTTTAATTAATTTTTTATATAATTTAATAATATGTTATTTTTAAAAAATATCAATAGTGTCAATTTTGACACTATTCATTTATTTGACTTAAAATAAAATCCAAAGAAAAGATAAATTTAGAATAAAATGTTTAATATACTTATAACATGTCATATTAACCTATAAAATTCAAGTATCACCTTAATTAATTCAAATTACATTTCTTTTAATATTTTTAAAATCATTTATTTTATATATCTATTAGTAAAATAATTTATGTGTCACTATTGCATCATCCTTAATGGTAATTATTTAATCTATAAAAATTATAAATAAATTTATATGATGTAGGAAATTATTTTATATTTCTATAGACTACCTATTGTCAAAATTATCTCCCGTTTATCCCTATATTAAAATTAATATACTTATATAAAATGAGAGTGTGACATTTAGTCACATTCATTGATTTTAATAATATTAATGTCATATTCATGGGTAAGTGGACATTAAGTGATTCAATTTCGGACCATAGACTATAAGGGTCTAATTTAGTTATCAAATTATATTTTTATAGGTTTTATGGTAATTTATATTATTAATTTTTACTTTAATTACCTGATTTACCCTTAACCACCGTAATAAAACAAATTATTAAAGTTACTATTCATAATGCCCCAAAATAAAAGTATCCTATTAAAATAATTTGGAAAAATTGATTAAAAATATAGAATCCATTTTTCAAAATTTAAAATAGATAATTTTTTTTAATTAATTTAAAATTAATCCCTATTGTCAAAATGAGAAAACAAGATTTTCAAAAGTGAAAACCATCACAAGATTGACATGTGTTTATATCTAATTTTAATGTAAAAATAATTCCAATGACCTAAATTATGTTAAATGATAAAAATATAATCCAATTATGCTTTAAAACCATGAAAATGTATATCATAATGCTATAAATTATTTCAATTAAAAAATTTGTTTTAATTTAAAATTTAGTATTTTCATTATTCATCAAAATATAAAAGTTATCAGAAAAACAAAAAAAATATCAAAATGAAATTTTGATGTCCCAATTCCAGAGAATAAGTTTATTTTATATATTTGAATATATAAAAGTGTCAAATATTTGATTTAAAATGGGTGCTTTATTAAAATGTGGCAAAACTCCATTTTTTGAAATAAATCTTATATAAAAAATTGAATATGTTATTATATTATATCTAAGAAACACATAAGATGAATGTTAAAATTATATGGAATATATAAAATTAAAAATGTGTTATATAATATTCATAACATCTAATTTAATGGATAAGTTATATATCATATTAAATAATAATATTTTATTAATATATGGTTGTTTGGTAAAACTGGGCCTTGCATGTAACACAAGCCAACACATTATTGTGTGTAGCATAATCTTAACATGGAGTTTCATAAAAAGAAATCAAGAAATAAAATTATTTTTGTTCAGAAATGATGATATTGTAATGTCTTTGGGTGTTACATTCTCCTCTCCTTTAATAAATTGCATTCCCTCTATTTGAACTCGGAATTGAAAACTATGGGTTGGACTTTTAAAAATATCTTCTTTGAAATACCACATTAGAAAATGGATTAATGAGTCCACCATTTTAAAATAATGAAATATAAGTGTGGTGTTAACCATAGATAATGCATACTAGGGTTCCATGTAGTAAAATATGGACATGAAAGAAAATGTAACCATCAAGTTCTGATGAAGAGTGAAAGAGAACATTATTAAGAGAAAGTGAACAACTAGAAAGTTATAAATCTATAATGATCCAAAGGACCATTATATTCATCACAAAAGAAGGTAATTGTATTTTTTTTGGTTTTATGATCCTTTCCCTAGTGTTGAATAATTAATTTACTTCATAGACTAAGAACACACAAAATTATACCTAATTGACATGTAGTGTTTCATCCTTCAACTAATTTCAACCAACAATACATTTTTCACTTCAAAAGATAATAAAACTCAAAAATATTCAATTAATCTTAATCATATAAGGTTCCAAATATAAAATTATACCATTAAAATAAATAAAACTATGTTATACTGACTAGGGAATTCTTTTAGGCTAGTGGTACATGATAAAACCTTATCCCACTTCAGTTGTGGGTTGAATTCCCATAGCCTTGTCTGACACAACAGGTTGTTTCCCAACCTATGGGTTGTCCTCTTCTTAAAACTGTATTAACATAACATTCCAAAAATAATCTTAAGAAATGTTTTAAATGTAAACAATACTATCCAATATCCAATTTAATTCATTCCAACCTTTAAACTTATCCAAAATACTTCTGTCCAAAGTCATAGTCCAAAAATTTATAAGGAAGGCCACATGACATAATGAAGATTTTTTTGTTTCATAAAAATCATGTTAATACCTTAATCATGTATTATTTCAAAACATGGTAATACCCTAAATTAATATATAACCTTATAAGACATAGAATATTGGATATAATCCTTAAATGTGAAAATATTGTGTGCTCCAATAATGATGGGATAAACAAACCATTAATCAGTTCCAAGGTAGTAAATAATATCTAATATACTTTCTCCAAGTCGATCACTTATTTATTAAAAAATCATTATCTTTGTATCAGAAACATAGCAAGGGTTATCTTTCCCTCAACCATATATTTTCCAAAAATTTGAACTTACAACTATGTCCCTTTACTTCGTACCGTACAATCTCAAATAATTAATGAAATAGTACTAAAGTACAATCCTTATTTATTTTAACAATTCATATAACCAGTACATCATTGACAAAATACTCAAATGAAACAATTCTTCGATAAATACATAAGCATATTAATCATTACTTTTTATATTTAGTAGTATCACAACCTGATTATTATCCAATAGCATCATTTGGGGTATACACTAATGATTGAGACATTGATTTTCATAGTGTCCCATCTCATTACTGATAAAGAATTGCACATTAGAAAAAGTTTTCTTACCCTTCCAATCTAGAACTCTGTGTTTTTCCCCCATACTTATAACAAACTATCATTCCCTTCAATTATTTACTAAGGTGATTCTTTCCACAAATATCACATGTGGGAAAATCCTTCTTTCCCTTCTTCCATTTATACATATTTTTATCTGCCATCCTCTTCTTCTCTTTCTTCCCCTCAAATCCATTGGACTCAAAGAATTGTTTACTTATCTTATTAACAAAAGATACAATTTATCCTTATGATTAGAATACATGGGAGACTATTTCCATTTGAAATGACGTCTTAAGACCATGAATGATACGATCCTTCTTACTCTTTGGATTATGTGTATTGTTGGAGTTCTCATTACTTCAACTAGGTGCCATTTCTAAATGATGAAATACACTAGGTTAGAACATATCATAATTTATAATAAAAAAATTAGAAAAATACTTATCATTAATTTAATATTTACACATATATAGTGTCATAATCCTAAAAATGGTTTCTTAGGGGACATATTTACTCAGAAATCCTTCATAAAAGTTTATATAGAAAATGTGAATTATCCTAAGCATATCTCCTAGGAGTGTCAAACTAGGTTCGCACTAAGGCCCGTTGTCATGTACTAGGTTACTCTAAGTCTAGACCAGGACACCTTGTTGGAGTTATTACTCTTAGGTACATCTGTGCCAGAACTATTTCTACTTGTATTATCCAAACAAGTAAGTATTTTCAAGGAATACCCACATAATCTCTACATTGTAAAAATTTTAGGATATACCAATATAATTTTACTCAAATTCTATGTTAGGGTTATGATCCATAATCTAAGTTTTATAAATATATTTACAAGGTTTTTTCTAAACTTCCTTTGATACCAACAATAACACTCCGACCCCAGAAGCCCAGAGCCAGTGAATTATTTTAATACTCTTGCACGATTATAAGGAATCAAATTCCAAAGGACTGATCAGTTTAGAAGTATTGTAAAATAGATTATATACATGAAATTTACATTATAATTCAAAACATAAAAAGCAACATAGATAATTCTTTGATAACTACATTATTATACTATCTTAACTATGCATATAAATAATAATACACTTCTTGTAATCCTTGAAAAATAAAACATAAGAAAGGGGTGAACTCACATGCTCAGTAAGGATAAACAATAGAGAGGAAGCTATCATAAATAATCATAAACTCTTAACGGAAGATATAAAACTAAAAAAAAGAATTTTAAAACATTATTTTCAGCATAATATAATAATAATACATCAAATAATGACATTTAAACATTCACATGGATATTGTATTAGCTTAATAATCACTTGTAATATCAATAACTAATATCATAATGAGGAAATGCATAATTCTGGACATCATAACCATATCGCAAAGGCCTCATGACAAGACCATTACTATACCATCAAGGCCTCATGCCTAGACCATTCCCATACCATTAAGGCCTTGTGCCAAGAAACTAGTTTGTATCATGTTTCACACCCCGACTTTTTTTATTACTTCTTGGCTCTGGGTTCTCACGCCAATGTTTGGGTCGGGTCCCGAGTTAATTTTTTTTTTGCTGTTTAATGATTTTATTGGGTTTTGGACCAATACGTGGTCACTGTGCGGTTGGTGGTGGCCATGCAGTCGGCTCAGGTGTCGTGCAATTGTCTAATATATAAAATAAATAAATTTTTATTTAAGTAAGATGAGTTAATTGTTGAAAATGTAATAATGATATTATCATTGTGTAGATAATAATATTGTTATTATTAATATTTGTTAATAATATTTTTATTATTTAAAAATTGCTATAAATATAATTATTAATAAATTGTTATTATTATTAATATTAATAATATTTTTATGGTTATTGTTTTTTTAAGAAAAATGATTAAAATGATTATTATAATTATTATTATAGTATTAATGGTATTATTATTGTTAATATTATTATTAGTATTTTAATAAACTTCATAAAATAAAATAAAATAATGAAACCCTAGTCTACCCCATTACCCCCTCCCCCTTCGTTTCCTAATTCAGCACGGCAGGACCCTATGCCAAGGCCCAGGCCCAGGACCTCGCCTCTGGCCCCCTCCATGAGCCCAGGCTCTCACCCTCACCTCTCACCCATTCCATGTGCTTGGCCTCACACCCCGCTTCCCTCCTTCTCTAGGTCTCCCCTCCCCCTCGACCCCTAGCACCAGCCTCATCCAGCTACTCTAGCCATCACCCAGTACTCCAGCAAGGTCACCTCCAGCCTCACGCGCTACGACCAATCCTACTCTGACCTCCCGCACTCTATATAGGACACCTTTGGCCTCCCACGCTCCATCCATCCCATGTTTCTGACCATGATCCCCTTCATCGATGCGTTTTTTTTTCAATTTTTAGGGGTTTGCCTTCAATTTAGCCAAAAAATATTGTCTGAGTTTTAATTCACACGTTTTCTAGTTTTTTAAGGTGTTTCAAGGGACCGCGAGGCTCGGTTTTACCTTCCACAGAAGTGGCATCACATTTTCATGCCTTTGAGTTGGTGTTTTTGGAATTTTTTCATTTCCGCATGATCCATGGCACCTGTGTGTTTCAAATTAATTTTTTAAAATAATATTCTCACCTTCCTAAATATTATAGATAACTCATTGTAGTATTTTTATATTAGTTGAAATTTTTAAAATAGCTTTTGAAAGAATTATCTCATTATGTGTAGGTTGTTTTTTGTATGAACATTTCTTGATAAATGATTATTCCTATCTAATTAATTTAACACTTTATTTATTTAATTTATTTGGTATGAAATTAGTTTTCAAGAAAGTTTAATATGCATGATTTATCCTTATAGCTTTTTATGTGATGTAGAGTGAATTATTTTATGAAAACCCATAGAGTTCCCTCTACTAGTGTTTTTATGAACTGTGTAATTAGTGTATTTAAATGTTTAAGGACCACAAATTGTGTTATGGTGTGATGTTGATGTGCATTTAGTTACCAAAGAATATTTGAGAAAGTTTTTGTGTTTCAGGCTATGGGTTTCTTCTTAAAATTGTTTAATAATATTTAATATTGGTTTATTTAATGGTTAAAGTGATTTATTCAATTGTGATAATAGTTCGTTTGGTTGTGAAAGTGGTCCGAGTTAGTTTTTGAAAGGTACAAAACTAGTTTTTCTTAAGCGTTTGGGTATGAATTTGATTTTAAAATGGAATTCGCATGTGCACTTGGTGGGATTTCAATGTAAGAATTTGTTTGGTCCTTTTTAAATTTCTTACTAAATGAGTTAATGATTTATTAAATGATGTTTTAAATGAGAATCATGAGTGAAAAGTGTTTCGGTGTGTGTTTGGATTTTTTTGAAAGGGAATTGTAATTTTTTGAAAATGATTCTTTCTTTCTAAATGACATTGGTTTCCTTGTGTGGTTTCTAAAATCTTTTGAAAATATATCTTTGAGAATATTACCATTTGGATTTTTAAAGGAAAATGTGGTGTTTGTGTGATGTTTTGGGTAATACTTTTGGACATGTCAAGTTAAAGGTCCATTTGGAACTTTCAAATTTAGTGTAATTCTTGTGTTGATCCTTTGAAAAGACGGTGTTTTGTTTAATGTGTGCCCATTTAACAATAATAATATTTTGTGAAAAAAAGTATCAAATGGTTTTAATGATCTTATGGAATGACGTACCAGTTGGAACCTTTGATGATATGACATATGTATGTATGTATATATATTTTTGGGGAACCTATATAGTGGGATATCCCTTTATGGGTTTTCGTATAGAGTGTCCGTGTTCAGGGCAGGCAAGTGCGATGACGACATGGTTGGGTGAGTCACGTGTGTGAGGGTCTCCCACTTACACAACATTACTACTACTACCATGGGTTTTGAGAATCTTTTAGATGATTAAGTGACAGTTTTTGATCAACCTTGATTAGATGGCTTGGTACCCTTGGATTGTTTGTTAGGCCAGGTAGGTCTTGCCACTAGATTTGATCAGTTTTAGGGCGGATAGTTGGTTATAGACTTAGGATATTCACCATACACTGATAGGTGGTTCCAAACCAAGTACTTCCAGGGGTCTTCTAGGGATGTTTACGACCACCCATGGTTACTAGATTATTTTTATTGCTTGTTAAATTTTGGTTATACTAGTTTATTTTCAGCTTGCACTATTTACCTGTTCTACTTTAGCCCAAATTTTCTATATTTCGTTTTGTTTTTTTTATAGAATAAAAAATTATTTTTTAAATAGTATTTATCGTGAGTTGGATTTTTAAATGAGAAAAACATGTTGTTTATTTTAAAATGTGAAAACCCTACTTCTATAATTGTGTTTCAAACTTGTGTCGTTTGATTATTTTGGGAAGTGAGATTCATGGATTCTGTGGATTATCTTTGAAACCCTACTAATAATTTTAATGATCATGCCTAATTTATCATTTCTATTGTAGGTTTCCATTTCTCAGGTTCTCTTGGATGAGTTGCTCATTATTGGAGTTAGGTCGATCTTTAGTTGGGTGGTGACCTAGAAGGTCATAGGGAGGTATGTGCGGTTTCATTTTATTTATACTGTTAGTTTTATTTTTATTATCAGTTTTTATTTATCTGTTTATCTTCTGTTCATGGTCCAAAGTGTTCCCATTGGTTAAATTTTGATGCTTGACACTAGTTTCCATCCCGTGGGTATCAAGAACGCCCCTAGAGACATGTTGCGGACTAGATCAGGTGACCGGTTCAAGGTTGACCTGGGTTGGTTCATGACATTGTGAGACCTATTAATGCATCATGGGGATATAGTGGGCCCCTACCATCACTTACTAAGTCCAATGAATTCCTATTATGAAAAGGTTGAAACATAACATAAACATTCATATTAAACCTAGCGTACAAAATGTTAATACTTTAACCATAAACCTTGAATGGAATAATAATAGAAAATCCACTATCGAATATATCATAAACCATTGAATACAATATGGAATATTGTGTCATAATAATTCAACCTCAAATATTCATAAAATCTAAAAAAGGATGTTGATATAGATGAAAATAATTTAATAAATTCATTAAAACTCTTTGAGAGAAATATCCCTTTTTACATGAAATCATTTAAAAGCCGCACAATTTTAAAATAAAACATTTCTTTTGAAAATAACATTGTAATATTATAAGTAAAGCTTATAAATGTTAAGGTGACATAATGAAATGAACCCGTCACTCCCTACGTATACGTTAAAAAACAATTTCCTTAATTTTCCAAAAAGTTCATAAAATACCTCGTTCGGAGAACAACCAAAAGATTCATTTAAAAACATTTTATAAAAAGTAAAACATGGGTAAAAATTACTTTAAATATTCATAGGAGTATAGTAAAACATATTTTAAAACATTTTTTGAAAAATGGACATGGATGATAAGGATGTCCTAGTAGATACTTACGTATAAACAACCTTGAATAATAATGAGATTGGTAAATTAACCCTTAACTTGTAATTTTTGTTAGTACAGGGTGTGTTAACATCATAAATAATGGTTGAAGTATGTTATTAAATTATACCATAACCATATATGTATTTATGATATCATATATGATCCTATTATTTCATTTTTTAATAGTGCTTGATATTACCATTATTTCATGTGTTAATTGCTTCATTTTCCCATTATTATTTTTCCATGAATGTCATGTTTGTCATGAATAGGATGTATTTTATTCATGAAAATAATAAAATTAAGATAATAATTATTATTTTTACTCATCATATAAATTTTATAATCATTCTTAAATGGTTAACATGGAGAATTAATCTCACCGTATCATGGAGACGATTGGCCGTACACACGTACGAACAATGATATCATCCACTTGATGATTAAATGGTATGGAATTGGATGGTATATTAATTATTCAGAATAATTCTGATTTTATATTAATTATTTAAATCCATTATACTCATAATTATACCCATCTAAATAAAGTATCATTGAACAACAAATTACACCATGACATGGAGACGATAAACCGTTTGTAGGCACACATTGTGATATTGTTATTTGTATTATGGATAAACCGAGGAATATTGTTTTCACATGATTATAATAACATATTAGTATATGGTTGACACTGGATTTTTTACTTTGATATAGAATCAACAAAGAAAGGGTAAGTAGAAGAAGAAAAGAAATTTGAAAGAGGTGATAAAACAATTACCTCTTTTTCGAGTATCTTCTTTTGATTTTCCCAAAAGGCCTCTTTAGAATGTATTTACTCCCAAAGTGTCAACTATAGTATGAATTGAGGGATGTTAGGTGAGGAAATGGTTAGGGTTGGCTGAGACAAAGGGCTTTATAGGTGTGATTAAAAGAGAAGGATTGGTGCCCTTTTATAAGGGAGAAGAGGGGCACCTTTGGAAATACCAAAACTGTTAAATTAATATAAAATAATTTTTAAATTAAAATGGATCCAATGTGAATTATTTAGAATATAATATGAGGATGGGTAGAAATAATCTCAACTAATAAAATTTATATATGTTTTGATTTTATTTTAAACCCTATCATTTTGATTTATCCTTACTTAATCTAGTTAATTTTAATTGTGGTAATAATATTATAAATGTTAAATGGTTATAAATATTTAGTTATTTTATATAAATTAACCATTATTATAAAATTTATGAAATTTTAGACCTTATTATTTTCACTTTTTAATTTTTAAATATTTTTATGATTTTTAAATAATTTAATAATATGTTATTTTTATAAAATATCAATAGTGACAATTTTGACACTATTCATTTATTTTAATTTCAATAAAATCCACACAGGATAAAAATTCAAAAAAAAAAACATTTAATATACTTCTAACATGTCATAGTTTCCTATAAAGTTCATGGATCACCTTAATTAATTCAAATTTTATTTTTTTAGTATTTTTAAAATCATTTATTTGATATATCTATTAATAAAATAATGTTTTCATCACTATTGTTTCATCCATAATGGTAATTACTTAATCTCTAAAAATTATAAAAAAATTATTATGATGTAGGTAATTATTTTATATTTCTAGTGACTACCTATAGTCAGTGTTATATTTTGCTTATCCCTATATTAAAATTAATATACTTATACAGAATGAGAGTGTGACATTTAGTCACATTCATTGATTTTAATAATATTAATATCAAATTCAAGTTAAATTGACATTAAGTGATTAGATTTAGAACCATATATGATAAGGTAAGAATTTGGTTATCCAATAGAACTGTGATAGGTGTTAAGGTATTTTATAATTTTAGTTTTACTTTTAATTACCCGATTTACCCTTAACCATGGTAATAAAACTAATTACTAAAGTTACTATTCATAATGTCAAAAAATAAAATTAGTCTATTAACATAATTTGGATTCACTAATTTCTGATATGAAGTCTATTTTTCAAAATTTAAAACACATAAGTTACAGTAATTAATTTAAAATTAATCCTTGTTGTCAAAACAAAAAAATTGGGTTTTCAAAAGTAAAAACCATGAAATTATTGACATGTGTTTATATATAATTTTATTGTGGGAATAATTAAAATGACCTAAATTATATTAAATTATAAAAATATATTATAATTATACTTTAAAACTATTCAAACTTATAATTTAAAACTATAAATGATTTCTATTAAAAAAGTTGTTTTTAATTAAAATTTAATATTTTTCACTATTTATAAAAATATGAAAGTTATCATAAAAAGACAAAAAATTTATCCAAACTAAATTTTGATTTACATATTCCAAATAAGAAGTTTATTTTTTAAAATTTAATATATAAAAGTATCAAATATTGTGTTTAAAATGGGTGTGCCATCAAAAGGCGACAAAACTGCATTTTTGAAAAATACTTCTTTTATCCAATTTTTTTTGAATTTATTATATTACTTCTAGGAAACACATAAAATTAATGTTAAAATTATATGTAATATATAAAATTCAAAAAGTGTTTAATACTATTCATAACCTCTAATTTAATGTCTAGGTTAAATATTATATGAAATAATAATATTTTATTAATATACTACTGTTCGGTAAAACTAGGCCTTTCATATAATGCAATCCAACTCATTATTATCTGTAGGGTAAACATAACATGGTTTTGTGTAAATGTAAATAAAGTAATAAAATTAAGTTTATTTATAAATGAAAATATTGTAAAGTCTTAGGGTGTTACATGCTGTGATGTACTAGGTGTCATCGGGATGAGGTGGGATTTGTAGCCCAGGTGTGTGTGGGAGGGATGAGATGTGACGTGATGTGATGTGTGGCCCAGGTGTGTAAATGAGGAATATACTATGAGGTGTGTCCCAAGTGTGTGCCGGTAGTATTTGATGTGATATATTCAAAAGAGGTTTGAGCACTATGATGTTTTCTGTTGGGGTGTGAGAGCGATTAATCAATGGAAAATTGGTGTGTGTTACTCTATCATTAATGTTATTTGTAATATGTTATATTAATTGGATGCATTATTTGGTGAGATATATTTTGTTAGGTTAGGGTTATGGTTAGTCTACCTATTAGGTGTTGTTTGGTTTTGTTGTTTTCTCACAAGTGCATTAGTATGATCCTTCCACTAGTGCACGAAAGACTTTGGTTTTCCTACTCAGTATAACTATATGCTAAAATTATAATTATAAAAACTTTTTTTAGGTTTCCAAGAGAATTATTTAGACTATTCTTGGAATTACTAGTCATACCCATGGACAATTACTGTGTTTCTGCTCTTGTTTTGTTTTTGGGTATTTACATTGTAGACTTTTTATTTTTATCTGTTTTATTTTCACATGCATTATGGGATGGTTTTTTCTTCTTATATATATTCCATGGAGTTGATTTTGGTTGATACATCCTATGTCTTGATCATGTTTCTGTTTAAAGGGTAATTCCTCCCATATTGTGATATTTGCATACCCTTGGTACTAGTCTCCAACCTAGGGCCTACTGGAGGCTGAACTTAGGTGTTATTATCTCTCTCCCCTCGTTGAAGTATATTTGGAGAGAGGGGGTTATGATAAGAATGACCATCCATAGAGATCCTCAAATGGTTCCATATGAATTTAATTTTGGAAATTTTTGTTTTAAGTAAACTCTGACACAGATATGTGCTCATCTGAAGCTCCAACGAAGTCTATAACACAATCTTGAAGAATATCTTCTAGTTTGAGAATTGTCCCCTCAAACCATCCCTCTTTCTGGGGATGATATAGAATGGTAAATCAAAACTTATTCCCTAGGTACTTTAGTAATCCTTTCCAAAATCAAAATAGGAATCATGAATTTATGAAAGTATGATGCTTAAGGGAACTCCATATAAGTGTAATATATCGTAAAAATATATATTTTTCCATCTCATATATTTATTGAGTCTCTTGGATTGTTAAGAAGTGATAAACCATTATCATCCAATCATTAATCACCCATATATAATCACAAATCCTCAGTGTTCTGGGTAACCCTATCACAAAGATCATCGTGACATCCTCCCACTTCTACATAGGAACCAGAAGTTTTTGGAGAATTTTTTTTGATGCTCCTACTCAGGCTTTATCCTCCAACATGTAAGGGATTATGAAACAAAACCAGTGATGTGTCTCTTCATCCTTGTCTGCCCAAACCATCACCTGAAGTCATGGTATATATTTTTCTCTCCAAGATATTACACCCATACAGACTTATGGAAGTCCCTCATCATTTACTCTTTGATGGAAGTAACTACTACTAATATACCATGAAACAGGATCACATCATCATCTCCTAATAACCACCCAATTATTTGGTCACTTCAAACTAGCTGTTCATACATCATGAAATATTATGGATCATTTTCCTATACACTGTTTATCCAGTTTGCTAGAGAAGATGTGACCACCAAGGGAGCACAAGTCTTAGATCCCTAATCTTTAAAAGTGTCTCTCCTATGGTTAGATAACATGATCTTCAAGCAACACTGTTCCTCTTAGTGGAACTCAACAAGCTCCTGAGGTACCTAAATATCATATATAATAGAATCTTACATGTCGTTACCTTTCATAGGTGCATAATCTATCTTGAAGTAAAATGTATAAAGATACTCTACCCAATGCCTCTTCCTCAAGATCATGTCCCATTGTTTAAAAATATTACAGGGAATCTTATGGTCAATGTAGACAATAGAATTATCATTGAAGAGATAGTGTCACTAACAATCTAGACCATGTACCATATATTCTAGATCTAAGACATGAATAGGGTAGTTCCTTCTATGGGGTCATATATGACATGACCCATAAGTTACTACCTTCTACGTCAACATCAGTACCACTCCCAATCTAAGGAACAATGAATCATTGTATATTACATATCTAATACCAATCTTAGGTAATATAGGTGATTGAGAAATATTCAACCTCTTAATTAGATCAATAAATTCTTATTTACATTGGTCCAAACAATGGAACTTTACACCCTCTTTTTTAGTGAAGTCATAGGTGATGATAATTGGGAGAAGTCATGGAAAAAATGTTAGTAATGTCTTACTAATCCTTGAAATATATTGATACCAGACATGTTCTGGGGATGTGCTTAATACATCACTACCTCTAATTTATATGTGTACTTGGATATACCTTCTTTAGAGACCATATTCCCTAAAAAATTCACCTCCCTATTCTAGATGTTACACTTTTATAGAATGATGTTAATATAATGTTCTTAAATCCTACTCAAGATTATCTCATGATGTTTGACATTCTGATTTTGTGATGGCAAGTAGATGATAATGTCACCAATGAACACTATGGAGAAACATTCTAGGAATGGGTGGAAAATACTGTTCATGAGATCCATGAACATTGTCAGGGCATTCATCAATCAAGATGGCATCACCAAGTACTCATATAAACTATACCTACCCTAAAATGCTATCTTCAAAATGTCCACCACTCTAACTCATAGTTGGTGGTAAACTAATTGAAGATAAATATTTGAAAACAATAGGGATCCCCATAAATAATAAAAAGGGTCATTGATAATTAGAAAATGAAATATTATCTTCCTCATCACCTAGATAATCTTCTATTAATCAACTTAGATTCAAATACAACCATCCTAATTATTATAAAACAACACAGGTGCACCCTAAGGTGAAGTAATCAGCCTTATAAATCCATTTTTCTCCAAGTAATCAAGATGAACCTTGAGATCGTTTATCTCGGCTGGTGGCATATGATAACTGGGTATAGAAATGGGATACACAACTGGTATGGCCTCTATATTTTCTTAAAATTACGATCCTCCAGAGTCTCTACTAATTTAAAGATTTCCACAATGATTTAAACCCATTCCTCAACATCCTATGGTCCTCTAGTGAAACTGAAGGATGAAACATACTAGAATTAAAAGTGAATACACATTCTAACTTAGTTATAAAATCCTATTACTAGGACTATAACTAGGTGATATACTTCTGGTTTAAGCAGCCCTACTGCCTAAACCAAAAAGAAGGTGTAATATCATTACCAACTAAATTCTATTACATGTTCAGTGGTATAGAAAAAATATCCTCCCTTATGGGAGTATTTTAGATTTTTTAAGTAGTTCCATATGACTATATAGAGGTGAATATGAAGAAAAAATTAATAAAAACTAGAGTCAATAGGATAAAACCTAATCAATTTATGGGATCACACAAGGTTATCCTAGGAGTTTGCCTCTAACCAAAGGTATACACCTCATAGAACTAACCATGATCTCATCCCTGTACATTAGTCACATTCATATATATACAAACATAGCATAACAACATACTCAATTTAAATAAATAATTCTAACAATGATATATCATAACATCATGAAATATCACACATCATTGAAACTATCCCAAATAGATAACACAAGTCAAGGAATTTAATTACTGAACTAATATACAATAAAAAGGTATATATATAAAAAATTTTAACCTACATCCCTAATCATAATGCATGAATGCACCTAAAATGTCATAAAACAGTAACATCAATCTCGTAAACTGTAACTCAAAGGCCCATTAAACATGTGATTTCCAGACACATGGAAAATATAAGAAACAAGTTAGTGAACATAGTCGTTCTGATACTATTTTGTAACACCTCAACTCGAACCAATGGGTCTGAAACAGAGTTCCATATGAACTCATACAATACTTCCCATACATAAGAGGCTTTTAACCAACAATGGGGTTCAAATTCCATTAGTGTGGAGAGTATACTCTCAGTATAATGTTATAGGACAAATAATAAATAGAAATAATATAATAAATTGTCAAAGTAATCTTGTGAAAACAGAAAGATGACATACATGTAATACAATTATGAGGGACCCCAGAGTAAAAATCCAATCCAAAGTATAAAATTAGTATACTTATAAATAAATAAAAAAATGGGGTATTATATAGTCTATCTTGATTTTCTACTTGATCCATACCCCTCTACTTAATTACCAGCCATAGGCCTCATGCCCACTCTTATCCTTATGATGATGTCTACATGCACATTGGGATGCTCATGTAGGGTGTGAGAAATAAAAACCAGTAAGACACCAAAAATTATTTATTAACATATGTGTACAAGTATAATAGTTTTATTCCAAGATAATAATAATAAGAAGGCAGGAATAACAACAAAAAAATCACACATTGAATGGTTGTGCACAAACGAAACCTCCACAAACCCTTGAATGTACCAGCTTCGGTGCTATACCATAATGAAAAAAAGATTTTATAAATGATCAAAACTAGCATTAAGTCTGTATACATGTCTCTTGGAATAAATAAGGTATCAAGTGAGAAAGATAATTGGACTCTACAAGACATCAAGTAAACTATATACTCTAAATATACAAGGCATTGAGTTTTAGTATGTTCCTCAGAATCATCAAGGCATCAAGTTACATCAGGTCTACAAGAATATCATGATCCACCACCACCACCATCACAAATCATGAGAACTACCAATCAAAGGGGAAAACATACCATGATGGTCACCTATCATGTGTACCAAGCACTAAATCTCCAAAGGAAACACAATACACAATAAGTTATAACATGATAAAAAATCATATCCTGACATCTTGATAAATACAATAACGTCATAAATATTACCTGAAACTACATCAAGGATGAGAAAAATACACTCTAACAAAACTCATGGAACAAGGATTATATATGTTCACTATGAAACCACACATAGCTAAAAGTAATCATGGATAATGGAGAACACAACCATAGATAATGAAAGATTTATATTATGAAAAAATGTGAATGAGAGAGCCGAAAATTGTGAGGAATTTTCTACATCTAGGTTTTTGATTTCAATATTCAGGATAAAATACTTTTTTTGGTTCAAAAGCTATAGTGAGAACCTATACAACCTAGAAAACCTCCTCATGGGTCTTATTATCATAGCTATAAACACTTTAATTCTTAAGGATCGCGAAGGATTCCTAGAACCAATTCTATTATTTTATTTTAAAAAAGAAATAAAACACCACATGCGATAATATTTTACCTCTCTTGGATAATCTATAATAATAATGATAATTCCAAATTATCATTTAGAGCTGTGGAATGAGGTAACATTTCATCCTTAGGGAAAATAATGTTTTATATACGATAATATTTTTCTCTCTCTAGAATAATATTAGATAAATATGAGATAATATTTTTTATTGAAATTATATGAAAATTTCTAGATTAATATATTTTATTAGTTCTTTATTTTTAATTTCCATTATTTTAGGAATAATTATATCTATTGTTTTATCATTAAATGATTTCATGGAAAACTTACCTGGGTTTTATCTTTTGAAAACACAACCCCCAGAATTGAGAAGAGAGTGTGAGATTCTACCATTTTTAGAAACCAGATAATGAATTTATACACTTCATCGAATGTTTCACCAATAAGAACAACGGAAACCCTGGTCTACCCTAACTTAAGAGAATAACCAACAACAAAGGTTTCAAAGGCTCAACTATTTTTGAAATAACAATACCACATATAGAGTTTTAGTATTAAATCTAAAAATTAAATTAGTAATTTAATATGTTTTTCAAATGTTTCTTATTGGAATGTAATTTATGTCTTCACAAACATTTTTATTAATTAAAGAAGGACCAAAAAAAGTGGTTTTTTAAATATTCTTACAAAAAAGGGATCTGTGTATACATAATATTATTTATCCTTACATAGCTCACTATACCTTTGTAATGTGCTTGGGTACCTTTACACAACCTTTATAAATGGGATCTTACCCTTACACAACACTCGTAGTAGCCATACATAGCCGTTAAAAATACAAGGTTACCATAATGAAGGTCATGAATTATCCTTGTGCCGTACATGAACCAGCTAGATTAACCTTATAAAGATCATATACATATTTAATTACCCTTATAAAACACATATAATCAGGGTGTTACCCTTATGCAACACATGCATTACACTTACATAGTATATAAACCAGCTTTTGTCCTTATGCAGTGAATATAAAAAGGATTTACCCTTTTGTGACGACCTTTTTACCCTTACAAATCACATGAAAAAAATTCCCTTAACCCTATGTAACCAATATAAAACCCATATTAAATTTATGTAACACCTTAAAAACACAATTCATGGTAATTTCTATTGAAAAATTAGATATACTTATAAGAAATATTACAAATTAAATAAAAAATAGTGTTTTAAGGACAATTAAAATTGTGAATATTATAGGTATCAATGAATGAAGGTTATCATTCTAGGTATCTCTACAACCTTAGTTATTTGGGACTCCTCTATGACCCATGCACCCATAGTATACCAAATACATAGTGTATAACACTCTATGTGCTATACTTAGTGTTTTATCCTACATATATTTTTTTTGCGCCATATGAGATTATTCCATATCTTATGAAAGAATCCTACTCATGATAACCTTAAAATTTCAGCATAACATACAATACTCCATGATAAAAATTGGTTAGGTTTAACTCAAATTCATACTTTGATAGGTCAATCATCTTTACACTACATGAAATTTATACCAATATATACATTTATTTAACTAATATGAAAGAATTATAAAGTGTAGATTGTTATTTATATGATACATTTTATATTCTTAAAACAAATTTAATGACACATAATAAAATATTATATAAACACCTATCTAAAATTTCATATATGATTGACTATGAGACAAACTTTATATCTATTATACTTTCTGGTGTATTGTTTACTCAATACATATACATATAATTCCTTCTATATCTCTATGTGACTGTCTAATAAAACCCTAAAACTAAACTATTTTGTGATTAATATCTATGAATGAATCAAGTTTGAATAATATCAAGGTTTAGAAATCGTAATTCTAATGTTAAACTCATTTAACATATTCAAAAATTCTTAACTCCACAACATTGGATGTCATGATGCCAACTTCCGTAATCTACTTAGAATTTTTCAAATATTAGAATCATAATCCTTGGAACACATTTCATAAAAGTTTTTCCTTAAAATATTAATATAAATACTTATATAATTACTTACCAGAACATCCTAAACTCCTTTAGGATAAAATGAAATTCACTTTGTTTTTATAACTAAATGTAAATATTTACATTTCTTTTTCTTCCATACCCTAATATTCTTTTACGATATTAATTGAAAGTCACTTTGTATATTTTATTTTCACAATATAATGATATTCACTTCTCTCGGTAACTAAATATGACCTTTATATTTCTCATTACCTTCACATATCTGAGACTCTTTATGATATTAAGTGAATATCACTTTATATTGGTATAATTATTTATTTTTATCTTTGAACTTCTCTAATTTCAAACATACTACCAATACTCTCTTAGAAACTATATTATCTTAGAATATCATGATAACACACACAAAAACTTTTATGTTAGGAAGTAATAATGATTTCTTTTAAGTAGGAATATATTTTATTTTATGTGTTTAGATCATTTTTCCTTTTAAAAGAAGAATATTTATCAAAATATTCCACTAATGGGTGGTTGGAACATATTACCTTATATTTTAAAAAACATTTAGTTAATCTAATTTATCCTAGATAGGTAATTTTTATCCTTGTCTCATTTTCAAGACATATTGTAGAATATGATGAATCATAAACCAATTTTATACAATTAATCAACACATTTTATTTATATCAACTATTTGGTAAAGAACAATCTCTCTTATATTTACAACACCAGTAAAATTTATATTTCATATGATACATTATTCAAAAACTAAATAATCAATTTATATAACCCTAATACCTAATACATGCATTCCATAGAGTTTCCCAAAACCCCTTTTGGGATACCAAACAATTCAATCCCATGGAATCATTACTCTTTCCTTATTTATTTCACCATTATGTTTCAATGAACTTGATTGTATACTTAAAGAAACATTGTTGGACACTGTAAATACATTTTTATTCTTATTATGGTTTGAAATTTCACCAAATTTAACTATTTAATCAATACCAAAACCTAGTCATCATATTACTAGTTCATGCATTCTCAAATCATGATAATATTGGATAAAATTTTATTGAATTCATTCATCATCATAGAACATTTTCGTAGACAAAAACAGAATGAATTTCTTAAATAGAATAAACCATAATAAAACTTATAGCCTCACTATGTCATTATTATATTCAATCATATTGATCATATGTGTAGAGACTAAAAAAATTATGTCATTTTTTATCTAATTCAATTGAAATATTTAATTAATATTTATATAATTATCATTGGAATCTAGATTCACCTGTTGAACTACTTTTAAAAACATGTTACTCATGAAGGTGATTCTATAACAAGTAAAATTTATTTTACATAATAAATTTTCTCATGTCACCAATCTTAGGAGTTTCTTACTTTAAATTATCCTAAGAAATAATTTCAAAGTTTAATTTTTTATGATGATACAATTACATATAATAGAAGTTTTTATCAAATGAGTATCTTGTTTTATTACCAATTAACAAGGAATTTTATTAAATAGTCTCCCAATAAAATGATGAACCCTTTTGAAACCCTTCATATATTTTAGTTTTCCATGATCTTGATTTCAATAATAAATTATTCCATTTTAGTGTTCATATCACCACTTATTTATTTAGGTAAGTAATTATCCCAAACATATCATATATGATTCTTGGATATCCTAGTACGTAACTTTTTACCTAATCTTTCATATGAAAAAACACAAATCTATTTCTTTGGTATCCTAACCCTAATAAAAAACTCCAGAGGAATGCTATTTTAGTAGAGACTTCTTTTTGGATAATCTATGGTCACCCATTATTTTCTCACCTAACTCGATATACTTTAGCACTTTGGCATGAAAATTCCCAGTTGGATGATCAAGTTCTTAACAAGTGTCATTTTATAAAGAATCAAATACTTATTATTTTATCATATCCCACAGGAATATAATTTTTATTCATATTAAACACACTTTTAATTTTTCTGATAGGGAACCTTTTACATAACCTGAAGGATCAAAGACACAATGAATTTATAATTACATGGCCCAAAGGGTGAGAGGCACAAGGTAATCCCCCAACTACTAATACTTAATCTTTTGAATGTGTTTTAATCTCAGAATATTATTTCATGTTATATCTTTTATGTATTCATACTTATAATACTTTAGTTTGGGAATCATATTACGTGCACTGAATTAATATGTTTGAATCATGTCAATGTGAAACTCTTTACAAAATTCTTGGTTTGTGTCTTTCACCCAAAAAGAAAGTCAAACATATTTTCACATATTAAAATGAATATCATTCATAATATAAATTAAAACTTAATATAATGGTTTATAGATATATGAGATTGATAATACCCTTATGTGAATGCTTAGATCCATAGATAACTAACCACTACCTTTCTAGAACAAGGCATAAGCCTCTAGGCTAGTGAGAAGTCTGACATAAATTCCCTCTACCCGAAGATACTTTACTAAAGAGAGAATCGAATTAATCACAAATCTAAAACCTAATATGTATAAACCATATTTAATAACTAAATTAAAATTAGAAACTCTAACAATAATTGAATGTCAAGGTGGATGGAAAATAAATATTAATTAATCATACATATCATGTAATGTAGGGCTTGAAATTTTATAAGTAATTTAACAACTAAAACTAAACCATACATATTTTTAAAATATATAAACAATTTATAACTTTTAATAAAGTAAGGAATGAAATTTAAATAAATAAACATTTAAAATCTCTAAACATGAGATAATCAATTATGAAAAATTCATAAAACAAAACTAATTATAAACATTTTATAATTTTATCTTATTCATCATAGAAATTTCATAATTTTTAATATAAACACTTTATATTATTTTTCATAATATAAGAAATTTATTTTATTTATTATATGACATTTTAATCTAATATATGATATTTTATGAAATATAAACGTTTTTAAATTTCAATTTTTTATCATGAAAACATTTGACATAAAATTAATATCATATATTGATATTATTTAAACATTTTACCGTATGAATGTGTCATAAATATTTTGAGAAGGTTCAAATAATTTTGGAATAGGTCTCTTTTAATTTGAACATTTCAAATTAATCATTATGAATATTTCATAATTTTCTTAAATCTAAACACTTTATAATATACCATATTTTGTAATTTATAAACTCTTGATAAATTAATCTTATAATCATTCCTATAAAAACTTTATATTTAAATTATAAGTTATTCCATATAAACTTGAAAAAATATTTTAATATTAACCTTAATATTAATGAAATATTTTCAATAAATGATTAAAAAAACAATAATTAATAAATTATAAACACTTTTTAATTAATTAATTTATAAAATACTCTTATTAATTATTAAATATTCCAAAATTTATTTTTACACTATTTGAAAACAATTTATAAATAATTAAATTCAATTATTAATTGAAAATGTAGAAAATAATTTTTTCCTCTTGATCTAATTTTAAGATTCAAATTTAATCATTGGGTATGAATTATAAGGAATATTTCTATTCACTATTGGTATAAGTATACAATTGATAATTGTATTACCGAATATAATCGATTGTGAAAAACTTTCAATCATATTTTGTGATAGAGATTTGTATCATCCTCTATAATATTTTATATTTTATTTAACATTATAAAGTGTTATCTTATTGATTATTTGATAATTTTTTTATAAATCACTATGTGACAATAATAATTTATGATATGAGGTGGCCATATACTATGAATAGTGTAATATCAGAGGTTTAAAACATGTCATGGCTTGGGATATCCTATATCATATGTTGTGATAAATAACTAACAAAATCATATAACATATACTTTTTTATGAATGGCTTGTGATATGTAATATGATACATTATGGGTGAGTTGTGCACTGTATCCCTTATAATATTATACATCATGAAAGAAATTATTTTATTTATGATCTAGAGTTAGCAGAACTTGTGCATGCATTGAAATATTAGAAAAATTACCATTTTTTGTTATATTTTTGGTTTAATCATGGTCATAAGAGTTTAATTACTATATTTTATTAGTGAAATCTTAACCTCAGATGGGGGTGGTGGGTGGATCATTTCTAGTCATTTTACTTTTAGATGGTGTATAGGCTTAGAAGGGAAATTTTATAGAAGATGAACTTGGAAAAAATATTAGTTGTGGGTTTTTAAGAATATAAGGATAAATAGAATCTCATGAGTCTATTCTAAGAGTTTCATCTAGATATGCATGAAGATCTAGGTAGTGTGGTATTAAGATATTTTACTATAATTTCTTCCTTGGTAGAGTGGGTGAAAAATATTCAGAGTTTATTCTTGGAGTCCCAATTAATTTGTGGAATGATACCTGGTGAGGATTAAGTATCTGGGTGGACATTTAGTGTTTATTTTCTCTTATTTATGTATGGAAAGTTGATGGTTCCATTGAATATACAGGAATATGCAATGAAATATTTTCATATATCCCATTGGGAAATTTATATTGGTTTGAAAAAAATGCATCACGGGGTTCTATGACATTTTTAGTGGCCAGGGATATAGTGGTATATGGATGATTAAATCTTCATATGCCTTACCTATCAGTAGATAAAGGTGTAACATCAGAGGATCATAGATATGTTACAGTTATTTCCAATTATTTTATGAAAATAGGATGAGGTCCTGATGGATTTCATGATGGGTGTTCTACGATCATCTAAAGGTAGATATGTCAATTGAGAGGGGGTTGATCATATTATGAAATTTTTCTAATTTATTATCAATTTAAGAGACATCAACAATTAAAAAACATGGAAAGTTGTATGTGTATGATATTTATAGACTTTATATGGTTTCTATTAGAATTATGTCTTATTGGAATGAAAGATACACTTATTATTTTTGAAATATATTTCATAAGTCTTTGCCTACTTAGGTAAATTTGAGTATTGTGTGTCATATTCAGACTAATATGAAGTTAGATCATGTTATCTAAATTTTTTAGGATTTTTTTCATGAATGTATACTTGATTTCAATTATACATATTTTGATATCTATATCTAGTGAAGGTTTTATATAATAATTTCTATTAGAGGTTGATTCATGTAAAATCATTTCATGATTTTTATAAGAGATTGTTTAGATCTCTATTGTATTATATAGAGATGGGTGAGTCATAACATCTAGGGCCTAACATTTTTTAGAAGACTATCGATCATTTGTATTTGATCTAGAAGAGGTTAGCTACATATTAAATTAAGAATGTATCAAATGTAGATAAGAGATGATGAACTATATAGTTCTTTGTGGGGGATCATGTGTTCTTTTAAGTTACACCATGATTAGGACACAAGAGGATGGGAATGTATGAGAGATTATTACCTCAACTTATAAGACCATTTGGGATTCTTGAGTATATTGAGGAGGTTTTTTTATCAATTATCATCACTTATAAGGTTTATCAGAATAAGTTAATCATTTCATGTATTAGAACTAATGGATATGGTCAATATCTATCTCACACGATTCATTATGAAAATTTAGAGTTAGTAGTGGATGCATCCTTTTTTTGGGCATGAAATGAGTATTTATTATCATAGAGAGAATATTTTTTTGAGGGAAAATTTTCCTCCTTTTTATGTCATATAGTGTCATTGTCATATTTATAAAGATATTTGTGAGCATGTAGTGGAAATGAGGTATTACTTTCTAGATTTCTTAAACATAGAGTATGAATAGTGCTTTATGGGGATAATAATACTTATGGTGGATAGTTTTCAATGACTCTAGGTTTTCCAAGTGAGTTTTAAATTTATTTTATAGTGATTTTGATTTTATTTAAATTATTTTTATATGGTTTTTTAGAGTTTAAATAATATAAGTGGATAATTTTTTAGAATTTAATAAATGGATTTGTACATGTTTTCTTTTAGTTAGTGGTATAAATTTTTTTTACAGAGCCCATCGAAAGGTAGGAGGACCATATAGAGGTAATGTAACCCTATAGACACCATTGAGAGGTCAAGATAATACAATTACAAACCTAGTGAGCCCCCAAAAATCTGGTGGTGAACCTTGAGGCTATAGTGGATCTCATTTAACTCATTTTGAATGATGTTCATTTTGGATATTTTAATTATAATATTTTAAGTTTTAAAATTTAATTTTTGGTTTGGATGAATAGTAATCCACCAAAAATTGTCCAAATATATCTCTAAACCCACTAGATACTTTTAGTGATATCTCCTTTATTTTTTATTGTATTTTAAATTATTTATCGTGTTGTACTTGAGATGGTGAGTAAATAAAAACCCATATGGTTATTTTCAATGGTAATGATGTATCATTTCCCATTTGGTTCTAATCTAGTTTTATTTTTTAATATTGGGTAATTTTTGATTTTTATTGATCGAGGATTCGATTCCATTTATTATATGAATTCATGATTGATCACTTGGTATGCGATCTCAATCCTCTCTTTAATTTTAATTCCTTCATATTTGTGTGTTTTTCTAATTTTATGAGTGAATTGAACCATGGGGTAGCCAAATGAAATTAAAATGGAATAAAATTAAAATATAAATTGATTAGATAGAGTAATTTGATTTAAGGGATCATTTTTACATGAATTTATATTATAATAATATATTTAAATGTTAAAGTGTTTCTTATTACTTATACTCAAATGGGTTTTGTGATTAATTAATATTCTAAAATTAAAGTGAAAATTAATTGATGAATTTATGTGGTAATATTTTTATTTTATATATCCAAAATCATTGATGATGATTTTATTAAACAATTTTTTTTATATAAAACCATTTATGATTTTAAATGATGTGTAGTGAATTAAAATGGATTAGTGAAGCTTGAATATTAAATTTTCCTTTGAGTATTGTTCAAGTTAGAATTGGAATTAAATGATTAATTATGATTTTTGTGTTGAAAAACCATTATTAATTCATAATAAAGTTTTTTTAAATTTTAAATTAATTTTTGAACTTTTAACCAAGATTTAAATGGGAAGAAATTGGTATTATGTTTTGTAAATGATTTTATGTGGGTCTTGAATTATTGTGATGTGATTTCATGGTATTGAAATGTTATATGAATGATGGTAAATACATTTTTGGTAAATGAAGAGGGATTTTGAAATGTATTATTTGCTGGAAACTATGTGATGAGTAAGGGAAAATGAGAATGTTTTATGAAAAAATTCTAAAAGTTATTTAAGAGGTAATTATATTATGAGTGGTTATGAAAGTATTGATTATAAATTGTGTGATGGGTTAATTTTTTTATTGTTATACCTATTTTTCTTATTATATATTTTTTTGTAGTTACTTGAAACGTGTGTTCTAGTTTTAAGAATCACTGGTTCCAATCAGTTTCCATTATATTTATTCATGGAACCAGAAAAATACAACAATTCTTTATCCAAAGGGGAGCTGCTTTCCAAAGGCAGGCATTCGTTAAGTTTGAACTTTATGATACTTAGGAACATACATTGGTCGAGATGATGGGAGGTCAGACTAATCACACCCTTTTTGGGGAAATTATTGTCTACTATGGGACTCTCTTTGTAAATTTAAGATATTTTCATGAATCCTTATTATTCATCAAGCATAACATATGTTTCCATTTTAATTTCCAATCACTTATTAACATGTGTACAATTTAGAATCATCAGTATGCATTCAAGGCTCTTTATTAATGGATATATCCATATGAATTCAAGGATCTCCATCAGTGGTATCCTCTAATATACTATTTCAAGATTCTTTTAATAATCATTATGATGTTACTTGTTTTTTTAAGACACTGTCCAGGGCACTCAAGAATTTATTGTCATCCAGGTAGACAAAGGGTTGCTTTGATATTGGTATCATACCCATGAAATGGGCTACCTATGTATCCTTATGAAAGGAATCAGAACCCTTGTATTGCAGTGTATCTTAATGGGACAGATCATACCTTTTAAGGTCACGTGATAAGGACATAACCATACAGTTTAATGTTGTGTGGTAAGAAAATCCAAGTGAAAGGTTTTTAGTTAAAGTTTGGGGTGGGACCTGTGCAAAAACATCCCAATGAACTTGGAAAGGATATGGGTTTTCAAGTTAGATTATAACCTGTTGAGAATATAGCCCAAGTTGAACAAGTTTAATTTCTAAATATTGGGTTTGAACCTCAAGGAGGCTAGCTACATATCCCTTGTGGATGGGAATCAAAGTCCACATAGTTTGGGTGAGTTCCATAGGAGATTATAGTCCTTTTAGAGAAATTAATTTAGGATTAATTCCTAAAATAAATTCCTTGATTAATTAGGGGTTTAATTTGCGTCTTATTCCTAATGAGGATGCCTAGATTAAGGGATTTTGGGTTGGATTTTTGAAGAGGATGTTTAGTGATCTTAGTCCCTGAAAGGGATTCCTATGTATACTAGTTTGAACATGAATCATAGTTCTCATAGTTACTTCCCTATAGGTGTTTGTGAAAATGTTGTAATAATAAAAAATCTCTAAGACCATGTGAGTCATTCTCAATGTGAGAAACAAGAGGATGTGAAAGATTCAACAATTAAACTTCACACTTTTCCTCCTCTACATGTGGAGGAGGGCAAGCCTATGGATGCCAGGGTGGAGGAGGTCGAGGCGCCCTCCCTCTGTTCTATTTACATTAGACAAGGGTCCAATAAAAGGAAGAGGGGATGATGTTTAGGTGATTATATCAAGATGGATTCCATAAAATTGATCTTGGTAGGGGAGAGAGAATTCTTTTTTTTTTCAAAAAGAAGAAAATCAAGTGTGAAATTTACCTTCCCTACTAGAGATATAAGGTTCTGGGTCGTCTCTTTGAGAAGTGTGATGCCAAGACCCAACCGCTATCCAAACCGAGAACTTCCCAACACTGTTCCTGGGAGAAAGGTACATGTAAATGTTTCTATAAAAACCCACAGACACTCTATGAACCCTAACCCCATTGTGAAAAAAATGTGGGAAACCTCTGATTGTGGATATACAAACCCAAATAAAAGACACACCAATGTGCCTTTCCCATAGTTTTGATATGTCAAGAGGTTTTTGTAGAGGTATCAACAGAATCTCTTTCAGAAAAGGGATCCAAGAAAAAAAATACTTGCCATAAATGGATTTTAGAAAGGCTTGATGGCTTGTAGACTAAAGAGAGCAAGTGAATCAAAGAAAGGCGCCCAAGTAGGTAAGGGCACACAAGTATGAGAGGTCAAGTAGACTTGGGCGACCTGATATTCACTTAAATGATAAACAACTTATACGATAATACTTGGGAGAGAGTAGGATCAAGCATTTAGGAGTATTCACAGGTGGTCCCAAAAGTGGGGTGCTCAAGTTCCTATGAAAGGAACAGGTGGCGCACGGGTGTTTCTTATTTAGGGAGGTTGGGTGCTTTAGGCACGCAAGTGTTATGGTTTTCAAACACTAAAAGTAATTAAGTCTAATGATCCTCCTTTAAATCATCGGGTCATGGTGTTGAAGAAATACCTTGAAAGTTTAGGAAGAATTAGACAAAGAACTAGGGTGACTAGAGTAGAAATTAGGCTTCAGGGAAATTCATCTATACAAATGAAGACCCCTTGGGTCTATTTAAGGAAAAAATAGGACCTTGGGAGAAAGGAGTTTGGGTACACAAGTGACTTTCATGCCAGCTTGGTGAAAGGATATTGGGTGCGCAAGTACCTTCCACGCCGATGGTGTTTTGTATATAATAAAGAGAAACCTTGAGGACTTAGCCAAAATAAACACATAAATCAGCTCCATCATGGTGGCATGCTGGTATTTGTGTGTAGGTACCTTAGGTACCACTTTAGAGACTTTTCCAAATAATTGCTCTATTCTGCGGGGGTTGTACCCCCACACCCCTACTTGGGATTCGTTCTGGGCTGCGGTCCCGACCCTTGGGGCCAGTGCCTTCACTACCATCATCGAACCCCATGAAAAATGAAAATTCACACTGTGAAACTTTTGACTCCGGTTGAGGTCATTTTGTGGAGAAGTTCATGGAACACATTTCATGGTGTCTAAAAAATCCCCCCTTAGAATTTGATTTGTTCATAATGAATGTACTCTTGTTCTTAGGTAAAATTAGGTCATTTTAACACATTCCAACATCATTTGGTTTGATTTGGAGCTACATCATGTTTGTAAGGATGCTCTTATTTTTTCCTAATCCATGGGACCTAGCGAGCATAGTTTTATTTTTCATAGGGTCATATGAAAAGCTCCAAAAACTTTGTATCTTTTAACCTTTTAATCCTCAATATTACCTAAATCATACAAAATCTATGTTTAGTGAGATGGGACATGACTTTTGTTTAGAGTTCCCTTTTCGGATTCTCAATATAGTGAGTACCACGTCCCTTAGCAGTTTAGAGTCATGCATGTTGAACTATAAAGGGATAGTGTTTAAGGTCGAACAACTTTGACCATAAATTTTGAAATTAGATCCCAAACAAGATTTGGTGGCTAAGACTTGCTTTAACGTTCTTTAAATATTTCCAACGGGAATCTTGAGCCATGATTTTTTGGTCACCAAATTTTAAACCTGTATCAATATAAGGGGTGTCTCTTCTAAGAATTAAGTTATAATTATTTCAAAAACCCATTATGGGGGATGTATTATGCAGGGCCAACTGGGGCATATGCTGCATAGCTAAATAGTGGCATCTTTTGATTGACATGCCCATCATGTAGGCAACTTATGCAAGGACACCTAAGGGCATGTACTATATATTTAAGCAAAAGAGATCTTTAGAATTTAACATTTTACTGTTGATAGAGATGGGAAAATAATATTTAGGTGACTCAAGACCACAATGGGTGGATTTTCCAAGGAAAAGAGATTTTAAGAATAAAGGGATATTTTATGCCGACATATGTCATGAATAGGGAAACTACTGTGTAGTTTTAAGTCATCTAGTGAGGAGACTGTACTGTGCAGTTTTAAGTCATGTAGTGAGGAAATTGTACTGTGCAGTTTTAAGTCATGTAGTGAGGAAATTGTGTGGTGCAGGGTTAATTCATGTAGTGAGGACTTTGTGTGGATTTAATTTAAGTTCTTTAGTTTGATCAAAGGTATTAAACTATTCCAATTTTATGATTATTTGTTTGGAAACATACTACCATATTTAGGTATGTAAGGGAGAATTGTAAATTATGATTTGGGAATTTTTATATCTAAAAAATGATATGTAAAATTGGCTAAAGAAATTAGAAGAAGTATTTTCCAAGAATGAAGTTTCCATTATTTGACTAACCCATTATGGGGAATGTATTATGTAGGGACAACTGGGGAATATGTTTCATAGACAAATAGTGGAATCTATTGACTAACAGGACCGTTATGTGGAAAACTTATTTGAGGCCACCTAAGGGCACATGCTGTAGAGTTAGGAAAAATAGTTCTTAATAATTTTGACATTCTATTTCTAAAAGAAAAATAAAGTTTATGGATATTAAAATTTTCTGAAGCATAGAGTTTTGTTTACATAGAAAATGTACCTGAATATGGAGAGGGTATTTCTAATTAATATTTCCAAATAATTGGAGGAATATGACTTTTATGAAGGTCTGACACAAACGTAAAAGTTGTGGTGTCTGTAGTTTTAGGTCATACAACTTGGACCATAAAATGGAAATAGTATATTTTATGTGGCCAAGTGATTCCAAGGTTATTTTATATTGATTTGAACACATGGAGAGGGACATGTTTAAACCATGGTCTTGAATAGTTTCAGATCGAGAGAAAGATAATGGGACAAGTATACTTGAATGAATGTTTTAAAATACAGATTCTTGTATATTGTCATCAAATTTTGAAGGGGACAAAGAACTATAACCAAGAACTAAATTACCATTATTTGAAAAACCTGTTATGGGGGCTGTATTATGCAGGGCCAACAGGGGAATATGTATCATAGCCAAATAGTGGCATCTTTTGACTAACAGGCCTGTTATGTAGGCAATTTATGCAAGGACACCTAAGGTCATGTGCTGCATAGTCATGAAAAAGAGTTATTAGGTATTTTAAACTCTGTCACCATAAACCATAAGAAATATTATAAAGATCTAGAAAATATTAAATATTAATAGTGTGAAACATAGAAGGGGGTTATGCTCACTGCACATAAAGAATATTTGAATCGATATTGGCCTGATTTTGACGTTCTTTACATAGATCTGACTCATATGTAAAATGAAGACTTTCTTTGTTTCCTTTGAATTAATATTATTATGTGTAGTTTAAAGTAATGCAGGGAGGACATTATACTATGCATTTTTAAGTCATGAAGTGAGGACATTGATTGCCCTATAAGAATTTGAGACATTTTATTTATATAAATAATCCTTTTACCCAATTCTCAAGCCCACTTGAGCTATGCTCAGTGTGAGAAACAAGGAGCACTAAGGGTTTCCTCTATAACACAAAAGGTGACACAAGTGAAGAATATAGGTGTTAAATTTCCATGAAGTTTAACATGAAGTAAGGATGAAGATGAGCCGATGTGAAAAGAGAGACTTGTTGTAGTTAGATTAAGTTATAAAATCCAAGTGTCACTACGTGTCTTACCGAGGGCAAGAATCAAGACATACATAGTTCTTTAAACATTCCCTAAGAAGGTTAAATTATTATATAAGGAATAAATGGGGTTTTTATCATGGTTAGGCCTAAGATTGAAGATCTAGGTAACTCTACGTATCTCATATAGATGAGAATAAAGCCGTATGTAGTTCTTTAAACAATCATTTATCACACCAATTTAATTTGACATGGGAGATGGGGGCTTTAACACATTCTAGAAGAATGATTAAATTTAAGACACTACATAGTTTGAAAATTAAATCATGTATATTAAAAGAGCACTTTGTATAGATCTAGTTCATATACAGGAGAAGAAAAAGGGAAGTAAAATTTTTGTGATTGAGGCTGGGCCCAATATTGGAGATCCATACATCCTTATGTATCTCAAATAGATGAGAATCAAGCCACATGTAGTTCTAGAAGTAATGTCCCTATGCAGATCTGACTCAGAAATAGGGAAGAGTGGGACTCATGTGACACTAATGAGTAGCAATGATGTCCATGATGCTCTCTTATGGAATCTCCTAATGTCAAGTATAGAAGATGTTAGCCATACAATTTAATGTCATGTAATGATGAAAAATGGTGTCATGTAGTTTAACATCTTGCAACTATGAATTTGTACTATGTAGTTTTAAGTCTTGTAGTATAGACATGGGGGATGTGCAGTTTTCAGTGTTGCAGCAAGGACTATGGGGGCTGTGAAGTTTTCAGTCTTGCAGCGAGGACATTAGGTTTGTGCAATTACACAAAGTATTTCTTTAAGACTCTTGCATTGTTTGGAGTTGTAATTATCTCTCCATCCATTGAGATTAAGGAATAAGCTTCATTTGAGTAGTCATTATGTATAGAATAAGGTACTTCCAACTTTGGATTAAAATTTGGAGGTTTCTTTCCTTTTATCATTGGATTCCTGAGGACCAATTCCAATTCTATTTGAAGAAATGAATAGAGGCAAACTTTCCTGTTAAAAGCCTGCACTATTCTTTTCTTATATACTTCTAAATGATGAAAAGTATGAAATCTTTTCTCGTCTACTCATTCCATATCATTAAGCCATTTCTTAGACCTCTCATCTGTAGACAACTAATCACATATTGAAACTCTGAGTGAAGGCAATTACATTTCAATTGGAAAGACTGCTTTTGTTCCGTATTCTAATGAATAAGGAGTTTCCTTGGTGGCAATATGAGTAGTAGTCCGATAATCCCATAAAGTATGAAAAAGTTTATCAGACCATGATTTCTTATCTTTATCCACCATTTTATGAAGTATATTTGATAGGGTCTTATTTAAGGCCTCTATCTATCCATTGTCTACTGCATGATAGTGGGATGAATGGTTGGATTTGATATTATGTTCTTTATATAACTTTTTTACCTCAAGAGAATAAAAATTGGTTCCATTATCTATCAAAATAGTATAAGGGATACCAAATCTAGGGATGATATTTGGTTTGAAATATCTAACAATGCTTTTGCCTCCAAATTCTTTGAGAGATATTTCCTCATCCCATTTGGAGAAAAATTCAGTTTTAGTAAGAATATACTTGAACTATTTAGCTGTAGCTGGAGGATAAGGTCCTACAACATCCATTCCCGATGTGGAAAATGGCCAGGAGTATTTAGTTGTATATAGAAACTATGGGGGTTGATGAATGAAGTTGGAATGCACTTGGTCGGGATGACATTTCTTAGTGAAATTTGTACAATCCCGCGTCATTGATGGACAAAAGTATCCAAGCCTTTAGATATGATCATAGAGTCTATTCCTAGACTGATGGTCCCTACAAGTTCTTAAATTCACTTATTTCATGAAAATTGCAGTTTCTTCTCCATCTATACATTTGAGGAGGATTCCATAAAAACCTCATTTGTGAAGGATCTTCTGGTGGTCTGGACTATCATAAAGAGTAAAATTGGCCACTCATCATCAGATATATTCTTTTTTAGCTCTATCTGGTGGAATTATTACATTTTGAAGATATTCCATGATGGGTGTTCTTCATCCAATGGTATGACCATATGGATAAAGAATAAGGTTAATCTCATTAATTTCCTCCATTTTGGTTTTAAGAAAAGGTGAGACCAGAAGACGATGGGCTATGATTATAACTATCTCATCCCGATTTGGATCTTCCAAGGTTTTAGATGCATTAGACAGTGCATCAGCTTGGGTATTTTGTAATTGAGGGACATAAGACAATATTGGCTCTAAGGTGAATTCATCCATTAACCCTTTTATGTAATCACACAAAGGGATTAACTCTTCTTTTATAATAGAATATTACCTATTTATTTTCTTGATTACTAATTATGAATCACCTTTCACTTTTAAGTGATTCACTTGCACCTGAAGGGCCATTTCAAAACCTATGATGAGAGCTTGATATTCTGCTTCATTGTTGGTACCACCTTCTAACAATAGGAAGGAGTAAGGAAACACTGCCTTTTTTATGGAAATAAGGACAATTCCGAACCCAACTTTGCTGAGTTTAGGGTTTTCTATTATTTTACCTGTTGGAATTCTAGATGCACCATCAAAGTACATCTCTCATGTTTGGTAATTATCCTAAATAGAGAAAGACTCTTCATCAAAATGTTCATTATTCAATGATGTATCTTCTGCTGATGGATGTTCAGAAAGGAAGTCATCCAGAGCTTGGCCTTTTATTACCTTATATTTTACAAACTAGATATCAAACTATTACAAAATAACATCCCACTATGCCAGACATCATATAAGCATAGGACGAATAAGGATAAATTTTAGTGGGTTATTGTGAGACACCAATTGGACCTCATGATGTTACAAGTTGTGCCTTAGTTTTTGAATTGCAAAGATTAATTCCAGAAAACACTTTTCAACACTAGAATACCAAGTTTCTGCATCAAGAATAGTTCAAATGAGATAGTAAAGAATGTTCTCACTTCCAACATCATTATTTTCAGCTAGGAAGGCACATAGTGATCACTCTAAAGCTATCATATAGAGAATAAGTGGTCTTCCTTCAACATGTGGCATTAATACCAATAGACTCAAGAGATATTTCTTAATGGTATCAAATTTTTTTTTGGCAGTATTCATTCCATTTATAGGTGACTCCATTCTTCATTAATCTGGTGAAGGGAAAACACTTTCCTACCAAATTGGAGGTAAACCACTGAATATAGGCCAAGTTTCCTTGAAGTCCTCTTAATTATTTAAAATTTCGAGGAGGTAACATACCAAGAATTGATTTTGTTTTCTCGGGATCAACTTTGATACCACGATGGCATACAACGAAGCCAAGGAACTTTCCTAAGGTTACCCCAAAAGCACATTTCAAGGGGTTCATCTTCAAACCGTGTTGCCGACGTTTTTTGAATGTGATCTCTAGATTCACCAAATGATTAGAATTCTGTCTGTATTTGATCACCAAATCATCCATATAACATTCAAAAAAGTTTTCTAAAAAGGGTTTGAAGATATGATTATTGGAATGTTGATATGTTGAACATGCATTCTTTAAGCCAAAGTCCATTACCTGATAGAAAAACACACCTTGAGGGGATCTGATGGCTATAGATTCTTCATCCTCTTGGGCCATACAAATTTGATTATTCCCAAAGTATCCATCCATGAAGGAAAGAGCTTTATATCCAGCTGTTGTATAATTTATAAGCTATGTAATTGGAACTAGAAAATCATCTTTAGGACAATGTCGGTTAAGATATCTGAAATCAATGAAAACACTGATTTTCCCATTATTCTTTTTCACTGGGATAATATTTTCCAACCATTTGGGATATTGAACTTCCTTGACAAAGTTAGCCTTTATAAGCATATCAACTTCAGCTTTAATTTTAGAGGCATGAGATGGGTGTGTTTTTCATGATGTCTACATGAATCTGTGATGTTCTTCTGGAAATCCCAAATGATGGGTGGATACATTTGGATTAAGTCATATAATTTTTGTATATTTACAAGAAAATATATCTCAATGTTACTTTAGAAATGAAGTATACACCTCTTTCTCTTCTGAGGTCAGGGATGCACTAATTAGAGTTGGGGCGTGGATCTTATTCTGTACCTAGATTTATTTCTCTAAGATCATACATAGTGGTAGAGACACCTTCCTCAAATGCTAGAGGAGCATCACTGATATCATCCTCTTCTTCTTCATTATGCGTTACCTCTTCTATTTCTACTGGCATAGTAAATAATGAAACAAAACTTTCTAAGTTAGAAGAGAAGTCGGTATTTGAACATTCTGAATAAGAGGCCACTATATCTAACCCTATTGATGATAAAGGGTATTCCTGTGGTTATAAAGAGGAGATAATGGATCAGGAATCATCATATTTGTCTTCCTCTATCATTTCTACAACTTCTTCTACTCTGATTGACAAAGTAGAGGCTTGCTATAGTTCAACAGATAATATAAAGACATCTCAATTTAAGCTTCCATCACTTCTTGGTTAATCAATAGTTTCTCCCATATTTTCAGGCTTAGTTGATGAAATCAACATTATTGAAGTCACATGATGAGTGATTGGATTTGTTTTTACCCTTTCAAATTGATTGATGGGTAGAACATAATCTGTACTCAAATGTATGAATGGGTTTTTTGGAATCTTTTCCAAACCATTTGGAACATTAACTTTGGTTATTTCCTTTGTCATGGACCTTTTTCTTTTTGTGTGATAAATCTCTACCTCAATGTATTGAGATTCACACATTTTGAATGGAGCCTTATCACCATACAATGTCCCAATTTGACCATTGAAACAGTACTTAAGACATTGGTGGTATGATGAAGGTATGAATGCATGTTGATACAACCAAAGCCTTCTAAGAAGAATGTTGAAGGCTCTGTCTTGATGAACAACCATGAAACTTGAATTAGACAAAAGATCTCTAAATTGAGTTCTGAGTGTAATATCGCCCATAGGTTCTTTCTCATTCTTGTCACATCCTTGAAAAATTAAAGTTTAAGGAGATAATTCCTATTCAGTTAGGCCCAATTGACGAAGTGAATGAACATGAATTAGGTTGACTCTAGAGACATTATCAATGAAGGCATGTTGAATTTCTATGTCATTGACCTTGCTATATAAACATAACTAGTATCCACTTTAGTTTAAAACTCTTGAGTACTTGACAAAGCCTCAATAAGTGTTTCTCAAAGATCTTTTGATAGATTCAAGGCATCTAGAATTGAAAATTTGTTCGGTACTTGGGTTAATTGTTTCAAGACATCATACTTTTGGTCCAGAGGTGTAAGTTTCCTAGCATGGAAATGTCTTTTTGTAGGTGCCTTGGAAGTTGATTCTTATGATGTAGATTTACCCTATGTCAAAGGAGAAGTTGGAAATACTTCTTTCTTTGGTAGATTATACTAACTAGGTCCATCTATTTTCTGAGAGGAATATGGTGTGACTTCTAATCAGTACTCCAAAAATAATCATGTCAAAACTAAACCTATCTTCCATGGAAGAAACTCCTTGTTCTTGTTGATCTCACTGAAGGGCTCTTCCACGAGTTTCGACCATATAAATGGTTCGAGCAGGGGTAGAGTTAAAATAGTGGTTTCTAGAATTCCCACGTCTTCCCCTATATCCTCGACCTTGACCTCTTCTTCTGGTTCCCCAATTAGGTATCAAGAACTCTGGCTCATTTTAATCAAAATCACTATAGGCATAAGGATCCGTTAAGCAGATAATGTTAATAGAACCAAAGATCAATTTTTCATCTGATGAAGATTCTGCCTGACTGGTTAGTTCTGGTTGTTTCATTTGGTGGGGAAATGCTCATACTTCTGAAGTAGATGGCATGAAATATGTCAGGTTTAAGGAATTTTTTTCCTTGACATGATCTCATCTCCTTTCTATTTCTCTTTTACCTTCTGATTACCTCGTTTCTTTGAGGATTGACCTTTTGATTAAGATGGTTTTACTACGGTAGGAGTGGCATAAGAAACAATCATTTGTTTCAACCATGTTCATAAAATGACATGAGTTTGGTTGATCATTTTCTTGATCATCCAATCATCATATTTCTACACATTTTTACTTTTTTACTTCCTTCCATTTTCCTTCTTCCTCTGGATCAGTAGCAGTAACACATGTTACTTGAGCTAATGAAATTTTCAGTTTCAATTATCTAGAGTCTACAATTTTTTTCTGGAGGTCCTTGAAAACAAAACACTTCTGAATGGGATGCCCAAACATCTTGTGAAGGGGACAATAATTTAAAATATCTTTAACTCCTTCTTTTTTTGGTTTCTTCGGCCTTGGCAACTAAACCAAATTGTTTTCCAGAGATGAGATGAAGTAACCGAGAACTTGTTATTTCCAAAAGGAATAAAATTTTATTTTTAATTCCTCAAAATGTTTCTGCCTTTGATTTATTTTATCATATTGATGAGGTGGTCATTGCTTCTGACACTATGGAGGTGAATCCCTTCAATACGATGAAAGTTTTGGAGTTTAATCAGGTACACGTTCCTTCTTGAGTGTAATAGTAGTAGCCTCTACTCATATTCTCATTCCTATAGATGATGGAATTACATGAGTTTTAGCCTTAGTTTCAATAATAGAATCTTCTATCTGTTGAGAAATTTTATTAAGGTCTCGAAACCCTTCGGTTTATTTTACAGGGATCAGTGGTGTGCGCAACTCATCATGTAGATTTTCCACAAAAATTGGCAGCAACTCTTCTTGAGGAAGTACTATACTTAAGGATTATATCAATCCTTTCCATAACTCAATGAAATCTGAAAATATTTCATTATCCATTTGTTTAAAATTGGTAAGATAAAATACTGTCATCATCGGTAGCGTTGAGCTAAATTGAAGAAGGAATTTTTGGCGGAGATTTTCTCATCTAGTAATTAGCTGAGATTGTAAACTTTTATACCAGACAATAGCTAGTCCCTATAGTGACTTTAAAAAACACCTAAGTTTTATTGCTTCTGGTTGTTGAGGAGTTCCCATCATGGGATCAGAATGAGAAACAAAATGTCTTAAGTGTTGTTACGGATTTCCCAAACCATTAAAAATTGGAAATGTGGTATTTACAAAATTTGGTGGGGGAGGAATGCAGTCCACCTATTCAGGGTAAGACTTCTTTTTCTACTGAAATGGAACACTTCGTTCCTCCATATCTTCCAATCTAGTAGTTAAAGGATCAATTGTGCTCATAATAATTTTGGGAATATTCGGATGAACTGGAACTTGTGTAGGTATAAAAATTGGAGCTTGAGCTAGTGCAACTACCAGAAAAACCCCTAGTGGTGGTGCTAGTATTTTCCTTGGATAACCCAGAGGAATAAGCCAACCAGGATGTGCTTGATCCTGCCTTGGTTGTGTACCAAATAGAGGGAATTCATTATTTTCATCTATAGTTACTACAAATCCTTTTTTATGAGGAGATCCTACAGGATGTTCAAGTTGAGGATCTACCTCAGAAGTACATCTAGTGGAAATGTTGCTTCGAAGTAGCTATGTATTGAGTATTTTCAACTCCATCATTTCCTCTTCTTTTTTTAAAATATCTCTGAAAGATAAAGATATTGACCTTATCTAGTGGAAAAGTGAGATGCAATCTGACTTTTACCTTTCCCCTTGTTAGATTCCTTTTGAAGGGGTGAGAGTTGGTTATTTGAAGGTATACCTAGATTCTGGGTAAGCCTCAAATTGCAGGTACGTAAACCTTCTTCATTTTCCTTAGTGTGTAATGTATTGTGGATAAGAACTTCATATTCTGATTCCCCTGAACTAGACTCATTTTCTGGTGGATCTTCTTTAAGGGTGTTAATGAAATTTACTGATGTATAATACATTTATGGCATTATATCAGTATCTTCATAAGATTTTCTCCCTATTTATCTTCCATGAGACTCTATTCCACTATATGATGGATTCATAGGAGTTTTTTGATGGAAATTAACCCAAAGGGAATCCTTGGATAGTTCAGTTGTGCCCTTTCTTTGTGGCTTCTTCCCTAATATGGAGAAAACCTACTTCCATTGAAAAGGGTATTGTAGATGTGAAAACCCCCCCAGCCCTATAGGATGGGGCTATTCCTATTCTTCTTAGACCAATATTTGAACTTTATTTAATGAATTTGATGGTTGAATTAACTAAGCCCCCAACCATGAAAGTTGGGGTAACTTTTAAACTGCTATGGCTGAGATTCGTGCAACTGCTCTTCTGATTTTTCGAATTTTTATTTTGAAATTAGTTGGGTGAATCATCCAGGAACCACTCAAATCACCTATTTTAGAATATCTCTATGCTATTTCAGAAATTTTCATTATTTGACGGCTGACATCCTTTAAGCAGGATTCCTTCTCAAGATTCTGAGATGCTTGGTGTAAAAGTAACTCAACAAATTCTTTTCTTTGGGCCTGACCTTGATGAGAGATAGTTGGGGCCTGTTCTTGAGCATACATTTGATTACATACAAAATCTATTGATTGTATGTGACCATGGGTAATAACATTGCATGAGGCCACTTTGGGAGGGCTTTATTGATTCTAGAGTGCAGTGAAATGCAATGCTCAATGTGCACCCTATCCACTGATGTGAACACCATATGGGGTGTCAGAAATTAATTGGCACAACCTCTTTAGAGAAATGAGGCATGCATGCTAAAGGGTTCTCTTCTTCTTTTCAACCTTTGGATGTTGAGAAACTACGAGATATGCCAAGTCAATTTGTCATTGCAACCCTTATATTACCTTTACATGATTTTGATATTCATCATATGGTAATACTTTGGTTTTTAAATGACAAAGAGTTTTGCATAAATTGAGGCGGATATCATGAATGCAATCTTCTTCTATTAATTATGGAATGTTATACAGAGAATTTTCCAAAGGCCAGAACATGATTGGTATTTCTCCTTTAGCCAATTGTTTTCTCATGTTTAACATATCTTCATCGTCTTTTAATAGAAATTTATCCACTTGGTCTGACCAAAGTGGATGATCTATATTAGAAGAAATATTACCTAAGGGAGGTTTGGAGAATGACCATTCCCTTAAGATGTCTTATGGTTGAGAAAATGTTTCACCCATCAATGAAAAGGCATTAGACATGACTGGCCTTGTTTTTGCAAGTGCCTTGAGATAGTTGGGATTTCTCATTACTACATTATCAATTATAGAACTATTTTGACAATGTGAAAGACTACTATGAATAGGACTTTTGCAGCGAACGCCATTATGGGGAGGACCACTATGGTGGATTACAGCAAGGGACGAATCCTCTTGTTCCTTGGCCTTATGTCCACATGTAGGGTTTCCGTGGCTCTCATCTAGATATATGTGTTCTGGATTGACCAAATTTTCATGAAGCAAGTATTCATAATAAAGTGTCCGATGGGGAACTTCAGAATTACAACTACCACTCCCATACTTTGGTAATGAGAATATAGGGTCTTGATCTGCAAAAGATAAATTTCTGAGGGATTCAAGAACTCCAACATTAAGAGGAGCCGAATCATAGCTTGACACTTAATTTTCCAATTGTTCTTTGAAATAATTCTTCTTGGATGTTCTATTATACTTATTTGGGGACACTTGCTATGAAAAGTTGTTATCATGGGTAGGTGTACGTGCCTAACTTGGATTGGTTATCAGAACAGACCAATTACCTCCAATTGGAAAGGGTATATGCTCCCGATCTTGTTGTCCATATGATATGGGGGAGTATGCCCCATGACCATCCTAGACTGGAATAGAGGTGTGTATTTTCTCTAATATTGCATGCCAATGTGTCATCCCATATGTGCGGAAAAATTTCTATGTTTGTTCCCCTAGTTCTACTGAAGTAGTTGTTATAATATCTTAGCATGCTTCCAGAATATGGGTAGGGATTTGTGTCTTCCCTTTCACCATTGGAAAGATGCGTTTGATGAATTCAGTAGCTGGAACAAGAATATAATTCCATTTCGTATTGGGAGTAGGTGTATGTGCCTACCATTGTCTTCCTTTTCCTATCAATGGGTATTGACAGTACTCATGCATGGGGGTAGAGAGTTGGATCTACCCTAGATTTTTCATTAGTGCTTTCCGACTGACTTCTCTGAGTGCTGCCAAATAAGTATATTGGCAGGCCTGATGAATGATAGAAGGTGTATGTGTATGCTGTCTATTTCCCATCAAGTATGGTTGATAGACTTCGTTCAACACTGGAAGAGAAGACTGCTGGAAGAATTGGTGATTTTAAGTAGGTGTATGTTCGCACATGTTCCTTATCCCAGTTGGTAAGGACTCCGTATGTACATCCAAGCAACCCAGGATTAAATCCAATTGGAGGCATAATTTCTTGGTACTGTAGCAGGTACTGTAGTGGGAACTGTGCAGTACTGTAGTGGGACTGTAGCAGGTACTGTTTGGCACTGTAGTAGTTGGGAATATGCCCCCGTTTGGGCCTTCGAGCCACCGATTTGGTCCCCGAGTCCTCTAAGGCCATCGGGCCACCCAGGTCTTTGAGTTAGTAAGGCCTTCGGGCCACCTCAAGGCCTTCGAGCCACCTTAAGTGTAGATGTAAGATATACAACATACATGGAACAACCTCTACAAGGAGGATGTACAAAAAGAGCTTTCACCACAGTAGAAGCTAAACGGATTGCAAGAATGAGAGGGTATGACACCTGCCATCAGGAAAAGCCTATAGATGCATGGGAATGCCTAGCCAAAAACCCATGTGAAGGTGGAGAGATGATTTTATGATGAAGATGCTGGGGAAGAGAAATTCCAAATAGTTTGTCTGGGTTGTATGTAATGTTTGAAGCCTATGGGAAATGAATTCCTCTAAGGCCTATGAGCCATGTAATACTTACGCCTATGGGCCTTGTAAGGGTTCCACCTCACCCCTTGAAAGGTTGATTATCAAAAATAAATAAAAAAATGAAGGCCTTCATGCTATTGGATGGAAGTAGGTGTATGTTCCTATTTACTATTTTTGACCACATTGGATTGGTGGGCTTCTTTAAATGTATTCAGACGAGCATGCAGACCGGATGATAATGTGTAAGTAGGTGTATGTTTCTTTTTATAGTACTCCACTGGATTTATTTGGTGGGATTGTTTGGTTACTGTTAGACGAGTCTACTGGACAACAAAATTAGGACGGACGGGTGTACATACCCGCTCATTGTTCACCATCAGGTTAGGTTAATGGACTTCTTTGGAGGGGGCAGAGGTAAGAACCTGTTCCCTATTGACCAATCATTGTCCTTGGATGTTATTATTTCATTCCCGAGTTTGAGAAACCTGGGCCTAATGTCTAGAGGCAACACCCCATGATGTTGGGGGTTCACTACCACACAATTATGCTAGCGACGATTGTTGGTGGGAGTCCTCAAGAAGGATACATTCATTCTTGAATTGAGGCCCTGAGTGACCTCTTGATCCACCTCCCTATAGTATGGGAGGGATTGTTTGTTGCATTCCATGGATAAGGACCCGAAACAGTTGAAAATGGTGGTTGGAACCGTCTACTTCTTGATCATCAGTTGTCGTTGGCTAGTTGATTGAGGATTATTATTGACTTGGAGGTCCTGTCAGGTATCCTCCAAAGTCAAAACTGTACCATGCTGGCGATATTCCATTACCAATACATTGGAGACCCAGCATTGGAGACACTGGGTGGGTGATAAGTTCCTCCTCGGGGATGAAGATCCAACTTGAGCAGCGATCGGGAAGTTTGTAGATGTTGTCTTGAAGAAAGCCATTTTGGACTAACTAGAGTTCTTAAACAAAACTTGAAACAACGATAAAATCCATTAAAGAAACATCTATTAGATGAATACAATCATGATGTATTCCTTTTTGTAGCATTCCTTTATCAATTGATAGGGGGATAATGGGTGGGTAACATTATTAACTTGGTTAAGGATTCACGTCAGGTTCACCATTTTTATTTTGTAGTTCCCTGAAACATGTGTTATAGTTTTTAGAATAACTACTTCCAGGGAGTTTCCATTAGATTTATTCATGGAATTGGAAATATAAAATAGTTATTTATCTAAAGGGGATATACTTTCCAAAGGAAGGTGTTTGATAAGTTTGAACTTTACGATACTTAGGAACATACACTGGTCGAGAGGATGGGAGGTCAGACTCATCACACCCTTTTAGGGGGGATTATTTTATACTCTGGGACTCTCTTTTTAAATTTAAGTTATTTTCATAAATCCTTTTTATTCACTAATCATAACATAAGTTTCCCTTCGAATTTACAATCACTTATTAACATGTGTAAAATTTAGAATCATCAGTATGCATTCAAGGTTCTCCATTAATGGATATATCCATATGTATTCGAGGTTCTCCATCAATGTTATCCTCTAATATACTATTTAAAGATTCTTCTAATCATCATTATGATGATACTGGGTTTTTAAGCCACTCAGAGGGGCACTCTGGAATTTATTGTCATCTAGGGAGACGAAGGCTTGTTTTGATATTGGGATCATACCCATGAAATGGGCTATCTACGTATCCTTATGAAAGGAATCAAAACCCTTGTAGTTTGGTGTTAGTTAATTGGACACATCATACCTTTTAAGGTCATGTGATAAGGACCTAACCATACAGTTTAATGTCACGTGGTAAGGGAATCTAAGAAAAAGGTTCTTAGTCAATGTTTGGTGTGGGACTTATGTAGAAAAAACCCAATGAACTTGGAAAAGATATGGGTTTCCAAGTTAGATTATACCCTGTTGGGAATATGACCCAAGGTGAACATGTTTAAATTTTAAATTTTGGGTTTGAACCTCAAGGAGGATTCCTACGTATCCCATGTAGATGGTAATAGAAGACCACCTAGTATAGGTGAGTTTCATAGGAGAGTATAGTCCTTTGATAGAAATGAGTTTGGGCTTACTTCCTGAAAAGGATGCCTTGATTAATTAGGGGTTTAATGTGGGGATTATTCCTAAAAAGGATTCCCAGATTAAGGGAATTAGGATTGGATTTTTGAAGAGTATGTCTAGTGAGCTCAGTCTCTAAAAGGGCTTCCTACATATCCTAGTTTGAACAGGAATCAGAGTTCTCATCGTTTCTTTTCTATGGGTATTTGTAAAAATTTTGTAATCATCATGAATCTCTAAGATCACATGAATCATGATTGGTGTGTGAAATAAGAAGATGTGAATGATTCAACAATGAAACTTCACAATTTTCCTCCTCTTCTGGCGGAGGAGGCCAAGCCTACGACGACTAGGGTGGACGAGGTTGAGGCACCCTCCATCTATTCTCTTTACATTGGACAAGGGTCCAATGAAAGGAAGAACAGATTAAGGTTAGGGGATTACACCAAGATGGCTTCCCTAAAATTGATCCGGGCAGGGGAGGGAGACTTATTATTTGTTCAAAAATAATAAAATCAAGTGTGAACATTACATTTCCTACCAGATACTTGAGGTTCCAGGTCATCTCTTTGAGAAGGGAGAGGCTAGAACCCAACCCCCCTCCAAATTGGGAACTTCCCAACACTATTCCTATGAGAAATTTACATGTGACTATGGATATACAAACCCACATACACTCCATGAACCCTAACCCCATTGTGAAACAAATTTAGGAAACCTATGACTGTGGATATAAAAACTCAAATAGGAGACGTGCTAATGTGCCTTTTTTTGAAGGTTTGATAAGTCATGAGGTTTTGGTGGAGGTCTTAATAGAATCCATTTCATAAAATGGAGCCATGGAAGAAGAAGCCTTGCCATGAATGGTTTTGAGGAAGTCTTGATGGCTTGTAGACTTAAGAGAGTAAGTGAATCAAAGAGGGGCACCCAAGTAGGTATGGGAGAGCAAGTATGGGCGCACAAGTAGAATTGGGGTACCTGATATTCACTTAAGTGATGAACAACCTGTATGGTAATTCTTGGGTGATACTAGACTCAAGCCTTTAGAAGTATTCACAGGTGGTCCCAAAAGTGGGGAACTAAATTTTCTATGAAAGTAATATGTGGCACACAAGTGTTTTTGATTTAGGGGGGGTTGGGAGATTTAGGTGTGAAAGTGTTATGGTTTTCAAACACTAAAAGTACTTAAGTCCAATGATCCTACTTTAAATCCTCCACTCAAGGTGTTGAAGAACTACCTTTAATGTTTAGGAAGACTTGGGAAAAGCACTAGGGAAACCAGAGTAGTTATTAGGCTTCAGGGAAGTTCATCCATACAAATGAAGACCCCAAGGGTATATTTATAGGCAAAAATAGGACCTTGGGAGAAAGGATTTTGGGCACACAAGTGACTTGTGCACCATCTGGGTGAAAGGATATTGGGCACCCAAGCGAACTTTTTCACCCCGATTTAGGAAATTTTGTATAGAAGTGGATGGAACATATTTCATGGTGTCTACAATATTTTTTACAATGACCATGTGTCTAATTTTTTCATAGGTAAATCCATGGGTTAAGCTATGAATACATTAAACCTTTTTTATCCTATGTTTTGATAATATATAGGTTTTTATATGTATGATTTCATATTTTTTCCATGTGTTTTTACGAGCCTTATGTTCAACCGTGATGAGATTTAATCATGCATTTGGAAAAGACTTGTGTTAGGATATGAATTTTTGGGCTATGTGTTTGGATAATCCTTGTATTTACTATAATTATAATGGGCCATGTGATTGGTTATTCCTTAAATTCAAAAATTATTTGAGAATATACCATGTTTTTAATCTTTTTATCTATTTTATAATGTGTTTAAATAATTTGAAGATGGTATTGAACTTATTCCAATATTGGATAAAGAAGGTAAAACATTTTTTTAATGTGTCTTGGAAAGCACCTGATGATGTTTTATGTGTTTTGTTTTTATACTAAATCCATTGTTTTTATTTCATAATACACATATAATCATGTTAGGATCCATGAGATATTTTGGGTCTCTAATGGTATCCTACTGAGATGTAATTATCACAGACTAGTCACAAGTCCTTTTTTATTAAAATAGATAAGAAGATATAGTGACCCTGTCTATGTGGGTGTTTAGTAATGAAGACCTTGAGCATATTTATTTACAATGATAGAACATTTAATGGGAAAATACCCTGTACAATAAAAAACTGAGATACCAGATGAGGGATATCCTCTACTTTCCAGAGAAACCATTGCGAAGTTTCCCTCTCTACAAGTGTGACCAACTGTGATATGATGGTTGATGAAGCTAATTTATTTTCATATGAGATAAGTTATCTCCCAAAATAATTCCTCCATGTCCCACAATAACCCAACTATCAAACTGGAGTCCGACTCCACCTTTGAGATGCAGATGTTATAAAGCCCACACATCGAAAAACTGGTAGAAGATGTTCACATCTCGTCAATGTACACAATTTACTCACATTCCAAAAAAATGTGAAAGGATCTAATACAAACAAGTGATCTTGACTATAATAATTTTTATGACATTTGGCGGTGTTTAGATATTATATTGAAGGATTTATTTGTTATATTTATTTTCATAATTTTTGATATACTATTATATGTTATTATACATAGATTAGAGTTGGTACTAGTTATTGTTGTATGACATATTAATCATTTTTATTTATTATTTTGGAATTTTATGGTGTTATTTGGAATCAATATCCAATATAAATGATTTTTTACTTTGATTATGTATTATATGATTATGTTAATATATTATAGAGTAACTCACTCCCCAAGAGATACATTAGATCCTTATTTTTTGTCACTAGACTCTGGTGATTGGGTAGTCCACTTGTGTCCATGTGAAGTTTTGTCTTAGTGGTACAATCATGATGAAGTGGGTTGTTGTAGTGGTTGATACATTAGCTACCACTATCAAATTTTTTAACATAATGTATAGTTTCTCTATACAATCTTTGTTGAAAATGATGTTCGAATGGCAATAAACTAGGGTTCTAGTGGAAATCCATTGAGGTTTTTTTGTGAGATCAATATTTTTTAAAATAAAGGTCATAAGGTTAATTTTATCTTTAAATTTAAATAAATTTAAGAAATACCAAGGAGTGTTGGGCATAAAAAATATGTGACAGTGGATGGGGACCTCTCTCAACCTTTCCCAAACTTCTCCTCTACTCTTTATTCATGATTTATCATGTGTCAGATTTGATTCCCATCAGAGACATGGGATCTTATAGACAATTAAATATAAATCCCTATTGGTTGTCTTGATATTTATTCTTTTTGTTTCATTTGGTGGTTAAATATTTAAATTTTTTGGGGGGGGGGGTTATCAATGTTTGTTTGATTTACCTAAACTGTGAAGATTAAACCAATGATTATTGATGTATGGGAAATTATCAATTCATGAGTTTAGTGATCATAATAATTTACCCCTTATTTTTATAATTCTATTTATATTTATATCAGTGAGACATGGGAATTGATTTTAAGGAACTTAATTGGGTTGTTAGGTTTCAATAAATAATTGGATAATTTTGTATAATTTGTTTTATATTTGATAATTCTACCATGGGTTGTATGATTTTTAAATAGTTTGATGAGGTGGTTATGTAATGCAGTCATATGAATTATATAGGAAATGAGTTCAATGGGATGATTGTTATAATTAGAAATAAAGGTGATTGTATAATTTTTATGCATTTTAATACATTAATTTCCTAGTTTATGTTTTTATTGGATATTAAATAATGAATGGATTATAAAACACATTCTCATAAACCATGAAATATAAATGGTTAATGAGCTATAATAATTAAAGAATAAAATGGATAGAGATATGGTGAATATTTCATATTAGAGATGTATGGGTAATCTTGGTAAATAAATATCTTAAATGTAGAAAATTTTGAGACATGATATAACATGAATACAATGTGTTAATAATTAAATTGAATTTATGGTATCATTGTTTGTCTTGGGTATATGTGATATATAAATTTTTATACATATTGATTAACTATTACTATAGACTACATGATATAAAACTAGTGGAACACATTATCTTTATGACATGTGAATAGTTATAAGTTCAACTTTTAAAGAAATTAGTGAGAATAAAGTGAATTTTAGGTTCTAATAGGAGGACATCTCAAAGTATTGAAGATGAAATATATCTCACTTTTCATGGATAGAGAAATTGGCCATTTTATCACCATTATTTGGGTCCCAATATTATGTTTTAATAAAATCCATATAGGTTTATCAATTTTGGTATCCTGCAAACATTATAAAATCCTCAATGTTAGGGTTGGAGCCAACAAAGTCAATTCCTCTGGACCATTGAATCAAATTCAAGACCTACTCTTTTGTATGCATGTCATACACATCCTTAGATTCAATATTGGTGTGCTACTTTTTTCAGAAAGTATTTATTAGTCTTTTTTATTTTTTAATTTAAAGGTATAGTGTAAGATTATTTATTTTGACAGTAGAATTAGACCCTTGAACTTTGTACCATTCCCTGTCTATACATATTCACCCCATGGAATTTTAATTTCATTATTTTTTATATCAACAAGAAACTATGAGTTTATTATATCAATTTGTGAGGATTTTTATTATCTTCCCTTTCTATTTTAGATTCTTTTCTTGTTTTTATACTTTTTATATCAGTGATCTAAGATCACAAATAATCTAATTTTTTCCTCCACCTAAGTGCGTTGTTCTTTGGATTTTTTGGCACACCCCTACCTTAAGTGTGTTATCTAATTAATAATTAATGATATTTATAGTATTGGTTGAATACTTGCACCTAATAAACCCAAAACCATTCGTTTTTATATCCTATTCAATGAAGAACGAGCCATGTCGTGTTTCTTGCATTAGTTGGTGTTAGAAATTCAGTTGACATAGTAGAAACCTATTCCTTTAGTCACATTTATTTTATCCATTAATATTATTATATTTCCATATTATCATTATATTTAAAAATACCTTTATTTAAAACCTCAAATAACCATCCTTTTATTTGTGCATAATTTAAATGTTTTATGTTGATCCAATTATTCATCCATTTATATTTGGTATTTTCTTTGTGAATCACATCTCATAAAAAAAATCGACTCAACTTATCATATTGTGATTTTCAAAATTAAACACAACCTTTCATTGAGAGATTTTAATTTTCTTAATCTTGATACATCATATTTTTTTTAAAAAATACGTAACATATTTCAAATTATATTTGAGAAAAGAAAAAAAGAAAAAAAGAAAAAAAAGAGAGACCAAATTTTTTTTCTTCTCTTTATCCTTTATGTAATTAATGCATTTTATTTTACACTCATCATTTTATCCTTAATTTTATATCATCACCATATTATATTTGGTTCATATTATTATTAATTTTCCTTATCATTAATAATTGGAAAAACCACTATATCTTATACCTATACACAATATTCTACCTTTTACCCATATTTTTTACCATTATTTTCCATCCTGTACAATTTTATAATATTTTTTCACTTAAACATGTTTTTCTAATCCTTTTACCTATAAAAATTTGGTTAAGTTAATATTAGAAGCTTAGGACCTCTACAAATAAAGTAAATGCTTCATAAGATATTGATTTTTTATTTAAGTGCTAAGATTGGGGAGAAAGTAAAAAAATCATGTGTTTTGTTTTTTGTGTGTGTATGCCTTCAAGTGTGTGTATGGGTGTCCATATTTTGGTATGTTTGTGTGTAAAATTATGATTTTTTGTGCATATTTGTGTGTGGGTGTGAATATTCATTCTTATTTTCATGAGTATGTGTCCTTGTTTGTGTGTGTCTCTTTGTGAGTGTGAGTGAGTGTATATAATTGAGTATGTGTGTATCCTCCTAAGTATGAGTGTATCTGTATCCTTGTATGTATGTATAAATATATATGAGTTTTAGTGTTTACATATTGGGTTTGTGCATGAGTTTTTATACTTGTGTGTTTTTTATGTGTGTTAACATGTGTTTGCGTTATTATCATGGAAGAAAATCATGTAAAAGGAATTTCTCATGGATGTGACGGAGAATGAAAAAGTTTTTATCCCACACCAGAATCTATGAAACACTAATCATTGATGAGAGATTGTGAGAATTTTATTGATATGTACTTCATTATAATATCATCTACATATAGAATCAACAAAGCCCAATAATGATCTATGGTAACCCACAACACACTCAAACACCAGGTCATCCCCACATTTGGAGGAAGATATAAAGAATTTTGGTGATTATTTTGAATATATTCCACAATGAAGGAGGATGTTTAAACAACATAGAAGAGAAAAAATGATACCAATAGAGGATGATGTTCTTGGTGGGTTCAAGGCAGCAATACATTATTTTCAATGAAAAAATTATCTAAAAGGATAGTTAGAGTGGGAGATGTGGATTGATAAAGTATTTTCTTATCCTACATATTTTGAGGAGAAAAATTTATAACTTATTTTCCTTGAATTCATTGATTATTATTTAATTGTTTTGGGATATACATAAAAAGTAGAGATCTCTATATAAGAAATTATCAATCCATACTTTGGGAGAGATGAAGTTTACTATGGGGAAGTTCTTTGTTCGTTCATAATTCTATAATGATCTCTATAGGAAGATTAAAAATTTTACCCAAGGGGGTATGAGTGTGAAAGATTACTTTAAAAAGATACAATCTATGAGAATATTAGTGATTGTACAAGAGGATCCTTAGGTGACCATGGAATAGTTTTTACATAACCTCAATTAAGATATTTTGAATCACGTGGAGATGTACCACCATGTTGAGATACAAGACATGATCCTTCAAGCCATAAATATTTAGAAACAAATCAAAATGAGGACCAACATATAGAAACCAACTACAACTTTCACTCTATGGAGAAAATCAAGGAACTATATTAGTGAAACGTCACCTAAAAGATATGTAGTTTTTATACGAGTGATAAGGTAATTATTTCTCTTAATTAAGATCCCTTTGATATCCATTATTTCAAATTCCAAGGAAGAGTATATATCAATAGTGAGTTTCCAATTACACAAATCGTTATTAATAAAATGTTTGGAGAATTGGAGATAGATATTGATATTTATAAGTATAAAGAATATAATTTATAAGATATAAGAACTAATAAATTTTTAAAATAATTCCATTGAGTTTAAGGAATGTTTTATAATTTTATTGCTAATATTAAAAGTTATAGCAATGAGCCAAGAAACCTTATCCAAATGTACCCTAAAAAATTATAGAAAATCAAATTTTTGAGAGAAAATAAAAAAATGAGTGATTAATACAATTTTATAGAATTGGAAAAATGTGATAAAAGATATTGAGCCTAAAAAAACAATAAGTAATAATGAATTGATTGAGAAAAAAATATCATGGTGATAAAAAATCTGAGGTTAAGTAATATTTTATTTCACACAAAATCCTCTTAATATATATATACAAAGAGGTGATGTAAAAAACTAACAAATTTTCATCTCTTTTTCCACCTGTTTTTAGACTTTGTTGTAATAATTTGATGATGTGTTTCTAGAGGAAGTGATACCTAGCTTACATTCCATTATAGTTATTGAGAATCAAGTAGATCAAAAGCCAATATCACCCACTTGAATTTTCTAGTATATTTCACCAACCTTGAGAAGATTAAGGAAAGTAAATCCATGAATTTTTGGATATGAGATATGTTTGAGAGGGACTCATCCCTTAAATAGTACAAGTTCCAATATATTCTAGGAAAGATGATATATGTATAATGTATATATTTTTATTAGTTTCTATAATATTACTTCAGAAAATATCATGAGGAGGCCTTTTAAGATCTCAAGGTGGTGAATCAGACACATTATTCACACTAATAGATGAATATAAAAAGAAATATCAGGAGTTAATTAGAGTGAATACCACTTGTGGAGAATGCTTACAAAATGGTAGATCACTTGACTACTAAATTTTATCCATTTGAAACATTTTTTGTATTTATCTTCCTTATTTCTATTGATTGTGTATGATTTTAATTGTAGAAAAGTGTAAATATTGATTTAAAAATAAATGATAAATTTATTAAGAAACATGATGAGAAGGAGAATAATCAAGTGAACCTATAATACACTACTCATTTAAACAAGGGTCTCAAGAAATTTATATTAGATCCCCATGAATTAGTGCAGTTTTACACCCTAAAAGTGATGCTTTTAGAGAAATATAAGTTGATGCTAAAAATCCATGGATATGGGACATTATTAGTGTTCAATAAAGCTGATGAAAATATTTTTTTTTGATTTTGTGTGTGATGTTATTATTAAAGTAAATATTTATAATTTTTCCCTATATCTAGTTGTAGAATATGGCGAGTTTAAGAAGGATCCATTTTAATAGGGGGAGGGTGAAATGAAATTGATAGATGAAATTAACAAGATGGTATGTATGAAGTTAGATGTTATAATTCCTAACACAATTAGAGATAATAAATATAATTTACTATAGAAACAAGGGGTCATATCAAAGGATTAGAGGCCCAATATATATCAATTTGGATGGATAGAGAAATTATTATTTTTACCCTAATTTAGGCCCCAATATGGTCCTTAAATAATAATCCATGTAAATAAAATAATTTGGAAGTCCAATCATATTATAAAATCCCTAAATTTAAGGTTATAAACAAAAAAGTTAAATATGTTATGATATGGAATCAAAGTCAAGAAGTTAAATTTTGAATGTGTGTGATACACATTATCAAAGACAATATTGTCTTGCTATTTTTTTTGGAAATTCATCGTTATACATTATCTTTTTGAATTTGAGGGGAAAATATATGAATGGTATTTTTGACTATGGATACTATAACCTTAACCTTTTTATCAATCCTTGGATATGAATAGTCTCCCCATGTATTTTCTAATTCAATCATGTTTATATGAGTAAAGTTTTATGATTTTATTCTCTCCATTTATGAGGATCATTATTATCTTCCTTTGATCTTGTAAATTCTTACCTTGTCAATCTACCTGTTGTACCAATGATCCAAGATAACAAAGTCCCCAATTCATGCTTCAAACTAAGTTTGTTTCTTTTGTAGATTAGTTACCCCATCCATCTATTGAGTGTGTTTTCTAAGTAGCAGTTCATGCTCCTCAATGTATTGGTTGACTAGTTTCATCCACCGAACCCCAAACCATTTTTTCCACATGATATTCTATAAAAATCAGTTCACCCCATGCATCAAAAATCACATAATGTGGAAAAGTATTATATTTTTTAATTATTAGTGATATCATTATTGATTTTATATGGTAATCCAATGTCATAGACTAAGAACCATTGCTCGATTGATTTAGAAATTATTGATTGGGTGGCTTCATCAAGATTAGAAAATACCAAACCAAGTAGAACAACCAATATATGATAAGTAGTTTGTGTTGTAATGTGGGATATTGGGTTATTTCTAGGATATATGCAAAGGGATGAATGCAGAGATGTGAATTACTGGGCTAGTACTATAATGTGGATGAATGGCCATTACTGTGATATCATATGGGGTGCTAATGTAATGATGTGTGATAGGGGTAATGTTCTGTTGTAATTAAGGATTAATATATTTCTAGTTTCCCCCTATTATAAGTTTTATGATGAAATATATTTATTTTATGAATCATATAAACTGGATTATAATAATAAACAAATAATCATGACACCATGAATATTATTTTATGATTACATTAAAAATTACATATCAATGGTCAACAATACGCAAGACTGTTAGTAGTAAGAGTAGATAATTAATATATATAAATTTCACAAATTCAGGAAATAACTCTCCTAAATTATATTATCTAATAAGAATACCTCTAATAAATAAGAAAATATATAATCCATTAAATAAATAATATATTGAATGAAACTAAAATGAGAATTATCTTGGAAATGCATTGAACTTATAATAATATGCATATCTTTATGTAAAATAAATTTTGAAAATATATATGGTATCAATTAAAAATTAAACATTTCCATTTAAATAATAATGAATTCATTTATAAAAAACACAAAGAATTGTTGAAGGTTTTGTATTTACTATAAAACATGAATAACCATAGTGATTTTTTTATTAATAATGTTTTATGGTTGTATACAATTAATTTTTGCAAAAGAATGTTTTTGAAAAATAGGTGAAAGTGATGAAAGTTTGAACCCAAAAACCAAGAGGGAGAAATCTATTTTCCAAATACAGAGTATCGAACAAAGTAACACCTAGTGATTTTTTTTCAAATATTATGTTTTGGATAAGATGCATTCTTGGTTTAAGAATAATTAACATAAAGTTAAAAATTCATCAGACTGAATGATGGTTATAATGAAATAAGTTCATGAATAAGAAAGTCAGAATGTTGCGAAAGAGAATGAAGGAAGACAGTGATGTCTGGAGTTAGAAATTTGTTAAAATTTATTACATCAAGACAAAATATGATTTACAAATTTTGTATTTCTCATAAATCATGATACATTCTCATGATAAAATATGTTTAGGAAATAGAGAAATCGTAATGATTGCATCAGTTCTATAAAACTAGAAAATGTTTTCAAATGAGATTTAACATCTATCAGTCATTATAATAATATAATCATGAAGATAAAGTAGAAGAATGGTGACGTTTGTTTTTTTCCATGATACTGAGAAAATTCACCATTGGATTAGGGGTAGGCACAAAACCATCAACTTGACTAATAAAATGGATGATAATCAACAATGTAGTCTACCGTTTTTCATCAGGTTACATTTTTGTGTTTCAATTAAGTCATGAATAAAAGAAAAAAAGTGATTTTTATTTCATTAGTTGGTCAAGAATCATCAGAAAATAAGTGGTTCTGATTCATAAGAGGGTCTCTCACACTAATTCAACATAGTGGGATAAAGATCTATCCAATAGACGAAGGATGAAACCACTAAATCTATCATAGTGAGGAATTGTTTGAAAATGAGAGAAGTGTTGAAGTGTTTCCATGTGGTGGTTATATATTTAGAAGTTTAAAATATGTTTATGAAAAAAATGCAACATAAGTCTAATGATACTGAAACAATATTGATGGAAGAATGGTTTCAAAATTGTCTGTTTTAAGTTAGTATGGAGAATAATAATGAGAAGTTTTCAGTCTTACATATTTTTTCAACATAATGAGGAAAATCAAAATGACATATTTATCAAATTTAATAATGGTTATAAATTCTAAAGTTATCTAAAGTCATGAAAATATTCGAGAAGAATCTAGATGAATTGATAAGCATTGAATTAGTCAAAGTTGAATTTGAAATGAATGTGAAATTCAAGATTTAGGAAATTTGGTTGAGTGGAAAAACTTTTTTAGAGTCCCACCCATTAATCTTATGACACACCTATAAATAGATGGAAAATAAACTTACACTTTGAAAACTTTTACGTGTGAAAAAGATAAGAGCTAAAGAGTTTAAGTCAGGAGTTACTTTTTGGATAGAGATATCATAAGAAGATTAGACAACTGAAAGTTTTTTTCTGAATAAAGAATATATGACTGAGGAAGATCAGTCTGAGAAGTTGAGTAGATTTCTATACATGAAATGTGAGAAAAGTGTTCATCATAATGAGTTAATCAAACTGTGGAAATTGGTTAGAGTCAATTAGACTTAGAGGCATTGGACTGAGTTTCTGGACAGAGTTTTTTTGGAGAAAGTGTTTTTTAGATATTTTTCTTTTATGGATCAATTGTTTGTAAGAAAGCTTTTAAAACTAATGGGATACAATATAATCATTAGTATTGGGAGATAGAAGGTATTTAACAAGAGTTTTCATAATTTTTATTCACTTATTCATTATAGTTAATTTTCATATACCCATGAGAGTGGAAATGTAAAGTATTTAGATTCTCACATCGAGGTCGAACCATGTAAATCTTCTGTGATTTACTTACTTTTAAACTTTTCCATGCATGTGTATTTACTAAAATATGGTAAGGATGTGACATTTAATAGGTTTTAGGGGTTATGTTTTTTAAATAATTGAAACTTATAAAAGTGAACAACTGATTCAACCCCCCTTCTCATTTGTTATCAATCCTTTGGAACTTCAATTTGTATCAGAGCCAGGCTAGCTTGTTGAATCCTTATCATGGATATTATGAATTATTTAAATAGTATATAAATTCCTATATTTGATGGAGAAAATTATTATAGATGAAAAAATAGGATGATTCCTTGTCTCCAATCTCTTATCTTGGATGTTGTTGACACAACTACAGCCAGTTTTCCAACTATTGATAAATATTTTCTTATGATAATTCCTAAAAAATGAAATATTGAAACTAATGGAAAGGATAGAAATGATATACTTATTTATCTATCAGAAATATATTATATGAATGTGATGGTTATAAAAACATAAAATAGTATGTGGGAAAATTTGGAAAGTATTTTCAAAGGGAATACTAAATTTAAGGAATAAAAGTTACAAATCTTGCATAACATGTTTGAAGACCTGATAATGAGATATGGAAAAAATACTGATGAATTATTCTCTAGAGTAAATTATGTTTTTTAACATCAGAGGCTTTGGATATTTTCTATAGGATTTAAAAATAGTGAAAAAACATATAAGAAACTTTCTGGAAAGTTTTGTTTCTAAAATTACCTCTTTAGAAGATAAAGATGATTTATCACTTGATGAATTGCACAATTTTATATTTACTTATGAATTGAGAAAATCACCAATGTTCATAAAGAAGATAAAATATAAAATGTATTTTAAAGATATGAGAAAGATGAAAACTGAAGATGTTGAAGATGATGATCCTTGTGATTCTTGGGATAAAGAGGATGATGAGTTAAATTATAAAATCACGTCTCTTATCTCTAGAAACTATCACAGAGGAATAGGAAAGTATGGATGAAATATTCCTCTAATTTTTTTTGAGTGTGGTGGAATTGGTAACTTTTCTATAAATGTTTCTAATTATTTTTTTGAAGATATCATGATTATTCTGATGAAAATCCTTATTGGAAGAAGTGGGATAAAAGTTCTAAAGAAGAAAAGTTATCCAAAAAACATAAGAAGAAGTTTACTGGGAACAAGATAATTATGTTGAGTAAGAATGGTGAATCAGAATCAACTGAAAAAAAAATATTCAGAATATTAAAGTTTAGAAAATTTTAAAAAATTTATTGAAAAATATGAGAAAATAGAAGAATCCTAAAATAGTGAATGAAAGGAGTTTTAGAATCTTACAGATAATATTAGCTTATAATTAAACTTGTTACATGATTTGAGTAAGCCAACTCACTAGAGAAATAAATCAGAATCATAAAGAAATATAGTGTAAAATTTTCTTAAGGTGGAATAGATGTTGTCAATAAAGAAGAATAACACATCAAGGAGATACTATGTTATAAACATAGGATTTATAAATTGGTAATAATGGTTGAAGAACTCAGTTAGAATTTGGAAACTACGAAAGAGGAAGTTAACAAGTTTCAATAAAAAATTTTGAGTCTGAAATTACCTCAAGGATGATTAATGAAAAAATCAAAAAATCCATGGAAGTAAAAGGTAAGACTTCTAAAGGTGCTGAGAAATCTCAAATCAAGAATTAGGTGAAATCCTCACCCTCTAAAAATAATTTTAATATGACTTTTCTAACATTTCATGTGATATTAAAAGTGTTGGGGACGTTTGGGTGGGGAAAGGACATAAGAAACCTATCAAATACACAAAATTATAAAAGTAATTTAGAAGGAAAGATGGTCCATTCCAGAGTATGTTTGAGTAGGTAGTAGTTATTAACCTCAAAAAAGTTTCTATAGAGAACAATATTTATTAAATATAAAATCATGATTTGATGGTTTTTGTTGGTGATGCAGAATTTATGGGAACAAGGATTACAATTATGGGCATAGATTATTGTAAGAACTTGTACCTTCATTCAGGTATGTTTTTCCTTTTCCTGGAGTTTTTAAGAAAATTAAATTCTCTGGAAATTTTTGAAGTACACACCGTGTACGTTCTGAGTACACGCCATGTACTCTTCTCTGGCTCAAATCCGTGTACTGGCCATGCCCGGGCCACACACACAGTGTGTAGGGGTGACATGGATTCCGATTTTGGTGGAATACAGAAAAACCAACTCCACAACGTGTACTTTTAAAGTACACACCGTATACTTTTCTTTTTTTTTCACTAAATGGATCGAGGTCACGCCTGATGCACAAAAACACCTCCTTATATTTCTTGTTCGTCCGAGAGTGACCCGTACGGCCAGATCTTCGACGAGCTCCCGTCTCTCCGTCCGACCCCCGTTCCAGCCGCTGTCGATTGTGATGGAAGCGCATTGGTGTGTTCTCCGTTATGCTTGAGCCCGGTTTCTTGTTTCCTCCTCGTTTTCATGTTATCGTAGGTTGATCATTTTGTGCATTTTCTCAGATCTACATCGTTATAAGGGGAATATGTCATCATGGATCACGTATATCGATCTCCTAGGATCGAGGTAGGTTGTTTGTGCCTTTCTGTAGAAAGTTGATGAATATTTTGTTCAAATTCCACCAATACCCTTGAACGGGGTATTGCGTGTTCCTGTTTTTCCCTTGTTGTATTTCCTGCTTTACTTGATTGCTAGAGTAGATGTTTTGCCCGTGATTATAGTTGATTTACTATACCTTGGATGTTTTGTATGCTTGTTCTGCCTATTTGGCCTTTTTTCAGTTGCCATTCTTAGTCGTAGGATAGTGGAACTGCTACCTTGTTATACTGCTGAGACTTAGTTGATAGCCAAGTAGTTCTTGAGGTTTACTTGGACTATGTACACATGCGCTGAGCATGTTTTACCTTTCACTCAGGACTGTGAGAACCTAGAGTAGTAGACCAAAGGGAGAATTAACGGAAGGGCTTCTCTAGAGTGTCTTTTAATTACAATGCGAGACCATAGGGGGAATTGACATTGAGTGCTTCCTCATAGAGTCTGTAGTTCCTCGACGTGGGCCACAGGGGGAATAGATGTTGAGTGCTTACCCAGAGAGACTTTAGCACGATACGAGACTATAGGGGGAATTGATGGTGAGTGCTTCCCCAGAGAGTCTATTAATTTAACAGCTGAACTATAGGGGTGAGACTGTGTGTGCCTCCTAGAGGGTTGCTAGTAATTATAGGTTGAACCATAGGGGTTAGGCTATGAGAGCTACCCAGAGGGTTACCTGTTTTCTTCTTGATGCTGCCTGTGTACTTTATTTGCTAAAACTGTGGATTGTAGCTGTTTGTGCTTTTCTGTTTACTGCTTCTTGTTTTATTACTTTCCTTGTATTCATTGACTGTTAGGCACAAATATTTGGGTGATTGCCTACTGGGATTGCATCTCACACCCTGTTTGGGACATGCTTTTGGGCCCAAGCAGACTATGTTGCTGCAGGTATAGATAAGGGCAAGCAGCCTTCTACTTTAGAATCTTGATTGCACTGGAGATGGAGAGCAAGGGACAGAGCCGAGGCTTGGGATGCTGAGGAGTTTTTCACCTATTTTCTTTTGCTGTTGCTTTAGTACTTGTTTTTAGTTATATTATATCATGTTGTTGTGTTTGCTGTTTTCCTTAGATAGTTATATCATGTTGTTGTGTTTGCTATTTTCCTTAGATAGTTGTACCTGCTACATCATTGTCATCATTTCTATATCTATTCTTTGCTTCCGCTATTTGGTTTCTGTGGTTATGCATGTTTATAATGCTTCCGCTATTGACTGTTGTTTTTCCACCGTATACCTTACCGAATGGGGGCATAGTTTCCCCACTGACTCACCAAGGCCCTCGCTACTAGTTGAAAGCCTCTGGAATTTGGGGAAACAAGCTTGAGGTCATGTGGCGAACTGGGTATGGGGCACCAGTGGAGGGGCTTCGGATTCAGGTCATTAAAAAGTGATATAAAATGGGTTCTTTTCTCTTTCTTTCTATTTGGAGACTTTATCCAGGGATAGGATGGATTCAGTACTTGGCATTAAGCTGCGCTTGGGAGTAACTAACCCGTATACATGGAAAATCCATTCTACCTTGTTAATTGCAGTTTTTCTGGTTTTGAGATTGTATGGTTGATCTGATTTCACGTAGAGTGATTCACCTGACTTGTGCTATTATTGTTTTGATACTTCGGTTCTATTTCTGTCGCAACCCGATGATATGATGTTATTCCATATCATGCATCATATAGGAACTTGTAGAAATCACGTGTCATGCATTCTTGCCATGCCATCTAGGGTGAATTAGAGATTTCATGCTATTGTGATAGAATCTGTGTAGATTATGCATGCTGTTGTGATAGATGCTTGATACATTCTCTACTGTCATGTTAGAAAATTGTTTGTTTTGCTCTTTTCTTAAAGATGAATTCCAAATTTTTATTCGTGAGGTGTTATGGGCCCTCATTAATCGAAACTTGGGGGATCATGATCATGTTTCCCTTGTATATGACTATGGGAGATTCCAAGATTTGATTCGTGGGGAGTTTGGGCTCTCACGGATCGGAATTTGGAACCTCTTTTCCTTGTTTTTAGTGTTTCAGTAATTCTTTGTAGTTTCTGAGCTACTGCCCAGAAAAACCCAGAATACACAGTGTGTAATCTTTATATACCCGCCATGTAGTTTTCAGGCTGTGTCACTGACCGTGTGGGTAAAACACGGTGTCGTGAAAGTAACCTCGGGAACACGCCATGTACGGTAGGTACACGCCATGTAAGTTCGGAGCTGTGTACGCGGTCGTGTCACTAACAACACGGGTCGGGGAAGCTCAGGTAGAACACGTCGTGTCCAGAGAGAACACGCCGTGTAGTCCTGTCCAAGTACCTGGCCGTGTCACGAACAACCCAGGCTGGCTTTACCTTCTTTCCACACGCCGTGTTTGTTCAGAACACGCTGTGTAGTTGTGTCCAGGTACCCGGCCGTGTCACGAACAACACGGGATAGTGTCACCTTCTATTATACATTCCGTGTTTGTTCAGAGCATGCCGTGTAAGGTTCAGCCGTGTAGACGGCCGTGTGCCTAACAACACGGGCCACCGAAGCCTTGTCTAGTACACGCTGTGTTTGTTTCAAACACGCCGTGTAGTCTCAGATTGAGTCAAACCGTGTGGGTTTGCCGTGTGAGGGACTCGGGCAGGGGAATAGTTTTCAAGCACACTATGTGTTGGGGTCAACACGCCGTGTAAGGTGTACACGACTTGTAGGGAATGAGTACACACCCATGTCAATAGCTTAAGAAGACACGCCGTGTAGTTTTTATACATGCCGTGTATTCGTGTTTTGCAATCTTGTGTGTTTTTATTCCCCTGTTTTCATTTTTTACTCTTGAGTTCTCTATCCATGTTTTCTGATCTAAGGTGTACTTTTGATATTTCAGAGCTATGCCTCTGAGACGTCCTCCAGTCATATGTCTATCATCAGGTAGTGATGAGATGCCAGATATGGCTGATCAGGGACTTCCTGCCGATCCTCCAGTCGGACCAGCCTTAGCACTGGCTGTCATACCAGTTGCAGGTGCGGATGAGAAGTTTAGGGAAGGTTTCATGAGGATGGTGTAGGCCTTCCAGGGAGCACTGCCTCCTGCCACGTCTATGGAAGACTTGACGCGGGTTTTCCAGTAGCAGCATCCTCCCACGTTCTCAGGGGAAGGAGGAATTCAGGCTGCAGAGTCATGGCTGGAAGCCATGTTGACTATCATCGAGCATCTGGAAATGCCTCCAGAGAGGCGAGTCAAGCTCTCCACCTACATGCCCCGAGACTCTGCCAAGAGGTGGTGGGACGTGATCTCACAGGCGGGTCAGTAGCAGGCTATGGCTTGGGAGGAGTTCCAGTGCATTTTCTACGAATACTTCTACCCGGAGACCCTGAGGGCCGACCGATCCTGGGAGTTCATGAGTTTGGAGCACGGTACTCTTTCTGTCATGGAGTATTCCGCTCGTTTCACCGAGCTGTAGCGCTTCACACCCCTTCGGGATGCGAGTGGGGTGTTCTTAGAAAGGGAGTTTGAGGATGGCCTCAAGCGGGAGATCCGCTCACAGGTGAACATCTTCCAGATGACTTCCATTACTTCCATCGTCAACCAGGCACTGACTGCGGAGCGCAATATGTGAGACTCTGGAGCTGCGAGCCAGGGCGGTTTTGCTTCCAGAGCTAGTTTGCCTTCAGATGACAATAAGAAGTGCCATATAGAGCCTACACGTGGTGATCCGAGGAAGCGAGATGCATCATAAGGCAGCCAGGTGATACGATGCCAGTGTGGCTGGTCAGGGCACACGAGGTCGCAGTGCCAAAGGGACCCCGCGAAGTGCCGATCTTGCAGCAAGATGGGTCACCTTTAGTGTTTCTGTCAGGTTTTCCCACCAGCAGCTGGTGATCGGGGTTCTTCCATGACTCCTCGTTTAGGATCAACAACGCCAGTTTCTCACCAGTCGGGGAATTGGAGTTCTTCCGGTAGTTCGGGCCGAGGAGGAGGTCAAGGCCATGGCGTTCAGCCACCAGTTCCTCAGCACCAGCAGGGAGGTTCAGCTCAGAGTGGGTAGCCAGGGGTGCAGGGCCACGTTACATGCCAGTCTTTCGCTGTGGAGAAGACTTATCAGGAGCAGGATCCCGAACCTTCTACTGTTCGAGGTACTATTTTAGTAGCCTCAGTTTTATCATCAGCCCTTTTCGATACTGATGCTACGCATAGCTTTATCTCTGTTGCTGTCATGGAGAGCCTTGGTCTCTGCATCTTTTCTTCTACCGACTCATTGACACTAGACACACCCTTGGGGACGATGACATCTAGTGTATGCCAGTGTAGAGAGTGCCCTATCGAGGTTGTAGGGTATCACTTCTTATGGGATCTCTATGTCCTAGAGATGATAGGCTATGATGTCATCCTCAGCATGGATTTGTTGATTCCTTTTCAGGCAGTCGTCTACTGCTATCGCCGCAGAGTGAGTTTCGTTTCACCAGAGGGCGAGTCTTTTATTCATAAAGGCGAGTGGGACGTTCGAGTGAGTCAGGTAGGAGTTGAGAATCTTGGTCTAGGAGGGATGAAGGCCCAGATTGCTAGTCTTTATCTGGATGATCAGGGGACCCCACAGTTGGATTTTCCTCCAGTGGTGGATCGCTTCAAGGAAGTCTTTCCAGAGGACTTTTCTGGTTTTCCTCCAGAGCGTGAGGTAGACTTCTCTATTGAGCTCGTGCCAAGAGTGGCACTGGTGTCCATTCCTCCCTATAGGATGGCCACACCTGAGTTGCCGGAGCTCAAGAAGCAGTTAGAGGAGCTACAAGCTAAGGGTTTCATCTGACCCAGTACTTCTCCTTGGGGTTCGCCTATCCTGTTTGCGAAGAAGTCAGACGGTACCCTTTGGATTTTTGTGGATTATCGTAAGCTGAACCAGTTGATAGTCAATAACAAATATCCTTTGCTGAGGATCAATGACCTTTTCAATCAGCTTATAGGATACCGGGTGTTCTCAAAGATCGATTTGAGATCCGGTTATCATCAGTTGCGTGTTAGACCATCAAATATACCTTTGACAGACTTTAGGAGAAGGTATGGTCTATACGAGTATACTGTCATGCCGTTCGGTCTCACGAACGCACCTGCAGTTTTGATGGCATTGATGAACCGAGTGTTCTATCTTTACTTGGAATCCTTCTTTGTGGTCTTCATGGACGATATCTTGGTTTACTCTCACACTCAACACGACCATGCCACACATCTTGAGATCGTTCTGAGTACACTGAGAGAGCATCAAATTTATGCTAAACTCTCGAAGTGCCACTTCTGGATGGATCGGATTCACTTCTTGGGTCACATCATCTCAGAGGCAGGAGTATCAGTGGATCGAGAGAAAGTGAGAGTTGTAGTTTCTAGGAGCATCCAAAGAACATCTTTGAGGTACGAAGTTTCCTAGGCCTGGCTGGATACTACAGATGCTTCATTCAGAACTTTTCTCGTCTAGCAGCACCTTTGATAGGTCTGACCAAGAAGGGGGAGAAGTTCTCATGGTCAGATTCTTGTGAGTCAGCCTTTCAGGATCTGAAAGGGAGGTTGACGTCAGCACTGATACTGGTCTTTCTGGAGCCAGGCAAGAGCTACACTGTTTATTGTGATGCTTTGGGTATCGGGATGGGAGCTGTGCTTATACAGGGGGATGGAGTCATTGCGTATGGGTTTCAGTAGTTGAGGTCACATGAGAGGAACTACTTGACGTACGATCTGGAGTTGGCAGCTGTTGTTCATGACTTGCGCTGTTGGAGACATTATCTTCTGTGAGAGCACTTTGTGGTCTTCACTGACCATAAGAGTCTCAAGTATATCTTAACTCAGCGTGATCTGAATCTGAGGAAGCGCAGGTGGGTTGAGTATCTACAATATTTTGACTTCAAGCTTGCCTATACGTCGGGTAAGGGAAACGTAGTGGATGATGCGTTGAGCAGGAGGAATCAGATTCAGGTAGTTCAGGAGGCCAGCAGTGAGTGGACCCTCTTCCCGGATGGACAGTGGGAGAGGATGAGATCATGCATTTCTAGGGACACGTATGGGTGCCAGTAGACATACGCGAGGGGCAGATACGGGATTTTCATTCCTCAATTTGGGAAGTTCATCCTGGCGTCACCAAGATGTATCGGGATCTTCATCGCCAGTACTGGTGCCCAGGTATGAAGAAGGATGTTGTTGGTTTCATCATGAGATGTTCTACTTGTCAGCAGGTGAAGGCAGAGCACTAGCGACCAGCAGGCCTTTTATAGTAGAAACCCATTCCAGAATGAAAGTGGAACAACGTCGCGATGGACTTCATGACTGGGTTTCCAAGGTCGCCTCCAGGTAACGATGCTGTTTGGGTTGTCGTCGACAGGCTTACGAAGGTTGCACACTTCTTTCCGATTAAGGAGACCTTCAGTGTTGATGATCTGGGAGGACTTTACATCCGGGAGATCATTCATCTTCATGGAGTTCCACACTCCATTGTTTCAGACAGGGATGCACACTTTACCTCTCGGTTCTAGTAGGGACTGCATAAGGCCTTGGGTACACTGGTACTTTTGAGTACAACATACCATCCCCAGACTGATGGCCAGTCCGAGCGCATGATCCAGGTGCTTGAGGATATGCTCCGAGCTTGCATCCTAGATGTTGGTGGTTCTTGGGAGAAGAATATTCCTCTAGTAGAGTTCACCTACAACAATAGTTACCAGGAGGCCATTCAGATGGAACCTTACGAGGCTCTGTACGGTAGGCCATGCCGATCACCTTTATGCCTACTGGAGGCAGGAGAGACAGCTTTGCTGGGACCTAGTCTTGATCAGGAGACTTTAGAGAAGATAGAGATAATTCGGAAGAGGATGCCTATAGCACAGTCTCTACAGAAGTCTTATGCTAATCAGTGGAGACGACCTCTGCGGTTCGAGGTCGGAAATAATGTTTTCCTACGTGTCGCACCGAGGTTGGGACACAAGAGGATTCAGAGACAGGGTAAGCTTTCACCGTGGTATGTCGGGCCATTTGAGGTCCTGGAGAGAGTTGGGCCGGTCGCCTATCGGTTGCAGCTACCTCATAAGTATCGGGCCATGCACGACGTCTTCCTTGTCTCTTAGCTCCGATGCTACTTTTCAGACCCGTCTCAGGTCTTTTAGCCTGAGGAAGTCAAGCTTAAAGAAGATGCGTCATTCGAAGAGCATCCTATCCAGATTGTCGATCACAGTATGAAGGTTCTCTGCGGGCGGTCTGTTCCTCTGGTATGAGTGCTAGGGCAGCACAGGCAAGTACATGAAGAGACCTGGGAGAGGGAGGCCGATGTACGATCACAGTGGCCGGAGCTATTCAGGGTTTCTTCTTCTCCACCTCATTAGGGAAATTCGGGGATGAATTTATTTAAGGGGGGAAGTTTGTAAGAACCCAGACCTTCATTCAGGTATGTTTTTACTTTTCCTGGAGTTTTTAATAAAATTAAATTTTCGGGAAATTTTAAAGTACACGCCGTATACTTTCTGAGTACACGCCGTGTACCCTTCTCCGTCTCAAAGCCGTGTGCTGGACATGCCTATTCCACACACACGGTGTGTAGGGGTGACATGGAGGCTGATTTTGGTGGTGTACAAAAAAAACAACTACACGCCGTGTACTTTTAAAATACACACTGTGTACTTTTTTTTCACTAAACAGACAGGGGTCGCGCCTGATGCACAGAAACACCTCCTTCTAGGTCTCGTTCATCCAAGAGCGACCCGTACGACCAGATCTTCGATGAGCTCCCTTCTCTCCATCCGAACTCTGTTCCATCCACCGTCGATTGCTTGGAAGCACAACAGTGAGTTCTTTGTTATTCTTGAGCCTTGTTTCTTGTTTCCTTCTCATTTGCAAGTTATCGTAGGTTGAGCATTTTGTGCATTTTCTTAGATCTATGTCATTCTAAGGGGAATCTGTCGTCGTGGTTCACTTATATTGATATACAGGGATCGAGGAAGGTGGTTTGTGCCTTTCTGTAGAAAGTTGATTAATATTTTGTGCAAATTCCACCAATACCCTTGAACGGGTTATTGCATGTTCCTGTTTTTCCCTTTTTGTATTGCCTGCTTTGCTTGATTTCTGGAGTAGATGTTTTGCCCGTGATTATGGTATCTTTACTATACCTTGGATGTTTACTATGCTTGTTCTGCCTATTTGTCCTTTTTCCAGTTGCCATGCTTAGTCGTAGGACAATGGAAGTGCTACCTTGTTATACTGCTGAGCCTTAGTTGATAGCCAAGTAGTTCTTGAGGTTTACTTGGACGATGTACACACGTGCTGAGCATGTTTTACCTTTTACTTAGGACTGTGAGAACCTAGAGTAGTAGACCAAAGGGAGAATTGATGGAAGGGCTTCTCCAGAGTGTCTTTTAATTACGATGCGAGACCATAGGGGGAATTGACGTTGAGTGATTCCTCAGGGAGTCTGTAGTTCCTCGACGCGGGCCACAGGGGGAATAGACGTTGAGTGCTTCCCCAGAGAGCCTTTAGCACGATACGAGACTATAGGGGGAATTGACAGTGAGTGCTTTCCTAGAGAGTCTATTAATCTCACAGCTGAAATAGAGGGATGAGACTGTGTGTGCCTCATAGGGGGTTTCTAGTACTTATAAGTTGAACCATAGGGGTTAGGCTGTGAGAGCTACCCAAAGGGTTACCTGTTTTCTTCTTAATACTAGCTGTGTACTTTATGTTCTAGAACTGTGGATTTTAGATATTTGTGCTTTTATGTTTACTGATTATTGTTTTATTACTTGCCTTGTATTCATTGACTGTTAGGCACAAATATTTGGGTGATTGCCTACTGGGATTGCATCTCACACCCTGTTTGGGCCATGTTTTTGGGCCCAAGAAGACTATAGTGCTGCAGGTATAGATAAGGGCAATCACCCTTCTACTTTAGGATCTTGATTGCACTGGAGATGGAGAGAATGGGACCGAGCCAAGGCTTGGGATGCTAAGGAGTTGTTCACCTATTTTCTTTTGTTGTTTCTTTAGTACTTGTGTTCAGTTGTATTCCAGCACATTTTTTTGTTTTCTATTTTCCTTAGATACTTGTACCTGTTGCATCATTTTCATCATTGCTATATCTATTCTTTGCTTCCACTATTTGGTTTCTGTGGTTATGCATGTTGATACTGCTTCCAATATTAACTGTTGTTTTTCTGCCATATACCTTACCGAATGAGGGCATTGTTTCCCCACTGACTCACCAAGGCCCTCGCTGTTAGTCAGCAGCCTCTGGCATTTGGGGAAACATGCTTGAGGTCATGTGGGGAACCGGGTACGAGGCACCAGTGGAGGGGATCCGGATTTTGGTCGTTATAAAGTGGTATCAAAGGGGTTCTTTTCTCTTTATTTCTATTTGGAGACTTTATCCAGGGATAGGATGGATTCGGTAGTTGGCATTAAGTTGCGCTTGGGAGTAGCTAACCCGTGTATATTGAAAAGACATACTACCTCGTTAATTGCAGTTTTTCTGGTTTTGAGATTTTATGATTGATCTGATTTCACCTAGAGAGATTCACCTACCTTGTGATATTATTGTTTTGATACTTCGGTTCTATTTCTATCGCAACCCGATGAGATGAGGGTATGCCATCTCATGCATCATATAGGCACTTGTAGAAATCACATTCCATGCATTATTTCTATGCCATATAGGGTGCATTAGCGATTGCATGCTGTTGTGATAGACTCTGTGTAGATTATGCGTGCTGTTGTGATAGATGCTTGATAGATTATCTGCTGTCATGTTAGAAAATTGTTTGTTTTTCTCTTTTCATAAAGATGAATGCCAAATTTTTATTCGTGAGGTGTTATGGGCCCTCATTAATCGAAACTTGGTGGATCTTGATCCTATTTCCCTTGTATATGACTGTGGGAGATGCCAAGCTTTGATTCGTGGGGAGTTTGGGCCCTCACATATCGGAATTTGGAACCTCTTTTCCTTGTTTTTAGTGTTTTAGGAATTCTTTGCAGTTTCTGAGCTACTTCCCAAGAAAAACCAGAATACACAGCGTGTACTCTTTTTATACACGCCGTGTAGTTTTCAGGCTGTGTCACTGACTGTGTGGGAAGAACACGGTGTCGTGAAAGTAACCTTGGGAACACGCCGTGTAAGTTTGGAGTCGTGTACCCGGCCGTGTCACTAACAACATGGGTCAGGGAAGCTCGGGTAGAACACGCCGTGTCCAGAGGGAACACGCCGTGTAGTCTTGTCTAGGTACCCGACGATGTCACGAATAACACGGGCTGACTTTACCTTCTTTCCACACGCCGTGTTTGTTCGGAACATGCCGTGTAGTTGTGTCCAGGTACCCGACCATGTCATGAACAACACAGGACGATGTCACCTTTGCCTATACATGCCATGTTTGTTCGAAGCACGCCGTGTAAGGTTCAGCCGTGTAGACGTCCGTGTGCTTAACAACACAGTCCGCCGAAACCTGGTCTAGTACACACTATGTTTGTTTCAAACACGCCGTGTAGTCTCAGGTTGAGTCAGACCGTGTGGGTTAACCATGTGAGGGACTCAGGCAGGGGAATAGTTTTCAAGCACACGCCGTGTGTTGGGGTCAACACGCCATGTAAGGTGTACATGACTTGTAGTCCAGGAGTACACACCCATGTCAATGGCATAATAAGACACGCTGTGTAGTTTTTATACACACCATGTAGTCATGTTTTGCAATCTTGTGTGTTTTTCTTTCCCTGTTTCTGATTTTTACTCTTGAGTTCTATGTCCTCGTTTTCTAATCTATGGTGTACTTGTGATCTTTTAGAGTTATGCCTCCGAGAAGTCCTTTGGTCATACGTCTGTCGTCAGATAGTAATCAGACGCCAGATATGGCTGATGAGGAACTTCCTGCCGATCCTCCAGTTGGGTCAGCCTTGGAACCAGCTATCGTACCAGTTGCAGGCGCGAATGCACAGTTCAGGGAAGGTTTCATGAGGATGGTGATGGCCTTCCAGGGTGTACTGCCTCCTGCCACATCTATGGCAGACTTGACGTGGGGTTTCCATTAGCAGCATCCTTCCACGTTCTCGAGGGAAGGAGGACCTCAGGCTGCAGAGTCATGGCTGGAAGCCATGCTGACTATCTTCAAGCATCTGGAGATGCCTCCAGAGAGGTGGGTCAAGATCACCGCCTACATGCTCCGAGACTCCACCAAGAGGTCGTGGGATGTGATCTCATAGGTGGGTCAGCAGTAGGCTATGGATTGGGAGGAGTTCCAATGCGTTTTATACGACTACTTTTACCCAGAGACCCTGAGGGCCGTCCGAGCCCGGGAGTTCATGAGCTTAGAGCAGGGTACTCTTTCTGTCATGGAGTATTCCACTAGTTTCACCGAGATGCTTTGATTCACACTCCTCCGGGATGGGAGTGGGTTTTTCTTTGCAAGGAAGTTTGAGGATGGTCTTAGGTGGGAGATCCGATCATAGGTTAACATCTTCCAGCTGACTTCTATTACTTCCATCGTCAACCAGGCACTGATTTCTGAGCAAAATCTGAGAGACTCTAGAGCTGCGAGCCATGGCGGTTCTGCTTCCAGAGCTAGTTTTCCTCCAAATGATAGCAAGAAGTGCCGTAGAGAGCCTATAGGCAGTGATCCGAGTAAGCGAGATGCATTGTCAGACAGCCATGTGATCTGCTACCAGTGTGGTCGGTCAGGGTACACGAGGCCGCAGTGCCAGAGGGACCCCGTGGAGTGCCGATCTTGTGGCAAGATGGGTCACCTTTAGCGTTTCTGTCAGGTTTTCTCACCAGAAGCTGGTGATTGGGGTTCTTCCATGACTCCTTGTTCAGGAGCAGCACTGCCAGTTTCTCACCAGTTGGGGAACTGGAGTTCTTCTGGCCGTTCAGGCCGAGGTGGAGGTCGAGGTCGTGGCGGTCAGCCACTAGTTCCTCAGCACATGGAGGGAGGCTCATCTCAGAGTGGTCAGCCAGGGGCGTAGGGCCACAGTACATGCCATTATTTCACTGTGGAGCAGACTTATCAGGAGTAGGATCCCGACCCTTATACTGTTTGAGGTACAATTTTAGTAGCCTCAGTTTTATCTTCATCCCTTTTTGATACTGGTGCTACGAATAGCTTTATCTTTGTTGCTGTCATGGAGAGCCTTGGTCTCTGCATATTTTCTTATGCCGACTCGTTGACACTAGACACACCCTTGGGGATGATGACATCTAGTGTACGCTAGTTTAGAGAGTGCCCTCTCGAGGTTCCAGGGTATCGCTTCTAATGGGATCTCTATGTCCTAGAGATGACAGGTTATGATGTCATCCTCAACATGGATTGGTTGATTCTCTTTCAGGAAATCGTCGTCTGCTATCGCTACAGAGTGAGTTTCGTTTCACTAGAGGGCAAGTCTTTTCTTCATAAAGGTGAGTGGGAAGTTCTCGTGAGTTGGGCAGGACTCAAGCATCATGGGCTAGGAGGGGTGACAACCCAGATTGCTAGTATTTATCTGGATGATCAGGGGACTCCATAGTTGGATTTTTCTCCAGTGGTGGATCACTTCAGGAATGTCTTTCCAGATGACTTTTCAGGTTTGCCTCCGGAGCATGAGGTAGACTTCTCTATTGAGCTCATGCCAAGAGTGGCACCGGTGTCCATTCCTACCTATAGGATGACCACACCTGAGTTGCCAGAGCTCAAGAAGCAGTTGGAGGAGCTACAGGTTAAGGGTTTCATCAGACCCAGTACTTCTCTTTCGGGTTCTCCTATCCTGTTTGCAAAGAATTCAGACGGTAGCCTTCGGATTTGTGTGGATTATCGGAAGCTAAACCAGTTGATGGTCAAGAACCGATATCCTTTTCCGAGGATTGATGACCTTTTTGATCAGCTTCGAGGAGCCTGGGTGTTCTCAAAGATCGATTTGAGATCCAGTTATCATCAGTTGCGTGTTAGACCATCAGATATACCTATGATAGCCTTCAGGAGAAGGTATGATCTATATGAGTGTATAGTTACACTGTTCGGTCTCACGAATGCACCTGCAATTTTCATGGCACTGATGAACCGAGTGTTCCATCCTTACTTGGACTCTTTTGTCGTGGTCTTCGTGGAGGATATCTTGGTGTACTATCACACTTGACACGACCATGACACACATCTTGAGATTGTTCTGAGTACACTGAGAGAGCATCTGCTTTATGATAAACTCTCAAAGTTCCACTTCTAGATGGATCTGTTTCATTTCTTGGGTCACGCCATCTCAGAGGAAAGAGTATCAGTGGACCCAGAGAAAGTGAGAGCTGTAGTTTCCTGGGAGCAGCCATAGAACATCTTTGAGGTACGGAGTTTCCTAGGGCTGGTTGGATACTACAAATGATTCATTCAGCACTTTTCTCGTCTAGAAGCATCTTTGACAGGTTTGACCAAGAAGGGGGAAAAGTTATTATTGTCAGATTCTTGTGAGTCAGCCTTTCAGAAGCTGAAAGGGAGGTTGACGTCAACACCGATACTAGTCTTGCCGGAGCCAAGAAAGATCTACACCGTTTATTGTGATGCTTTAGGTATCGGTCTGGGAGCTGTGCTTATGCAGGGGGATGGATTCGTTGCGTACGAGTATCGACAGTTGAGTCCAAATGAGAGGAACTACGCGACGCACGATCTGGAGTTGGCAGCTGTTGTTCATGCCTTGCTCTGTTGGAGACATTATCTTCTGGGAGAGCACTTTGTGGTCTTCACTGACCACAAGAGTCTCAAGTATATCTTCACTCAGCGTGATCTAAATCTGAGGTAGCATAGTTGGTTTGAGTATCTATATTCTTTTGACATCGAGCTTGCCTATATGCCGGGTAAGGGCAACGCAGTGGCTGATGCGTTGAGCAATAGAACTCAGATTCAGGAAGTTCAGGAGGCCATCAGTGAGTGGACCATCTTCTTAGATGGATAGTGGGAGAGGAGTAGATCTTGCGTTTCTAGGGATGCGTATGGGTGCCAGCAGACATACGCGAGGAGCTGATGCGGGGTTTCCATTCCTCAGTTTGGGCAGTTCATCTTGGCGTCACCAAGGTGTATCGGGATCTTCATCACCAGTACTGGTGGACAAGTATGAAGAAGAATGATGCTATTTTCTTCATGAGATGTTCTACTTGTCAGTAGGTGAAAGAAGAGCACCAGCGACCAGTAGGCCTTTTACAGAAGCTACCCATTCCGTAGTGGAAGTGGAACGTTGTCGTAATGGACTTCAGTAATGGGTTGCCGAGGTCACCTCGAGGTAACAATGCTGTTTGGGTTATCGTCGACAGACTTACGATGGTTTCCCACTTCTTGCCGATTAAATACACCTTCGGTGTTGATGATCTGGGAAGACATTACATCCAGGAGATCGTTCGTCTGCATGGAGTTCCACACTCCAATGTTTCAGAGAGGGATGCACGCTTTACCTCTAATTTCTGGCAGGGACTTCAGAAGGCCTTGGGTACACAGGTACTTTTGAGTACAACATACCATCCCCAGACTGATGGCCAGTCCGAGCGCACGATCCAGGTTCTTGAGGATATGCTCCGAGATTGCATCCTAGACTTTGGATGTTCTTGGGAGAAGCATATTCCTCTGGTGGAGTTCGCCTAGAACAATAGTTACCAGGAAACCATTTAGATGGCACCTTACGAGGCTCTGTAAGGTAGGTCATGCCAATAAACTTTATGCTGGATGGAGGCAGGAGAGACAGCTTTGCTGGGACCTAGTCTTGTTCAGGAGACTTGAGAGTAGATAGAGCTAATTCGGAAGAGGATGGCTACAACACAGTCTCGACACAAGTCTTATGCTGATCAGTAGAGAGGACCTCTGTTGTTCGAGGTTGGAAATCAGGTTTTCCTATGTGTCGCCCTGAGGTTGGGACATAAGAGGATTCAGAGACAGGATAAGCTTTCACCGCGGTACGACAAGCCGTTTGAGGTCTTGGAGGGAGTTGGTCCGGTCACCTATCGGTTGCAACTACCTCAGAGGTATCGGGCCATGCACGACGTCTTCCATGTCTCTCAGCTCCGATGCTACTTTTCAGACCCATCTCACGTATTTCAGCCTAAGGAAGTTGAGCTTGAAGCAGATGTGTCATTCGAAGAGCATCCTATCCGGATTTTCCATCGCAGTAAGGAGGTTCTCTGAGGGCGGTCTATTCCTCTGGTATGTGTGCTGTGGCAGCACGAGCGAGTACAGAACGAGACCTGAGAGAGGGAGGCCGATGTACGATCACAGTGGCCAGAGCTATTCGGGGTTTCTTGTTCTCCGCCTCTTTAGGGAAATTTGGGGACAAATTTCTTTAAGGGGTGAAGTTTTTAAGACATTGGACCTTCATTCAGGTATGTTTTTCCTTTTCCTGGAGTTTTTAGGAAAATTAAATTTTCTAGAAATTTTCAAAGTACACGCCGTGTACTTTCTGAGTACACACTGTGTACTCTTCTCCGGCTCGAAGCTATGTGCTAGCCTTGCCCGGGCCACACACACGGTGTGTAGGGGTGACATGGAGGCTGATTTTGGTGGAGTACGGAAAAACCCACTACACGCCATGTACTTTTTTTTTCACTAAAAGGATCGGGGTCGCAATTGACGCACAAAAATAACTCCTTCTAGGTCTCGTTCATCCGAGAGCGACCTGTACGGCTGGGTCTTTGATGAGCTCCCGTCTCTCTGTATGACCTCCGTTCCAGCCGCTGTCAATTATGTTGGAAGCGCAACAATGAGTTCTCCGTTCTGCTTGATCCTTGTTTCTTGTTTCCTCCACGTTTTCAAGTTATCGTAGGTTGAGAGTTTTGTGCGTTTTCTCAGATCTATGTCGTTATAAGGGGAATCTGTCATCGTGGTTCATGTATATCAATATTTTAGGATCAAGGTAGGTGGTTTGTGCCTTTTTGTAGAAATTTGATGAATATTTTTTGTAAATTCCACCAATACCCCTGAACAGGGTATTGCGTGTTCCTGTTTTTCCCTTGTTGTATTGCCTACTTTGCTTGATTGCTAGAGTAGATGTTTTTCTTGTGATTATGGTAGCTTTACTATACCTTGGACGTTTTCTATGCTTGTTCTTCCTGTTTTTCATTTTTTTAGTTTCCATGCTTAGTCGTAGGAAAGTGGAACTACTACCTTGTTATCTTGATGAGCCTTAGTTGATAGACAAGTAGTTCTTGAGGTTTACTTGGATGATGTACACGCGCATTGAGAATGTTTTAAATTTCACTCAGGACTGTGAGAACCTAGATTAGTAGACCAAAGGAATAATTGATGGAAGGAATTCTCCAGAGTGTCTTTAATTACGATGTGAGACCACATGGGGAATTGACGTTGAGTGCTTCCTCAGAGAGTCTGTAGTTCCTCGACGTGGGCCACAAGGGGGAATAGACATTGAGTGCTTCCCCAGAGATCCTTTAGCAAGATATGAGACTATAGGGGGAATTGACGATGAGTGATTCCACAGAGAGTCTATTAATTTCATAGCTGAACCAGAGAGTTGAGACTGTGTGTGCCTCCTAGAGGGTTGCTAGTACTTATAGGTTGAACCATCGGGGTTAGGCTGCGAGAGCTACCCAGAGGGTTACCTGTTTTCTTCTTGATGCTGGCTATGTACTTTATTTTTTAGAACTGTGGATTGTAGCTGTTTTTGGATTTTATGTTTACTTATTCTTGTTTTATTACTTGACTTGTATTCATTGACTATTAGGCACAAATCGTTAGGTGATTGCCTACCGGGATTGCATCTTACACCCTGTTTGGACCATGATTTTGGTCCCAAGCAGACTATGTTGCTGCAGGTATAGATAAGGGTAAGAGCCCTTCTACTTCCGGATCTTGATTGCACTGGAGCTGGAGAGCATGGGACCGAGCCAAGGATTGGGATGCTGAGGAGTTGTTCACCTGTTTTCTTTTGCTATTGCTTTAGTACTTGTGTTCAGTTGTATTCCAGCAAATTTTTGTGTTTTCTGTTTTCCTTAGATACTTGTACCTACTGCATCATTGTCATCATTGCTATATCTATTATTTGCTTCCGCTGTTTGGTTTCTGTGGTTATGCATGTTGATACTGCTTCCTCTATTGACTATTGTTTTTCCACCGTATACCTTACTGCATGAGGGCATAGTTTCCCCACCGACTCACCAAGGCCCTCGCTGCTAGTTGGAAGCCTCTGGCATTTGGGGAAACGTTCTTGAGGTCATGTGGCGAATCGGGTACGGGGCATTGGTGGGCATGCTTTGGATTCGGGTCATTATAATTATCACTTCTCGGAATAAGGTTTGAATAGATTTAAAGTAATGGTGAAAGAATAATGAGTAACTTTCCTAACCCAGAGGAAGTTAAAAAAGAAAACTCTCAAGATATGAGAAAATTTCCAATAAATAACCAATTTGAATTTTTGGAAGATATTTATGGAATATATGATTAGGTTGGTCATCATGCATAAAGTTGTATAACACTCATTCAGGAAGAATTTTCTTATGGAATAAAAGAAAATGATGATAGAATAAATAAATTTAAAGAAATAACTTTTCATGTTGAGACATCTTTGGAACAAAGTAAAAAAGAACAAACCTTGGATACTTGATAGTAGTTGTTCATCACACATGAAATCAGATTTCAAAATCTTGAAACCTATTAAAAATCAGGATTGATGTGTGGTTACCTTTGGGAATGATAGTTCTTTAAAAATCATAGGAATTGAAATGGATAAGATTGAAGCAAAAAGCTTGAAATACAAGGAAGTTTTTACTTTTGATAGTGTAAAACCCAACTTACTCAGTGTAAGTAAAATTTTTGATGATGGAAGAGAATTTATTTTCATAAAAAATATTATATCATCAGAAGTGTGATATATGGAAAATTTATTACAAAAGGAGAAAGAACTAGTGAGAATCTCTTTCAAATTAGAGAATTTAACAACTCCTGTTACTTAAGTGCTCAAGATGAGAATAAGTTGTGGCATGGGATACTTGGCCTTCTTATCTATAAAATTATAAATAAACTTTCTAAATTTTATGTTGAAAAAATATTTCCATAATTGAAAAGAATAGAAGAAGATGTTTTTGTTACTTTTTATAAAGGCAAGATGACAAAAAGAAGTCATAAGAAGGTTTAGATTCTGTCTACTAGACCTCTTGAACTTTTACATTCCAATTTGAAATCAATCAACAAGAAGGTATTTTTAATTTTTCACTTTTATTTATTATATCACTTAGACTAACAACATCACATTTATAAAACACAAGTCACAGAATTCTGAAATGTTCAGAGTCGTCAGAATATTGGTTGAGAAAGAAATAGGGGTATACATAAATAATTTGAGAATGGATAATGGTACAAAAATAAAATTCAATAATTTTTAAACTTATCTAAGAATTAATTGAATAAAACATAAATATAGTGCTCCATATACCCCACACCAAAATGGATTAGTAGAACAAAATAATTTAATTTTGGTGAAAATGGGACAAGAATGTTAGCATAATACAAACTTTTAAAGTTATATTGTAGATAATATGTCAATACTTAAGTACATGTTTAAAATAGATGTTTTTTGAGGTCATAATCCAAAATGAATCTCCTTAAAATGTGTTATAATAAAAAAACTTCATTGAAATACTTTAAGGTATTTATAATTCCATGTTTTACAAAAATTAAAAATCTGAATCTTGGAAATTTTGATGAGAAATACGAAGAAGAAATATTTAAGGGTTATTCACCCAATTGAATAATTTACAAATGTTGGAACAAAAATTTAAAAAATTTAGTGGATTCATATGATGTGAATGTTATTTAAAATCCCACAAGAGTTTTTAAGAATGTTTATAAGGATAAATTGAAGTCTTCCAATGAAAGTGATAATGGTGAAAAATAGAATTATCATGATTATGAAGAATCATGTGATGAGGAAAGTGAAGATGGAAAAGAAAATTTGAAATTTTATACTTGAAAAAAGAATTTTGAGATCAAAAACATCATTGGGAATCATAAGGCTCCATTTCAGACTATAAGAACATTGAAATTAGGGAATCAGACTTTAGTTGTCTCAAAATATGAACTGGAATCAGTTTTAGAAGAAATTAAAAAAAATAATGGGTGGATTATATGAATGAATAGTAGGATGAGATTAAGAAAAATGAAACATGGGAACTTGTAAAATTTTTGAAAGTTAAAAATGTTATTAGAAAAAACGGGTTTATGAAAATAATTTGAATGAACATGGATATGTTTCGAGGAAAAAATCAAGATTTGTTTTTAAAGGATATGCACAAGTGAAAGGTTGGGATTTTGAATAAATTTTTTCATCAGTTGTAATATTAAATACTATTATAATGTTTCATTTAGTGGTTACAAATCGAAATTATAAAGTTTATCAGATGGATATAAATTCATCTTTCTTAAATGGAGAGATTGATAAAGAAGTTTATATTGAAATTCCTTGTGGTTTTAAACTTGATAATGATGTAAACGAGGTTTGTATATTAATAAAATCCTTATATTGGTTTAAAAAATCCCCACATACCTGGTATTAAAAACTTGATTGTTTTTCAGGAATGTTGATTTTTTTAATGGAAATGTTGACAATCACTTGTATGTGAAATAATTTAACTCCAACACAATAATTGTTAACATGTATATGGAAAATATAATTTTTTTTGTTAATGAAAAATGTTTTTGGAGAATATTCAAAGTAAATAAATAATATTTTCAAAATGTCAATATTGGGAGAATTAACTATCTTTCTTGGATTACAATTTTATTAAAAAGAAGATACATTTTCTTATATCAGGAAATTATTCTGTGGGAATTTTTAAGGTTTTTGGGATGAATGAATCCATATCATCTTCTACTCATATTTTGGTGAGCACAAATTTGAGTAATTATGAATATGAAAAAAGTGTGACTCAAAAATAATATAGGAAGTTTTCTTTATCTCACATCCTTAAGAGATGATATTGTTTATTTCATGACTTTATGTGATATATTTAATAGTGAATTATAAGTGTATAATATATTTGTAGTAAAGATAATTCTGAGTTACATTAAAGGAAAAACTTAAAAAGGGATTTTATAAAAAATAATTTATAGTATAATCTTTCATGGCTATATTGATTTTGACTGGGCTAAAGATTTTAATGTTATAAAATCAAAATTTAGAGGAAAATGTTTCTTGGAATAATTTTGTGTGAGTTGGCATAGTAATAAAAAATTTTAGTAATTTTGAGAATAATGGAATCATAATATGTTTTAGCAACTCAAGATTTTACTTAGATGTTGTGGATGAAAATTTAGCTAGAATATTTTAAATTAAAAGTTTCACATTGATATATATTTTCACTTTATAAAATAGAATGTTTCTGTTGGAAATTTTTTCTGGAATATGTCTCAAAAATTTATCAAATTACTGATATATTTAAAAAATGAATTCCAAAATAAAGGTTTGTTGATTTGATGATACAACTTGATTTCCACCCTCCTGCAATTAATTATTAAACCTTATATAGAAGTCCACCACCATGATTTGGATTATGTTGGAAAAGGTGTAGAGATAGTAACAACTTTTTTACTTTGTAATATGTTTTTACTTATCATATTTTATGAATATGAAGCAGTGGTTATCAGATAATGGGGGAGAGAAAAAGAAAAATGAGGTGAGTTTATCTTTATATGGTTGAACATATTCTTTTCACTGAGGTATGAAACCCCTTAAAAAACATCACTTCATCCTATAGTGTTTTTTTATAAAACCCTCTTTTGAGAAAGGCTATGTTTTGATAATTTTTGAAAACTTTGTGTTGTTTTAAAAGTTGAGTTGTGAATTCTTTTTGAGTTAAAAAAGTTGTTAATTAGTGTTTCAACAAATTCAAAGGGGGATATTGATGAACTATTATAAGTTTTTTTTTCTAAAAAATGTTTTTTATTTGTTGAAAACTTATATTTTACAAATGACTGTTTTTGAAAAACATGTAAAAGTGAGAAAAGTTCAAACCCAAACACAAAGTTGGATAAAGTTCTTTTCTTGAGGAAGAGTCTTAGAATGATTAAAACTAGATGCAAATTTGTCAAAAAGAAGAATTTGTTGATCAGATATATCAGCTATCTCAGAATCATCTGCATGGACTTAAAAATTCATTAGTCACTGTGATGGTTAGAAAGATAGAAGTTTCTGAATGGGAAAGTAAGAATGTTTCTAAAGAGAATGAACTAAGATAGTGATTTCAAAATTTATTTTTTTATTAAAAATTTTAACATCAAGATATATGATGTTTTTATGGTATTGGAGTTCTCATAAATCATGAAACATTCTTATGATAACCTATGTTGAATAAATGGGGTAATTTTAAATATTTCATTAGTTCTAAAAAAGGGGTCCAATTTTATTAATGATCTTTGAAATTGATAATTCATCATACTATGAAGGGCATCATAATGAAAAGATCATCATGATGAGAATGTATAGGAATATTGAAGTTTGATGTGTTTCATAGCTTCTAATAAAATTCACCATTAGATCTGAATAAATCAATGATCCATAAGTTGAACCAATCAACTAGATTATTATAAACATTGTAGCCAACCATTTTTATTCATGTTACTGTATTTTTTTCTAATAGGGTCAATAATGAAAGTAAAAAAGTGATTTTTTTCACCAGGTGATCTAGAATCATTGGATAGGAAGAGATTCCAATTCACGAGACTATCACTGACACTAATCCATTAGAGAGAGATTGAGATTGATCCAATAGATGGAGTGTGACAGTGATAAATCTATTATAACTAGGAATCATTTGAAAATGAGAGATGTGATGAAGTGTTTCCAAGTGGTGGTTATATCGTTATAAGTTGAAACTATGTTTATGCAAAAAATTTAATTCAAATTAAGTTAAAACAATATTGATGTAAGAATGGCTTAAAAGTTGTTTATTTTTAGTTAATATGGAGCATCATGAAGAGAAGTTTTCAGTCTTATACATGTTTTCATAATAATGAGGAAAATCATACTATATAATGGTTATAAAGTCTGAAGTTAGCTAATGTCATGATAATATATGAGAATTTTCAAGAAGAATCAAGGAGAATTTAGAAGTTCCGAATTAGTCATAAATGAATTTGAAAGGAATGCTAAATTCATGATTTTGGAAATTTTGTTGAGCAAAAAATCTTTTTAAGATTCCCCCCCATTCCTCTTCTCAAACACCTATAAATAGAAGCATATTACATTTTTACTTTGCAAACTTTTCACATGTGAAAAATCCTGACACTATATAATTAAATTCATAAGTTAAATTTGGAATAGTGATCTCATAAGAAGATAAGACTACTAGATGTTTTTTTTTCAGACTGATAAAATCTGACCGAGGAAGATCAGCCTGAGTGGTTGAGAAGAGTTTTAGAAGTGTAGTGTGAGAAGAGGGTTCATCATAATGAGTCAATCAGATTGAGGAAATTAGAAAGGGGCAATAAGACCTTGAGGCATCAGACTAAAGTTCTGGAAAGAGTTTTTTTGGAGAAAATTTTTTTGTGATCTTTTTCTTTTATGGATCAATTATTTGAAAGAAAACGTTTTAAACTGATGTGAATTATTATGATCATTCCTATAAAGAAATATAAGGTGTATAATTGGATTTTGAAAAAGTTGTATTCATTATTAATTATTTTGAATTTCTATATACCCATTGGATTGGCTATGGAGATGATGTATGTTCTCACACAGAGCTCAAACATCATAAATATCATGTGATTTACTTATTTTACTACTTTTTAATGCTTGATTATTTACTAAAATATGATTTGAATATAATATTTTAAAGGATGCATGGGTTATGTTTTTAAAATTATTGAAACTTATAAAAGTGAACAACTTATTCAACCCCCCCTTTCATTTGTTATTCAATACTTTGGAACTTCAATCCTCATGTGTGAGAATGTTTTTGGGTTATAATTAAAGATAATGATGTTAATTCTAGATGTATGGATCTGGAGAATGTTCTTTGAAGTAACTTGATTCCTTATCAAGAATTTATCTATGTATTAGAAAAAAAATTATATCTATAGAGATAAACACAACATTGGTTTATGAGATGATGAAAAATATATAAATTTTTATGGATATTACATGAATCCAAAAGTCTTTGTATATTATTTTAAATTTATAGATAAGTTGAGTTTTGAAAGCGAACTTTATACGTAAAAGTAATTATAAATTTTCATTGATTTGATTTGGATATATTAAGAAATTAAAGTCTATTTTTATAAAGAATTGATAAGTCATATTTATAAAATGTAAACTACAAAAAGATAAGTAGTATATGTGGATTTAAAGTGGAACAAAGAAATGAGGTAGCTAGGAGCTACAAAGTTTGAACTAACAAAAAGGTTCAGATGATAAAATAGAAAACTATATTATGATATTTATGAATAATAACCATTATATAAGTATGATTAATATGATTCATGATAATTTATAATGATGTAGTACTACTGAGATAGAAGGTGAAGTATCTAAAGTTTGTGAGGAAATACTAAAAGCAACAAGATAAGGAAAGAATATTTCAAAATGTGAAGAAAAAAAGATAAATTAATAAAAGTTTTGGATACTCATGAAAAACCATACACCAGAAGGGATTTTTTAAAGTGAAAGTATAAATTGTTTAGGTTAATGAGGAATTCTAGAAATGGAAATAGAAGTTTTAGCTAGTTCTAAAAGAAGTTGTTAGGTAGGAGGATTCATTAATAACAATGTTAACTTCATATGATATAAATATGAATGTGTCATAGTAATGAATTTATAATTTATTGATCAATATGGATTAAAAAACAACTTAATCAATAGTGTTTGGTGTTGATCAATAGAATATAGAATAGAATATGAATCTAAAGATGAAGATATTTGAGTTACATCAGAAAGATATTTCAAGATTCTATTTTTTCTTTTCCTAGATGATTGAATACTAAGGGAAATGAAGACTAAGAAGAACATATGTTGGTGAAATTTGGATGTGTGGAAGTTAATAATTCCACATGATAAACTATAATGTAAAATGATTTAAACTAGAGTTCAAATGATGTCTTGAACAAACCAAACATGAACACTATAATATTAAGATGAATTTTAAATTATGTTTGAAGTGATGAAGGATAATGATCAATTCAAAGTGTTCCAAAAAATAACTATGGATATGTATAGATGCTTAAAAGAAAAATTAGAAAAAGGATATGCATTATTTGGATGTTTGAGTGGTATAGGTTCAACTAGAGGGGAAATTTCAATAAATTCCATGATAGAAAAATATTAAGTTTGTGGAAGTTAGATAACTATAAGATGATGAGGCTATAAGTGTTTTATCGTAAAATTTATATGAATTTTATGTCAGGGTGAGAATTATAAGATAAACTTCAAGATAAAAAAATCTTGAAGTTGAAGTCATGATTCCAACCAAGATTTTTGGAAGCCTTGATGATAGTTGATTCCATGTTTTTGAATGGATTTAAAAAAGTCATACTTTGAAAATTTTAAATTAATTAAAGGCATTTGATTGAGATTTGAGAAAGGAAAAATATTTGGAACTTGGATTCCATGCTCCTTTTATTTATCAAAATAATTATGATTATATAAAAGGAGATATCATTTAGCTTTGAATGATATTAATTTTGAGAGAATAGAAATAGAGAGCCCAAATTACATGTTCTGAAAGATCCATTGCATCAAATAAAAAGTGCTATGATTTCAGATAATTTTATATAAGTGATGAAAGTGTTGATATTCTAATAGATCATAAAATTGATAAGATAAATACATAAGTTTAGAATATTAATAAACTTTATAGAGATGTTTTGGAAATAGTGAACATGTCCAATGTTTTAATCCTGTATAAGTTCTGAGTTTTTAGATGTATAAATAAGTGATAAAGAGAAAGTTTTAAATCCTTTATAATTTATGAAGTTTTATTTATGAAATAAGTGAAAAAGTGTTGTTTTTTATAAATTCAGGAGGCTCGAAAAAAGATTATTTTTTAATACAAAAGTATTATTGTTATAAAGTGATCTTGGTTTTTTAGTTTTCATACTAACATTGTAAATTTATGGGATCTAGTATAAATAACTAGTTAATAGAATGTAAAACTCTTGACATTTAGTAAAGTGTTTTTGAATGATAACCTACATGCAATCACTTTACATTATTAGTAGAGAACCTATATCTCAGATTGAAACCGAACACCACAATGAGTAGATACCCACAATGGGATCAATCCTAATAAAAAATCATATGTGCCTTGTCTTATCATTTATGTTTTCTATATATGAGTGAGAGTGTGATTTGAACGTTTAGTGGGTATTAATTCTAAAGATTTATATATGCTAATTTCTAGTTGAAATTATAAAAGAGTAAGACTTATTAAACCCCCTTCTTAGTGTAACATCATATTACTAGGGACTTTTATTGGAATCAAAACAAATACAGGTTCCTTATAAAGATTCCTTTTATGAAGTTAAAGATAGAAAATTTGAATTTTATTAATAGTTGAGGTATTATTACTTGAGTTGGAAAGAAATTTAATTAATGGAAGAATAATATGATTCCCTATCTTCTTTCACTATTATTAAATGTTATTGTTTCTTCTATTATGTGATTTCCACTAGTTGAAAGGAATCCCCCCATGTATTTTACTGATTAGAAAAACATGGAGGTTGATGGAAGGGTAATGAATGAAATTATTATGTACTTATCAGAAAATGTTGTTACTAAAGTAATGATACTTCATATATCCAAGCATATCTAGTATAAACATGATAATATTTATAAATTCATTATCAATGTTTTGGAAGATAAATTGCAAATATGGAGATGAATGCTTGAATATGGGATTGTGAATGATGAGGAATATATTGATGACTACTTAACAAGAGTGAATGAGATTGTTAGAAACATTATAGTTCAAAAAAATATAATATATCATTAAACTATTTTTAGAAAATTGACGAGAAACCTCCCGAACCATTTCAATCCTAAATTTTATGATTTTTAAGAAATAGATGATTTACCCTTTGATGAGATATATAATGACCTTGCTAACTATTAAATGAGAGAAGATCTAATTTTCATGAATAATATTGAGGAGAATATTAAATTTGAATACATGAGATATCTTAAAATCAAGGAAAAGTAAGATGAGTACTCTAGTGTATTTAAAGAGGAGGAAGACAAGTATGAGGCACATAAGTGAATTATTTCTCAAATATCATGAAACTTCTTTAATGGAATAGGTAAATAAAATGGTAAATTCACACTTAAATGTTTTATATGTGGTGGAATTGGGAAATTTTATATTGATTTCCCAAAGAATAAAAGTGGTGAATATAATGAAAATGAAAGGGAAGAAAATTTTAGGATGAAAAAATGGAGTAAGAAATTCATAAAAGAAAAGGAACCAGTTGAAGGATAGAAAATATTCAATAGAAGAAAAAAAGATCATATTAAGAATTGCATATCAAATGTGGAATTTTATAGGATATGAAATGTTATGAGAAACCCATTCTTAAGTTAGGTGGATTTATAGTAAATGTGAAGTTGAATTATTCTTCCAATTAGAGGTAAAATAAATCTCATTATATGCTTTGAAAAAAAAATATTTTAGGAATTTGATTCATATTATTGGGGAAAAACAAAATTTATGGTTTATTTATTTGTAATGTGGAACCTTTGGGAACAAACATTATAATTACTAGTACAACAAATCACGGTATTAGAGTTAACTTAAATGAAGGGGGATAAATAAAAGAAAATAAAGAAGAAACTCTGTGAAAAAATAAATTTTCTTTGGAAGAAGAAAGTTATGACTAAAAGTTCAATAAGTTTTCATAATAAAAATAGATTTAATCATATTAAAGAAACCTATATATGGTTTGAAAAAAAGGTCATTGGGATGAAATGTGTATGAATACTTTTTCAGTATATTTTCTCTATGCTAATGGAAGTAATAATTTCAATTTAAATAAAATGAAAACCAATATCTAATTTTTGAAATGACTTTGAAATCTAGAAAGGAAAACCATAAATGGAAACCTTATTGTGGTTTTTCTTATCACATAACATAAGATACAAATATATTAATGAAAATTTAATAACATTATGGAGGTATATTTGCCTTTAGGAATGAATATAATGAACTAACTTGGGATACTCTTTGATATTGGTACCCAAATTGATCCTCCATAGACCAAAATGGAATTCCTAATCTCGATGGGCTAGTGAGTAGGACCTGGGAAACAAAAAAACTAGAGGGAATTATTTTTTACAAACCGAAGCAAGATACATGACATATTTACATAATGGAATGTAACAACATAATAAAAACTAGAAGAAATATATTCCACAATAAATGAAATATAATAGTACAATACAACTCAAGAAAATAGATAAAAACCCAAAGGTTCTTTTACAACAACAAAAAAGGAAAAATAAAACTAGATACAACTAATCTGTGTGATAAGCTAGAAATATCCCACCATTTAACCACTATCCATCCATACCCAGCTAATATAAACCTCAGCATCTCACTACAATGCCTAGCCTTTTCCTACATCAATAGAAAGTCTATATATTCTTGATGGAATGTATAAGGTGTGATCTAAACAGGATCAATAGGATCCCACCCAGTTGTTCCATATCAAGTATCTATACAATAATTCCAATATGATTAATTTTTATAAAATAATTCAAGATAATAATTGAAACAATTTTTATATAAAATCAAAGTGAACAGTTCCCCTTTTCAATAGTTCTAAAAAAATTAAGGTAAAATAGATTAAAAGAATAAATATATTAATCTATTTTCATCTATAAAAATTGGTATATCAAATCCAAAAGAATATAAAACTGAAGAACAATGAAGATCACCCCTAAGATATCATCGGTCCAAGCTTTCTAGTTCACTCATACCATAATAAACAAAAATGAGTAGTTCACACTCAGGACCCTAGGAAACAAGGCCTAAGTGATAGAGAAACACCCCATAGGTGTACCCCATATAATGTTAAGATCAAGTCCCTAGTACGCTTATCCTAGGAATCATAGGACCACTACCTCAGTGAACACCACCAACATTGTTTTATGGTCTAGTTCTTAGGACACCTGACCTAGTAAATATAAGAAAACCCCATGTGTGAACCCTCCAATGAAGATAAGGGCAAAGCCCAACACCAAACCCCATACTAGGAACCTGAGGATTCCATATGTTCGGTGATTCAAATCATTTCAAAGGTCTTGTTACATTTCATAATTAATCTCCAAGAAACCCTTTCTCTATCAAAATATTATCTGAATTCCCATTTCATTATGTTTGGAAAATATGAATTTCTTTACCAAAAATGGTAAAACCAAATTTCTTTAAAACCATTTTCGCGCCCAGAAATCAGTCAATTATGCCAAATAATCTGAAATACATTTAAAAAATAAATAGAATTCAAGGTTCATCCAATATAGGCTAGAGGCAGAATCACTAACCTCAGAATCATGCTAAAAAATAACCATGACGAGATCCACTCACTATAAAGAACAAAGAAACTATTAATTGAGGCCCTAAAATTTTTCTCACATATTAAAAGAAATTCCAAAGAAAAGGTTTTAGAAGAGAAGTTGGGACAACACATACCTTGAGAAATTCATTTTCTACACCAAAACTTATACAAGGGAGGTCTCTAATAATATGATCAAACAATGGATCTAGAAGGGATAAAAAAGAATAATCACATGATCAATAATCCTAAAAACACATCACAACACCAATATAATACTAAGAAATATGATAACAATGAGAGGAAAACAAGTGCACATGTTGAAAGAGAAGTGACCAACCAAGTCAAAGATTGAGCACTAAATGGAGGAATTTATAATAGTGGGAACCACCCAAAATATCCAATAAAAGAGGTATTGTTTGATTGAGAGAGTTCAAATTTAATTATATGGGAGTTAGTCATGCGACATGATAAAAATTTATGTGTATAAAAGATTCCAGTCATGAATGTGTAATTCAACTTGTGTATCTTTCATATTTCATGTATGTAGAAAAATGAGTTTTCTCAATTTAAAATCTCAGATGAGGAATTAAAAACATGAATAATTTTCAAATAATGAATGATTTTAATTCTTTGAACCAAAAATACAGCTTCAACCTTGAAACTAAAATCATGTCACGAACCCATTTCATGGTGTGGACTCATTCTTCAGCTAGTTCCCATTACAACCCATATAGAAACTGCCGGCTCATTTACAACGCCCCCATACCTATGAAACATCCTATTAAATGTTAAATTACAACACACCATTAACCAGTATGTTTCAATTCTCCCATTATAGTAATTTCTATCCCTGAAAAGTTACCTGTAATTAGTGTTCTCTAGAAATAGGTTTTCCATTTCCCCCTCACCGACATTTCACACTCCCAAGTCTAGTGAGAATATGATCCATGCTGTTGTAATACTTTGACTAATGAAATGGAATTTTCACACAATAATTTCATATGAGAATAAATTTTCTCCATTAGTTTCTCCACTATAGTAATATTTATATCCTACTTAATCTCCACCAAACTTAGAACATTAGAAGGATGTGGATGGTACTTCCTCATCTAATTTTTGCAGAAAACATCATGAATACCTATAAACTAAACTGGTAATTACTACTGATAAGAAACCTAACCAAGAATATCAGTGACCTCAAACATATCATATATCCAACATCCCCTATTTCCCATGATTATAGTGACCCAACTGAGTAAATACTTTAAATAAAACCCTGATTCCAATATAAAACTCTAGAGGACGACATTGATGAGATGAATAATATTTCTTCCAACTCTGAGCTATAACAAAGTGTTGATGTACATCCTTCATTTTTAAAGATGTCTCCTAAATGAGACTTGGTACTACAAGAGAGGCCTCTCCCACCTCTACCCAATAAAGAGGTAACCCACACAGTTGCCCTTACAAATCCTCATAGTTTCTATTCTAATAAAAAAATGGTAACAATTATTATAAGAAAATTCGAATAGTGCTAGATGATTATCCAATGATCTACTGAAATTAAATACATAGGAACAAAGGATAACCTCCATGATCTAAATAGAACACCATATCTAACCTTCCATATGTGTATGTTAAGCTGTAATCAACCTTACATGAGTCCCCATCACCTCTTGGATACACTTCTAGAATCTATAATTAGACCTAGAATCTATTTCTGTGATAGTTGCAGAAAGAACCCCATGAAAACTCATGACATCCTACACATAAATATTACCCAGTAATTTAATATTAGTGGTGTCCCTAATCAAAATAAAATGGGATTATTTAATTAACTAATCAATCACCACCCATATAACGTTATTTCGATGAATTTTACCTGGTAATACAATAAAAAATATCATATACACCTCATTCAATTTCTGAACTAGCACCAAAAGAGGATAGACAAGACCATAAGGCTGTAAGAGCTATACCTTTTTCTTTTGGTAGGTGTTGTAGTGGGACACATAATCAGTAATGTCGAGCTTTATACACAAACACTAGAAATTCTATTTAATGTCATAATACATTTTTATAGTACTATGGTGAATGACTCATGAAAAACTATGAAAATCATGAAAGGCCGAATTCCTCACATATATTAGAATGAAGAACCAACCTATGAAGTAGAGAATACCTTCATAAGTAAGAGACCAACAAAAAATGGTCTCCCCACTATAAAATGCATCCCTAATTCCATTGAATTCATTATCTCATAGTTTAACCTAGAGAATAGAATCTAGGATAGATGATGACTAAAAAATTGTCAGAACCATACCTAATGTATCCGGGTGTATGTTTAGATGAATAAAATATAAGATCCCCACAATTTTACACTCTTTATTCGATTCTAAAATAGCTTATTTTGGGAATTTCTTGATGAGGGTATCCATGATGATATTACTCTTCCTTGAGGCATATGTGAAGAATCCCACCTTTTTAATAAAGGATATTTAGCATAATTCCCCCAAAAAATTTACATTAATAACTTTGAAAGATATTTTGAGGAATATTGTCTTGGAAACTTGGTACATAATAGATGAATTACATAAGGAAATAATAAATGTAAAAATTATTTAATTTTTATGAATAGATCCTTTGTTAATCCTTTCAAGGTCTACTCATGTCATGTAACTTTTTGGGTACATACATCAATAGAAAAGGGTGAGTATAAAGAATAGTAAAGGATAATGAGTGAAACAAAAAGTGAAAAATCATTACAAATAAAAAAAGAGGAATAAAATGCTAGAATAATAATAAGTAATTGATACATAAAATGGAAATATGGGCACACCATAAAAATAAGATATTCATAATCATATCACCAAGGGTTATCTCAAAGATTTCCTAAAACATAATTATTAAGGTTATTAACCATGGTATCCTAAAACATGTCATCTCTAGATATTTATTTTTTACTTAAATGAATTAGAATGATATTAGGTTTCAAACTTCATATGTTTTAATCAACTTGATCTAAATTGATCATAATAAATTATTTTATCAATAACCTAAAGAGAATAAAGAAAGAGTTTCGTATAACATCAATGAGAACATACATGCTTAACGACATAAATAGTAAATAATTTTTAACCCATGAAAATAGAATAGGGGTTTCATACATATAAATATCACACCAATAAATTATCTTTACATATAGGTGAATTCCCATGGAGGAAGGGGTTTGAGTATTCACAATATAGTAATATTTATTGTAAAAGAGATAAATTCAATAAATGAATTCTACATCATGATGATATTCAATGTAGATTAAGGAAATGGTATAATGGGAGGGAAAGAAGGTATCCCATTGATTTTTTTTTGGTATTAATGGGATAGAAAATGGTTTGAAAATAGTGTAATTTAACACTTAGAGAACATAACAAAAAATAGGTACTTAAATGAAAAATAGGTAGTAGAGAATTCCCTTACCTTGAAGAGTTGCTTCCTAGAACATGGGGATGAAAAATTAAGACATCAAATAAACCTTGAAGGGACTCTTTGTAAAGTAAAATAACCATGAATTCATGGATAATGAATTTTTAGTGGAGGATAATGGTGGTATTTGTGGGCATTTATAATAAACTTGGTGGAATTGTTTAAAAAAATTCTAAATTCAACACTTGGATTTATAGGTTGTGGATAATAAAAAACCAATAGCTTATTGAGGATTTTGGCTCATGTTTTTGGATATTTAGTTCTTGTTTATAATATTTTAATCCATTATATCTGAATTCCATTTTTAAATTTTATTGTACATGGAAAATTAAATTTTCCACAAAATATTATTTTTGAAACCATATTTCTATTTTAGACTTTGGAAAGTCAATTATTGATTTGTAAATTTATTTAAAACCATTAAAATATATAATATTAGTATAATAAAATATTTATGGTTATGGATTGTATATAATTAATTATTACATCATTATTTCGTATATATGAAATCATAAAACATATCGAAAACACAAAATTGTATTTTTATTATACACTGAAAAGAAAGTATTTTAGAAAATTCTCAAAATTTCACCCAAACCAATTTTTGATGTAATTATTTTAATCATACTATTTGATTTATCAAAATAATTATCAAAATATAAGGGTTTTAAAAATTAAATAAAAAATCCTTATTTATTAAAAGATAATAATTTTTATAACATAATCAAATTTATAACACTTATATGAATTTCCTAGGACATTAAAAAATTATATTATCATTTATAATTAAATAAATATTATTTTAAAATAATATTTCATGAAAATAAATTTTTATTTAGAATTATTGATTTTATTATAAAAGTGTATGTATTTTCTGAAAATAAAATTATATTTTATTTTTATCCAAAAATATATATATAAAATTCATCTTATATTCATGTGTATTTTATTAAATAAAATAATACTAAGAACATGATTGATGAAATAAATATTTCATTTATAAAAAATAAATTACACTTTTATGATACTAAGGTTAAGATACATAACCCCATATTACACTAGCATATTCCCTAATTATAAGGTGTGCAATAGCGGGAGTTTTATGGAGTAGCTCAACTAACATTGACCTAGTGGTGATCTATACTAACCTATACTTCTACCTTAAGTTATTTATTTAAAGACTCAATTTTTTGGTTATTTTCATGGGCTTAGTTAAGGGTGAACCTCAATGACACTACCTCCCTCCAAAGTGCTGATAAATGGGCCTCTAAAGGAATGAATATACTAATTGAGGCCAGTTGTTATCTTTTATGCATCAATTATTATTTTTCATTACCCATTATAAACACTAATTATAATGGTAAATTCTTTACCAATGGTCAAAATACCCAATGATCATATTAAACAACAGTCATATAGGCCAATAGGAAGGTAATTGTAACTTTTCCCTTTATACTATATATATACTTCACCATTCATCAACATTTACTACTTAATTCCAAAGACTTTTTTTACAATTCATTGATAATGTCAATTATTTTCCTAAAATTTATTTTCCATTTAAAAATTTTCATGTAAGGTTTAGTATTAATGAGAGAGTTTGATCTTATGGAGTGCACTATTGTATGGTCACCATTTTTTGGTTTTTATATCCCTATACTAGTCTTATATATATTAATCGGTATTATTATGACATGTTTATATATATTTTGGAAATTTTATTTCTATTTAATTCCAATGATAAATACAATAAAACTATTAATTATGGAAAAATTTCTTTTATTAATTATAGAATAAATTTTTAGGTCATTATATTCTCCCCCTTAAGAAATTTCAGCCTCAAAATTTTACTGTTTCCACCAAGAAAAATGAGGTAATTTCTCTATAATTTATTCTTGAGGTTCAAAAGTAACTTATTTTGACTTTTGTTTTTTTTCATTACTTTCACAAGTAAATTTTCCTTGTCCATCAACCATTATTCCTTTATATAGAAGAATCTTGATCGGTTCCTCTTCATAAGAAAATCCAGGTTCCGATTTCAAGCAATTAATATCAATTATATGGGTTGAGATAAACATATAATTTCTCAATAGAGAAATTTGGAAGACATCATGGACATTGAAATTATTTTGGTTGTTGTTCTAATAGATATGACAATGCTCAAACATGCTACAGAATCTTAAATAGTCCAATGTAACTTAGACTTATTTTACCCTTCTTTTACAAACCCCACTACCCTTTTCCATGGTGATATCTTGAGAAATACATGAACCCGACATGAAACTCTATATCCTTATTTCATTTTATAACATAATTTTTCAAGAGACTCTAAGAAGATTCGATGTGTTTCTGAATCAGTTGTATCTTTTCTATAGTCTCCTTCACAATGTCTGGTCCCAACAGTTTGCCTTCTTTAACTTCATGCCAACATGTTGGAGTATTGTACCATTTTTCACAGAGATCTTAAAAGGGAACCATTTGAATACTTGAGTGGAAACTGTTGTTATAGTATAATTCAATAAGTGGATGATGCTGATCTTAACTCCTTTGAAAATCAAGTGAGCTATCTCATAAAATTCCTTCCAATGTTTTGATAGTCTTCTCAAACTACCCTTTAGTTTGAGGATGATAGGTTATTCTTATGTTTACTTCTCTATAATTAGCCTTTTTAGCCCCTATTTAATTTAGAAGTAAATCTTAGATCGGTTTCGAGAATAACCATCAAAAGTATCCCTTTTAGTCTCTCTAATTCTTGAATATAGAGGTGATTTAGGCATTCTGGGGAGAACCACTCTCTTATGGAAATGAAATCAGATGAATTTTTTATTTTATCAATGACTATAGATATAACATTATTACCCTTCTATGTCTTGGAAGGCCATTGATAAAGTCCATAGTGAAGTTACCACACTTCCATATAGGTAAGTGTAGTGGATATAACGCCCTTTTAGGAAGTTTTTGCTCCAGATTCATTTGTTGACACACCTATATTCTAGATGTATAATCCATAATATATATTTTTATATTATGCCAATATTATTGCTTCTGGGAATTATAAAGAATGTAGATCTATGAGTTTCATCCATCAGATCCTTCTTTGTGACCATAATACGTGGAATACATAACCCTGTACTGAATTTTAATACACCTTCTTGATCAATATTGAATTCAGAAAACATCGCATCTTTCACAGACTCTATCTTATCTTGCATCAATGGATTATCTCTTTGAGCCTTATTGAAATTATTTATTAATGATATTTGAGAAATAATTTGGGATTGGATTGATGATTTCCCTTCCCTTATGATTCCCTTTTCCAAACATACTGGTGTCCTTGATCAATGGATCTCATTAAATCCTCATCATTATAAGAAAACCAAGATATTTCTTGATCAATGTAGCCAAAATTTTGTTTTCTATTACATGGTGATAATGAATTGGAAAATCATAGCCATTAAGAATCTCTAACCATCTCTCTTTTCTTATGTTCTCTTACTTTTATGTGAATATATAATTAAAAACTTGGTGGTCTATGTATATATCACTCTTTTCCCAATAATGATAGCATCTTCATATATTCAGAGAAAAAATGACTATAGCTTACTCTAGGTCATGAGTAAGATAATATTTCTCATAAGTATTTAAATTTATATAAGAATAGGTGATTAACATTCCATTTTTCATGAGGACACATACCATCCCTTTTAGGGGTGCATCACTCTAGATAAACATTCTACCTTCGATAGTGGGTGAATTTATTACAGGTGCGGTAACCAACGCCTTCTTTAATTATTGGAAAATTTTACCGTTCTATTTTTTCCAGATAAAATTACCTCTTTTTCAAGTTTACTTGGCTAGTGTTTTATAAAGTTGTTAATTTTTTTAACAAACTATATATAGTATCCTTCTAGACTAAGAAAACTATATTTGTAGTATGTGGTCACTCCTCCATGACCTTTGTCTTTTTTAGATCCACTAAGATTCCTTTATTGGTCATGATGTGTCCCATGAATGAGAATTTCTATAACCAAAACTCATATTTTCTGAATTTAACAATAGTTTTTCCTTCCTCAGAGTTTGTAATATAACAATTAGACAATCCTCATGCTCTTCATTGCTTTTTAAATATATAAAAAGATTATCAATAAAGACTAGTAAAAATTTATTATGTTATTCTCAAAAGTCTCCATTAATAAAATACATAAATATGAAAGGATAATTAGTAAATACGAAGAAAATAACAACCAACACTTAATTCCTATATCTTTTTTGGAAGGCAGTATTTGGGTTATCTTATTTTTCACCCTCAACTAATGATACCCTGATCCGAGGTCAATCTTAGAGAATAAATGAGCCCCTAGAAGTTAGTTAAAAATTAATCAATCCTCGCGAGATAAATTTTTTTACTCACTATGATCCCATTAATCTCTCTATATAAAATTCATCGTCGCATAAATCCATAATTACTTTTCACAAAGAGAACTAATTCCCCCAAGGAGAAAGAATTGAAAAAAAACCTTCTTCAAAAGATATTAAAGTTTCTTACTTAATTCCTATAACTCTATATATTATATTCAATATTGTTTTGGATTTATGTATGAGTTTTCTTGATAACTCCACCCATCTTTATGGGGATGTTCTTGGTAAATCTTTAGGAAATACATCATTTTATTCACAAAAATTATGTATATCACCATTATTTTGTCGCTCTTTTCTCTCCCTTTTCATCAATAATTTCTTTGAAGAAGGAAACATGAGGTAGTTCTTGGAAACACGCATGCTGTGATATATCTCCTTTGAAGATAACTACGATATCTAACATGAAGATAAAATAACTCCCCTTTCATATATATTTTATCTTGATATAATACTTTGACAACCAATATATACCAAGTATGATGTCAAATTACGCCATTGAAAGAACCAACAGGTTCAAAGATATATTTCATTCAACAAAGTTAAAACGGGATTCCAAATATACATTTGATGATTGAATAGTTACTCCAGGGGTTTTAAATGAAACCTATACATCTAAAAGTTCTTGTATTAAGCTCATGTTCATTAAAAACTTGAAAAAAATAAAATAATTCATATAAATAGAATAAAAAAATTTATTTTCTAACTTCGAGTGTATGATGATAATAGAAAACACACCATCATTTTGAGCCTCTACTTCTACCATCATGATTGAAAATAAATTACCATGTTCCATTATAATATGACTAGGTTGATGGTTGTTACCCTACATTATATTCTGATTTATACATTGGTTAGTGGAAAGTCCATTCTCCCCACAATTAAAACATTGTATGGTAGGTTGTTCTTTAACAATTTCCCTTTGTTCATTGGATTAAGTTGTGGAGGCATAACATCTCCATGATAGTTTCAAGATATTTGGATCTTCAAAACCTGTATAACTTTTCACTTCCTTTTAAACTAATCCCAAAAATTCTACTTTGCTCATTTTTTATACATGGGATGTTTTAATTTCTTATAGTCTATATTCTTTTCAAAATTTTACCCCATCCTTATCTTATTGTTATTTTGTCCTTGATTCTAATGGGCATATGAAAATTTCATTTCAACTTTGGAATCACATCGTACTATATCTTCCTAACCCCCAAAGTCTAAGATATCTAATAATTTCTATATATGGGGAATCAGTTCTCCAAAGAATCATCGTATCTTACCATATCAATTAATGATAATGTCTGAAGTGCATCGTTAAATCCTTGTAAAGTTTATCTCATAATTCCCCATCGATTCATTTTATCTTTTTTTAAACTCATGGAATGTAATGTATATGTTTTTTTCAATATAATTTTTTGAAATATATCTAAATATAATTTTGATGAAAGGTGTTGAGACATGGTGAGATTCTGAGACCTGAGGAAGCATGATATTCACATTATATAAATATTAAATATATTATGACACACTTGAATAGTTTTCCTAGAAATTGGAATAACTTATGAACACATACACATATTATAAAATGATACCACCATTGAATCTAAAACATGGATTTTACACATAGTGTAACATTACTTTGTTTTAATTTGGGTGTTTGGATTGAGCGCCACCATGGGTGAAATTATTAAGGAAATTAAACATATTTATTTAATTATTTAATATAAAATACTAACCTAATTTAACAAATTTAAATACATAGTAATAGCCAATTTTAAGGGTTAGACACAAAAACCTGAGAATTGAGAGGATAACATGGGGGAGTGTTTGACGATGTCATGATTGTTGATCTATAATTGGAGTACCACAAGGATCACCAATGACATTAGAGTACAAGGATCTCACTAGAGAGGATAACATAAATTTGTTCTTCATCTACAATTGACCCAACGTCTAGGTAGGGAATTTGATTTATTTAGATTTATCATGTTTTAATATCCCACTTCAAATAAAATCAATTACCCAAACATTATTGGTTCATAGGTTGATGATTAATTACTTTTGATATTTATTTGGTTGAATTTTGGTTCTTCTTTCATCTTTCTAATGAGAATGGATCGAGGTCAACAAAAACATGGACATGGTTCATTACTATTTTTTGGTTTGTTAATTTATCCTCTTTTTCATTTCATGTTCATTTATGACAATTTATTTGGTCGGTGGTTTAATGAATACTCTATATTCAATCTTTTCACAAACATTCTTTGATGAAACAGATCAATAACATGGGTGCAGGTTCATGATCTAGGGTGCGGCCGAGTTGTGATGATATTGGTGGATGATTAGAGGTAG